>OZ010610.1:26582581-26909120 GCA_963932145.1 Acanthosepion lycidas
TAATGACGTAATAATGTCATTTTTCAAGGTATTTTTAACGTCAAAAAACGACATTATTACGTCATTATTTTTGAACCAACCTAATACAATGGTTGAGTAAAAACTTCCCAACCAGTCTGTAACAATTATTCTCTGGGCTCTGAAGCAACACGTGGTCCTTTTTTCTTTTCTCTCTTTTTTTTTTTTTTTTTTACAATGGTTTTCAGCCTGTACATGGCCCAATAGCCACTCCAAGTAGAGGGTTAGAGAGTAAGAGGCACCACTTCAAGCAAGGAGATAATGCCACCAAGATGCAAGGGTCCAGAGAAGTAAAAGGATTTGGAAGGAACTGGAAACCCAATTCTAAACAAGAGATAAACCTCTACAACAGTTCAAAAGACTGAGGAGGAGTATAGACTGGACAATAAGCAAGCCAATCTACTCATATTGACGGGAAAAAAATGGAAAGAGTTTTAGGTGAAGATGCTGGAAGTCTAGATTTGAAGAAGACTTCAGAATGAAGTGGAAACCTAATCCTAAACAAGGAATACACCTGTCCAAAAAAACAGGGAGGAGTGTGAACCTGATGATAAGAGTACCTATTTAGTCCTACTGAGTGGGGAAATGAAAAGAAAATAATACAAGTTCAGAGTTTGAGGCAGAGACTTTAGAAACATAGTTGAAGTAGACTTTAGATCAGGTATTCTCAATGGTGGCAGATATTGCCCTCAACCCAGGGGGTGATTGTTTCTGTGAGGTGGTGGGGATACATTTCCACAAACCAGTTCTTTCATAGTATGTGGAAACATTCATTAATAAGAATTATGAGTTTGTTTTAATGAACGTTTCTAAATTTATGCTTTCTCATTTTTTTTTTTTTTTTTTAATTTATTGGTATCATCCCAAGCAAGGTAATAAAGTTGCTAAAACACATGGGGTTACAAGGTGTGGAAGAATTCGGAACAGAAACAATATTGATGAGCAGACTGAGAAATGAGTAGTCAGGAGAACAGTAGATAGTGATTGACATTGCATTTAAATTTTTGCAAATTAAAGTTGGCTGGAAAGCATGGTGCAGGAAGGGAGTTTAACTCTTTATGGACAAAATGAATTATTTTTAATGGTAGCTCTTCCTGATGTCTCGGTTATTTTCCTTTAACTCAACTCTCCAAGTTTTGGTTTACCACTGCTGTAACCTGGTATTGAACTCATAACTCTTTAGGTCTAGTCACTGGATTTAACTAACATCTTTATCCAATGGGCCATGTGTCCTTGGCATGTGGAACTAGAACAATCTACCCCAGTGGACGAAATAAAGGGTTTGGTTTGAAATTCCAATCACCTGAAGAGGGGCTGAACGTACAATGGCTGAAACGTTGTGAATATGACAATGAAGATAACAGTCTGAATAATATAAATAATATAAGTAAACTTCAAAGCATCCACTCACTGCAAATAGGGAAACCAAAATGAATTATATGAATAAATAAATGAAAACTTTGGGGACTATATGCCACTAGGCTGGAAGGTAGTCTGCATTCTAGATTAGTCAATTTTTTAAGCAGTCAATTTAAATGCAGAGTTGTGGTTAGAGAATGCTGCCTATTAGGTTGTGATGAGTGAATGAAGTGATGCGATTCATGGAGGCAGTCAGAGGGAGAGAGTTACAGTCAGTCAAGGTGATTTTTGATTGTTTCATTTTCTATGTCTTATGAATGCATTGTAAGTTATTTAAACCCAGAAAATATTTTTAGATTGTAAGAATTTTTCTTTTGCAAATAATAATGGTTTAGTGATACACGTTTTTTAATTAACCCATAGCTGGGGGGAGAAGAGGTGGATTCATACCTTTTCCAATGTTATTTTGCTTATAAGTGAATATAACAAACCCAACAGGGAGTAGAACTCAGCTTTCCGATTAATAATTTTAAGCCATAATTCATTACACCACCCACACATCCAAGCTGACAGCACCAGGTATTCTTGTCAAGATTTAAAGAGAATTGCAGTCAGAGATGAGAAGCAGTGCTGTTGGAGTTCTTCCTGGCCAAAACAATCTATGAGAGATGACAGCAGTTGCAGTGAAGATGTCTTAAGTGTTGTTTACCTATTCCTCAGGTCAAACCAGGTGAATCAATGAATAGAGCACCTATAATATTAGAAACACGATTTGTGATTTCTTTTCATGTGGTAAATATTTCACATTTGCTTAATATATACCGAATCACTCCCAGTTTTGTTCACACTGACTCAAACGGGTAAAGTGGGGTAAAGCAGGTATGTTTGAACTGGAAATTACAAGAAATTTTTAGTTGTTTGCTGATGCTGAACAGCTTTGTATGCAAAGGAAGAAGATTTTGTAAAAGTTATTGATTGATGAGAAAATGTTGTCCTCAAGGACACATGACCCAAAGAGATATTAGATCAATACCAGACTACGGCAGTGGTAAACACACCTGCAGAGTTAAGTTTAAGGGAAATAATTGATACATCCAGAAGAGGCATGGCACGTAGAACTAGAACAGTCTACCCTGGTGGACAAAATAAAGGGTTCGGTTTGAAATTCCAGTCACCTGAAGAAGGCTGGTAATGTTGTGAATATGGCAGTGAAGATGAGGATAACAGTCTGAATGATGTAAATAATACCTGTAATTATAATACATCATCTCGGTGGTATCTCTATCTATAAAAGGCAGGATATATGTGTGTGTGTGTGTGTGTAACGAATGCACGGCCGCAATTTTCGACGGATTTGCACCAAAATTTACATGCACATGCTCCAAATTAGGGGGAAGGCCAATACCGGCTTTGCATTTCCCAACTCCCATCGATAGTGGAAATAATCGATTTTTTCATGCTTCTACGGCAGTTTTCATGTAGATTGCGGCCAGAGAGAGAGTATGTAGCTGTCTGCTTCGAATAGGCAGGAAGATTCTATTGGCCAGCGTGAGAGCCAACAGCTGACTGACACGAATGTTAACTTGCATGCAAAACAATCGATAGCTGCATTCGTCACAAGTAGGAAAAATTTAAATCTGCATGGCACTTTATTCCAATTGGCTCATTCTCTTGCTTAAACTCAACGTTGATTCTGATTCCGCAGAACTGAATTGGGTGTGAAAAAGTATTTGTTGTTAACATTCTTTTTTCATTCGGTTTTTCCAGTTACGAGTCCTTTTTTAAAGCTGATCATTTTGTTTAGTTCTTTTTTCGTAACAGATTTAATGTTTAGTATAGAGCTTAGAAAACATTCGCAGTGTGAGATAGGCAAGAAGTAAGGCATGTAGCAACATCACCACGGCAAAGAGCACTCCTTTAAAGGCAAGGAAGGGCAAAATATTTTAAGTCAAGTGATAGCGATTGCTGTATGAGTCGTACGATTTTTTAATGAAGCACTGGCAACGCCGGACCATGCTGCTAGTAGACAGATAAAGGGTTTGGTTCGAAATTCCAGTTACCCGAAGAAGACCGGAACGTACAACGGCCGAAACATTGTGAATATGGCAATGAAGATTAGGATAACAGCCCAAATAATCAAAATAAAGCAAGTAAACATAATACATCATCTCAGAGATATAGAGAGACATAGACATAAAGGACGGATCGTACAACGGCCGAAACGTCGGGAATATGGCAATGAAGATGAGGATAACGGTTCGAATAATGTAAATAATGCAAGTAATCATAATACATCATCTCGGAGATATAGAGAGACATAAAGACCGGAGCGTACAACGGCCGAAACATTTTCAATATGGCAATGAAGTGGAGGATAACAGTCCAAATAATCAAAATAAAGCAAGTAATCATAATACATTATCACAGAAATATTAAGAGACATAGACATAAAGGCCATATCGTGCAACGCCCGAAACGTGAATATGGCGATGAAGATGAGGATAACAGTTCAAATAATGTAAATAATGCAAGTAATCATAATAGCTCTTCTCAGAGATATAGACAGACATAGAGAGACATAGACATAAAGTCTGGGGCGTACAACGTCCGAAACATTGTGAATATGGCAATGAAGATGAGGATAACAGTCTGAATAATGTAAATAATGCAAGTAATCATAATACATCATCTCAGAGATATAGAGGCTGAAACGTTGTGAGTATGGCAATGAAGATGAGGATAACAGTCGAAATAATGCAAATAACGTTGGGAATTATGAAAAAGTTGAACAGGAATCACAGAACAATAAAAAATAAAATTGAAAATAGAAAGAACAAAAACAAATCTGGGGGAAAATTGAAATTAAAAAGAAAAGTGGATTGACCAGCAAAAAATATTTGATGAACTTTTGGTGTTACAAATGTAAACAGAGAAAAGATGCAGAATATTAGGAACATGAATTTCGTGAAAACTGGTTTCACAACAGTATTTTTGATGATGATTAAAGAGCTACATTGTATGGACCTGGCTTAAGGTCCTTCACAAAAATAGTCAGCTAATATAAATTAGAAGACAACAGAGGTGGGGTAATGCTTTGGTATAATATTGTAGGCTGTAAAATTTTAGGTTGAATCAATGTTTTGACTTAATGGCTGAGCTAGAAGTTAGGTTCTTCATAGAAATGGACAACGGTTTTGTTTTTAAAAATCTTTCGAGATTTCAAATACTTGACAAATATCAGAAAATTGACAAGGCAATACACTACAGACACGCACACACAGGAATATATATATATATATATATATATATATATATAGAGAGAGAGAGAGAGAGAGAGAGAGAGAAATGAAACAACAAAGTGAGAGAGATTAATTTGGGTTCATAAATATCCCAAATATTCTCGCTGAATCTCAAGTTTCTCAGTTGACTTTTGATGGTTGAACAAGGTTCTTCATAGAAATGGTCAACAAACATGAGATATGAAGGATATATATATATATTAGGTTGGTGCAAAAATAATGACGTAATAATGTCGTTTTTTGACGTATTTTTAACGTCAAAAAACGACATTACGTCATTATTTTTGCACCAACCTAATACATACATACATACATATATATATATATAGAGAGAGAAAAATGAAATGTTTAAGAAACAACAAAGTGAGAGATACTAAGTAACTTGGGATCATAAATATTCCGAATATTCTTGTTCTTTATTGAAATGGTCAAGAAACATGAGACCAAGGAAAAATTCGAATAATATTTGAGGTTTGTATGTAGTCAAATTATAGGTCCATTCAAAGTTGATGATCGTATAAATATACATGCATAAAATTACTGTAAATTGTTGGACAAGAAGTTTTTCAGTGTTATTCATCTTTAAAAAGAGCAAACAACATAGCTTCATTGAAGACTATACGCGCCTTCATATTCTGCAATGCTGACTATTGATCAAAAATGGTTTCAAAGACATAAAATTAATGAAATGGTCCCCCCCCAGTCTCTCCTTTAATCTGTTAAAAAACTTTCTCAAAATTAAAAGTGATGCATATGAGAATAGTAAACAACATGAAAATTGGGAAAATTTCTATGGAGAATTATAAACTGATGAAGTCAATGTTAAAGTCGAAGCGATAAAAAATTTGAAGAAAACCTTTGAATGAATGTTGTAGAATGTCAAGAAAATCAATTCAATGTCAAGTACTTGTAAAATTACAAAATATTTTTTCAGATTATTTAGAATGGATGAAATATCTTCTGAATTTATTAAATGAAAATAAAATATTTATTTCAATTTAGTAGCATCATAATGACATACGCCAAGAAAATTTTACTAAGTTTATATAAGTATTGTGGATTCCGCGGATGGAATCCAGCACAAATAAATAACAAAGCCAGTAATAGAAATAGGAAATTATGTGCATTAAACGGAAGAATACAAAGTGAAATGAAGATTAGTAGTCCAAGAATGCGGGTTAGTAAAAAAGTATATTTACAAGTCTCTAATTATCTCTCTTTCTAGACTCTCGTAACTCTGAATGAACACGCTGTTTCGACCTCTTTGTCGCGCTATCTCTTCGTAGTATAAGTGTACTTTGGACGAGTCCATCTTGTGTACAAGGGGTGAGCCCCACAATAATAAGATAAGCTAAGACATATATGTTGCTTATATAAATCTATTTTGAACATTGACATTGGTTGATTCATACTAATTTTATTATGTAATTCTTGATTTGCATAATAACATCTGACATAGAATATCATACAAAGGATGTCTGAAATGTAAGGTACGTTTATTAGTATAAACATTTTGTGTATCTTACCAGGAGTACATAGTGAATATTAAGATTGATGCACTTGTCGCATCATTGTATATAGGTGTATGATTACTCCATCAAAGAATGCACTTCGGACGAAGAACCCAATTTAGGGATATGTCGTAGATGCGGTAAAATATGCCAAATATATCGCTGGAGTTGTTCTTTTGTCAGACTGACTTTTTGTGTAAAGTAGTTTTGTTCAGAGGATGATACCCTTACGCAATCACCATAATCCCTTTTCATGATCAATTCCCATCAGTCAGTCTATTTGTTCATAATCCTTCACTGCGTTTACTGTATGACTATACAGCACACGGCCAGCTTAACGTTACCATTCCAGAACACAAGGTTACCATTCCAGAACACAACGTTACCATTCCAGAACACAAGGTTACCATTCCAGAACTGCATCCAGTTCTTCTCTAACTTTCGAAACAGTGGATGCTTCCAGATCAGGGAATTACCCAGCTTCCGGGTATCGTGATGCACTCTGCTCTGATCACCAAGTGATCCCGTGTTCTATAAAGTATCATCACCTCCCCCAAATATTGTTTCCGTCTTAAAATGAACACTTTTCGACTATCTTGTCTCTTCCTTTCTGAATAAACGAAAAAATATAAAATAAAAAAAAGTTGGCAGCGTTGTTGAAAGAAATGCTAAAGAAAAAAGCGGGAAAATGGGTGGAAATAAAGCAAACAACTTAATAGTGAATATTAAGATTGATGCACTTGTTGCATCGTTGTATATAGGTGTACAATTACTCCATCAAAGAATGCACTTCGGTCGAAAAACCCAATTTAGAGTTATGTAGTAGATGCATATAAGAATACTCTGGATAAATGTAACTGTAAATTCTATGCTAACAGTTTCTTTTCTCGCATGTGGAACTACCTTCTTGCTCCATGCTTTCTAGCCAACTTTAATCTTAAAAATTGTAGTGTCAATCGCTATCTACTGTCGTAATACTCTTTTTTGTTCCAACTCATTAGTAATGTTTCTAATTCTTCCACACTCAGTAACCCCCATCCTGGGTATGATGATAGACTACATTGGGCCGCAAGGTCTCTGATCAGGAGGTTTTGAAGAGCGTGGAACCACATTTTAATGGGGGTGGTAGCACCTGCTAGGGTCCCAGCTAATGGAAAATAGTGAACACCAAAATTTGGGATGAAAACACTATGAAAGTATAAAATTCATTTTTATACTTAAAATGCTAGCAATATTTTTTTTTTTTAAATATTTTGAATATTACCTGCAATACATTTGACTCTTGAGAAAAACCCTCTTTACAAAATACGTCAAGGAAACCTGATCTACAAACTCATTTCTTACAAACGATATATATTCTATTCATATGGACCAATGCTAAAATCATGGCATTAAGTAACTCATTAAGGTTGATATGCTGTAAAACAAAATAAACTAAACCAAACCCATTATTCTTTTGTCTTAGTGGCTTTACTCCTTTGCATGTGGTGACACCGATTAGAAAAAATATGAAAACTGTAAAACTTTCTGTAAAGAATTACAAAACTGATGAAGGCAATGTTAAAATCGAAACAGTAAAAAATGTGAACAAAATGAATGTTGTAGAATTTCAAGAAAGTCAATTCAGTATCAAGGACTTGTAAAATCAAAAACTATTTTCTTCAGATATTTAGGATGGATGAAATATATTTTGAATTTATATGAAAATAAAAAAAAATGTTGTTTCAATTTGTCAGCATAATAATAACATCCGCCATATAAGTTAATAAAAATATTTCAAAAAGTCAATATAATAAAATATTAAAAATAAGTCAGTTAAGGCGTGCCGAGCTAAACGTTAGCTCTGTCTGCCCGAGGAACGCAGATTCAATTCCTGCTGGAAAGCGCAAGTTTTTCTTTAATAAGATTCCTCAAACATTTATGGCTGGTAAAAATATATAAATATATATATATATATATATATATATATATATATATATATATATATATATATATATATATATATACACTTTTTAATAAATAAATGGAGCGCCAACTCAAATACGAGTATCCACTAAAAATAATGCTTAAAGTGATAAAAAATATATTTATATATTATTTACAATTTTTACAAGAAATATTTGTACTTTATTTCATTAAGAAGATAAAAACTGGAGAACAGTTAATTAAAAGAGTATTAAGAAAAGTGGACTGGCCATAAAGAGAATGTTTGAAGAACCACAAGAAAAAGATGTAGAATATTAAGAACATTGACTAAAGACATAAAAGTAATCAAACAACCATGTTTAAGTATATATCGCAAAGTGAAAGGCTTATGTTGTGAAAAGAAATACATTAAAACTGTAGAGCAAGAATGGACAAACCTGATGGCTGATTTAAAAGGTGTGTTTTCCATGGAAATAATCAACTAACCCAGCTTAGAAGAGAACAGTAGGGAGGACGAGTAATATTTTAGTCTAGTATTATAGGCCGCAAAATTATAGGTCTCTTCAAAAATGATAGCGATGTCAAAATATATGCAGAGATATATAAAATCGTGGACAAGATGTTTTTTGAATGGATCATGTGACAACCAAGAAGATGTAAATGAAAGACATTTATGCAAAACATCTTTCATATTCTGTAACTCTGACGATTTGCAAAGGCATCAAATTAATGGAATGAAACCTCTCATCTCCAGACATTTATCCAGGGGTTCCCTAAACGGTATTGTGCAGTGAAAGAGGATAGCAGGTGAGACGGAATGATTGAAAGACAAAGATTTAGAAACAGTTTTTAAAAATTCATTTGCCAAAAATAAATGATTTCAAAATTTTAAATATTATTATGGATTACTTGTAATTGCATGCATCAGTCCCAGTATAAATAGTCATAAATAATTATTGACCGATTTTATCATTGTGATATTTTTGCATTATATCAAGTATTAAGAATATAATAACTAGGCTCAATGATAATGTTCTAACTTTGAATCCGCTGTTATCTCCCTTTAATCATCTCCGTGTTTGTTCCTTTTTTAATATACTTTTCATCACATAAAATTTGGTGAGGTGTAAGTGTTGTGGTAAACCCTCCAACAGTAGAATGAACTTTTCCTCCTCTCATAAATACTAGCTGCGAGACTTCCTAGCAGTGAGTCGTAGGGCAGCGGAGACGCAGTGTTAACCTACCGTTCGGACGTACACTTCTCATTGCTTATTGCTAATACTCTTGCTTTGTATATATATGTATTTTCAATACACTTGTTCAATCTACTTTCTTATTTCGTGTCTTTCTTTCTCGCCTCTAAACAGGCCACAATAGTAAGCAAATTTTAATTCCGAAAATGCGGCCCAGAGGAAAAAAAAGTTTGGTAAGTATTCAAAGAGAATAGGAAACAAAATATCCCGGCATGGAGGCCTTTGGGAAGCAAGAAAGGCTTGTGCAAAGTTATGTTAGCCAATGTCGAACATTTAAAAGACGTCAGCGAGTGAAATTGTGATTAAATTTTCAGAATATCAAAGATCTGATGTTAATATGTAAATAAAATATTTTAATTGGGTATTATACGATAATGTGCTATATATTATGTGGCCTTTGTTTTGGGGTGTAACTAGAAATAAACGTTTCTTATACTTAGAAGAATAAAAACATGACATCCCCAGAACAAACTGATAGCATTTTCAATAAGAATTGAGTTTGTGAAACTCACATGATTCACATTATTTACATTAATCGGACTATTGTCCTCATCTTTGTCGCCATGTTTATCACAACGTTTCGTCATGGCACGTCTACCACAGTGAGCGAAATAAAGGGTTCAGTCCGATATTCCATCCACCTGAAGAAGGCCGGAGCGTACAACGGCCGAAACGTTGTGATAAACATGGCTGTTTATAAAGATAAAGATGAGGACAATAGTCCGAATAATGTAAATAGTGTACATAGTACCTCATCTCAGAAATATAGACAGATACAGGAGGGTCGAAACATTGTGATACATATGGCAACAAAGATGAGGACAATAGAAATATAGTCACATGATTCAGTTCTCATAGAAATATAAGTACGAAAGATGCGGCGAATGTAAAGCCTATTTATTTCAGAAAATATAACAGTTTCCTAATTTTTCACAGAAGCGATGATGTGATCGTAAAAATAGCTTACTAGCTTATCTTTGATAGCTTTTCACACCGTACTGTCGCCATGCTGAAACACATTATCCATAGCTCAACTGTGCTCATATTCCTTGTTTGGTCTCCATAAACGTTCAGCAAGTGACGATGAACGTCAGTTGATGCATTTTTTCTACATAGACGTGTCTCAGTTTCGCCTACCCTTTCATGTCAGATGCCACCTGTTATCTGTAACAACGCAAAATAATTATGAGTTATTGTTGCACATTTTGTTTCAGATATTATAAAGGTGGAAAGATATTGAGTTTCTGGCAATATTTAGATATCATTTTTACACTGAGACTCAAATTCACTGAAACAGCTCGCGGAATTTAAGAAGTGGCCAGACATTAAACAATATCTGTGACCTTTCTGTTCAAAATTAGCTTTAAGGGTGCCATATTATCCCTTGAAATAAAGCCTAAGTGTGGACAGCTATCAGTTGTCGCGTATGATGCTTTAAAACGGAAAGGCCGAATTTGACCATTAGCATTCAGAAATATTCAGAAGTGCTTGAATCATTGAAAGATACCATACAGAGAGCACTAGAGAATCTTAAAAAAACGCATATCTTATGAGGTATTAAAAAAAAAGAAAATACATTTGATACACCCTAACATGCATCAATAATATCTAAATTGCCACACGTGAAGGAAAACTAGCAATGAGAAACAAAGACGTGACTATCAGAAAAAAACAAACAAAAATACGTTTCCTTTCCCAACATGGGAGTAACAATGAAGGATATAAGACAAAAAATAAAACAAAAATATGAAAGGGTCGCTCAATGTTATGATTTGAAGGAAAACATATTTTACAATTAACAGTAAAAATCACTTCTCTAAAAATATCAGTCAGTATAGAGTTTTTATTAATACCATCATAGTAATATAATCTTATTAAATCAAGATTAAAATCCCGATTAATTTTAATATTTAGATTAAATTAAATTGCATTAAATTATTTATATCGAAATAATTATACAAATTTATTATTGTGCCGAATATTTCCTATGACATATTTTACTAAGCAATTTTTACATGAAAAGCTTTCCTTTTCCTTAACCTTGTATAAGACGCTTCTTTCGAAATGAAAATAACTCGAATCTCCACATATACAAAATCATTATTTTTGTACTTTACAAAAAAAAAAGGTTTTTCTTTCAAATATTTGGCGCATACACCAAATTATTGCATAAGCTGGCTCTGAAAAGAGCCAATACAGTAAAAAAAAAAAAAATGAGAGAAAAAGGTCATCTAAATTACTGACACTCATTAATATAAACTCTCAAAGTACTGAATGTGTTTTATTTTCAATAGTTTGTTTCTAGAAAATCTTTTCTGTTCCGTTGGAAAGGAAGAATAGAAATGTGGTTGAATCTTGTCTGCTTTTTCAAACCCGTGAAGAAGATTTCTCTTGTTGACGATTTTGATTTTGTCGCTTTTCGGTCTAAGGAATACAGCTGCTTTAAAATATTCTTGTGTCATGTTTGCGGCTGGCTTGCAGGTAAAATTTTCTCGTTATCTTTTGGATCTCAGTGGACTTCGCCCTCACAAGGGAATACAAGGAAAACAAATTTCACACTTCTTGACTATATATGCATTCATAATTCAGAGAAGAGGTAGAGGCAATTTCTTCTTTGTGACGCGTCCCTTCAGAACGTTGGCGATAATGGCTCTCTACAATTTCCTGTCCTCATAGCTCTTAATAAGTTTTGTCTTTTTGTCATCTCTCTCTTACCCTGCTCTGCTATCTATTCAGTTAAGATCGTCAGATAGGTTGTGTATTGCTTTTTTTCTCTCTTACCTTCAACCTGCCCTATGAGTATCAAATTTGCCAGGCCCCCTTCCTCTTTATGTGTCCTAGAAGTCACAACTGTCTCTTCCTGATGTTAAGGATAAGTGTCCTTTTGTTGCCATTTTCCATGGTATTCTCAGCATCCTCCTGTAGAACTACAGTTCTGTTGCTTCAAGTCTCTTCTTCATCTGTAAGGAGGTTGTCCAGAATTCAATGCTATATAAGAGGATTGATACGACATAATCATTCAGTACTCTTTTCTTTGTTTCTAACAATATTTTTCCTGTTTCTTAATCTTTTGCTCAGCTTCTGGAAACCATCATTTGCTATTCTCAATGCGACTTCGGATTTCCGTCCTCATTTAATATTCTAATCAAGAAACAGGTTAAGTTTAAAGCCCCAAGTTCACTACATTTCATGGAAAAATGGCTTAGTAGAAAAAAGGCGTTGATTTGTGAGTTTGATGACATTGTGATTGTGAGTTCAATCTCTGGGTCGGGCAGTGTATATTTGCACTCAGTGGAAACGGGCGAGCAATAAGTGAAAGGTACTAAAAAAAAAAACGATATCCCTAAATATGAACAGTGGAACGAGAACAGTCAACCCCTGTCGATTAAAGAAGGGGTACAATTCAAAATTACCTGTAGTTTTCCCAGATGGATATCAAACTGACGATGCCCGGAGGCGACAACAGAGGAAACGTGAAAACAACAGCAAAGTTTAGGACAATAGTCCGAATATAAATAGTGTAAATAATGATAATTCCTCATCCCAGAAAGTCATACAGAAGACTATCAGGTGACAATAACAACAAAGATGAGGACAGTAGTCCGAATATAAATAGTGTAATGTTAACTCCTCATCCCAGAAATTCAGACAGAAGGCGATCAGGTGATAATAACAATAAAGGTGATGACAATAGTCTAAATATAAATAGTGTAAATAATGATAACTCTTCATTCCAGGAATTGAGACAGAAAATGTTCTTATTTTAAGTGAAATTAGGATACATTCAGTTTCTTTGCATCAGTTGGTTTTGGTAAAATTTTCGGCCGATAAAAACCAACAGATGGACTGCTTCAAGCTTAAAGTAATTCCATATTTTATACTAGCACCATGACATAGTTTCCCGTGTCAAACTGGCACCGTAATGACGCTTTTCTGTGTCTTTACTATAAATACTTTCATGCTAATTGGTCTGGTGATACTTAAACTTTATGAATTCGAGCGCAGTACTAGATTGGAGGAAACGTCTCATTTTACAGTTGAAATGGCTAGATGGAACCGTAAGTTCTACGCTAACAGTCCCTTCTCTCTCACTTCGATGTTCAAGGTAAGATATAAAGAACTGATTTTAAATGTAGATTTTAAAGGCTGGTTTGACTTCCCTCCTTGGAATATTAGCAAAACACAATATATTCTCTATTATCCTTATGTCGTTTTGTGATGTTTCAAGATTTGTAAATATTAAGAAAACATCCACCATAATGTAGTGGTCAACAAGTGTATCTTGGTGCACCATCTTGGAAAGAGTCGTGAGTTCGATTCTGGATCTGTGCTCATTATGCATGATCTCGTGACAGACTAAGTTAGACATCGTAAACGATAACATGTGGTGCTGACCTTGTCCAATCCGTATAAAAAAGATAGTGTCCATCACTACTCTCACTTCAGGTAGTGTCCATTACTACTTTCAGTCCTTACACAAAGGTCAACTCTAACATATGGTCATATTCAGTGTTTGGGAAACTGTATATTTATGACACTATGATTGGGGCAGGCACATTGAAGGGAACGGTGTGAGATTTTATCTTGGTTTCAACTATATTGTGTTTCATGACCAGCGATATTTCTGTGTGATATGGTTTTACAAGCAGTCGCCGAATTGACCTAAAGAGGATAAAAGAATAAATTGGGGGTAAAGCAACAACGAGCAGGACATTGATGATTTCCGGTTGTAGGTCTATATTAGCAATTACAGTTGAGATTGAGTAGAGTTCTGTATCACCGGTTCCTGGTGAAATTCTATTTCTCTTGTAGTTGCGATGCTGTCCGTTTGAGGTGTCAGCCGTGCGTCATGATGTCGAGATGAGGATGTGGGTTGTAAGTTCAAAGGAACAGCTGATCTGTTAACCTGAGTAAGTTGAGTAAGTGAATCTTTGAATAAATGTCTAAATACAGTAGAATCCGTCATATCCGGAATCCCGCATATCCGGACATGATTTTGATGTGTATATTTGAACTATTTGGGTGATATGTGACGGATTTGAAATTTCTGTTCTTCAGGAAATTTACTTTCGATAATTGCTTATGCCTATTTCACCCTAATGACGTGTATTGGTGCAAAGGATGATGGGAATACGAGGAAAAGATGACAACGAGACACATCTGCAGCAAGATGGCGATGTGATGCATGATTGTGATGAAACATGGACTGAAATTGAAAAACCTATTGAAAAGTTTGTCAGCTTTATGGAAAGGAAAGCTAGAATTTTATTGGTGCAAAAGATGATGGGATAAAGAGGAAAAGAACGACTTTGGGGTTATCGCAAAAAATGGAAATTTTAAACGCTGGTGAAAGTTCATTGTAACTAATGGCTGAATTCAACAGAGGAAAGTCAACATTGTATGATATAAAATCTTCCGAAGAAACTATTCTCCAGCGTTCACACTGTCACAATGAACAAGGAAATAAAAAAAAAAACATGATTGTGATGAAACTTGGACTGGAATTGAAAAAGGTATTGAAAAAGTTGTCAGTTTTATGGAAAGAAAGCCAGCATTCACCTATGACAATTGCAATAACGGTCATAGAGTTTAAAAAAAAAAGTGTCTTTCGTTTAAAAAAAAATCAAGAATAAAAGCAAAACGAAATGCGGAAAAAGTTTAGAATGCCATTAAAAGAGAATGAATCACCATGCAATAGCAATTAAAAAATCCTCGTTACATTATTTGTTTTGCATACGTGGCATACTTAATTTAATGAATTTTCATTAACATTACATAATTTATTTCTTTTTCCTTAAAATCAGTTCCGTTATATTTCATTCACCATTAGCTTATTTTGTTTACTATAAAACATTGAAAATAAATGTTAAACCTGATTACAGTTCTTTTATTTTAATCTAAATATAATCCTTCATATCCGGACTTTGTAACCAATTCCTCATATCCAGAAAGCCTTCTTAGATCGATTCCCAGGGATTCTACTGTATATTGGAAACAGCATGACTACATTTTATGATGCGTCAAAAAACAAAAAAAAGAAGATCGCTTCCCTGAAAGTCTTCCAAGAGAAGACAGTGTGCATCCCCAATCCTATTCGTCTTTGTACAATAAAGGTGGTTCTATCCAGTAGGTAGATCACTGATAAGCATATCTCTAGTCTATTTTTAAAATGCTTCGTGTGTTTTTCTGCAATTTCTAGCTTTGTAAGTATTAAGCAAAGAACACATTATAGTGCAGTGGTCAGTCATCCTCTTTTTGTAATTCGTACACTACCGAGTTCGATTCTGGTTCGATGGACAATTGCTGTTAGCCGGGAAAAGGTTCAGGAATCAGTTGCTCATATTTTGTTAGTGTTTATTTTTTAACCATTTCACCTCAAGCAAGGCAATAAAGCCGCCAAGACGCGTATGGGTTACCGAGTCTAGAGGAATATGAGAAAAAGAAAAACATTATTAAATAGAGAGACTGACAAAAGAACAGGAATTAAGAAGACAGAAGATAATGATTGACATTGCATTTAGATTTTTTAAGATTAAACTTGACTGGAAAGTAAGAAGCTTGAAAATAGTTCCACAAGCGAGGAGTCCAAGAGAAGAAACTGTTAGCATAGAACTTACGGTTACATATAACCATTTCAACTATAAAATAAGATCTTTCCGCCAATCTAGTACTGCGTTTAAATTCATAAAGTCTGGGTATCATCAGAGCAATTACCAAGAAAGTATTTATAGAAAAGGCAGAGGGAAGTTATGTTACGGTGGTGAGAAAGTTAATGAAGCCGGGATGCCAGGTCAGGACCAGTAATATTGCAAGTTCTTTGGATTTTATCAAGGATCTCTAAATATATAGCAGGAACACCGGACCAGATGTGGCAGCAGTATTCAAAGCAAGAACAAATGGTAGACGTAGATATGGAAGATAGATTCTGGAGAGAAAAATTGTCTATCACGACATAGTGGACCAACTTTCTTAGCTGCAGATTTAGCAGTTGATTGAATCTACTCTTTTCACTTCATGTCAGCTGAAAATGTTAATCCGTGAGGGCGTAGCGAACCACTATCGCGGGGGGTAGCATAAGCCATGCTGATGGAAGATAAAACCAATCAGATCATTTAAAGAGAGTAGTTTCGTTTTTGAGGCGTTAAAATGAACAGGTCACTCTTTGCTTGTTGTGACATTATTTAGGGTTTGCATGAAAAAAAAGGCGAGAATAAATTACAGTGATAAGAAGCTATCACGAAAAGACACTGAGCGATGTTATTTTTTTAGCAAAGAAAAGTGGTAAAGATTTTATTTTCATTAGCGAAGAAAGTAAGATCTCGGATCTGTCGGATTTAGTTTGATTTATGTTACGACGGAGCGAATAAAAGATAGCCGTCTGCCCATGGCAATAATGAAAATTTCAAATTGGTCAAGTGGCCTACAAAACAGAATGCTAAGTGATAATATTAAGCAAGCACGCACTGACCGAGAATGGCTTCAGTTTGGACCACCCCCAAGGAGATATCATTTGGGAAAAAACACCTGTTTTCTGTCAGAGCTGGCCATGATAAAAAAAAAATTATCGGAACAGATAATTGGCGACAGAGTGCGGAGATTCACTGACCACCCCGATGATTATCTGGCGAAAATCTCGATTGATAAAGTCCAGGTAACATTCTGTTAAGATAGAGATTAGGGACCACCACAATCGTGGGAGGTCTGCTTGGGGAAGAGAAAGAAAGAAGAAAAAGAAAAAGGAAGATAATTTTTTTTCCTTTGAGCGATAATTGCAAACACCCACGTTGCTTGCTGAGCGTTCATTGGCTGAAGGGTGGCGTGAGCGGTAGGCGAAGGTAAACTATGAAGAAGGAGTGGAGGCCTGTTGACGCCCCCTGAAGGGATTGGTGTGAGATGCCACTGTGTGAGAGAGAGGGGAACCTGTTGACGCTCTCTGAGGGGATTAGTGTGAGATACCAATATGAGAAAGGAAGAATTTCTACTTAAGTAGAAAGTAATGACTTCCAAAAATGGAAAGTAATAAATTTTCCTGTCCGAAAACAAAGAAAATCCTTATTGTGGGTTTAGAATTATCAAGGAATCTCAAACCCCGACAAGCCCACCCCGGTTTTGGTCGGCATCCATATAAGCAGAGTCGCAGCGAGTGGGCGGCAGTTAGTAAGTGAGTAACACAGACGCAGTTGGCAAACACAGACAGTGTTGAGCTATGAGCTCTGAGACCCACCTCGCAGAAAGCTGACTGAAAGATCCTACGCAACCCCGACTTTAACTTCTAACCAAGAACAAATTATTTTTGAAGAACGACTCATATCACCGAAGCAAGATTTACGAATATCGCCTGAAGATACACCAAAAAACAGTTTCTTAAAAACAAAACAACTTAAGATGTTAAGACTCGCCTAACAAACGTAAGGTGTCACGAATCCATATTTGCGGTTTGGGAGAAAGACGCAGTCCTGTATTCAACAACCAGATATAAAAATATTTGTTATTCTTTTTTTTAACACATTTGAACTTTTCGAGTTGTTACTTTATTTTCTTTTACATATACTTGTGCGGTATTACCTTTGTTCAGACTCGGCTTGCATTGCGACCCGGCGACTGATTGATTTCGTCTACCTAAGATCAAATCACAACGTGGGTAGGTTAGACTAGAAATCAAAGCAGTTACTTCGGTAACCAGACGTTGGAGGCGAGCTGTGAACGACAAAGCTGATACCGAATCTAACCAGATTCCCATCGGAATCAGCAAAAGGTTAGAACGTCACATTTGGTGCCACGACCAATACCAAGTCACATTGGTCGTCACAGGATAGCACGGCGGTGGGCTCGGAGAGAGACGGGGGTGACGTCACATTGTATTAACAGATTGTAGGTCATTTTTAACGTTAGCTGTCAATTTCACTTTATCGAGCCGGTCAGATTTATTATAAAGACAGGAGCAAATGGCTGTCATTAGATACACAGATTTCTTTTTGTTGCTTGGACATCTCTTGTTGATGTCGACTAAGTCATTGATGCTTAGCCAAAAGTAAATGCAAGTTTTCTGCTGTTATATTGTTTCCTTCTTTTCTTTTAGGTTGAGAAGACATATTTTCTAGCAACTGTTAAAAAGAAAGAGATCAAATAATAAGGATTATTTGTATTGATTATTTCCAGTCAGATGTAAAAAAAAAAAATAATTAAGATAATTGTACAACGCTTCATCATCTAACTTTACCATATTTTATTCTAAATGATCAAATGCTTCATGGCTTGCAAGTCTCATGTTTTACTATATTTATTATTGATCACCGAAACTCATCCTAATCACATTGTTGTAAAGATCAAATTTTCAATGTAGGTCTCCTATCCATAATACCAGTAGGTACTTGTATTAACTTGCTAAGGATTATCACAAGAACAAGGCACAAGGCAGCAAACATGAGGCATCCAGTGAAAATCAAACTCACTACAGTAGTAATCGTCAGACAAACAACCCTTGAAATCATTTCTTCATTCAAGGTGTTCTTAGACGTTAATTATAACTAATTTAATAAGTGTTTTTCGCTATACTGATCACATTTTTGTTGTTTCTACCATACTTCGACTAATTCGTTTTATAGTCTTCTTCAAAGGTACAAAGGGCAGGGGGGGGGGCTGAAAGTTAACACACCCATTAAATTCTCAAAGTTTGACCAAATGTCAAATTAAGTGGAGTAAGGACTTCTTGATGGGTCAAGAACTTTTCAGTATTTTTCGTAAAAACCTTCTGGAAAGATATTTTATTAAATTCATGTCCATCACTATTGTCATCTAGGACAATGGTAGTATTTTTTGGCTAGACAAAAAGCCCAACTCTTTCAATTTCAGATAGGATTGCTGGGTTAGTAATATCTCTTTGAAAGAAAAATATCCCCAACGACAAAAATAAACGGTTTCGTAAAATGATGCTTTCTTAATATATATTATAGTTTAATTTCTGTAATTTTGGCTGTGCCTGTGATGCAATTCAGTTTAAACATTCTTAATTGAACCATAGCTGACATTGAGCGAATGGATGTCAAAACGAGAAAACTTCTCACTTGCCACAGTGTGCATCATCCTAAGGCTGATGTTGATTATCCTTATGTGAGATCCGAAGGAGGCAGAGGATTAGTTCAACTAGAACTGTCTTACAAAACTTCAACAATCGATCTTCATCGATACCTGGCGACTATGGAAGACTGGATAAAAGATCTGGGTCAAAGAACATGAAAGAAATGAGAAACTTTATTCAGTAATAAAGAAAGCCAGCAAATTCCAAAGGGAATTTCAAGTGGGTGAAGAAGTGTAAATAAACCATGATACACCCATTGCAGCTGCAAAGAACCTAAACAAGAAAGCAAAAACAAATGCAATACACCAAATGCGGAAATGGAGATTATTGCAGCAAATCAGAAAATAACTAAAAGATTTTATTTTCTTTAGATGCGGCGTCTCCAAACTCCAATAAGCAGACCCCATGAGGCCCAACTCAAGATTTTATTTCTTTGCTATTTTTCGCTTTTCTTTTTTCCTTAGTATCATATCACGCTGATAAAAAAAAATCAAAATAAATCTTATTTGTTTATTTACATTTTATTCATCGATAAATAATTACTTTTTTTTCTTTAGCTTGCGAAAATGAGAAAAATATACGATATGACATTCGTACTGGAAAGTTTGGAGACTACTGGTCTCGATATAACTTACGCTAAGGTTGTTCCCAATCCTCGCCATTGAGTATCGTTAATAACGGTGCATGCAAGGTTAACAAGGTGGACAGCTTTATCTGCTGAACACACTGAACAACCTAACCTGCTACGAAATTCACAACTGTTTTAAGCTAGCAACCGGTGAATATTTTGAATATCTGCAATGAACAATAACACCGTTACTTTCCCATCATGCACAAAATTAAATCATGGAAGATATAAGTCGACTTCCAGTTTTTTTTTTCCTGACAATTCTGATCTTAGAAATTATACTTATATATTCAAAATGAAAAGCGAAACTTTTATTTTATTTAAATTTTGAGATGAAGAACTTTTAGTCGGTATTTTGATTCGAGTATTATCTTTTTCTCACACATATTTAAATAATTATCTACATTGAGGTTATATGTATAACAAATTGATCACAAGCTGACTAGAAGTGAGACCGTCATTTATTAGGTTGGTGCAAAAATAATGACGTAATAATGTCGTTTTTTGACGTATTTTTTAACGTCAAAAAACGACATTATTACGTCATTATTTTTGCACCAACCTAATATATATATATATATATATATATATATATATATATATATATATTAGGTTGGTGCAAAAATAATGACGTAATATATATATATATATATTGGGTTGGTGCAAAAATAATGACGTAATAATGTCGTTTTTTGACGTATTTTTAACGGCAAAAAACGACATTATTACGTCATTATTTTTTCACCAACCTAATATTATCGCCGGGTACACCTTTAACGACATAAGGCACAGTAGACCCAGAAGGAAAACTGTTGGGCGCTTCTAGACACGGTAGTAAAAAAATAACGAGAAGAAAGGACTAACTATTAACTGAAAGAAGATAAAATGTATTACCGTCAGAAAGACGCAAACCGCAAAGAGTGTGCTACAAATTGGAGACATTGGAATCAAGCACGGACAGAATTTTAATTATCTGGGGTAGTGCCGTAAAAGATGACGGAAATGTGAAAAGATCCCAAAAGCCAGCAGGAGTAACGGAAGTATTAAGAAAAAAAAAAAAAAAGAAAAGAAAAAAAAGACCGTGTTCAATTGCTGTGTTATCTCTCCTCCTGTATAGCAATGAATTCTGGAAAATTTCCCCAGAAACTAAAAGGAGACTTGAGGAAACAGAGATGTGGTTCTACAGAAGGATGCCGAGAATTTTTAAGGACACATACAGTCATAAATATATATAAATAGAAATATAGATAGTTTTCTTCTGGGAAACATAATGAGAAAAGAAAGATTGGAGAATTTCATACTCACAAGACATATTGAAGGCAAGAGAGGCAGAGATAACAGTTTTATATGAATTGTTGGCATAGCAGGGATTGGGAGCATGGTAAGGGGAAAAATGTTGCTTAGAGTTATAAAGGATAGAAAGTTGTGCAGAGCCAACATCATCTACTGAAAGCACTGAACAACTTTATATTATGAACTGCTACATATTTTCAGTCTTATCGTTTACAACAAAAATCTTTTATATTCTTGAGTGTATATACATAGTTGCTGTTGGCTTGCGCTTCTAAAGACTCCTCCTCCTTGCGCTGGTTTTTAACCCCTTCTCCGGCATAGATGTGTATACACATTTTACCGAAAGTGTCACAGACGACGAATAAACATGTCCAAACCGTTAAAAACCAGCAACAGACGTGTTTATACGTCGACATTGATCCTTTTTATGCCCTTCTGAGCTTGAAACGAGTCCAATTGTCAGCTAATATGTCTGGTAGAGATGTTTGCCACCTCTCGGGTACTTCAAGGTGCCTCTGTTCGCAGTAGATCTTGATCCTTTTTATGCCCTTCTGAGCTTGAAACGAGTCCAATTTTCAACTCATATGCCTGGTAGAGATGTTAGCCACCGCTCGGGTACTTCAAGATGCTCCTGTTCATAATAGATCTTTTTATGCCCTTCTGAGCTTGAAACGAGTCCAATTGTCAGCTCATATGTCTGGTAGATTTGTTAGCCACCGCTCGGGTACTTCAAGGTGCCTCTGTTCATAGTCGATCTTGATTCTTTTTATGCCCTTCTGAGCTTGAAACGAGTCCAATTGTCAGCTCATATGTTTGGTAGAGGTGTTAGCCACCGCTTGGTTACTTCAAGGTGCCTCGGTTTCTTCGTTTCTATTTTAAAAACAAATAAAAAATTCATCTGAAAATGAAAATTTGTTCTCAAAATAATAAAGGGGTTAATGCAAAACGCTGAACTGTCACGTAATGTCGGTTCTCCTATATGGCAATGAGTGATGGACTATCTCACAGATGAAGAAAAGACTTGAGGCAAAAGAAATATGGTTCTACAGAAGGATGCTGAAAATAAAATGAACTGAAAATGTGGGAAACAGCAAAGTTTTAGAGAAAATGGAAACAAAAAGAACACTTATATTTAAGATCAAGAATAGAGAGTTGAAATTTCTTGGGCACATAATGAGGAAAGAGGGCTTCGAAAATTTGACACTCAGAGGATAGTGAAGACAAGAGGTAGAGGAAAAATAGCGTATAATCTACCTAATGACTTGGGGAGAGCCATGATCGGCAACTTTCTGAAATGACATGTCACAAAGAAGATTTCCCAGCATCCTTAGCAAGTAGACGTTAAAAACCTGCAGCTTCATTGACAATGCAATTGTTTAAAAACTCAGAGTCTGCTCAGTGATCGTTAAATGACATTAAGTTGCTTTTTGAGTCATTGAAAGTTGCAAGGTAGTGTTTCTTTCCGCCATTGAGCTTCCAGAGCTATGTCAGAAGAGAGATCTACGAACCTGAGCTGGTACGTGCTGACCAATTTTCAGCTCTAACCTATGATTAGTTTCACCAATATATTCAGTATTTCACTGATATCTCAAATAAAATCATTGAAATAACGCGATGGAGAAGTGCAAAACGTTTTTACAAATCGATTCCAATCTACCGTATATACCCATGTGTAAAGCGAATTCATGTATATTTCAACCCCTTAATATTTTGCATGAATTTTAACCATTCCTTACTGTCTCATTTCAAACACAGACATTATGAGGGTTCATTGTCAGCAAAAAAGATATCAGATACCAGTAGGAAATATCAAAATCTTAGATAATATATTGAACTCTTGTATGTCAGTTATGTAATAAATATATTGGGTACTCTGTGTCATTTTTATAATTCAAGATACTTGCATTTAAAATGGGCCCCGACATTGTATATTGCTTCCTTCTGTTAAGTGCCTAGCTGTGATCTAAATACTAAGGTGGTTGCCATATTCAACGTAGAAAATGGCGTTATTTGGATAACTAAGCTATTTCACAAAACATTTAAAATTTATATAAATTAGAAAACAATCGAATAACATAACTGTCATTTTTAAAATTGATTTCTAAATCCTGAATAAATAAAAGTTGTTTACATCGTAATGTTGGGCAAGATAAAAGAGACTTTCGGTCAGGCTTAGTGGCTTAAATCATAAAATCGCGTGTATTTAATGTAATCATTTTATGTAACATTTTCCCACATTCAAATGTATATGTATTTACATTTTTCTTTCCATTGAATTTACACAACACAATGTACATATTTGAATATTACATCCTTTAGGTGGTCATCAACCCGAAGAGAATATGCCCAAGGTTACTGTATCATTTCAAATACAGACATTATGAGGGTCCACCGACAGCAAAAGAGATATAAGATACGAGGAGGAAATATCAAAATCTTAGATAATATATTGAACTCTTGTATGTCAGTTAGGTAATAAATATATTTGGTACTTTACATCATTTATATAAACCAATAATAAAAGTTAGCTTGTATAATGCAACTGGTCATCGAAAATAAAAGTTACCTTGTATAATGCAAACGGTCACCGAAAATAAAAGTTAGCTTGTATAATGCAACTGGTCATCGAAAATAAAAGTTAGCTTGTATAATGCAACCGGTCACCGAAAATAAAAGTTAGCTTGTATAATGCAACCGGTCACCAAAAATTAAAGTTAGCTTGTATAATGCAACCGGACACCGAAAATAAAAGTTACCTTGTATAATGCAAACGGTCACCGAAAATAAAAGTTAGCTTGTATAATGCAACTGGTCATCGAAAATAAAAGTTAGCTTGTATAATGCAACCGGTCACCGAAAATAAAAGTTAGCTTGTATAATGCAACCGGTCACCGAAAATAAAAGTTAGCTTGTATAATGCAACCGGTCACCGAAAATAAAAGTTAGCTTGTATAATGCAACCGGACACCGAAAATAAAAGTTACCTTGTATAATGCAAACGGTCACCGAAAATAAAAGTTAGCTTGTATAATGCAACTGGTCATCGAAAATAAAAGTTAGCTTGTATAATGCAAACGGTCACCGAAAATAAAAGTTAGCTTGTATAATGCAACCGGTCACCGAAAATAAAAGTTAGCTTGTATAATGCAACCGGTCACCGAAAATAAAAGTTAGCTTGTATAATGTAACCGGTCACCGAAAATAAAAGTTAGCTTGTATAATGTAACCGGTCACCGAAAATAAAAGTTAGCTTGTATAATGCAACTGGTCATCGAAAATAAAAGTTACCTTGTATAATGCAAACGGTCACCGAAAATAAAAGTTAGCTTGTATAGTGCAACCGGTCACCGAAAATAAAAGTTAGCTTGTATAATGCAACCGGTCACCGAAAATAAAAGTTAGCTTGTATAATGAAACCGGTCACCGAAAATAAAAGTTAGCTTGTATAATGCAACCGGTCACCGAAAATAAAAGTTAGCTTGTATAATGCAACCGGTCACCGAACATAAAAGTTAGCTTGTATAATGAAACCGGTCACCGAAAATAAAAGTTAGCTTGTATAATGCAACCGGTCACCGAAAATAAAAGTTAGCTTGTATAGTGCAACCGGTCACCGAAAATAAAAGTTAGCTTGTATAGTGCAACCGGTCACCGAAAATAAAAGTTAGCTTGTATAATGCAACCGGTCACCGAAAATAAAAGTTAGCTTGTATAGTGCAACCGGTCACCAAAAATAAATGTTAGCCTGTATAGTGCAACCGGTCACCGAAAATAAAAGTTAGCTTGTATAATGCAACCGGTCACCGAAAATAAAAGTTAGCTTGTATAATGTAACCGGTCACCGAAAATAAAAGTTAGCTTGTATAGTGCAACCGGTCACCGAAAATAAAAGTTAGCTTGTATAATGCAACCGGTCACCGAAAATAAAAGTTAGCTTTTATAGTGCAACCGGTCACCGAAAATAAAAGTTAGCTTGTATAATGCAACCGGTCACCGAAAATAAAAGTTAGCTTGTATAATGCAACCGGTCACCGAAAATAAAAGTTAGCTTGTATAGTGCAACCGGTCACCGAAAATAAAAGTTAGCTTGTATAGTGCAACCGGTCACCGAAAATAAAAGTTAGCTTGTATAATGCAACTGGTCACCGAAAATAAAAGTTAGCTTGTATAGTGCAACCGGTCACCGAAAATGCATGATTCTTAACCTCTGCTATATTATCATTATTAGGTTTCATAAAGTTAAATATCAAGTTTTATTTTATTCAACGGCCAGTTTGCAAACAATACCTGACGATTGCATCATGCATGAAAGTCTGAGTTGTGCTACCGATGAGAAAAAATATATATTTGTTATTATTATTGTTATTTTTATTATTAATAATAATAATAAATTTTGCGCATGTATACGTCAATAATTGCAGTTGTAGTTGGAGCCCTCGGATTGATTGGAAAACGTTCCGATAGACTCATTAAAAGGATACCAGGTAGACCATGCCTTAAAGAAACAGAAAAAAAATTGTACACACAAGTACGGCTCACACATTTTGAAGAGCTTTATCTATATAAAATGTGTGTGATTTACATTATTTTTTACAAAAAAATGATCAGTGGAAAATGTCATAAAGCCATTTCTGACCTTAAGTCTCTGGTTGGGACCCAGGATGAAATAATAATAATAATATGTATATATATATATATATATATATATATATATATATATATATATATATATATATACACACATATATATATGTATGTATGTGTGTGTGTGTGTGTTTTAATCAATTCACCTTCCGCAAGGCGATAATACCACTAAGACGGCAGCGGTTCCTGTTTGGAGTGAAAGAGAATAAGAAAACATTAGAAACCGGAACCCCAATCCTGAACAGGATACAAGGGATACTCCAATTCAAAAGACGGGGGAGTGCGAAGTAGGCAATAGGCAGGCCTATCTACTTCTATTAAAAATATGTGGCAATTCATCCTCAATCACCTGAGCAAAATGGCTCAGCCACATGTTCCACTTGTCTAAAAGTTTGCAAATTACCTGCAGGACTCTGGAGATACATGCGTGTCCATAGAAGTTGAGCACATCTGAGCCCCCATTTGTTATTCACGAAGAGAGAGTTCGCCATATATCAAGCCTTGGAAGGGTTGATGTCTTGCAAGAAAATTTATTATTTTGGACCTTGTTAGTCTCGTAAGGAAGGCGATAGTGATTCAAGACGATTCATCAATGACATGGAAAGCAGAAAAATTACAATTTGAGAAAGGAAATGTTATTTACTGTTAAAAGAGTTAAGTTTTTTTGCATTTGTCAGGATAAATTAAGTGACTGATTCCATACAATAGTCCACCATATAATATATATATATATATATATATATATATATATATATATATATATATATATATATATGTGTGTGTGTGTGTGTGTGTGTGTATGTGTGTGTATGTGTATGCATGTGTATCAATAAATGAAGTCTTATGGATCTACTTTCCTGCATAATGTTTAAGTATAAAATGAAAGGCGTTAATTTGTAACTGAAAAATGTTTCAAGGTCTCGAATAAAAATATGTTGAATTTTTTTCTTCACAGTCAACGAAGCTGAACTGAGTTAATTCTTGTAGAGATAAAATGCTTTGATTCGCCATCTTCGAAGAATATTTCAATAAAATACGGTTGAAAATTTGCCGTAAGGGTAATTGTTTTAATTGGCTTTTCGAATTTTTTATTTTATTTTTCGGTTTCAATTGCTTAAAATAAATCCGAAATCTTTAAGGTTCAGAAGGATGTAAACAAAAATTACTAAAGAAAAAAATTTTTTTTTTTATTTTTCTTTCCCTGATTCTTGTTGAAATTTATATTTCGTCTCAAACTATTGCGATGATAAGAATGAGGACAACATGGACAGGACGAAGTTAGGGAAACCACAATAATAAGTGAACAATAGAGAGAATGAAGAAAAAATTGATAAAATAAACGTGTGTATATTTAGAAAGAAACAGACGACAGGAGGAGGAGGAGGAGGACAGAGAAAAAAGCGTACAAAATGTCGCAAAGTAAGTAATTGAAATCATAAAGTCGTAAAAAATTGATATATCTAGGATGTATAGTGGTTAGCGGCTGGGTTTGAGGAATTGGAGAGCCGAGGTGATATTCCAGTCGAGTTCATTACAATCACTTACGTGCTAATATTCTTGGAAAAGATATGAATCCATCCCCCACCTGTTCCGCTATTAGTAAATATGAGTAAATAGTCGAATAGACTGGGTTCGATAGCCTTGGATGTCTAGGTTGAATTCAAAAACAAGTGTAACCCGGGTAAAGCTCATACTATACAGTTAATGAAAAAATCGTGGTTGTTACATCTATGATCGGATATATATATATATATATATATATATATATATATATATAGGGGTTGAACAAAATAATTGAAGCACTTGTTCAACAAGAAAATTTATTTAACATGGAATTGGTCGCCCTTTATCCTCACGTACAGCTTTAATACATCTAGGAATGGAATCATACAG
This sequence comes from Acanthosepion lycidas, assembly GCA_963932145.1. Lineage (NCBI taxonomy): Eukaryota > Metazoa > Mollusca > Cephalopoda > Sepiida > Sepiidae > Acanthosepion > Acanthosepion lycidas. The sequence goes on from OZ010610.1 coordinate 26,610,484, forward strand.
CTTCCTGACTTCATCCAGAGGAAGTTTCAGTCATTCTTCCATTAAAACCTTCTCCAGCTCTTTACGACACGACGGTGGAGGATAGCGGCTCCTAACTTGTCGCTCCAAAATGAACCACAAATGTTCAATAATATTGATGTCTTGATATTGGGAAGGCCACTCCATGTGTTCTAGCTCACTTTCATGCTCTTCATACCAATTCTTAACCACTCGAGCGGTATGTATTGGGGCATTATCTTCTTGGAAGATGCAGTCACCATCAGAGAATAAAGTCTTAGCCATTGGATGAACATGCTCTCCCAAAATATTCAGGTAATCTTTGCTGTTGATTCTACCATTCAGGGCAACTATTGGACCGAGACATTTCCATGATATGGCGGCTCAAACTATCATTGATTCACCTCCATGCTTCACTGTTGGAAGAAGGCAGTCAGGGTTGTAAGCTTCTTTAGGTTGCCTCCACACATAAACTCACCCTGAAGTTGGGAAAAGAGAAAAACTGAACTCGTTTGAGAATATGACTTGCTTCCATTGGTCTGCAGGCCAGGCATTCTGATCTCTGCACCACTTCAACCTCTTCTGAATGTTGCGAGTGGAGAGAAGTGGTTTCCTTACTGCGGCTCTTCCATGATATGCAGTCTTATGGAGCTCACGACGAATAGTTTTAGTAGAAACTGGACTATTCAGATGATTATTCAACTCAGCAGTCACTTTGGCCGCAGTAGTCCGATGATTTTTTGCCACATTGCGTTTCAATGTACGTTGGTCACTGTCAGTAAGTTTGCAAGTCCGGTCCGAATTGCTACGGTTGCTAGAGATTTTGCTCTGTTTGTCGAATTGCGTCATAGTTCTTGATATAGTAGCTCTTGAAAAACCAAATACTTCAGCAACCTTAGTGATCGAGGCTCCTGCCATGCGAGCTCCAGCAATTTGCCCTTTTTCGAACACGAAGAGGTCACACATTTAGCTTAAATTTGACTACATTCTAAAAATAAAGACAAAGGCAGTGAATTAGATAAATAAACGTATTAACTATATATATAGCCTGTAATTTTAGTTTTAGTTAAAGTTCTTAATATAATAGGTCTTTGAAATATAAGAGTGGAATTTGTACCTGTTCCAATTATTTTGTTCAACCCCTATATATATAATAGCTGGCCACTACTAGGGCATATAGCAATCCCTAATTTAGACGCTCACTCAGGCACAGAGCCCACCTGTGGTTTATGCTGCAACTATGCTGAGCAGAAATTAGTTACAGTTTCAGGGAGAGAGCGTGTTATCTAGCGTGATCGACAATTTGAAAAAGGCCAGGACACTGAAACCCTCGGTCACGATGACTTGTGACTTCGTGCTAGCGCAACTATCGACGTTCGCCCAAGTGTTCTGTCTATCCAATTTCACTCACAAGGCTTGAGTCAACTCGCGGAATGGTTTTCAGGCAGACCTCCTCCAGACTGATGACAAATCAACCGTGGTGAGATTCCAACCCGGGTCTCATGGTCAGAAAGCGTTTTTAACCACTCGGCCACTCACCGTCCTACCTACCTACATACATAAATATATACATATATACATACATACATATTATTTTTTTAATTTTTAATTTTAGCAGTCTATCAGATTAGCCCAGCAAAATTCATCGATCTTGAATGTTATGCTAGTCAGCATCTTCTTGATTCATCAGTTAATGGACCCCTTTGTCAACAACAGTGACTAATAAAGTATTTCACGAATTCTTTTTTTTTTTTCGCCTATTCAATACCAATGCGTATTTCTTCCGTCCTTATTGGAGAAGGTATCTTTTTTCTATAATGAATTTTTTGCATACGCATTCATCGTTGGTCGTAAAGAACCGTTCATGGTAAAAGTTATTTGCATACGGTCGTATTTTTCTCGTTCACTCGCAGAGAAAACGCAGCAATAATCCGAATAGATTAATTAACTGTCTCTCCAACAGTGTATAATAACAGGATAGGACAAAGGTAAAAAGACAAATAAACCACCCCGCCTGTATTGCTTATATAGCAGTGCGATTAGAACATTCCAGAGCGTTCTACAAGTTTCCATTCGATTCTATTGGAAAGATTCGCATACCAGCAATTTGAATTGGACAGAACTAAATGCTAGCGATCTTCACAACACATACAAAGATAATAAAGTTTCGTGAACATGATACCCGGTCAATCTACTTACGTCCATTTGCATTTCCCCCATGTAGCAAGGTAAGCTGGTACTAATTTTATCATCAAATTGAACGTCATCAGTTCGATCTTTCGATGCCTTCCATTTTGACTGCAACATATTTAAGAAATTTGGAAATTGTATTGATGATATAGTCTGTATCAGTAATCTAGAGCATTTTTAATTATAAAATCAACTCCATTGTCACACGTTTGAAATAATCTTGCTCTTTAAAGCGTTGACACTAAAACATCATAAGGAAGCCAAAAGGAAACAAAAATATGAATAAAAAACAATATTGTAGCAACTTGCCCTCATGTCTTTGTGATACTAAGATTGCGACACCTATGTAAAAAAAGATACGTGTGATTTTTACCTAGGTCTCAAGTGTGTTTAATTTATGGACGGCAGATGATGTGTATGCAGTCAAAGCGGCACCAACTTCACCGAATGAGAATAGAAGAAAAAAGTAAAAGAAAGCATTAGGGGTCAAGTGATAACAAAGATGGACATTGATGATTTCCGCCTGCTTATTTTTATTAACTGTCACAGTTTGGATCGAGGAAACCAATGCTTGTACGCCCTTTGCCGTGGACAGACTGTCTTATCGGGTAGTTCTGATGCTATTCATTTGTATTTCAGCTATTCTTCGTGATCTGTTGATATTAAGAAGGAAGAGCTGAGCTATTAGACGGATATGGAAGAAATTTCCCCAAGTGTTCCCTACTTACTCATCGTGGAAACTGGAATGAAACATCATATTTGATAGAAACAAGGTTTGAGTTCTCCTCTCGCCATGGCATTTGTTTTCATTTTTTTAACGTACAGTATATCATTAGTAAATAGGGACGATCAGACTGAACGACCGATAAATATATAAAACTATCTTACGGTTTTTAATCACAGAATAGATACTTTAAAGTATAAAATTAAATTATATATATATTAGGTTGGTTTTTGACGTATTTTTTAACGTCAAAAACCGATATTATTTTTGCGACAACCTAATCAAAAATAATGACGTAATAATGTCGTTTTTTGACGTTAAAAATACGTCAAAAAACGACATTATTACGTCATTATTTTTGCACCAACCGAATATAATAAAAAAACATACAAAAACATAAGAGCGAAAAAGAAAGAAAAATAATTTTCTTTTTGTTATCTCTCCTAAATCTTGTCCAGTCAACCATTTGCACCAACTCAAGTAGTTTATGCGTTGTTTTTCTGTCCTTCGTGATTTTAATCTGTCCTGTAACATTTTCCAAACCCTGTGATATAAAAGAAAAGTTGGCACCCGCTTCTTGCCGGGAATGAGAACAGTTTGTTACAACCTTCTTCTCAAAATAAATAAAAATATAAAATATCTTTCACCATAGTAGGCGGTGTTTTACAGTGTGTATAAAAATATTTAAGATGCATATAAAATAATAATAATACGTATAAAATAATTAGTATTTTTCTGCTGCAATCAAGCCACGTAAAACAGTTTTATATTGAGGTCGCTTAAACGATACACGTAAGCTTGAATTAGATTTGAATTGTAGTGTTCACAAAATGACAATGTAGCCAACATCACCTTGTCTACAATACTGACAACATTCAGTTCTTGATAATGACCGAAACTGTCGAATGTACTTTGAACAAAAGCAACGTTTCAGGTGTGTATGTTGCTGTGTGTAGGTATTTTCAAATTTGGTTGTTGTAAGAACTTATTGAAAAATGCACACACACATACATATAAATTTTAGAATGGGTTTACTTTTTTGTGGACAATACGATGTAAATCAAAAAGTATACATCGGAATTTCCGCTGGGATCTGGAAGCAGAGTTTCTACAATAACAAGCATTCTTTCTTTGATCCTTATCTAAAACAACAAACAGCTCTTTCTAAGTATTTCTGGGAATTAAAGGATAGAAACCTTACCCTACAGGTAGAATGAAAGATTATAGGTAAATCCCAAATGCTATTTGAATTTTCTGAAGAATCATAATTCTTAAGTTACTGATTGAATAAGCTTCTTGTCTATTCTTTGACTAAAAACATTTGTGGAAATTCCCCTACTGAATCGATAAAATATTTGAGCTTTAACAAAATAGTTCAATAACAAACAAAAAATATTAATGCAGTGGCTTTATCAAACGTAAAAGGCAATTCGATATGGTGTAATGGTTAGCAAGCTTGTCCTGCTAGATCAATTATGACAGAGTAGTGAGTTCGATCCTCACTGTTGCTTTGTAACATATCTAAGCTACGCTTGGAAAATCACCATTATTGAAAGTAAGAGTACAAATGAAAAAAATTGAAATTGTCAAAGCTTTCCATTTCACTGAAGGAAATGTTAAACAGATATATCTCTGAAAAAAAAAAAACAGCATCTCTTGTATGTCTTTTCCGTCAGTTCATTATTTGTGAGGTATTGGCAAAGCGTAACGGCCGTGATAGCTAATTAACAGACTAACGAAAAGGCAGAAATATAATTTCATGTTCAGTTTCGAGAGAAAAGAAATGATTTAATCAAACACCTTTCGAAGGCGTGGACGGCCATGGTGCGGCTTCAGGAACGATAGCCAGGTCAGCTTGTGCCCAATTTCTGTTGGCAATTGCACGATGGCAGACTCATCTCTGGCATTGTAGGGTCGTTGGTTGTTTTCTCTCTTAAAGATTCCCGGGATGAAAAAGTCTTGGAGATTCATAGCAGGAGAAAACAAAAAAATGCAATGAAGCGTCCATTTAAGGCACAAAATACTTGGTAAATTTCGCTACGGAAGTTGTCGCTTGCAAAGTCTTTTTTCAGTAAGAGAATTTGCTTACACATTTCTTTTCGTTCAAAGGTTAATATTCGACCTGTGTCAGTTCCAAGAATCAATTCACGTTGGAACATTCAGTCATTTCTTTGTCTTCTCTTTAACTTGCATTGCTATCAAATCTTGTGGTAATGGTTCAAGGGGACAAGCAAAGGTCTCAAGGTTCAGTAGAAATCTAGAAAGATTAAAAGAAACTGAAAAAACAAAGGTCTCTAGGTTCATTAAAAATCTAGAAAGACTAAAAGACACCGAAAAAGCAAAGGTCTCAAGGTTCAGTAAAAATCTAGAAAGACTAAAAGAAACCGAAAATGCAAAGGTTACAAGGTTCAGTAAAAATCTCGAAAGACTAAACGAAACCGAAAAAGCAAAGGTCTCAAGGTTCAGTAGAAATCTAGAAAGACTAAAAGAAACCGAAAATGCAAAGGTTACAAGGTTCAGATCTAGAAAGACTAAAAGAAACCTAAAAAGCAAAGGTCACAAGGTTAAGTAGAAATCTAGAAAGACTAAAAGTAACCGAAAAAGCAAAGGTCTCACGGTTCAGTAGAAATCTAGAAAGACTAAAAAAAACCGAAAAAGCAAAGGTCTCAAGGTTCAGTAGAAATCTAGAAAGACTAAACGAAACCGAGAAAGAAAAGGTGTCTAGGTTCAGTAGAATCCTAGAAAGGCTAAAAGAAACCGAAAATCAAATGTCTCAAGATTCATTAGAAATTTGGAAAGACTAAAAGAAACCGAAAAAGCAATGGTCTCAATGTTCATTAGAAATCTAGAAAGACTAAAAAACCGAAAAAGCAAAGCTCACAAGGTTCAGTAGAAATCTAGAAAGACTAAAAGAAACGGAAAAATATATTGAAATGACGGAAATCGATCCTCTGAAAGTAATCAAGCAAATTATTACAGCCTTTGTCATATCGAAATAGTAAAAGGAAAACTCTCTAAATCGTACAAATTATATTGTTGCGTACACCGATACAATTATACAAAATCTGGGTCCACTTCTAATAACGGGCCACAACAAAAGAACCATGAAATTAAAAATAATATGGAATATGAAATTATATTTATAATTGGAGATATTTATTCAAATGATACATACATTTTCGCTTGACTTTTCGACGTTGTTGTTGGTCAGAAAGCCGTTCGGTACATTTTTATTACTCCAGAATCAGTAGTAGTAGTAGCAGTAGTAGTAGAGAGAGGGAGATATTCTAAATTGTCTGTCAATGTCGAAATGAGGGCTATCGTAGGCCCATTTATTGATCAATCAGAGGACTCTTTACATGCTGGTTACAACAATGCAGTGAAAGAGACCTCAGTATTGGCCATTTCCATTATTTTCTTAAAAGGAGCCATTACAATATGAACCCATAATTTAAGTATTGTGCGAGGTTCTATTACGGAAAGTTAGATTTGCAGACCAAAGTCTTCTTTTATGCGCCGTGTCACTTCAGAATATGGGTGATAATGGCTCTCCACAGCTTCCTATTCTTTGTATCGCTTAGTGATATTTTTTTTTTTACCACTTTTTTCACTCCCTGTTCGGTTATCCATTCACTTTTATCTTTAATATGTCTTGAGAGTGTTGCTGATTTTGTTTAAATATATTGTTTGTCAATTGCTAGTAATTTTATTTTCATGTATTGCTGGTAATTTCACTACAAAAATGTATTGTTGGTGATTTTTTTATAAAAAAAAATCTATTGCTGGTAATTTTACTATAAAAATGTATTTTTGTACTTTTTCAGTTTTGTATAGTCATTTTGATAAAAAAATGTATTGTGGATTTTTGTTTGGAGGTTTACTATTTGCCCGTAGCTGGGACCCTAACAGGTGCTACCACCTCATGTCAGGGTGAACCATGGAACAGCAGTAGCAGCTAAGAAATGTTCTACGCTTCTCAAAACTTCCAATCTTCTGATCAATGGCCTTCTTGCCGGATGTACTTTATCGTCATACCTAGATCAATCTTGTGAGTGTTAAATTTTGCAAGCCTTCCTTCCTCATTATGCGTCTGAGACATTTCAACTATCTGATGTATATTCTTTTTGTTTACTTTTTCCTCGTTGCATACACGCTACATCCATGATCAATAAATGTATTAGTGAAAACTAGACGTTTTTTTTTTTACATTGAGGTTCACCCTGTACAAGTCCCGCTGTCCATTCACGGTAGAGGCTTAAACAGTAAAAGACAATTTATGCGGATAGGAGGCGTAGATAACGGTTAACCCTAGACTCGAACAGGTTAAGATTGTCGCGATTGGAGAAATATCCTTTTGAGAGTCGCTTCGACAAAGCTGTGGTTCGCAGGAAGAAGCTGTTCGAGTGGAACTTACTTCTCACCAATGGAATACAGAAGGAATTACGGTGGTTTCCGACAATATGAGTGGCATGACGGATCCTGGCCGTAATGGTTTAGACTGGTGTAATCAAGGAATGCAGCTCGCCCGAGCACTTTCCTTGGAAGTAACGATAGAGCACTTTGGGACTCTATCGAGACTGGGAAGTTAAGAGTGGGCAGCTCTTGACCAAATATGGCAACTGTACTCCATTTTAGGTTTGATCTGATCTTATAAACGTAGAGGATACCACGAGGAGTCAGGTACTTACTGGAGCAAGGGAGCCGACCATTTTTCCTACATAATTAGTAATGGATCGTATGTACGAGTTCCATTTGATGTCAGGGTGAGTTTAAGGCCCAATAATCTCTCAAGACACGGAGACTCCCCGAGGAGACATCCATTTATCGTAACAGGTGGTAGTTCGCGGCGTGATCGGTGATAGTGGAATGCAACTGGTTTTGTTTTCGACGTACTGAATATAACCAGCCAATTTTCCATAGACATGAGTGGTGGAACGAGAACAATCTACTTGCGAATTGTAAATATTCAGTTCGTAATGAAGGCCGGTGATCACAACGATCGAATCATTGTGATAACAAAAAAAGATGAGGGCAGTAGTCCACTGGTAAACAATGCACAAAGGCGAACCATCATTCGCCTTTCATTACTCTGCCACTATTAATATGGAAAATGTTTTAAATCGTCACATCCCTTAGTCTCACCACCTTAGATCTTCACAGCTAGGAGCAACATGCCATATTCACTGTGGCAAATTATCCACACCCGCTTCGTATTCTTTTGTTAAGTAAGGGTTCCAATCACAGCTTCTTCAATAATTATCGCCTTCTATAATCAAACAGATACCAAAATCGATTAATCACGGGCTTTCCTCCAATTCCTCCAATGAATCCATATTTAACAAAGCTAAGAAAGACTATGAAACAGCCCTAAAAGATAGCGGATTCCCAGCAACACTCACATACTCACCGCAGAACACAAAAAAAGGCCAAAAGGAAAAAGAAATATCATACGGTTCAACTCTCACCGTACAGCAAAAACGTAAAAACAAACGTAGGTGAAATATCTTAGAAATAATTAAGGATATCTTACTGAAATTCTCTGAGGTTTTTATAACACTATTAGGCCCTACTTTGAACCCTAAGAATATATTTAGCTCTAAGTTGAAATGATGATCCCTCTTGCTGTTGTGACCTTCTGATCCAGTTTACTTCTCTACTGTCCCTCTTTTTTTTAATCTTATTTACCGTTCTTTTGATGGTTCTTGAATTGACTTTGAAGATGGAAGCCAGAGTATGAATGTTGGTAACACTACTGAAGGCCTGAATGATCATTTTCCTTTCACCATTTCTCAGTTGGGAAGACATGGTGGGGCTCACGTAAAATTATTTTTACCTGTTCTCTTTCTAGTTGAATATATCAAAGGGTTTTTCAGTGATTATTATGACAAATGGCGTCAAGATGGCTAAACGTCTTATCTGAAAATCTGGAAAAAAAGAAACTCAATTAGTTTAGTCGTTGCTTAGATATTAAACATTTTGCGGGATGAACAATTATCCCATACTGTTACATGATTTGGACAATTTTGCTGTTACACCAAGTGTACATATATATATATATTTGTGTGTGTGTGTGTGCGTGTGTGTATGTGCGAATAAATTGAAAAAATAGTAAAGAACCGTTAGGTTAATAATCCGAAGTTCTCTAGTATTTTTATTTTTATTTTTAAAAAACAGTGCTCGATACACAAGTAGAGCCTAAATTATAATTATTTTTTAAAAAAATATGATTCCATCGCTACATCGGAATTAAAATGCAGATACAAATATATACTGAGTGTAACAGCAACATTGTCCACTTGTTAGATTAAGAAACTACGAATGCACACGTAAACAAAATTAAATTCGTCGTTTCTTAATTATTTATTGGTTTTGTCTAAATTATGTTACATTATTTGCCTTCCATGTGAGCTTATATTTGCATTTTTCATGGTCATATTTTACGAGGTATTCGTTTTTCGATTTTTAAGTAACCGAGTAAAAAAATGTTTTCGTGTCTGCATATTGAGATAAGTTCTGACCATTTATTTAGTAATTTAAAATTACTAAATGAACGATCAAAACTTATGACCAACATATATAAATACTCGAGTCAAAATGCAACACACACGGTTTGAAGATTGTATTCAAGCATAAAACACTCGTTGATCAGTGTTGACCTCAGTGTCCACTTCTGTATTTACATACACTCTATCCCTGATATTGAGCACTTTTGCCCATAAATATACATTTCTTTTTAAATCATTTCACCCCAATTAAGGCAATAAAGCCGCTAAAACACATGGCATTACTGAGTGTGATAAAATACGAGAAAAAACAAACACTATTAAGCAGAGAGAACAATAAAAGAATAAGAAGCCGTATACAAGATAACGATTGACATTGCCTTTTAATTTTTCTAAATCAAAGTTGACTGGGAATGAAGGAACCGGAAGAGAGCTTCACAAATGAGAAGTGCGAGAGAAAAAACTGTTACCATAGAACTTGCGGTTACATCTAGCCATTTCAACTATAAAAAACTTAAAACTATATTTTTATCATGTTATTATGTATTTAGGCAGCAATCCTTCTTTATACATGTTTCATTAAAGACGACAGACAGGGTACTGCGATTAAGCCTTTTATTTAATTTTTCTTGTGTTCGAACAAGTGTGTAGAAACTGTCCAAATGTTCTGTAGTCCCGAGCGCTTATTATTATAAGCGTGCAAAATTAAAGTCCTCTTCTACGATCATAATGGCAACATCTACATCACCGCTAATGGTGTTAGTATGGGAAATCCGCTCGGACCGTGCCTCTCCCCTATTATTCCATATCCCATATAGAAAACATAATATTTAAACAGGCCTGTAAACCTAAAATATATGTCCGCTACATAGACGATATTTTTTTTATTTTAGCGAAAATCAGAAAAGAAATAGATACTCTCAAAACCAAATTTGAAAAAAAAAAATTGTCTTTAATTTTACCTAAGAACTTAGAAAAATAAACTTCTGTTCGTAGATATTCTCGTAAAATACAGTAACAAAACTTTTACTGACTCACTGTATAAAAAAAAATACTAGCAGAAACTCTTGCCACCTTAATTTTAAGAGTGAATGCCCACTCAGATACAAAATCGCAGTGATAAAAAACTTTGTAAAGAGAGCACACGAGAATTCACCCTCTCGTTAACTTTTCATGAACGTAGTCAACAATGCAAGGCAGGCACTAGTTAATGGTTTTTCTAATCATCTCATCGTCCATGAGATTAGACTATTTGTTTCCAAAATAAATAATAACTATACTGAACACACAGACAAAAATAACAAATATTTTCTACAAAAGCCAAATCCACCTCAACTATAAACAAGATGAATCTTCTACTTAGAAATATCAAAGAAATACACTACTCCAATTGACTCTAGGAGAAAACAAACAAACAAAAAAACAAAAAACAAAACAAAATTAAAAACAAAAACAAAAACAAAAAAAACAAATTACTTATCAGGTACAAAAACTTTAAAACAGCTAACCTTATCCTAAAAAATAACAACACACCAGCAAAATCAAAATTACAACGAACGAACATTATTTATGAGTTCAAATGCCCCTAAAGGAACTGTGTTCCTGATTAAACCGAACTCATAAATATTAGGTTGGTGCAAAAATAATGACGTAATAATGTCGTTTTTTGACGTTAAAAAATACGTCAAAAAACGACATTATTACGTCATTATTTTGCACCAACCTAATAATGACATCGGCCACACTACTACATGTCTAACCAGGACGAATTACGTTACACCTATCCGCCCACAGCTACATTAGAACCCATTTCCAGACTCCACCCGAAACGTACTAGTAGCAAATACAAACATAATATCCTCATCCACATGTAAAAAAAAAAAAAAAAAAAAAAAAGATTAAAAATAATGGAAGCCTTAATAAAAAAAAAAGAAAAAAGCCAACACTTAATAATATTAACTACAAACACAGCCACAATGTGCTAACAGTGTTCGGAAAATAAAACATCCCTATAACTCTAGATACATACACACAACTCATACTCCCAGTTAAAAAGTAAAAATAAAATCATCCTTGATAATGGCTAAAAGTATAGTCGAAGTCGCTCGGAATTACAGAACATTTGGACAGTTACTTCACACCCTGTTAGAACACAAGAAAAAATAAATAAAAAGCCTAATCGCAGTAACCTTGTCTGTCGTCTGTAATGGAAAAAAAAACAAACACACACACATTATATATATATATATATATATATATATATATATATATATATAATAACGCGAAAAGTTTGCTAAAAACGAGCGTACCATGATAAAAAAATGACCCGAACTTGATAAAAACAAAATATTTGAATATTTTATTAAATTTTAATTCTTAAAATTCTGTATTAATGCCATGCTTTAAAATTATATTATTATTAAATGAAAACTATATTTACTAATCATGAATGAAAGAGCTTAGTAAAAATTCATGAAATACCAATATTTTAAAAAGAATCTTGAATTTTTATGTATGTGTAAAAACGTGCCTTTTTTTATAAGTACGGACAACCATACACGACATTATCAGAAAATAAGAGTAATAACTATTAAATTAAAGACAACATTTCTGAAATTCAACAAAACAGATTACAGAGACTATTTTCCTAAATTTTAAGATTACTCAGTACTTAAAGATTATATGAAAAGGCGTTTACGTCATTTTCTTTAAATTATTCTTTACAGATAAAATCTCCGTAGAACAACATTAGACCTGACATCATGTTGTCAACAGGTCAAAACATCTACTGTCGCGTTAAAATATTGCATATCTCTGATATTTTAACCTTAAAGTAAATAATGTTTCAAATCAGATTAATTATACTTTAAATCCCTTAATATTTCTCAACTGTAGAATTACATCGCGATAAAAGACGACTACAAAAGGGCGCGATTCAGGTATTTTAGCAAAAATAAAATTCCTTCCAGTCAATTTAAATTAGTTCCCGAAAAGTGTCTTACCTATTGGAATTATTAAATTTAACCTATTAGCTTGAAATTAAAATTAAAATAAAAGGTTCAAGAAAGATTTTTCATTTTTAAAAATTAATTTTAAATCTTTGCGTGTTTTTGGAGGTCACTAATATATATATATATATATATATATATATATATATATATATATATATATATATATATATATGATAAATCAGGAAGAAATCCTTAAAGATCCATTTCTGTTATAATATATTTCGTGAATATCTCTCTTTAATAAAAGCTCCATTTATTAAAAGCTTTCAGTCTGAAGAGCTGAATACAACAATAGTTACGAAATAAATTATAACCGAAATGGACCATTAAGGTTTCCTTCTTGATTTATTATTATAATGCTCTGTAGTTTACAAAGCTCTGATTTAATATCCTCCTTGGAATTATGCCTACTGGTCACAAATTGGTTTTATCTATCTATCTATCTATCTATCTATCTATCTATCTATATATATATATATATATATATATAGATAGATAGATATAAAGAAATATAATTTTAAGGTGTGCTATATTTATGGGATAAAGTGCTCAATATCAGAGATAGAGCGTATGTAAATATAAATATAAAAGTGAACACTGAAGTCAACACTCAGAAGCAACAGGCTGTTTCATACTATACGCAATCGTCAGGCGGCCTGACGATTGCGTCCAAGATGAAACAGCCTGTCACATTTGAGTGTTGACTTCAATGTTCACTTTTATATATATATATATATATATATATATATATATATATATATATATATGTGTGTGTGTGTGTGTGTGTCTGTGTGTGATTTTCTATTTTTGTTTAGAATAGTTATTAACTTTCGCTAGAAAGGAATCTAAACCATGTTCTTTGGTTGGCGGAGTCAAAATCTCTTGATGCTGTCTAAAGAACGTTTAGAAATCATTATAATAGAGTAGACGAAAAAGTTTCAAGAAACAGGTTCTATCAAAGATAAGCCATTGCTTTGCAGACCAAGTATAAGTAAAGAATCCCTAACCCTAACCCTGCCGTCATATAACCAATTATATTTTTTTTATTACTTTTTGCAGATTAATTCTATCATGTTTAGTTCCAAAACCATAAGTATTTAAAATTACACACTCCCTATATTGTATAAGTTTCTATTCCGATAAACATTTAGCCTCGGAGATATTTGCTGTTGGAGAGCAATCGATCCTCATTGGGTATCTTGTTAAGTAGCACCATAATAAATTAGAATGAGTAAATAACTGTTCGAGCAAATATTTAACACCCAGCTGTTGGAGATTACCTAGTTACCAATCTATCATTTAAGCTGAGTAAATATCAATGACTAACCACTTAAGGGGGAAACGTTTGTGTTACATTTATTCAATCAGAAAGAGCAAGTTAATTTTTTCGGAGACATATAATGAGGAAAGAGAGACAGCAAAATTTGATACTCACAGGACATATTGAAAGTGAGGCAGAGAGAAACGGTGAACAAATTAACGAGTTTATATAAATGGTTGGAAGAAATGGGTCTGGGGTCGGACTGTAAGGGGTCAAATGTTATTTAGTGTTAAAAGGATAGAAAGCTGTAAAGAGCCATCATTGACCACACACTGAAGGGGAACGGCACAGAAAATAAGTGCGTCCTATAAAAGTCGACATAGACGACTTCAATGACGTTGAATAATATACCAGTCTCTCCTGCTATTTAACTTATAGGTAAGGGAAGAGATTTGGATTCAGACATTTCCCAACAGTATTTTCAAAGTAAACGAAAGGAAATCGTCCGGAGTTTAAACACCGATTCAGCTATTCGGTGCTGATATTCATTTGTTTGATATTACAGCGAGGGACATCCCTCCGTGTGACACTATAGTGAGAGATATCCCTCTGTTTGATATTACAGCGAGAGACATTCCTCCGTGTGACATTATAGTGAGAGATATCCCTCTGTTTGATATTACAGCGAGGGACATCACTCTGCTTGACATTACAGCGAGAAATATTCCTCCGTGTGACATTATAGTGAGAGATATCCCTCTGTTTGATATTACAGCGAGGGACATCCCTCCGTGTGACACTATAGTGAGAGATATCCCTCTGTTTGATATTACAGCGAGAGACATTCCTCCGTGTGACATTATAGTGAGAGATATCCCTCTGTTTGATATTACAGCGAGGGGCATCACTCTGCTTGACATTACAGCGAGAAACATTCCTCCGTGTGACATTATAGCGAGAGAGATCCATCTGCTTGATATTACCGCGAGGGACATCCTTCTACGTGAGATTATAGCGAGGGACATCATTTTGCGTAATGTTACAGCAAGGGACATCCCTCTGATTGAAATAACAGCGAGGGGCATCGCACTGTGTGATATTACAGAAAGAGGCATCACTCGGTGTGACATTACAGGGAAGGACATCCCTCTGATTAACATTACATAGAGGGGCATCCATTTATGTGACATTACAGCAAGAGAGATCCCCCTGAGAAAAATTACAGCGAAGAATATCTCTCTGCTTGACATTGCAGCGAGGGACATCTCTCTACATGACATTATAGCGAAGGACATCCCTCTGATTGACATTACAGCGAGGGACATCCCTCTGATTGACATTACAGTCAGTACATAATAATCAGTGCCTTTACGGCCATGATTACCATCTTCGAATTGTCTCGTGTCAATATCCGATTCATTGTCAGATTAAGATGATAAAGAAATGTTTTACCTGATATCTCGTCAGGTGTTGCAAAACAATCGTTGCTTCCATCAGCATCTTAAAATTCAAAATAATGGATAAAAAACTAATGTTAAAGATTTCTTTAAAATTCAATATTTTTTCGATACCCGTATTTTGATATTCATTTCTAGTCTAATAAGTAATCGATTTTGTTGATGATAATTTTTACAATGAAACTTCATAGTTATTTAAATAACGTCATTTTCTGTCTTGAGAATAGTAACAACCTGAGCATTTAGATCACAGCTTGGAAGAAAAGGAAAGCAAGCACATTTATAAAGTGAAATAAATATAGTGGACATTTTATGATATATTTAAAAAAAAAAGATACGGTATTAAAATGTACCGGATACGAAATAAATAACTATTAAAATAGTTAATCTTGAAGAACGTCTTCAACACCTTTGATAATACAATTTAACAGCGTCAGCAAATCTCACTCTGAAACAAAAAAATTCAAAGCTCAACAGAGTAAAGAAAAGGAAACTGCCCGTGAAACATCGTCGTGTATCACTGCTCGCATATATATATATATATATATATATATATATATATATATATTGTTATAGGATCTTACCTTTAATAATAATAATGGACTATTCCATACTTAATAAATACTGCGCCTCAGGAGTAGGCAAAGAGTCAGTCGCTCAAGTTTTGACTTGAACAACTGTTCGGTTATACTCTCATCCTACGGACGGGAGGAACCCGAAGGAGGCTCCGCCCTTCGGCGTAGCCTCCTTCGGGGAGGTAGACCGGGCCTGAACCCGTTTATGCGGGTTCAATGGGCTATTTTTGGGCCGAGCCTACGGGCTCGGAATGCCCACGTTAAAAAGGCCTTGTGCCACATGACACCCTCGTGGGGCGGGTGACTGAATATCGTCAGTCGCTCAAGTTTTGACCGACTGTTCGGTTATACTCTCATCCTACGGACGGGAAGAACCCGAAGGAGGCTACGCCGAAGGGCGGAGTCTCCTTCGGGGAGGTAGACCGGCCCTGAACCCGTTTTTACCGGTTCAATGGGCATATTTTTGGCCGAGCCCACGGGCTCGGAATGCCCACATTAAAAAGGCCTTGTGCCACATGACACCCTCGTGGGGGAGTGACTGAATATAGTCAGTCGTTCAAGTTTTGACCGACTGTTCGGTTATACTCTCTTTCTACGGACGGGAGGAACCCGAAGGAGGCTACGCCGAAGGGCGGAGTCTCCTTCGGGGAGGTAGACCGGCCCTGAACCCGTTTATACGGGTTCAATGGGCATATTTTTGGCCGAGCCCACAGGCTCGGAATGCCCACGTTAAAAAGGCCTTGTGCCACATGACACCCTCGTGGGGGGGGTGACTGAATATCGTCAGTAGTTCAAGTCGAGTCAAGAGTTGAGTCAGAGGCAGTCCGAAACATAGTCGCGTTCAGACAATTACTGCAAGACATTGGAATAGTGATACTGGTCGAGACTACATTGTTCTCTTACTAAACCTGATTCTCCATACTAACACTTCTACTTCTCTGTATATATTCCTGTTTGTAATATATCTGTGTTATTCCATACCTGTGTCCGAGTTCTTCTTGGTTCTACCTTGGACTATCACTGTGGTACAAGGAACCGGACCATAACAAGTGGCGACGAAGAAACCAACTTTCTATGCGGAGGACATGCATTATATTTTGCTATCCGTCACGCATAACAAGTGGCGACGAGGTAACTCACGAAACCAACTCTCGACGCGGAGGACAAACGTTTTTTTGGCTATCCGTCGCGCATAACAAGTGGCGACGAGGAAACCCTAAAAGGGTAATACGAAACTAATTCTAAAAAAAAAAAAAATAAACAATTTCTTTTTTTTGATATCAAATTTTCACTGACAACAAAGGAAAGTTTTTTTTGTTGCGTGCACAGGCTACAGAATATCAGGTTACACACACACACACACACACACACACACAAAATACGTTAATATGGAAGATTTTAAGTCAACCATTATGGAACTTATCAAAATCCAATTTGAACAGCAACAAAGGTACGAACAGAAACATCTGGAATTGCAAGAATTATTGTTACGTACAATAACAAATAAGGAGCAAAAATCCGAGAACGAAAGAGTTCTCTCACAAGATCCTATTTGGAGAAAAATCGAAGATTTCAAGTACGCACCCGACGAAGATAAAACTTTTGCATACTACTTCCGAAGGTACGAAGATCTATATGATTTAGACTGCAAAAATTGATCAGACGCACGTAAAGTACGCCTATTACTAAGAAAATTGGGCACAGGCGAATATAACAAATTCGTAGATTATATCCTTCCCAGAAAAACAAGAGAGTTAACGTTCAAAGAATCCATAAAACTGCTAACGGAACTTTTCAGCCATAATACTTCACTATTCCATAAAAGATGGAAATGCTTGAACCTTACAAAAAAGGACAGCGAAGATTACATAACTTTCGCATCCATTGTTAACAAAAATTGTGATTACTTCAAATCATCGGAACTCAGCGCGGACAATTTCAAATGCTTAATTTACGTCCAAGGCCTGGTTTCAACCAAAGACGCGGAAATGAGACGCAGAATACTTACTAAATTAGAGAGTGAACAAGATCTGTCACTTCAAAAACTAGCCGAAGACTGCCAGAGATGCATCAGTGCGAAAAAAGACTCAAAAGACATAGAACAAGCTGGCATAGCACACGTACGCAAAGTACGAAGGCAAACAAATTTTCCCTCCTCACAAACAAACTGAACCGATTTTCCCGCCTCAAGAACAGGTAAAACAAAATTTTCTAATTACAATCAACATAAAAAAACTACCACCCAGTCCATGCTATCGTTGTGGGTCTTGGCATTGGGTTAAAGACTGTACATATCGTTTTAAAACTTGTCTATCATGTAAAATAATTGACCACAAAGGTTCTCATTATTGGTATAGAAAAGAAAGCAAAAGCAGAATAAGAATTACGAGGACTGATCAAGCAGATGAGACTAATATAAGAAAATATGTACAACTTGAAATGCAAAAAAGAAAAGTTAGATTACAGCTGGATTCTGGCCCAGACTTAACTATCCTAAATCTACAAACATGGAGAAAACTGAACAAGCCTGTCATGTTAAAAACTGATAAAATTGCTAGATCAGTTACGGGGAGAAAGATAAAATTTGAGGGTGAAGTAATTACAAACCTAACATTTAATGGAATGACGAAAAATCTAAAAATGTACGTCTTAAGAAATACCGAAAACTTATTCGGAACAGACTGGATGCAAAAATTTGAATTGTGGGATTTACCTATTAGTACGTACTGCCAAAATGTAAAAAGCTTATCAACCGAGGCAGACAACTTAAAAGGAAAACTAAAAACGAGTTTGCCGAAGTATTTTCAGCAGGTCTCGGAAGATGTAAGAAAATGGCAGCTAATATCAAAATAAAAGGAAAACCTTCAACTTGTTTTCAAGAAAAGAAAAGGAGCGTACCGTTTGCGTCAATAGAAAAAATTGACCAAGAATTAACTAGACTCGAAAATACGGGCATATTGAAAAAAAGTAGAATACAGCAAATGGGCCGCACCGACGGTCTACGTCAAAAAGAAATCAAGAGAAATTCGAGTTTGTGGTGATTTTTCTCCAGGTTTGAACGCAGCAATAAAGGACTACCACTATCCTCTACCCAGTCCAGAAGAAGTATTCACTAAATTAAATGGCGGAAAATATTTTTCAAAAATTGATTTAAGTGAGTGTGACTATTTACGACGCTAGAAAAAAAGAATAAAAAAAGAAAAGCGAGAATTAAATTTAGGTGATAAGAAGCCATCACGAAAAGGACACTGAGCGGTGTTGTTTTTCTGGCGGGGAAAAGTGGGAAGATTTTTATTTCCATTGTCGAGAAGGTAAAACACAGAATTTAATCTGATTTATGTTAAGGGGCGGCGAGTAAGATATATCCAATCTGCCCATGGCAATAATAAAAAAAGATTTTTTCAAGTTGGACAAGGGACCTCCCGCAGAATTCTAAAGAGATAAAAATAAAAATTAATTAAGCACGCACTGTCCGAGAAAAACAAAAATGTCCGCTGACCACCATGAAGGAAAGATTAAGCCTTTGTCTATATGCAGAATATCATTGAGAGGAGCATCTGGTTATTATCAGGGCTGGCTATGATAGCGAAACTATTTTATCGGATCAGTAATTGGCACCAAGAATGCAAATACGTCCAATTGACCACACACTTGTTTGGCGAAGGCCCCGGGTGGTAAAGTCCAAGAGAGATTTAGCTAAGATAAAAGTCCAAGGGTTTGTGGTCGGGCAGAAGGAAAGAAAGAGAAAGAAAAGAAAAAGAAACAGAAAAAAGAAAAAGGAAGATAATGTTTTTTTCTTTGAGCAAGATTTTTTTAAACCGAGGCTAGTCTGGCCACATCCACGCTGCTGAGCGCACATTGGCTGAATGGTGGCATGAGCGTTAGGCGGAGGTAATCATGTGAAGACGGAGGGAGGGCTGTTGCGCCCCCCTGAAGAGATAGGTGTGAGATGCCACTGTGAGAGAGAGGGGAAACCCGTTGACATCCTCTGAGGGCATGGTGAGATACCAATATGAGAACAGAAGAAGGTGGGAAGACGAAAGACTTCCAAAAATGGAAAATAATACAATTTTCCTGAGCGAAAACAAAGAAGTGGATTGTGGGTTTAGAATTATCAAGGAACCTCAAACCCCGACAAGCCCACCCCGGTTTTGGTCGGCGTCCATATAAGCAGAGTCGCAGTGAGTGAAAAGCAGTTCGAATTCGAGTTCAAGTTCTCAGTTGGAGTTGCACCCGCCCCGCAGAAACCTGGCCGAAAGATTCACGCAAATCACGACCTCAACTTCTAGCCAAGAACAATTTATTTTTGAAGAACGACTTAGACTCATATCACCAAAGAAACCGAATCTAACCAGATTCCTATCCGAATCACCAAAAGGTTAGAACGTCACATTTGGTCCCGCGACCAATACCAAGCCAGTTGGTCGTCACAGGACAGGATAGCACGACGGACGCAGCCAGGCAGACGTCACGATTGGCGCAGCGACACCAGGGTACGTCACAGTGGCGTACCTGCAAATTCCAGTCGATGAAGAAAGTTCAAAACTTCTATGTATAAATACACACAAGGGATTGTACAGATACGAAAGACTACCATTTGGAACTAAGGTCGCGCCGGTTATATTCCAACAGACAATGGATACGATGTTTGCTGGACTAGGCTACACAATTGCGTACCTGGATGACGTGTTGATTAATAGCGAAAGCGTTGAAAAACACTGGCAACATGTACAAGAATTTTTTAAGAGAATTCAAAGCTATGGATTCAAAGTAAAAGAAAATAAGCGTGATTTTTTCATGAAGGAAATTAAGTACCTTGGCCATATCATAGATCAAGAAGGTAGACGACCAGACCCTGAAAGATCTACAGCAATAAAAAAAAATGCCAGTTCCTAAGAATATAACAGAACTACAAAGTTTTCTTGGATTAGTGAGTTACTACCAGGAATTCATACCTCAAATGCATAAACTTCGCACACCACTGAACGAACTGCTAAAGAAAGAAAAAGTTTGGCAGTGGACAGATCAATGCCAGGAAACATTTGAAAAAATAATCATGACATTAACGTCGGATTTATTTTTGGCACACTATGATCCTAAACTAGGAAAATCAGATCAGCGTTTGATAAATTACTACCAACTAAAACAAAACAAGACACACAGTCCTACGCACCAAAAAGAAAATTCCTCCCAGGAGAAAAAAGTTTTTTTTAAGGCATATAAAAATAATACCTCTTATTGGGAGCAAGGCATAATTGAGAAAAGAATTGGTAATATGATGTACATAGTACAAGGAAAAAAATTCTCACACAGAAGACACGTAAACCAAATAAGGAAGAGGCCGTTACAGGGCTCGGAATGCCCACGTTAAAAAGGCCTTGTGCCACATGACACCCTCGTGGGTGGGGTGACTGAATATCGTCAGTCGTTCATGTTTTGACCGACTGTTCGGTTATACTCTCTTCCTACGGACGGGAGGAACCCGAAGGAGGCTACGCCGAATGGCGGAGTCTCCTTCAGGGAGGTAGACCGGCCCTGAACCCGTTTATACGGGTTCAATGGGCATATTTTTGGCTGAGCCCACGGGCTCGGAGTGCCAACGTTAAAAAGGCCTTGTGCCACATGTCACCCTCGTGGGGGGGTGACTGAATATCGTCAGTAGTTCAAATCGAGTCGAGAGTCGAGTCAGAGGCAGTCCGAAACAGAGTCCCGTTCAGATAATTACTACAAGACATTGGAATAGTGATACTGGTCGAGACTACATTGTTCTCTCTACTAAACCTGATTGTTCATACTAACACTTCTACTTCTCTGTATATATTTCTGTTTGTAAATATACCTGTGTTATTCCATAGCTGTGTTCGAGTTCTTCTTTATTGGTTCTACCTTGGACTATCACCATCTTACAAGGAACCAGACCATAACATATAATGATATCAAAATCCGTTACTCAGAATTTTCTACGATAACACAATCATCAAGTGTGAAACTGAGTAGCGGATTTTGATATTATTGTATTAATAATATTACAATATATCTTAGTGCTGTTATGAAACTGATTAAGAAAGACGCCATAGTTTTGGTTATTTTCTTTATTTTTCCAATTTTTATCTCATACAAGATCATCTTCAGGGGTAAATTGCTAAGACAAGTAATTTATGTAATTGATGGTTGTAAAATGTTTTTTTGTAAATGCGCATAAGATTATAATATTATATCCGTTATAATCAATTTAAAAATTAACGTTAAGAATATATAAGGGGGGCAACTTAATTATATCTTTTATTATTAATATTTTAAAATACTCAACCTGAGTTGAGCATCCGAAAAATTAATTTTATAGATATCTTAAAACGTTGCTATACTCATAATTAACCTTATTTAGTCTTGGTAACTTTTTTTTATGTAGAGCGCTTCAAGAATTTGAAGCTTTTTTTTTTTTGATGGTGGAGTGTATCTGTATTGTCAATTAATATTTCTGTACAATGTGAATGTGAACAAGAATATTCCTTTAAATGTTGTTTACTTTTTTTGTTAGGGATACAATTTCCCAAATGATATTTAAACTGATATATAATGCTGGTCTTTTGCAAAACATTAGTTGACGCAGAAGAGTTATTGCGGATGATTAAGTTGGTTAGATTAAATTTAGTATAAGATATAATTAGTTTTATTTTTTTTTACTGGTATCAGTGCGGGATATATTAGTGCTTAGGATTTTTTAGGATTTTTTCATCTTGTTTTGTAGTTATAGTGCATATGATTGCGGTATATATGGGTTGATATGTTCAGTGTTATTTGCGGAAGTATTATGTTCTTTTTGATTTATGTTAATATGTCTAATAGCTCGTCTAATTTGTTCATCAACGATGTAATTAAGAAGGTCATTAGTAATGACAGTTTGTTTAATTTTTTTTAATTCTGTGTAGAAAATGTTTTTCCTGGAAGCTAACTTTTGCACATTTTATTAAATTTTGTATAATCGCTGTTTTGTAATAGTCAGGACATTCAATTTTTATAGATGAGAGTGCATGTGTTTATGTTAGTTAGTTTTTTATATTGGGAAATAGTAAATGTATTATTATTGGTGTCTATCAATATATCAAGAAAAGGAATTCTGTTGTTATTGTTAAATTCATATGTGAATTTAAGAAATGAGTTTTTTTGTAGTTCATGTATTTCGTCTATGATTTTAACTAAGATGAAAATATCATCTACATATCTTAAGTAGATGAAGGATTTTTTTTAGTGGTATTAAATATCTTATTTTCAAGGGTAGCCATGTAGAAGTTAGTAAATGTTGGTCCCAGAATTGAACCCATGGAAACGCCATCATGTTGTATGTAGATATTATTTTGATAGTCATAGAAGGGAACTTCAGTGGTACAAGTCAAGATATTTGGCCATGTAGAAGTTAATAAATGTTGGTCACAGAATTGAATCCATAGAAACACCATCACGTTGGACGTAGATATTAGTTAGATGGTCATAGGCAGGTACGTCAATGGTACAAGTCAAAAGCAGCTTCCGTAATATACTAGGTTTAATTTTTAATGGAGGGAGAGATAAATTGTTGTAAATGTTCTTTCTGAATATATCAATCGTTTCTCTAACTGGAACATTGGCAAATAAACTTTTAATATGCTATGAAGCTATGATTTCATTATGAGGGTTTTGCGTTTTTAAGATTTGGACTAGTTAGTGAGTCGATTTAATGCTGTATTTATTAGGTATATATGGTGTAATGAGTTGGTTAATGATTTTGGTTAATTGATAAACAGGAGTAGGAATTTGGGATATGATAGGACGGAGAGGGAATTTAGGTTTATGTATTTTTATCGTTCCATACATGTATTCTGTTATGTCATCACCAATTATTTTGGGAAGTTTTAAGTTGTCTTCTTTTGCATTGTTGGCTGTGATCAATTTGTTGATTTTTAATTTCAGTTGGTTAATAGGATTTTTGTTGATTTTTTAAAATTTGGTGTGATCATCAAGTATTTGTTGTAATTTTGAATTCTAATACAGTTGCAGATGCCGTATAAGCCAATGTCATTTGTTAACTCCCTTTGGTATATTTGACTGAATCATAAGGACAGTTTATGAACCAGTAAACACTATATAGGTGGACGGTGCAAAATCTTTTCATGTGAAAGTAGGCGATGATGCAAAGATGGTTGGGGAGTCCTACTCTAATATTGTTCATCCTGGAGAAAAGCAGTGCCCGCTGATAAGAGACGTTGAACAGAATTGTATAGCGCATAATAAAAACATAGAAAATGCTGCTACAAAATCTAATGTGCAATGAATGTGGTCTTGTCTATCTAAGCAGAGCAGGCCTCGAAAATCATCAAAGACACTACACACAGAGCGAAGTAGTTTATTGCACATTTTACGGCATTTATGTAACAACTGTTACAAAAGACGTTGCCACATCTTTACAAGACAATGTAAGACCGTAGCAGTAATAATAGTTACGTCCATGCGCTCCCCGTATTTAAGGATGGATCGTGCTATGGCGTTGCTCAAAATCGAGTCGTAGCCATCATATATGTATATTGATCATTAAAACAACGTGAAAAGGGCAATATTTAATGGTGAGTTATATTCAGCCATATTTCTAAACTTTTCGCTTTTCTATTTTATACGGCTTTCGAACTTTGAGGCAACATTTGCAGGGAATCTGCAGTCTGCAATTGACAATCATGCCACCGATAACAGCTGTTCCGGCTTAATGGTGTTTGCGTATTGTAGAGGATAATTATTTCGCTTTACAGAGTTTTGATTAAATTAGGGTAAATTGTGGTGGTGATTGATTGCAAGGATGAACTGGTGTTACAGGTCAAATAACAGAGAATTAGATCGATAAAAAGCGAGAGGGAGAGTGAGATTTTGGCATCTTTTAAAAGATGTGGACTCTGCAGCTGATATGAAAATAAAGGAAAATTTAGTCTGGTTCAAATTCACAATAAACAATTTAGAAGACAACTTTTGTAACTCTCGCTATACGATAGAAACCTTTTCGCTTACGTGGGGGCAAATCAGCGCATTCAGTATAGATCGAATTCACAAGCACTAATTAGAGAGGTGTTTCTTAATCATCGCTTTTATAAAATGCGTCTTTTATATAAGCTAGAGCAAGTGGAACAAGGCTTTACCTTCACAGCATTCAGTGTGGATCAGATTTGCAAGCAATGTTTCCCCACTCCGTAAAAGTGCTTGGATATTTGTCGGAATGTGGCACACAGAGTCGAGTATAAGCTGGGAGTCCAACAGACATGAGGGTTTGTTTTTTTTTAATCAATTTCACATTAAGAAAGGTACTAAAGCCACTAAGACACAGGGAGTTACTGGGTGTGGAAGAATCGATAGTAGAAACATTACTAATAACCCAGGAAGAGAAAAGAGTAATCAGGAGGACAGTAAATAGCGATTGACACTGCATTTAAATTTTTGAAGATTTAATTTGGTTGGAAAGCATTGAGCTGGAAAGGAGTTCCACAAGCGAGAAGTGCGAGAAAAGAAACTGTTAGCATAGAATTTACATCTAGCCAGCTCAACTGTAAATTGATGAGATCTCGACGCCACACTGGCACTGCGCTTAAATTCATAATGTCTAGGTATCATAGCAAAGAGCCCCATTCTAAATCAGGAACAAATCGATATTTGCACTGCGCTTAAATTCAAAATGTCTAGGTATCATAGCAAAGAGCCCCCTTCTAAATCAGGAACAAATCGATATTTGCACTGCGCTTAAATTCAAAATGTCTATGTACCATAGCGAAGAGCTCATCCGAACCATTACAATGAAAGTATTTATAGAATAGGCACAGAGAAGCTACATTACTGCGGTGGGAATGTGACTGAAGCCGAGCCCCTAGATCAGGACCGAAGGGCAAACGTTTCTTAAGCTCCTTTGGGAACGCCAAGAATTAACACAAGGTTTCTTCTAAAGGTGAGCTATTGCTTGAAAGGACTTGGAGCTCATAGAACTACTTCAATAGACTGATCCACTCACAAAATATAGCGAACATTTTGGGGGGAAAATAATTTTTGTTGATTAGCATACTTTCTACATTACCTTTAGCTGCAATACTTGTCAAATCGATTCCTGATTTTTTAAGAATTACTGGCCTTAGGTTAAGTCCTTTCGCTGTTATTTCCATATTCTAAGTTTGAAAATGAGCCATCATTTCATTAAAATGAGATGTATTGATGTCTATATATTTTTTACTTGTATAAATTTAACCTTTATTTAAACGTTCCTTTTTTAAATTTTTAAGCACATATACAAATATTTGGTTACTTGCTTTTGACAACCTCTCTGCCAACAAATATTTGCGGTTCATACTTATCTTAAATTAAGAACAAACAAATATATCATTTTATTGATTTATGTCAATTTTTGTTCTTCATTTACAACTGTATATCTCTGTCCGTTATGAAAGAGAATTTTTTTCTCTAATCTACCCACCACCAAATATGTCAGTTTTCGCACGCAATACAGCTAACGCCAATAACTCTGTAAAAGTCGAGGATCGATTTGACACTGTATTATAATCAGAACCCCCTTCTAAATCAAGAACAAATCGATATTTTTGATTATGACAAGTGTTGTGGCCCGAGGAAGGTCTAAAGAAAGTTAATCAACAAAAAAATATTTTCCCCAAAAATTTTGTCTACTTTTTACGAGTGGACCAGTCTATTTAAGTAGTGCCAAGCATATTATATTAAACTTTCTGGAGCAGATATTTCTCTACAGGAAGACTCTATAATTTGTTTTGGACCAAGTCTGGCATAAGGCTATAATTTCGTCGCATTCAGTGAAGATCAAACTTGCTATCAATGGCTAACAAACTAACTTACAAACTTTGCTATAGTTTGGGTAGGTCAAATTAAGAGATTGTCGCAACACTGTCTTCACATAATACAATTTCTGCCCATATCGTTCTGTACCAGACTAAGTGTTGTAGCAAACCTACGGACGATAATGGGCATGTTCCCATTCACATAAATACAGTCCTAAATAATTACGTTGGTCTGCAGTTGGAGATTCATCTCCAGCTGTGCTGGTCACATTCTCTACCCCCGGGCACAGAGGAACCCCAGACGAGACTATGTCGAAGGGCAGAGTCTTGTCTCGGTAAATAGTTATCCGACCCCGTCTTATACGGGGTCTACAGAAAATGTTTGGCCGAGCCTACGTGCTCGAATAAACCCACATTGAATTCGCCCTTTTGCCACATCTGACCGCGTGGGGCGGTTGGTAGATACTCTGCAGTTGGAGATTCATTGTGGAATTCACTTGACTCACTTCTAGCTGTTGACTACTTCTTTTCACCGCTGGCGAATCTTATATGTGTTGTTCGTGTCCCAAGTATTATCATTCATTACCAACCTTCGTTTGATTATTCTATTCAGTAACCTTCCCTGGGTTGCAACACTAAGCTTATTTTGAGAGAGGGTCATACTGACGGAGCTCTCAGTGTGGATGAAACTCACTAAACTAGACGGTTGGTCTGAGAATAGTTTTTTTAACCGTTGTGCGTCTGTTAGGCTGACTATCAGACTGTAGTCACTCTGTGAATCCGCGTGACATCAGCAAACATTTGTAGCGGAAGGAGACCTATGAGTTTGCGAGCTTTATTGTTTCTGTTATATCAAATTGGTTGCGTATGGTTACTAAATTGAAGCAACAATGAGTTTGGTCACTACTGAACGGGTAGAAAACAGAATTTCCATTCAACAAAAGAAAAATCTGAAAATGATATAATCGAAATAAGGGGGCAGCCATGAATAATCCTGATAGCAAAAAATTCGAGAAGAATATTTTAATTAAGGGTATTTATAGTTCAGGGTATTAGAAAACGATTCTCTTTAACCGTTAAATAATTCTAAACATTACCTTCTTTCTCTTACATCTCTCAGAATTTCGAAGTGAATAATAAAATATTTTGTATATTTTTTCAAACAATTGTTTATGTAAACATGTATAAAAAGAACATCGTCCTGGGTATGACGGTAAACATCCGGCAGCAAGGCCTCTGATCAGGAGGTTTTGAGGAGCGTGGAATCACCTCTTAATTACTGTTGTTCCTAACTCTACCCAGGCCCACTGGGAGTGGTAGCACCCGTTAGAAATAGTTAAGACTAAAACCGATGCTATACGTTCATTCTATCAGCAAACAGTAACATCGCTTCTTTGTGGACAGACTTGCACTCATTACGAGCAGAGACAAAGAGACATCTGTTGCAATCAGACCTGTCGCTCTGGTACAGACGGAAGAAGTAATTCCTGTGTGTTATAGCGGTCGAACATGCAGATCAGAGTCAAGGAGATGACTCCGTTTTAACTTCGTATTTCCTTGCTGGAATGAAAGCATCAATGTCAACTTTAAGTCAGGAGGAGACAACAGACGCGCATGTGTGAACAGGATGTTTAAAACGTTATTCCAAGGACGACACGAAGGAAATCACGAAATAAAAAATATCTGAAGTGGGCTTAGCGGAACGACTCGTTCCGCTAAGCCCACTTCAGATTAGTTCTCAAAGTGACAGCTTGGTGGCCGTAGCGGGCCTTTCAATTATAAACAAAGATAGGTGTACAGTATATAAAGTACGGCACATTAGCATATGTGTAAGAAAGTAGCTGTGAGAAATCTATTATTTTTGTAGTTTGATTAATATATCTATATTAAGTATATGTTTATTTATGCCATATATACATGTTTATAGTATTTACATTATGATCATAACTAGTGGTAGTTACTATAGCGGTTTTATAACTCAAAAATAATCCCTTCCCATCCACGGACAATAAGCTTTAACGGACCACCTATACCCACTCTTAGTCCGTTGATGAAAGGTTTGACTGTATTTCTTAATCCGCTCGTATCTATGTATATCTTAATAAGCTCCTATATATCTACTTTAATCTGTTCCTATCTATTTTAAACTGTTCCTATCTACTTTAATCTTTTTCTATTTTAATCTGTTCCTATCTATTTTAATCTATCTATCTATGATATCAATTATAACTTCTTCGAAAAAACAAAGAACCAATTAAAAGTCCCCAATAGGCACATTTGCAGGCACAATATCATATTTTGGCCTGAAGTGTATTAATATATAATCTCTGTCCACAATTAACACAGCACTAGCTTGTGTTCCTTGTCCGTGTATTGGGTGAAGGTGTGCAAAGATCAATGCAGAATATTACATTCTCATTAATGTTAATTATTCTACACATTTTTCGAATTCATATTCTGATGGATGAATATTAGTCTGAACAAATCTAGGCTGATAAGGAATCTTCTCGTAATAATGGACAATAATGAGTCACCTTTATGCAAATTAGTTCTCAAGATATAAACAGCGCTTTCCATATTTGGGTCAGTTTTTAGTTAATAATAAACGCTAATGATCACTTGCGTTAAGCAACATTCCACCCACCGTTTGAATACATTCTTCTATAATGATAATTCCTCATCTTAGAAATTCAGAAATAAATCCTTTGCCATCAGTGATACAAAAATGACTCATTGTGAATGCTGAAGAATATGGCGATTAAGTAATCAAAGTCTGTTCTGGGTGGGACATTTGATGAGAAGCAATAAATGTATTGTCATCTAGTGGTCATGAGTTCAATCCTTGGATCAGATTGTGGAACAAATTATTCAACAAGAACGAACAATAAGTCATAAAGCAATCAATACGGGAACTTCGACGTGGTGTAATGGCTAACAAGCTTGTCTCGTTAGATTATTTACGACGGGATAGTGAGGTCGATCCTATTTTCCATATCAATATTTAAACTAGAGCATGACGACAGCTGATCTCGGAACATATTTTAGTGTATGGAAAGCATTTAGAATAAAGTATTGAAGCTTTAAAATTAGTAATACAGTACCAATAACTGATGAACTCTGACAAGTACAAAACAACTGTTTCATATATAATTGTGTATTTGGACAAGGGTCAATATTTTATACAAGTTTCATTAAAGACGTTTAGGTTCTGCTCTTAAACTCTTTCGGCCTTGTGCCAGGTCTAAATTAGGCTTAGAAAATCCGCATAGCACAATCAATAGATATCCAATATCAGTCAAACAATGGAAACCTGGTGATGGCCAATGATTACTTGGTAGAAACATTTTGACTATAGTGTCATCTATAATAATCGAGATGTGAACAATAGCTCCAAATAACTTATATTGACAATCGTTTTAAAAAACTTTTTTTTTTCAAAATTTTCGTTCGTGATCGTTTTGATAGAATTCTTGCTTATCGATTTCTAGCAAATATACGTCCAATTTTTCCAGAAAGACGTGAAATGTAAAGAATTATTAAATTTATGAGTGTAAACAAGAACCAGTTTCCGTAGGTGCCAATTTCGCACGTTTGGTTCTTGTGACAAGGAAGAAGTCATATGAATTTGAGAAGTAATTTAATATTTTTTTTTATATATAAGATCGACTAAATAACTTCCAAAATGCTATAGTTTAGTTCAGTACTCAACCAAAACGGGGAGAAATAGAAGATGGAAGATCGTATAGTGTCAGTCTCCTATTTGGAAAAGCTGTCTACCTTGAAAGTAACTATTTGAAATCGTGGCTTTTACCTCAGCTCAAACATCCAAAATGGGCATAAGTAGGAAATAGGACGTTCTGGCACAAAGCAAAACGGCGAACGAACTTAGAGATGCTGTGATATGTCAATTCTTTTAGAAAGAAGGGCGTGTCTGCCTTTAAAGTCGAGAATTCGATGTCATTCGCCTAAGTTCTAAGCAAGGTTCACCCACTGACTGTCTTTCCCAATCCCTGTTCCGCCATCCATTTATACTAGCTCGTTAGGTCAGTTATTTGCTGTTTTCCTTTGCTCTGTCAGGACGTGGGCGATCATGGCTCTTCACAACATCTTACTCTTTATAGATCTTAGCAAGGTTTGCCCACTGACCGTCCTTCCCAATGCCTGGTCTGCCATCCATTTATACTATAATAGCTCATTAAGTAATTTATTTACTGTTTTCCTTTACTCCGTCAGGACGTGGGCGATCATGGCTCTCCACAACATTCTATCCTTTATAGTTCCCTCTTGACTATGCTCCCTAATGCTTGTTTTTCATCCATTTACATCAGCTCGTTAGGTACATGATTCGTTGTTTACTTCTGGATCCATTGCATTCAGTACATCTTGTGGCTATCAAATTCTCCAAAGTTACTTTTCTCGTTGTGTCCAAGAAATTTCAACAGTCTTTCTGATTGTAAGCACAAGTGTTCTTTTTGTTCCCATTTTCCATAAAATTATTTGTTTCTTGCCATTCATGTTATTCTCAGCGTCCTTCTGTAGAACCATATTTCTGTTGCCTCAAGTTGTCTGTGAGAGAAAAATTGTTCAACATTCACTGCCATATGGGAGGATTAATTATAAACAGTAGTTCTGCTCTCTTTTCTCTGTTTGTGTTGCCTGAAATCTTCTCTTCACCTGTGAGGAAATTGTCCTGCATTCACTTGCATAGAGGATTGATATTACATAACACATCAGTACTCTTTTCTTTGTTTCTGTTGCCTCAAGTCTCCTTTTCACCTGTGTGGAAATTGTCCTGCATTCACTGTCATAGAGGAGTTTTGATAGTACCTAATAGTTCAGAATTCTTTGTTTCTAGCGGAAGTTTCATGTTTTTGAATATGTTTACTTTTTGTTTGGCATCTTTTACCATTCCAATGTCTCTTCGGATATCTGTGTATCATCTCTGTGCCTTGTTTATAATTTCAAGGTAATTTTTCGTCTTTTTCTGTTATGGTACCTAGACTTTATGAATTTAAGCACATTACAAGATTGGTCTTATCAATTTACAGTTGTATCAGCTCGATGTAACTTAGTTCTATGCTAACAGTTTCTTTTCTCCTGGAGGCACGACGATGATCGGTCTTGCTGATCAACCTGTAAAAATAGGAGACAATAATCCTACTGTCTCTAAACCATTTTACAGAAGTTTTGTCCACTATGTCCAAAATATGAACCAACACATAGATAGATGTGATATAAAGAGAGATCCAAAGTGTATATAAAGTTTCGTATGGTTAATCTTCCATATTAGTATTTATACTCGATCATGACAACAGCCGAACTAGAAACATTTTAGTGTATGTAAAGGATTTTAGTGTAAAGTATTGCAGCTTTTAAATTACCAATACACTGCCAATAACCGATGAACTCTGACAAATACAAAACAACTGTTTCATATATAATTGTGTATTTTGGCAGCAATCACTCTTTTATACAAATGCCATTAAAGACGACCGACAATGTATTGTGATTAAGTTTTGATTTATTTTTCTTTGTGTTCTCATAACTTTATGGACATAAAGTGTTTCAAAACTGACCGAATGTTCGATATATTCGTACGCTTTCGGCTATTCGATTAGCCATTATCAAAGATGTTTTTAATTTTATTTTTTAACGGAATATATAGATTTTTATATACGTGTATCTATAGAGATGGTAATGTTTTTTTTATATTTTTCAAACATGGTCAGCACGTTGTGACCGTGTTCATAGTTGGTGTTAATGAGTGTTGGCTTTTTCTTTTCTTTTTTTTTATTATTATTGATGCTTCCATTATCTTTAGCCATTTTTAATCCTATTTCGATAGTAAGTTCCAAAACTGCATTTAAACGTGCCACTAGCTCGGCATCTCAGTCCTACCCTTTCACTGTCGAAACGGTTAAATGTAGCCGTCTCTTCTACTCCACTGGCTTCATGTCTCGCACTTCCCGTCTGTGGAACTCCCTTCCTCTTACTTGCTTCCCTGATAGCTTTAATCTCCAACTATTCAAATGCAATATCAATCAACATCTCCAGATGCCTTGATCTATTCCCCGTCCGTCTCTTCCTTATTTCCTCTTTCACGCATCTTTACTCTTGCTCCCACTTTCTGCAACCCCTTGAATGCTAGTGGCACTTCCACCTTGCTTGGGATGAAAAGTTGTTTTTTTAAAAAAAAAAAAGTCTGATCATCTGTCTATATTTTTAAGATGAGGTATTGTAACTATTGTTCAGACTGTTGCTCTCATCTTTGTCATATCCATGTTTCGGCCGTTGTACGCTACAGCCTTCTTCAGGGGATATACGTTTGAATTTTGAACGGAACCCTTTCTTTCGTCCACCGCGGTAAATTGTTCTTTATAAAATACGAAACCTCTGAAAGCAACAGAAATATATTGTTGTCTATTGATTGTAAAATATTTAATTTTTTTTTTCAGCAGATCCATTCCTTTTTCTTGGCTTCCTCATATCGACGGGATATTCAGGTACTATCTCTACGTAAAATTGTGTTGCGTTCAAATGTATCTAATCGATGATCATCACAATTTGATGCTGACAATGTTCTGCGTGGAATTTGAAGAAATTAAATACGTGCTGAATATTGTATCAGTTACCATATCTGGTCTGGTGCCCCCGCTGTTCATCTCGAGGTCCGCGACAAAATCCAGAGACGGATATGCAACGTTATAGATTCTAATCCGGCATCCCGTCTACAGTCACTTTTTCACAGACATGCTATGGCTTCCCTCTCTTTTTTCTACAAATATTTTCATGGCAACTGATCTTATGAACTACTTTCACTGGTTCCCAAATTGCATGAATTTAAGCGTGCAACTAGGTTGGCATCTCGTAACACCCTTTCACTGCCGAAACAGTTAAATGCAACCGCCCTTTCTACTCCAACAACTTCTCTCGCACTTCCCGACAGTGGTGCTTCCCCGATAGCTATAATCTTCAAATATTCAAATGTAATGTCAATCGACATCTTCTGATACCTTGATCCCGATCTCCGTCCTTCTCCATATCTTTTTCCTCAAACAACTCTCTTTACTCTTGCTCTCACCCTCTGTAACCCTATGCATGCCATTGGCACTTTCGCCTTGCTTGGGAGTGAAATGCATAAAAAATATTAATGATCTGCCTCAGAAAATCTTTACTGAATATCCATGCAGATGAAACAAGAATTTATAGGTGCTCCTCTACAAATCTGGATAACCTGTCAGCTGAACTCTCCCCTGATCTAACTCTGGTGGCTCAACGGCGGAAAGGACGACCAAAAGCAGACTACTAACGTTCCATCATCACTGAGCAGACACCAAACTCTCACCTATCATGATGGATGGGTCTTCTCTCCGGGAGAATCCTTGCCTTAAACGTCTGTGGGGACTCAAATTCACCCCTGACCTCAAGTGATGCTCACATATCCAACCACTTGCTACAGATGCTAGAATAACGTTGGTTTGTTGCACCGCTCAAGTAAATATCTGCGCCCCCTAGTGTACTCTCTTTAGAAGAGCCAGATCAGAACAAAAATGGAATAATGCTGCCATATCTGGGATTTAGCTGCCAGGTCGTCACTTGCCAATACAAACGGCGTCGACATGGCCTTGTGGGTGATTATTTTCCCGCCCTACAACCCACAGACAAAATGTCAGAAACGTCTCGCAATTTCCATGGAGTGTTTTCTAAGGAGCTATATTCCTTGCTTCCACCAGCCCTGATCTTTGCAGCTGGGGCCTGTCATACCACGTACTCAAGGATGAATCATCCTCATACCCATAGTATTCCATTTATAAAAAGTTCCATTTAGACAGCCGAGAACTGATGCTTTATGGAACAGAATCCCGGCGGGATGTTTTCTCGATCACTACAATCTTGACCTCTTCAAGTCTAAAGCTAACCATTATTTTTCCTACATAAACTCATGAACTTACTGCTTGCCTTTTTTACGCTCTACTTTGAGTGGCTCTAGGGTCTTCTGTCTAACAGGATCTACGGTAAGAAATACTCTTCTCACTATCTAATAACTTTTATTAAAGTATACACGGTCCGATGGGTAAATTTTCCCCATTTTATATGTTTAATTTCACGCATGCGCGTTGCTTGTTTTTGATTTTATCGACTGCACAGTGTAATAGAGCCAGTTGGGAGCCGTCTGTGAGAGAAATAGCTATATAACGCAATTCACTCCGCCAGAAATTTGGAAACGGCATGCTGAATGAGTCTAATGATGATTATGACTATGGCAGCTCGGAAAACTTATTCTTATCGTTCTGATAAGAAAGGAACTCTCGAATATGTTATTGAGGGCCACAGACTGAACACAGAGGCCTACATCAAGTGCCCTGAGTAGGTAGTGCTACTCTGGGTCAAGAGGGTGGCTGCTAGAAGACCCGATGTCTGGCAACAGGACTCTGAACCATGCCACACAAGCAGGAGAACTCATTCATGGTTGTCAGACAATTTCTGCGACTACATCACCCCTTACATCTGAAAATTTGTATTAAAAATATCAGTTGCCAGCTTCTGTTCATCTAGATTTTTGGTGGTGCTCCAATAAAACTTGGTATTGTTCGTATATATAGTGATCTGAGAATTTTCCTAGGCAGATCGTTAATATATAGCGGAAAACGGGTTAGACAGAGGGAGGAAACCTTGTAGGACGCCCTTCTTCAATCAAATGAAACAATTGGTTTGGTTTTGGTTTGGTTTGGTTTGTTTTACGGCATATCAAACTATAGGTTATTTAATACCGACAAGATTTTTATTGCTGGTAATACTTTTTTCAAAAATGTATTGCTGCTAATATTTTTGGTTAATTTGCAGTGTAACTCCCGCGCTCAGTTCGCATTAAAAATTTCCAAAATACTTTTACATTTATGTGTACTTGTACAGGCTCCGTTCAAATCTGGCGTGATAAATTTGTTAAAATCCACCGTTTTGAAGTTATCGGGTTCATTCGCGTCGTTGGCGTCGCTGCGGGAAGCTAAATGCAGAAGACTACGGAAAGCTAAGCGCGGAACTGATCTTAGTCTAAATCTGTCTCAATTACTGCGCACGAGAACTATTTACGTAGACACGCTCAGTTTGCGCAATGATAACTACACTGGTAGCTATTCTGCAGCGAATGTATGCAAACAACGCCAGTAATGGCTGCCGTGTTGCGAATGAATCCGAATTTTCACTGTCGATAACTTCAAAATGGTAGATTTTATCAAATTTATCAAGCCAGATTCTAATGGAGCATGTAAAATTACACATAAATGTAAGAATTCGGGAAATTTTTAATGTAG
Source organism: Acanthosepion lycidas (assembly GCA_963932145.1). Classification (NCBI taxonomy): domain Eukaryota; kingdom Metazoa; phylum Mollusca; class Cephalopoda; order Sepiida; family Sepiidae; genus Acanthosepion; species Acanthosepion lycidas. The sequence goes on from OZ010610.1 coordinate 26,646,321, forward strand.
GTGTTTCATTGCAAATTAACCTATCTTTTTTTTTTACAAAAATGTATTGCTGGTATTAAAACCTATTTTTACACTTTCATAGTGTTTTGATCCCATTTTGGGGTCAACTATTTACCCATAGCTGGGACCATAACACGTGCTACCACTCCCAGTCAGGGTGATCCTGAGATCACCAGCAATTAAGAGGTGGTTTCACGCTTCTCAAAACCTGATCAGAGACCTTGCTGTTAGATGTAGTTTATCCTCTTACCCAGGACGCTGAAACAACTGGTTCTGATGAACTAGAGAAAAATGTTGAATATCTGGCTAAGAAAACCTTGATTATTCTGACCATTTAAATCACTGTATATATTTCAAGGACTAATTACATTCGCTTACATACCAATATCCTTGGGAATGGTATGAATGTATCTCTTCTCCCTACAGCTATGGGTAAATAGCACAACAGACTGGATTCTATTGCCTTGGGTAGCAACCTGTCTAGGAATAAGAAACTATGTGCATCTGCCTATGTAGTAAATAATTATCATTTATATGTTAAAAGGTTTGTGCTTTTTAATGTTTATAATATATCGTTCAAATATGTTTATTAAGCCTAACTTTACAGCAGTTTTCTTATCGTTAGAAACAAAGAAACGAATACTGAATTATGTCATATCAGTCCTCCTGTATGGCAAAGTATGTTCAGAGATGAAGAAAAGACTTGAAGCAATAGAAATGTGGGTCTACAGAAGGATGCTGAGAATACCATGGACTGAAGACGTGAGCAACGATGAAGTTTTAGAGAAAATTGAAACAAAAAAGACATTTATACTTAACAACAGAAAGAGACAGTTGAAATTTCTAGGGCACATAACGAGGAAAGAAGGTTTGGAAAATGTGACACACAGAGGGCATATTAAAGGCAAGAGGGACAGAAGAAAACAATGCATACCCTACCTAACGTGCTTATGTAACTGGATAACAGAGCAGGGTTTAGGAGAGATAGTATTTTGTCTTTTTGCTAAGAGCGACAAAGGACAGGAAATTGTGGAGAGATAAAACCACCAACGTCATAAAGCGACATAGCCCATAGAAAAAACAAACAAACAAAAAAAAAACAAAAAAAAAACATTGATTTTGTTGAACAGACCGATTAATTTATAGTTTTATTTTAGTGATTTTCGACATTTTTATTCCCGTTTGGGGGTCCCAATGAATTGCGTTGCGGGGAACCTAGTTCTGCCACAAAGGCCCTGGGGGAGGAAAAGAAATCAATTCGTGTCTTTCCGAAATGGTATTAGTCGAAAGTGAACGCAACTATGCTTAGCTGGTCAATTTTTTTTTTTTTTGGCGGGGGGGGGGGGCTTTCATAATTCTTTTAATAATAATTAAAAATAAGTTAAAAGATACTAAAGAAAAAAAAGAAAAGGAAATTTATTCTGACGAAGAGAAAGACTTTCCAAAGCAAAAAGTCTCCAATTCTTTACATTGGACCAGCTTTTTCTTTTGGAATTTTTATACAAGGATTCTTACGAATACCGCAAAAAGTATTACGATAAAATAAACAAGTCTCAAGTGTTTATATCGACAAGCTGTCTCAAAATGTGTGCTGAGTTACTTATGCTTTTTCTGCTTGAAAATAATGCTATACAGACAAATATAAAATCTATATATATGATTGCATTCACAAGGACGTTATTAAACGGGTGTTTGGTGAAGTAAGTCGATGTAATATCAGGGATCTTTAATCGTGTGAAAGAAAAGATCGGACATCCAATATTACACGCAGTTTTCTCACCAATTTAATATACTTAGTAGACGTACTTGGTCACTTTACGATGATCGAAATTGCGGATCGATGCAACTTGGAGACTTATAGAAATAAAAAGGTAAAAAAAAAAAAACCCAAAAAACATGGAGGCGATTCATCAATAAATTACAGCTGCGTAAATGATGACGGTGACATTATGAAAAATCACTGAAACCCGCGTGAAAATGCTATTAAGCAATACGTAAATAATTACATGAATAACACACAATCGATGAAGACCATAAAAAGAATAAGAATTGGAAAGTGTGACAAGGCCTTATGGTTAAATAGAGCCAAAACAGAAATGTTGGGTAAACTGACTGGTCCGGAGTCAGGAATTTATCAAGCCAGGGTGGAAACAATACATTTTTAGATATACAAGATATCGGACATCGGCCGAAAATACGAGGAGCTAAAGACAGCTTATAAGCTATACTAATATTAATATTTAAGCTAATAATTATTATACACTGATTTGTTTGGACTTGCGTCCTCATCTGGATTTTATTTATAGTGCAGCTTCACTTTTACGTCGAGGTTTGCCAATATTTGTGGCGATGAAAGCGGAAAAGTTTTACTTCGAAAAGTTTTTCGCCTTCTCTATACTATCTGTAGAAAAAGCAAAACAAGGACGAGATGGGTAATTATTTATTGTGTAGAAATACAAAATTTTGACACAAGGCCAAAGGGGGAAGTGGGGAAAGACTGGTCATTCACTAGTTGTCTTATTCCTAGTTAACCATAATCATGACCCATTCATTCATTACAGTTACACATTCACCACAAGAACTCATCCATCACCTTTCAATCCTGGACACACCACATATTCACAAGGGTCTTGCAAAACATCCCATCAATTACAAATTTGTAATAAGAACAAGAGGTATTTACTTGACTCCCACTAAGTCAGGATGTTTCACAAGGTCGGTTTAACGTGGGAGACCCGAGCGTTTCCACTCGGGCCACTGGTCCAAAACTGGTCATAGTATGTCCAAGGTGGTCCAGGCCTGAGCCGGTCCAAGCTAGACGTAGCCGTGATCGAATCCCAGCCAAAAGGCCGAGAAGCGATCCGAATTCGTCGTAATAAGAACAAGATGGGTATGACTTTAGTAAGCCTCGTAATATGGTAATTGTCTGCGCTTCCCTAACAGTATCGACCAATCACAACCTTTCTTACATCAATTAGATAATGTTACTTTTGTTTGCTTTTTTTTTTTTTTTTTAACGGTATCAACTATTTTTGCCTTACCTCTGCGTCCTTGTCTGACGTAATTTTGTCAGAGCCGGATTATTATTTCTTACACATAAAAACTTTGACGACTGAATTCCGCTCAGTTTTTCCTTTGTTTTAATTTTTTTCGATTAATTTTGTTTGATTCTTTTAACCCTTTGTATTCACTGTTTAAATCTTTCAGTTGTTTCATTTTTTTCTCTCCTCGTCTTCAGCAGAATATTTTGGACTTTTGATTTCGTTACTTGTAAATTTTGTAATGTTTTAGTTGTTTCAAATTTAGTTTTTCGGTGTATTTTTTTTTTACGTTGTTCATGTGTTTCTGGACAAATTCGTTTTTCTTTTTCCTCCGAAATTTGTTTATATTTCAGTATATTTTTACTTTTCCCTTCTGTTAATGTTTAGTTTGATCTCGACAAAAAAAAAAAAAAAAATCGACATTGCCGACAAGTCTGTGCAGCTTGACTTGTTAAAGAAAAATAAATTCGTCAATATATATTGCGAATAGAAACTATGAAATATGAAAATTGTAATGAAACCAGGACAAGAGATTCTGTCTAGTAATCTTTTATTCAATTAAGAATCTTACTACTCGTCGGTATTTATCAATCCATCCACGAGGATCGAATGTGGTACAAGGCCGTTTTAATGTGGGTATCCCTGAGCCCGTAGGCTCGGCCAAAAATATGGCCTTTCTGAACACGCCTAGACGGGTTCAGGCCCTGTCAACCTCCCCGGGCGAAACCTTGCCCTTCGGCAAAGCCTTGTCCGGGTTCCTCTCTGCTAATGCAGAGTTCGACAGTCGCCGACGAATCTTACTACTCGTCAATATTTATTATTGTCATTTAATACAATAAATGTGGCACAAGGCCAAAAGTGGGGATGGGGAAAGAAGGACGGTCATCATATGTCTTAATTTAAACTTAGCTATCCACAACCACTGACCCAAACATACAAAACAATATTCCTTTCACCAAAACAACACATTTATCCATACCTTTCTTACTACATCCACCAAAATACCTCTTTGACTCAATGCAAATCCTAAATACTCCCCTTATGTACAAATATTGTCTGTGGGGGGAGGGGCATAAAAAACAACAATTTTTAAAAAGATCCCCAATGAGTATATACAATATGACAAAAATATCTACAAGAAACCAAACAAAAACTAGTGTTAGTAATAAACCACCCCCCACAAATTTTAAATGTGGCAAATATATCAGTTAACCGGACGAAATCGATGCGGGACTATGAAAATAAAGGACACATTCATTCCTCCCAAGCATTCACACAGGCACACACTCATTCATACACAACAACAAATACGAAAAAATACACACGCGAAACGAAAAGCGCCCCGCATCCACCAGAGAACTGACCACCTAAACGAGAGAGGGGATGAGGAGTTAAACTAAAGTAAAAAATGAGGACAGAAATAAAAGGGACCAATGAGCAAAACACACCCTAGCTAAGTTTACCGAAACAGCAACCCAAGAATACAATATCCTAGTGCCTAACCGGCATCAAAATGCCACTCAAGGTCAGCCCCTTTTACTCAGCACATACGCGCAATATTCACCCACCTTTTGCCAAATTCTGATGAGGTGAGCCGCCGCCTTTCCGTCCTAATCTTGACTTTAAGCTGATGCTTAAAGAACAAGATCATTTGGGAAGAAGTGACCTTCTCGCCCTCATAGAATTCTTCTGACGGGTAATCCAAATCACGACTCTCATAACCCCTAGCAAGCAACAGAACACATAGTGCTCAGCCTTCGTCATCTGCGGCACCACATTGCTACAAACAGAACTGGCTTCAAGGACAAAAAACTTTCCCTGCAGCATGCGAACCATGAGGCCTTCAATAAACCTGCACAATGGCACTACCGCCTTGCACTGAAAGAAGGCGTGACCAATGGTCTCGACTCCCCCCGTACAGCCACGACAGTTTGGATATTTCTCCAAGCCTGCTGAACAAAGTCTCTTGCCGACCCAGAGGGCTTCACGAATCACCAGCCAGGTGAGCGATGCCTCATCGTTATTGAGACATTTCAACCCAGGCGCCCAAGGCCATATCGATCGAGCCTCCTGCTTCGTAAGACCGAGCTCGCCAATTAGATCATCTTGTACACCCCCCACTAACTAACACTTGATACAATGCCTTGCGAGACGACGCCTGGGTGTCGGAGAGGCCATCCGACGTCCGTAAGAGGAGTTTCAAAGCACGACGACATTCGCGGTAGAAGGAGCACTCGGCTCGGGGTAAACGGCCGGCCTCCTCCTCACACAAGTGCACACTTCTCAGGGACGGGAAATGATTCCGGACGTCTTCTTTCCAAAAGGCACCCTCCTCATCCGATCCGCGACACACTCGGTCTAGAAAGGTAATGCGAAGCATATATTGACGAATCTCAATGCTAGGCATACCCAGACCGCCCTCAGTAGGATGAAGGCAACAGATCTCGCGAGATACCATAGAGGCCTTGTCTCTCCACAAGAAAGAGAACAAGGTCCGGACTAATGACATTAGTCTGGCATACGGGAGCGGAAGCACAGAAAGTCGGTAAAGGAGGATCGGATATATGTGTGAAACACATACCTCCGCCCTTCCCTTCAGGGAAAGTCTCCTCCGAGACCACAGATTAACCACGATCTCGGCCTTCCCTTGCACCTCCGACCAATTCATTTCCAACTGGAGATCAGGACCGAACCAGACGCCGAGTATCTTGATCGGCCCATCCGTTCAGAAGAAAGGTCCGGGAAGAGAAATTCCCTTCCACGCACCCAACCGCAAGCCAACAGACTTATAGCGGTTGATCGTGGCCCCTGTCACCATCTCATACCCACTGATCTCTTTGCTGACTTCGTCGATCTCGGCTCTGCTCGACACAAGAACTGAAACGTCGTCAGCATAGGCAGAATACCTGGCTGAGGTGGTAGCCCCAGGCAGGGAAATTCCACGCAGGACCAGATTCGCCTTTAACTTGCGAAGGAATGGTTCCAACGCAAGAACGTACAGCAGAGGCGAGAGCGGACAACCTTGACGAATGGAGCGAGACAATACGAAAGGCTTCGATTTTACCCCATTCACCTCCACCAGCGCACCGGGGGTCGCATACAACAGTCGGATCCAGGAGCGAAAGTCGGCTCCGAAACCGGCCGACGAAAGGACAGCCTCCAAAAACCGATGGTCATCCCTATCGAAGGCCTTGGACTGATCTAAATCAATCAGCGCGGCTTCACTGTCGACTTGTTCTAAGATCAAGCGTACCATATGAAGGTTATCCTGAATAGTCCTACCCTTCACAGCACAAGTCTGTTCAGGGCTAATCAGTCTAGACAGGACAAGCTGCAAGCGATTGGCTAAGATCTTCGCCAAAATCTTTAACTCAGTGTTTAACATGGTTAAAGGGCGAAAATTCCCTAACCCATCCCCACCGTTCTTGTCCTTACGCAGCAACTTGATCACACCCCTGGTGAAGCATTGAGGTATAGACCCCTGCTTCATCCAGTGGTTGAAAATCAGTTCCAGCAAAGGAACAAAAACGGGCGACAACCTCAAGTACACTTCGTAGGGCAGACCATCTAGTCCCGGAGACTTATCCAGGCTAACCTGCTTCAGCGCTTCCCAGATTTCCGACCCTGTAATGGGATCCTCGCATCTAGCCGCTTCAGCTGCCTCGAGGCAGGGAAGTCAGCTAAATAGGCGTCGAACTGAGCAGAGCTCAGACCGGTCTCCCTGGTGAAAAGATCCTGGAAGTAATCTCGAAAGGCCATGCATATGCCCGTGTTTGTAGTCACGGTCCGCTTATCCGGCAATGTGACGCACGCTATATGTCGCCTAGCCGCGTTCCGATTCTCCTCTGCACGCAGTTCAGCGGCCATATTCGTCGCCTCAGAAGACATTCTTTTTAACCTAGCCCTAACTAGCAGAGATTGATCCTTCTTGATAAGCAAGGAGGCCAACTCTGCCTTAGCTAAGGATATTTCCCCACTAACACGGGATTTCACGGCCCGATCTTTTTCTTCTAAAGCCGTTTGCGCCGCTAATCTATCTAGATTGAGCCGACGACTAAAATCGGCAGCAAACGTTCTAATTTTGGATTTTAATTTATACCACCAGGCGTTTCCCACAACCGCCCCCGTCAATTCCTTCTGAATCATTAGTAGCAGCTGGTCCCGGAAACCCTGCTCACCAAATAATGAACAGTTAAATTTCCAGTAACCAGCCATTCTAACCTTAGGCTTATCTAAGTTTACACGGACCCGGACAAGCCTATGATCGGTATAAACTATATAGTGGGAGCTTGGACAGCCTAAGAGCCCTACGTCGACTCTCCTTACTAGGACTCGGTCGAGGTAGCTCGAAAGCGTCCCAGGAGCCGAGTTGCCACTATTAGTTCAAGTCCATGCTACCTCCCGAGGATGTTCATTCCGGAACTTATCGACAAGATCAAACTCATCGATAAAGTCCCGAAATGGTTTCACGTCCGGGTTGTTAGTACCCTGTTTTTGCTCTATACGATCTATATCGGGGTCAAGGACGGCATTCCAATCCCCCGCTAAAACTACCCGACGAGATGTCGTCAAGTACGGCGCTATCTGCCGAAACAAAGCAGGCCGCTCGGCATGGTTATTGGGCGCATAAACCCCAATGAGACGTAGAACCTTATCCTTTATGGTAACATCCAGCACGCAAAGTCTGCCCGCCGGATCCGCGAAGACAAGGGTACATGCAGCCTTCAAAGACCTGCTCACTAGCTAAGAGACACCCCTCGAACGACCATCAAAACATGCTGAATAAACGGCGAACCCCTTAGACAGAATGTCCTCACGGTCATGAGAAGAAAACCGGGTCTCTTGCACACAACACACATTCACCCCGAGGCGCTGAAGGTCACGAAAGAGCCTCGCCCTGCGAGACTCGGACCTCAGGCTCCGGACATTTATACTAGCTAACCAGAGCGCCATCATGAAAACAGATTAGGGTTGTACTACTGGTTTGAACATAGTCGGTGTTAGGATACCAACAGCCTCTCTCATAGACCCATGGCCCATCTCAGTCTTGATGGTGCCATCTTGGGAGATTCCGCCGATGTCCCATGGAAACGTTAGTTTTAGAGCTCTATACAGGGATAGGTGAACTAAAACGTGGACCCTCCCTGCACAAAATTGCTTGAGATGTCCCAGTTGTTTGTTTTGGACAATGGCTATGGGTAAGACCATCTTGAACGCCATGATGGCCTCATCCACCATTGCCCAGATCTGTTTAGCGCCCAGACCAGTTCTTATAACCGTTAGGACCCTTTGGGCTTGTGGAAAATTTTGTGGGTCCTCAACGTCCAGGTCGGCATACTGGCTAATTGACAACAAACATTTTAGCTCCTTTATCCGATTGCCGTAATCACAGGCTCTCTCGGTCTGAGCCGGCGAAATACGACAGACATCCTGACCCGTATTGAAGTTGTGCTTTTGTGGCCTCTTTCTCCGTTCTTTCGGATCTAGAGTAGGGCTTCTTTGCCGTTTAGCAGCGGGGGGAGGCATTTCAAATTTTTTAGAGGGGGAAGGACTGGGAGTTTGCCGAGGGGTATAGGCAGATTTTTGTTTAACAGGGGAAGGGCTGGGAGTATGGAGGGGTGTGTAGAAGGACCTGTGTTTGTAAGGGCTGGGATCTCGAGATTTGGGCGGGGTTGACGAAGGTGAAGATTCTTCTTTGGAGAAGGTGTGTGCCGGGCAGAAGACGTGGATGGAATCGGATTTGATGGTAGTTGTTTTTTACCATCCAATTTCTTTTTCAGTTCCTTTATTTTCTCAGTTTTTTCGAAACCTGGGTCGTACTTTTTTTGCTGCTCCTGAAAGTTTTGGATAACGGCCGGGGCATCGCCCTTAATGTTGCCTGAGGGAGTGGGGCTGTGCGTGTCGTTGGTCCTCGGGGCTTCAGGGGACTGAGGTCCCGCTGTCCGGTGCTTCCCTCTGGCCCTACCAGCTACCAGCCAATCCTCCTCCCCCTTCTCCACAACTGCACTAGCAGCGGGCGAATGCTCTTTGGGGATTGTGGCCTTTGATGTTGAACCAACCGGAGGATTAACCGACCCGGTCCCGGAAGCTGGTACGCCCATTACAGGCGATGCGGATGGTACAGACGCGGTCAGAGGGGGATCTTGGTCAAATGGAGCTTGACTACCAGAGGCCTTCTTCTCTGGGCAGGAGGAGGAGATATGACCAGTCACTTCCACACCTCCAGCATACCGGTCTTCGGCCCGTTACAATGACCGGTAACTTCAACCTAACAACATCCAGACAGTTGGACAGTTGCGGAAGGCTTTCTCGTCCAACATTATATCAAAGCTCCACCCCCCGCTCAGGTTATCACAGGAGGCCCCCAGAATTTCGCCGTACTGGAAAAAAAAAGCAGCGAGATGTTCCCCGATAACTTGAGGCGGGACCTCGTATAATGCTATATGGTCCTTCTTCGGCCTTCGTACTCCGTTCTTAGGTTAAGCTCTTTCGTTATTAGCTCGCGGCTAGCCGCGGCAACGCAGTCTTCTGGCGTGGGTAACAGTACGTCCCACATGAAAAATTTGGCACCCTTAACTACTCGGAGGGGCTTAAACCCAAAGGACTACAGTATTTTCAACACTGTGTTTTTCGTCGTGCGACAAATTTTGCGCGTACGCTTGTCGACGATGAAAACTGACACAATTTGTTTCTCAATTTTCTTCAATTCTTGGGGTCTTCTAAGAGTCCACCTTGTACGACAAGGTGAGTATAACTCTTAGCACGCTCCAAGAACTCCGCTAAATCTTAGTTTTTTCTTGTGAACCATTCTTGGCATCCATTTCATTATTGAGATTATGGCCATTATTGGCCTCCTTATTTTTTCCTTTGGGGTTATTGCCATTATTGGCCTCCTCATTTTTTTCTTGAGAGTTATTGCCATTATTGGCCTCCATACTCTCAGTGATTCTATTCAGATTTTCTTTCTTCCCGGAACTTTCATCCTCACTAGAAAAATTGGGATCAAGGGCAGGGTATTCCTTTAAACAGTCTTTATCAGGGGAATCTTTTTTTTGGTGGGGGTTAAACAAATGTTTTCTAATAGACTTTCTATAGTTTGCCAGATTCGGTTTCTTATTAATTATTAAGAAGGAAGGCGCTTTCTTTTCCTTCTTTTCCATTTTTTAAGGGGGAGGACGGGGTAAAAAATGGGTGGGAAATAATAAATTCCGCCTTAAAAGCGAAAACAAAAATTAAGGAAATATTAACGCCCCCCCAAAAAAATTCACAAATATTAAAAATACAAAGCGAGACGAACAAATAAAAGCACAGAAAGGAAAAAAAAAAGTAAAACGTACAATAAAAAGATTTAAATGTTCGCCTAAAGGCGAAAAAACTATAAATTTAAAAAAGGGAAAGCTTTGAAAAGAAAAAAAACGAAAAAGCTAGACAAAAAAAGAAAACACTAAAATATGAAAAACAGACAAAGCTAGTCACAAATACAAGATGGTTGACGCCAAAACAAATAAACAATAAAAATTAAACAATACAAATGTTATAACCAAATAAAAGGACAAATAAATTGGCAAATAGACAGAAAAAAAGGTTAGAAAAATTACATAGACAATACAAATATGGAAACAAAAAACACGAAAACTTAAAAGATATTAAAAGGGGCAAGAATTAAAGAATAAACTGTAAAAAAAAACGAAAAACAGGTAAGGGTTATAAATAAAAGAAAACGAAGATATAATTAAAAGAGAAATTAAAGAAACTGGAAATGAAAAAGGGTAAGACTAAAAAAAAAGAACAAAGAGAATTATAAGGAGGTAAATATTAAAAAAAAGAGTGTGGGGGGTAAAAAAAGGAAAAGAAAAAAATCAATAATCTTCTCTTTTTTTTTTTTTTCAAAAACAGTCGTAATTAAGAAAAACGGTAAAAACTGAATAAAGTCCAAACGGTCGGGCGGCAAACATCTGTCAAAAAGAACAGCAAAAATGTAAACGACGTAAAGGTCAAGGAAGTTCGACGACAACGCGTGTTCGAATCTTTCTACTCGTCTACTTGACAAGCGGAAATGTACAGCTTTTATAGCTTGGATTATCAAAGAGGAGATAATCCATATTCACAACAAAAATACTAATATGGGGACTAATTAGGACTTCAGAAAATAATTGTGGTAATTTGAACATCGTAAGAACATGGCGTGTGTGAATTGCACATTATCGGATGAGTGGGTCTACGATTGAGACTAGCAAAATTAAACAAGACTGAAGATTAACCTCTCCACCCACCTCCGCTACATACACTTTCAAAACTTCGGCATTCAAGTTGCTTGTTTGTTTAGTAATTATTAGTTTAGGGCAGTGGTTCTCAACAATTTTTTTTTCTTTTTATAACCCCCAAAATTACTCGATTAAAACATTTTTTCCTAATAGATAAGTTGATGATTTCTATTATAGAAATAGTAAATGTATATGCTTCCTTCACATATAATCCTTAAGATTTATTTCAATAATTAAAATTTAATTACTCATATATTAATAAATAATGATTCTTATATAATTATAGGAAAATTTATGTAAAAGAATCAAATGAATATTAATTTATAATGATTCTTTTATATAGTTTTCCTGTATATATATATATATATATATATATATATATATATATATATATATATATATATATATATATATATTACAATCAAAACATCTCGCAGAGTAAAAGGGACACTAACTTACATCACGTAAAAACGTTTTCTGCTACTTGTTTTATATTCTTACTATTTTAATCTGACGTAGATTACTGTAGAAATTCCAATTCTCAGTTGTAACAACCGCGTTCCGAAGTGAAATTACTCTATGGGGTTGTGAACCACTGGTTTAGAGTGTTTGTATAGCGTAACACGTGGTTCGCTGATGACCAAGGAGTACCAGTAGCGGAAACACACATTTTGTCTCTACGGAATCTTTTTGTGCGAAGGAGACAAGAAATACTAGTCAGGAGACTAGTCGAAATTATATAATTACGACTGATCGACCCCCTCCACACGACACATCATTAAACTAAATTAATTAATCAGTCTAGTGTCCACCCAAATAAGGCCACAACGCCTTAATCTTGTACGTTTTTGTCTCCATTTCTTAGCTAAACGTAGTTTACATTAACCCTGTCAGAAGCTACAATTTCTTCCAAGTGACATGTGCAATATCTAGTCGGAGTAGTTTCCGGGTTTCCGAGCTGGTTTTGCATTATCTGAACTTCAAATATTTAAATTATGATCGTTTGAAGTTAAAACTAACATCGTCTTTAAAACCTACTCTCGGGTGATCAGTTTTGGGTATTTGCTCTTCTGTCCATTTTACACTTGTTAAATCGTGTTACTAAAACTTGAGGTACATAAAAAAGGTCGTCTTGTGTAAGACAATAAAATACATCCGACAGCAAGGCCTCTGATTAGGAAGTTTTGAGAAGCGTGGAACCGCCTCTTAATTGCTGGTGTTCCCATATTCATTCTGACCCGGGTAGTAGCACCTGTTAGGGTCTCAGCTATGGGCAAATAGTTAAACCCCAAACTGTGTACAAAACACTATAAAAGTGTAAAAATAGTTTTTATTACAGCAATAGACTTTTGAAGAAAAATATTAACACTAATAAAAATCTTGTCGACATTAAATAACCCTTTGAGGTTGATATGCCGCAAAGCAAAACTAAGTTTAATCTGCCCGAAATAGTCGTTTTTATGCCCGACGACCCAATTTAGTCAACAGTTCTTTTTTGTCATTCTTTGTCTTTTACACGCTGATGAACTACCTTTTGCATAAATCATAAAAAATTGCTAGACACTTTTCTCTTTGAAATTAATTTAATATTCGAAAACTTGCAATCAGGAAAGTGTTCGTGGTAAGATATTTAAAATGAACTGTTCTTTGAATACATTAAATTCGTAATTACCAGTATGTCATCGAATGCCAGTTTTCGACATACTTCGTAATTCATGATTTGTATTTTATGCTGAATCCCTTAGGGGACTAAAAATACTCCAAAAAGTCTAAATGAGTTAAAAGGCAATTAACCATAACTGGTATTCTTTAACAGCAAAGTATTTTACTTTATTAATGTCCTCTTTCTGTGATGGTTATTGGGTAGTGAAGCCTTCGCGAAATTGGTAGGGTCTTCAAATCCCCATATTTTTGAACGGACAGTTAGATTTTAAGTTCCTTAATATGCGGCCAATCTTTCGCTCGTTCTGCTTGATCATGAGGAACGTCTAGAATTTCTTCCTAGTGTTTTAAAGGGTGTCGTTTTCTTCGTCTCGTTACCTTCCGCTATTATGTCTCCCGGTCTCTTAAAAGTCAGTCTTTTTTAGTCGAACTGAGTCTTTGCAGACTATTGCTTTCGAGTGGTTTATTACGGGACGGAAGCTGGGGCAGATAAGGACCAACAGTCTTTGGTGATGCTCTTATAGGCTCGTTCTTAATTGGGTTTTTAAACACACACGCATATATATATACACACACACACACAACCTACCTCCCTCCCTATCTTAATATTCATTTTGGAATTTATCAACCAGATAAATGTTTAAACATATTAAGGATGTTAGTACCCTTACTAGCATCCCCACGATCTAAATCTGGATTATGGACGGCGTCCCACTCTAGCTGTTTTGGATGTTCGTTTCGAAATTTATCGACCAGGTCCACTCTGGTTATTAGCGGAAGTGTTTATATATATATATATATATATATATATATATATATATATATATATATATATATATTGGAAGGAATGATAGTATCCACATTAGCCCCTACGCAATCTAATTCGAGAACAAGGACGATGTTCCAATCACCCTCTAAAACTACCCCTTTTCGACAATAATAAAATAGATCAATCCACCGAAGGCTTCCCACTTTACACGGTCATCAGGCGCGTCTGTCCGCCGGATATGCGAAGAGACGTGAACAAGTAGCGTCTAACAAACGACTTACCATCCAGGAAACCATCCTCGGATGTTTAACAAAATATGCTGAGAAGAGGCTGACACTGTCATATTCGTTTGCAATGAGCTCGGGTTCACGCCACGGCGTTAGAGATTGCATGAGAGCCAAGGCATTTTAGACTCGAACCTCAATCCTCGGCCATTCAGACTTACTAAGCAGAGCCATGATCGAAGCTTACTGATATTGAACTTTCGCGTCGAACATGTCTAGAGGAAAGACAACTACGGCCTTTTCCACAGACCCTTGTCCCATTTCAGTTTTAATGGAAATGATTTCATTAGGAAAAAATCTTTCTCTTTATAGAGGGATGGATGCATGAAAATAGGGTCTGTCCCCGAACAAAACTCTTTTTTAATAAATAACAAGTGTCTTCCTCCGACAAACGAGGGCGAAGTCATTCCATGGACCATATCTTCCGTGTGCCCGGGGACCAAAACATTACAGTTAGGACCTTCTTAAATTGAGGGAAATTCCTAGTATCTCACACACTTTTTTAATTCAAAATTTTGGAAGACTTATAGTGCTTTCTCTTGTGCCTGTAGGTTTCGTTGAGATATCCGGTTCTACACGGCAGACATCTTTCTCTTTCCTCAAAATTTCTTACCCTACGAGATTAGTCTCTGAATTGGAGAATATCAAAGAGATTTTCTTGTGCAATGGCTATCCAGAAGCCCTTTTTAATTATATCATTAGAAAGAAGTAAATTTTATTTTCCTAAAGTCCTTGGGCCTTCTAAGTGTCCAGCATATTTGAAAGTTCCTTGGATTGGGGATAAGATCAAAGGTTAGTTAAGCAGATCAATAAGACGGTTTCTAATTGTTTTCCGTCTGTTGCTCTGCTTTGCATTTTTCGTACTAGGTCTGCGTTTCCGTCGTTTTTTAAGGATAGTTTACCCCTACATCAAATTGAGTAATTTGGTTTACGAATTTAGTTGCCAGTGCGCTGATGGTTATGTAGGGTGTACCACTTTACATTTGGAAACAAAGATCAATCAGTATGTGCCTTCGAAAATAAGACTTGGCAAAATAAGTAACCTATGTTACCATCCCTCTTCGAATATGGAATCTGCTATTCCGCAACATTGTTTGGAAAATATAGCAAGTGCCAAGTCTTATAAGAAAGAGCGGTTTAGAGTTATTCATAGAACCGTTTCCAAGAATCATTTAAAGATTTTGGATCAGTCTCTATCTCACTGCGTAAACCTTCTCTCTAGCGGCAGAAGGATTTTAAGTCTCTTAATTTGTTGGGGGATATTTTATTGTAATTGTTCCTCGCTAATTGTATTTACACGAGATTTCCCCTACCCTTGGGATATATATATATATATATATATATATATATATATATATATATATATATATATATATAATCTTATAGTGTCTCATTCTATAGAATAGACGTCATTATTTTACCTTGAGGGGACCCTTTCGGCCGACGCTTTCTCAAAAGGTGAACATTGACGAGAATCAGGAAACACACATTAGTAAATAGCGAATGAGGGGAAAATTGGAAGACGCTTAAAATAGATTTTAATTATAAATAAATAAACAGCTAAAAACTATACGAAGTCCCAAAAAGAGTATAAAATTAAAAGTGTTACTAATCCTTCGATCAAACGTAAGAAACGAATAAAGTGTTCCTTTTGTTTACATAGGCTCGGCTGATAGTAATTAATATAAACAGCTTCAAGAACTTTAAGATGGTGAACCAAGCGAGCACTATGTAAAATGGGGAAAAAAATGCGTCATTATAATCGGCGGCACAATCGGGATTGTCCAGTAAATACTGCCCAGTGGAGGAGTCATGCACCGCTTTTAAAATTACTGATTACTAGAACGCAAAAAGTCGGGTATGTGTTGCGTAATACGCGTTTTCAACCTTTGATTGGTCCGTCCCATATACACCGCGTCACGACGGCATTTTAATTTATATATTACTGAACTATTCTGAAAATAGGACAACCGATCCTTGCTGAAGGATGGAAACGGAGATTCCGTCTGGAACACAGTACGCAACTTGCTAGCGTTGTAGCACGAAGTAAAAGAGGCTAAAATTCTGTCAGCGAGTAACTGGTACTTCCTGCCTAACCAAGGCAACTTCACGTAAATTAGGCGCCGGCCAGTTCCTAGAACCACTAGTTCTTTAAACTGACTAATTTTACTATCAATAACGCGCTAAATGACATTTGTAGGCTAACCATTACCTTAAAATAATTTCTTGAATCCTTGCAAGTACACCGTTTAGGAGAACAAATCAAAGCTCGATGAACCAGAGTAGAAACTAAACCAGTTTTGATTCCTTAGGAACAAAAGAGTTCCAACTTGTGTACAAGTCTGTAAAAGTGTCATTACGAAAGATGATGGCGACAAAAAACGTCCTTACATTCTACGAGAACATCTAGAAAGAGCAAAGCGCCATTACCCTCAACTTTCATAATGGATTAAATAGATGGATGGAGAGAATTGAGTTCCGCGTAAAAGTCAGCGGCATCTTCAGCAGAAAAAAATAAAAAGTCGTCAACATACCGCATATAAACACGGAACTTAAAAGTCCCCGATGAAAACTTACGAAAATGTCAGCCAGTATGAGACCCAAAGGGCTACCCATTGCAACACCGTCTGTCTGGGCATACATAACATAATATTGTTGAAACTAAATTCAACACCCTCAGTCGCCAGACGCATACATTTCAAAAACAAGTTTTCAGAAATGCTAGCTGGGTCCAAATTACCTCTATAAAGAGCATCAGCACGTATATTAATGGTCACAAGAAGAGACACATTAATATACAGGCTAACTATATCAAGACACCATCAGTTTATTTTCCGAAAGAATTTCTAAATTTATGAAATTTGAAAACCAGAAATATGTGTGGAAAAAATCAGATACCGGCTGAAGCAGTTCAGCCAACTATTTGGCCAACTCATGCTGCTCTAGTCCTACTATAGATAAAATGGTTTTACAAGATGTGCGTAACTCTTGGCCCTCTCGAGAAACTCAGTCATGTTGAGTTTTCAATTAGATGGGGACTTCCATCAAGAGGGCGTTTCCCTGATAGCTGCATTAACATCATTGTTGGTCTTATCTTTGTTGAGTTTTCCGCAGTATCTCCTTTAAATTTTGGTCTTTTTTGGCAACCATACTTTTCTTTGCATCCTCAATATTGATATCCACCGTAATATTAGTATTATCGGGCACCATACTGTTGTCTGTACTTTTTTTCCACGTCAGTAATATTTTGCCTATTCTCCGAATAGTCCTACTATAGATAAAATGGTTCTAAGTGGTATACCAGTCTTATGCACCTTTGGTAGTCCATACATTCTGGGCTGTTGAGAACCAACAGGTCTAACCTCATCATAAACATCCTTGGAAATTAGGTTGTTCTTGATCACTGAAAGCAACCATCTGTGTTCTCGCTTCAGCCTTACTAGTATTATATGTACTAGCAGGACTGACCCCACCCTTTTTTAACTTGGAGGAATCATTAAAAATAATAACCCTCTTGGTAATGTAATCTAACCTATTAAAAATGACAACGTTAGAACTCGTATCAGGCTGAGTTATATACACGTCATTTCTTGACTTCAGAGATTTTATGGTCTAAAATTAACACTTTGCTATGCAAGAAAATCCTGCTCGGCAGTGAGTGAAGAATATTAGACAATTCAACTAGTCTGCCTTTAATCAACAACCCTTTATCAGAAGAGGAAGGAATATATTGACTTAATTGAGAGTACATAATCTCAAACTCAGAAAGATCTGTTCCTTGCGGATTTTAGAAGGGGAAATGCAGAAATCAAGTCTGAGAAAGAACATCAGTTCCATCTCAATCAGTGACACTGGAAAAATTGAAAATGTGTTTATTAGAATTTCCATCGTCAACTCCGAATCTTTTAGAGACTAGGTTATTCAAGTAATTCTAATCTCTTTCTGTATAATCCCCCGCTTGTAATTTTAATCTCATTTGTGACGTTGTTATACCACAATGTACATCGTTTACAACTTTTAGTACTTTTCTTGAACTTTGTGGGAGTATTATAATCTTTTCATTGCACATTATGCATTTCTCTACAGTTAACTTGTGCCTTGTTTTTTGTAGGGAACAACTGCTCCATGTGTTTTTTTTTAATTCTGAAATTCTACTTAACATTGGATCTTGTATGATTTCCATTCTAAACGATTTCAACCCAGTGCAGTATTTTATCGTCTGAATTCTCAGACGGTTTTAATCTTTTACTGTCGAAATTTAGTCTGGATAGAGCATCTACGTGTGAAATAGTGTTCTTTATGCATATGATATATAAATCAAAGGCCATGTGTTTTATAGCCGATCTTAAAACTCTAAAAGATGTGACTTTTGATAATTCCTTCCTGGTGTTAAATCTAAAATCTAAAAATTGATCTGGCTTTAACAAAAATTTTCGTCCGAACAAAAATTTCATGCTCTTTTTGTGCTCCAGGCTAATACTTTATTTTTTTTTTTCAATATTTGAGTAGAGTTGATTTTAGCTGATGTTAATTTTCTCCACAGGTATTAGGTTGGTGCAAAAATAATGACGTAATAATGTCGTTTTTTGACGTTAAAAAATACGTCAAAAAACGACATTATTACGTCATTATTTTTGCACCAACCTAATACATTATTGGATAACCTTCCTGAGATAAAATGTTCACTTGTATTCGCAGTAAATGTCACTTTTTACCAAAGATTTTTGCAATCGATTTTCTTATTAGTGTCTTTTTTTAAGCTTCCAAAAGCTATATTTTGGCTTTGATCCCATTTAAATTCTGTATTCTATTCCGTAATTATGAAAATAATTCTATTATGTCGCTTTATCTAGGTAGATATTTGCTATAAAAATTGGTCAATACCAAAAAGGATTCTAATACGGTTTTGGTATAGATACTTCTGAAATTTTAAGTTTGTCTGAAATTCCTTTAGATACTTGATATCCCAAATATGATATTTTGTCGCTATTTATTGCCACACAAGCAGTTTTTAATTTGTTCAAAACTTGTTTATTTTTTTATAATTCCCCTTTACTGTAAGCACCTGTGCCTATATCGTCTTGATATATGATTATATTTTACCCCCTCCAATAGAACTTTTTTCAATCCCAAATGGAAGACGAGTCCGTCTTAGTAAGCCTATCTGCATATTAATTGTAGTGACTTAAAATTTTCTGTCAATTTTTATTTCAAGTCAAAGTATTTAATTCCTTCTAATTCATGACTTTCCGTTTCTATATTATGTAAGGGGAATGAATCAGAATATATATGATAATTCACACCTACTTTGTAGTCTCCGCATATCCGCAAATCGCCATTGAGCTTTCGTATCGCAACAATTGGTGAAGCCCAATTTGTACCACCTTCGGTAGTGGGTACCCATGTTTGCAATCTTACTGACTTGGCAGTTACTGCGCTGCGCGACAATTTATTTGCTTCTTCCTCACATGCCAGCAGGATGTCCCAGATTGCATTGTACCTCTTGGCTAGTATCTTTTGCTAGTATTTCGAGGCTTTTCAGCGCATCCTACATAGTGTCCCTGTTGACGCCAATAAGCCGACTTGTTTTCACGCCGATTGTCAATAGGGAAAATTCCCTTGTGATAACGGTTTCCAGAACCTCGGGAACCGTCAGAAATTCGTTGTCCTTCGTGTATGCTGCATAATCTTCCTAAAATGGAAAGTAATCTTCAGGGCATTTTTTTCTTTGGCCTATTCGATGCCCATGCCGACGCTGACTGTTGTGAGGGAGACTCCGCCATCGTGGGCAGAAATGTAATCTCTGCTTAGAGGATTTCCAAATTAAAATTGTGCTATTCCAAAAAAGAATCTAGATAGGAATGACTATTCATTTTGTATATAAATACAAAATTTTGGCACTCGGCCGAAGGGGAGGTGGGGAAAAGCTGGTACGCAGTAACTATCCTAGTGCTAGCTAATCACAATCACGACCCATTCATACAATAATATATGCTTAATCACCACAAGAACTTGATCATCACCTCCCAATCCTGCATGTACCACGCGTCCTTGGTATGACGATAAACTGTGTCCAACAGCAAGGCCTTTGATAATACGTCTTTGAAAAAAAAATGTTGCCAGCAGTAAGTTTTTGAAGAGAAATAATATATAAGAATGGTTTTGCCGACTATACGTTTTTGAAAAAATATTACCAGCTATATATTTTTGAGGAAAAAATATTGGCAGAAATAGATTTTTGACAAAACAAAAATAACAGGAAAAAAAAGTTGTTGGCATTAAATGACCCATTGAGGTTGATATGCCGTAAAAAAACAAACCAAACCAAACCTGCATGTACCACAATATTACATATTTACAACGAACCTAAATAATGGGAGGGATTGAACCCGAAAACAAAACTGAAGAATGAAACTAAAACAAAACAGATACTAGTAGGACCCGTCCACCCCTCAATATAATGAGTGGCCACTGTATTTTGTCGTTGGAGAGAATCAAGTAGCACACTCACTAATGGAGTGGCAAAGGAAAAACTAAACAGTGGAGTGGGAAAAAATGTCTGAACAAGCCGAGATGAAAAAAAAAAAGGGGACAAAAATAAACTGAGGAGTTTGGGAATCAAAAGTCGATATTGAGAAAGGAATGCAGAGCGCTACATCCATCCTAGTTAGGAATGATGTATCTCAAAGTAAGATTACAGGCGACTGCTGTTAAAGTGACCTTATTTTGTAATCTCATACGCCTTTGCGTTGTCACTTCTGTGATGTCAACGAATGCTCGTTATCCTGTCCGTAATTCTTGTTGTAGCCGAGACTTTGGAATGGTAGATACTAGTAGTAACTCCTTCCAAAAATGCTCACACTAGTAATACTTGTTCGGGTAGTAACTGCCGAATAATGATTAGTATAGGAAAATATTTTTATTAAAAAAAGGAAGTGGGGAAAGGCTGGTCTTTCACTGATTATCCTATTCATATTTAACCACAATCACGACCAATTAATTTAATATAATATGCTCAATCACCACAAGAACTTGTCCATCAACTCCCAATCCTACATGTACCACAATACCACATATCCACAAGGGACCCCCTAAACACCCCATGATGTAAAAATTTATAATGTTCATAAAATCTCTTACAAAAATATGTAAAAATTTCATGAAATATGAAATGACAGGGAGGGGAGATGAATCTAGAAAACAAACTCAAAATGTAAACCAGAGATAAAACTAAAACAAAACAATGTTAGTAAAAACCGTTCACCCCTCAAAATAATAAGAATGGCCGCTGTATTCTGCCGATAGACAGCATCAAGAAGCACACTAATGTAATGATAAAAATAAATAATGGCAGTGGGGAATGAAAGGCTGAACATGTCGAGATGAAAATTAGGGGACAAAAACAAACTGGAGAGGTTGGAAATCTCAACATGGGCCATAACAAAATAGGAAAAGCAGGAACAACACTTATTCACATTAAATAAGAAAACATAACAGTATCTAACAACCAGGGGAGGGTTCACAGAAACCCTACCATTGCATAGAGAGAAAATCAAGGCTAGCCACGTCCACACGAACCAGGCTCGCCTCAATCATCCGCCTTTCGCTAAAATCTATCGAAAGTAAACGCTTTCTATCAAATCTGATTTTTACCCTAAGCTGATGCTTAAGAAAAGCAACCTGATCCTGATGCGAATAACGTTGATCTCTCAAGATACCCTCCTTTCGCGAAGCCCACACCACCATTCCAGCAACGGCTAGCAACGTAAAAAAAACACCATCCATTTTACATCGGAGAACACGGACGTCACATTGTCACACACGTACGCAAGCTCAATGGACACGAGTTGCTCGGGAGCGATACGAGCCGTCAACTCACCGGCATAATCCCAGAAGGAGCGCACTTGAAGACAATGGTAGAAGGCTACCACTCAATGACTCTTCAGATGGAGCGTGGCAGATTTGCCAGACTGTCATCGGTGTGATCTTGGCTTAGAGGAAACGGATTTGCACGCCTTCTACCAGGAGATTTTTTCCTGCTGTTGCAGCTTTGTTTTTTAAACCGTTCTTCCTGTTTGTTCTTCCGGCTGGGATGGTTGTTGCTGTTTCAGTGGGGTATCCTGCTGTTGGGGGCGGAGTGTTTGTTGCAGACTTTCGTCCCTTGTATACCACCTCCTTCAAGACACCGTTGGGGGCCCTACCAAACTCTGCTGTAGCCGTTGCTGTTGTGTTTGGTTGTGGCTTCGACCACTACCAGCATTCTTCTGTTCCTACACATTAAAATGTTGGATTTCCCTGAAGCTCTTGCGTGCTAATGTTACTTCAATGACAATGTCTCCAGTAGCAATTCCCGCTTTGCTTATTACGTTGGTACCTCCTCCACTTTTCCGTATTGGGAAAAAAACACCTCCATTCTGTCTTCAATTATATCTACGGGTACTCCATGAATTGTCACTTTTGTTCTTCTGGTGCACATATACTCCGTATGAAGCCGGAGATTCTTGGCCGTTAAAATATTTCCGGCTAACGGCTTGGCCTCTTACTCCGTTGCCTGCAGGATGTCACATATAGCATTAGCATCGGTCGTCTGAAGGGAAATTATCTTTGTATTTACCGCATCCAAGGCCTCCGGTATCGTGAGGAACTCATTTCCATTGAGGAATTCATTGTATTTTCCCTTCATTTCCTCGTAATAAGCAGTCTTTTTTCGGTCTACTTTCAGTCCAGGCCGTCTTTTTAGTGGCTAAAGCCTCTTCATCTACGGGTGTTGTTGGAGTTATCCGCCATGATAGTATAGGTGATTATCAAAACGGAAATACAATTTCTTTTTTTAAAGTTCACTTACTAACTATTACGTAACAAAATAAAAATAAATTAAATGAAAAGAAAAACGGACTAAATTCCGAGGGTAAGTAAACAAAACGGAATTAACAAAAGTCGGGCGTATGAAATAAAATGAAGGAAAAACGGGAGTCGGGTAAAACACAAAAAGATAATAGATTAAAAATTAAAGTTTAAAAACACAAAGAAAAACAAAACTGAAAATAACTTCTAAAGGGACAGAAAATATAAAACAAACAGAAAATATAAAACGAAAAACTTAACGTATAATAAAAAAAAAAAAAAATTCCTCGTTCGGCGAACTTTGGCTAAACAAAAATACAATAGGTAATCCTAGAAAACCAATCAACACGTGACAGATAGTATAGAGAATAGCGATAATATTTATTGTACGAATGTACAAATAAGGCACGAGGCCAAAAGAGGGAAAGGAGATAAGGATGGTCTTCTGTCTTAACATTAAACTTAGCTAGCCGCAAACATTGACCCAAACATACAAATGATATTCCTTACAATTCTTACCTCATGCACCATAATGCCTCAGAAACTCTATGAAGTCTTAACAAGTCCCCATATATACAATTCATTGTCTGTGGGGGAGGGGAATAAAATAACAATTAAAAATCTAAAACCCCAATGAGTATTTATAAATGTGTTCAAAACTATATACATGAAACTAAACAAAATCTTGTTAGTAAAAAGACAAAAATGTACACAAGCCCTAACTGTGGCAGTAATATCAGTTAACTGGACGAAATCAATGAAGCAGTTACGAAAGTAACACCCGAAACTGAAGACGCCCCGCACCCACCAGAGAACTGACATCATTATCCACCTAAAGATGGGAGTGATATGGAATTAAAACAAAAGAAAAATATAGGGACAAAAAAAGCGCCAATGTACATACATTCCCTAGTTAAGTTAACTACAGAAAAAAAAACGACCTACACTAAACTATTGAGCGGAGGGTTACCAATGGTTCAACCCAGCATGCGAAATATCCTCCTAACCGGCATCAAAATGCCACTCTAAGTCAGCACTTTCACTCGGCAGAGACGCGCAAGACTCACTCACCTATCGCCAAATTACAATGGATGGAGTCGTTTCCTTTCCGCCCTAATCCTGACTTTAAGCTGATGCTTAAAGAACACAATCAGTTGGTAAGGGGTAAGCTTCTCAGCCCCATGAAATTCATTCTGTTGAGTCGTCCATATCACGAATCGCATAACCCCCAGTAAGCAAAGTGACACATAGTGCTCGCCTTAGTCAACGGCGGTACGGAACTAGCCTCGAGGAGAAAAACTTTCCGTGCAGCATACAAACCATGATGTCTTCAACAAACTTGCACAACGCAGATACGACACTACAATGATAAAAGGCGTGACCTAGGGTCTTCACCTCGCCATTGCCGCAACGCAGTTTGGCGACTTTGCCAAATCCGCCGAACGAAGTCTTTTGGCGACCCACAGGGCCCCTCGAATCATCAGCCAGGTGAGTGTTGCCTCAGTGTTAGTGAGACATTTCAAACCGGGCGCCCAAAGCTATATGCAGCGAGCCTCACGCTTCGTCAGACCGAGTTTGCCTATCAAAGCATCCTGAGCGTTCTCCCTAACTAACACCTGATTTAATGCCTTACGAGACAACGGCTGGATGCCGGAGAGGCCATCCTTCGCCTCTAAGAAATGCTTGAGGGCAAGCTGACATTCGCAATAGAAGGAGCCCTCACCTCGAGGTGAACGGCCGGCCTCTTCCTCGCACTTAAGAATGGAAAGTTCCTACGAGCGTCTTCCAGAATTCGCCGTTCTCATCCAATTGCACACACATCAGGTCTAGATAAGTAATGCGAAGCGTATGTCGACGAATCTCAACGCAAGGCACCTGAGACTGCCATCAGAAGGATGAAGGCAACTGTCTCCCCATATGAAAGAGAACAAGAGCCTTACAAACGCCAATAAAGTGTCAGACGGGAGTGGGAGCACGGAGAGTCGGTAAAGGAGAATCGGGTAGATGTGCGAGGTACATACTTCCGCCCTCCCCTTCAAGGAAAGATTCCTCCGAGACCACAGACGAACTGCGACCTCGGCCTTCTCCCGCACCTCCGACCAATTCATTTCCAACAGGAGGTCGGGACCAAATCAGACGCAGAGTAAGAAAGATCTGGGAAGAGAAACTCCCTTCCACGAACCCAACCGCAAGCCAACAGACTTATTGCAGTTGATATTGGCCCCTGTCACCATCTCATAGCCTTTAATTTCTCTGCTGACTTCGTTAATTTCGGCTCTGCTCGACACAAGAACCGAAACATCATCAGCATAGACGAACTACCTGGCCGAGTTGGTAGCACCAAGTAAGGAAATTCCGCGAAGGGCCAGATTCGTCTTCAACTTACGCAGGAAAGGTTCCAACACAAGAACGTACAGTAAGGTAGACAGCGGACAACCTTGACGAATGGAGCGAGACAAAATGAAAGGTTTCGATCCCATTCACTTCTACCAGCGCACCGGGGGACGCAGTCGGATCCAAGTGCGAAAGTCAGGCCCGAAACCGGAGACCGAAAGCACTGCCTCCAGAAATCGATGGTCAATCCTATCGAAAGCCTTGGACTGATTTAAATTGATCAGCGCGGCATCACTGTCGACTTGCTTGATAATCAAGCGTACCAAATGAAGGCTGTCCTGAATAGTCCTGCCCATCACAGCACAAGTCTGTGCGGGACCAATCAGACTAGAGAGGACAGCCTGCAAACGGCTAGCTAAGACCATGGCTTAAATCTTCAATTCTGCGTTTATCATCGTCAAAAGACAATAATTATCTACCCCATGGTCGGCAGAGCTGGTAGAGGGAGTGGGACTGTTTGTCTTTTACCGTAAGGACTTTAGTGGAACGAGGTCCCGCTCCTTGGAGCTTCCCTCTTTGCCCTGCCAACGACCTGCCATTCCCCATCTCCCTTCTCGGAGACCGCACAAGCGGCAGGCAAAGGTTTTTCGGGGAATGGCGGCTTTGAGACGGACTCAACCGGGGGTTTTACCACACCGGTCCTAGTCGCTGGCATGCCCATTACAGGCGAGACGGAAACAGACTCGACCAGAGGGGTATTGGGACGGCGGGGGCCAAGTCTCCAGAGGCCTTCTTCTCTGGGCAGGAAGAGGAGTGGTGACCAGTCTCTCCGCACTTACAGGATGTTGGTTTACAGCCGGCCACAATGACCGGCATTTTCTGGCCCTCAAAATCTAGGCAGTTGGGATGGAGATGAAGGCTTATCGATTGATCATAATATCAAAACTCCACACCAAGTCAGGTCGTCAGATGAATAATCCAAACTGAGCAATTAATCTGCCATGTGCTCCCAACGATCTGAGGAGGGACCTCAAATATTGAAAGAGGTCCGACGATTGCCCTCACATACAGTTCTATTTTTTTATGTTTTAAATTCCGACTGTTCATGACTTATCAGTCGGCAGGAGTGGGTAACAATACGTCCTCACATAAAATATAACTTTGCCTTTAATGACTCTTTGGGGCTTCACTCCCAGAGACGTCAGCATTTTCATTACAGTGTGTTTTGTGGAGCGACAAATTTTGCGCGAACGCTTGTCCACCTCAAAGACCGACACAATTCTTTTATGAACCTACTGCAGTTCGATGAGATTAGGCAAGAGCCCATCTTTCGTCACAAGATGTGCGTAACTCTTGGCCCTCTCGAGAAACTCAGTCATGTTGAGTTTTCAATTAGATGGGGACTTCCATCAAGAGGGCGTTTCCCTGATAGCTGCATTATCATCATTGTTGGTCTTATCTTTGTTGAGTTTTCCGCAGTATCTCCTTTAAATTTTGGTCTTTTTTGGCCACCATACTTTTCTTTGCATCCTCAAAATTGATATCCACCCTAATATTAGTATTATCGGACACCATACTGTTGTCTGTACTTTTTTTCCACGTTAGTAATATTTTGCCTATTCTCCGAATTTTGGTTATTCTCGGCCAACATACTTTTTGTCTGTTGATCATCAATGTAGTCATCATTAATCTTTTTACCTTCACCCGGAGTGTTTTTCTTTTCCTTTGACCCGGAAAGGTTTTTTTTGTTGACTTAACTTTGTCAGTGATATTGTTATTTTATAAAAGGAGGGTAAGGTCGTTTGAAATTGAAAAAATAAACAAATTTAATAACATAGAAACGACAAAATAGACAGCATTAAATAAAGCTTAAATCAACAAGGTTCACCTAAAAAGCGAGACAACAAAATTAACCACACAAAATGATTACAGAAAACAGTAAGACGTACAAAAAATTACGTAAATGACCAACGAGAAAAAATAAACTATAAAGACATAGATAAAACAAGTAACAGTCAAAAAATAAGTTTAAACTGAAAAAGAAAGGTTAAACGTGCAAAGAAAAAAATAAATACAGTAATACAAGGAAAACAGAACGTTTAACAACAATAAACAGTTAAAAAAACAATGAACAAAATACGAAATAATCAACAAATTTTTCAAAATGGCCCTCCGATAAAATAAAGTTCGGCCCCAAAATGAACGAAACACGAACAATAACAACGACAGATTAAACAAAATAAACGCAGACGGCTTAACGAAAAAACGCAGACTTAAAATATATTTAAAAAGAAAAACAACAAATTAACACGTAATAAATAAATAAAGAGAGAAAGAAAACATTAAAAAAATAAACACGTAGAAATAAAGAAAAATTAAGCTTTTGTGGGGGCGGGTTACAGAAAATTAAAAACAGAAAATAAATAAAAAAAAATAATATAAATCCAAAAATAATAATAAAAAGACACAAAAATGGAAAATTAATCTGTCAAGAATGATAGCCAACAATTGCTAAAGCTCAAACAAAAAGCGGAAAAAAAACTAAGTTTTAAATCAAATAATGCAGAGAGCTATAACCTACGATTCACTCTCGTGGAACTAAATGAATCTTTAAAGTCGACAATACAGCTGTGGGCCTAGAAGATAGCCACTACGAATTTATAAAACAGTTACCCAACAAATCACTGTAATTGTTATTAAAAATGTATTATAACATATGAACAAATAGCAACTTCCCAGAAATGCGGAGACATTCATCATCCCTATTCTACAGCCTGGAAAGGATGACCCTGAAAACTACAGACCATAAAACTATGGCGAGAATGATCGACATTGGATTGACTTCATACCTGGAAACTAAAGACTTCATCGACGACTTCCAATCTGCTTTGAGGAAAACAGACCACTTAATACGCCCTACAAACCTTCAGGGAAGCCTTCATTATTTTTTTTTACTTACAAAAGGACTAAGACATGGAAATTTGGTATCTTGAAAGACCTGCATGAATTGGGACTAAAAGAAAGGCTGACCCAGTTCATAAAAAATTTCCTGGATGACCGAAGATTTCAAGTTTGTATAGAAGCGCAAAGCCAGAAGAGGTTCCACAAGGAAGCATTTTTTCACTGACCCTTTTCTGAGTAAAAATTAACTCCATAATTAGATCCCTAAGCCCAGGAGTGAGATGTTCCCTATACACCGACAATTTTCTAATAATGTACAGATATCAACATATACTATAGAAAAAGAAACTTCAACAATGCCTGAATAAAATACTCAAATGGGTACCTGAAAATGGTTTTGCCTTTTCCGAAAGCGAAAGTCAAATGCCTACATTTCTGCAAATTAAGAAAATTGCACAACGACCGTTGTTTAAAATTGTACGAAGCAAAAATTCCACAAATTCCTAACATTAGCATTTTTTCCCAATCTAAAATATTTAAAAATAAAATATAATAAAGTCCCTCAACTTGTGTGCAGTTAAGGACATTGGATAGGGAGCGAATCGACAAACATTAATTAAATTATACCGATCACTACGTCGCTCAAAACTGAATTTCACTAATTTCATGTAAGGGTGGCCAGAAAATCACACCTATAAGTACCCAAACGCAACCTATGATCAAAACCTCAGAATAGTACGTGGGCTTTTAGAAAATCCCAGGTGGAGAGCTTATACACAGAATCTAATAAAACATCTCCGCATTTAAGGCACATTAACTTTACATTGCGGTACTATGTCAAAATAAAATCATGCCCACGTAACCCTACTTCACATCAGTACCTTTTAAACCTAATTACTGTAATCTATTACAAGAAAAAGAAAATACAATATAAACTTACGAACTCTGGATGAAATCTATTGCTGAAGAGTTGGGACCTCACTCTCAAACATACAAGAAACGACTGCGGACATTATTCCACCATGGACAATCGAGCAACACGGTCTTGCTAGAATTAAATAAACTCCCATAACAAAAGACGCACCCACTCATATTCTAGAACAAGTTTCAGAGCATATTGGAAACCTACCATAACCAAACGTCTATCTATAGAAACAGGAAAACCTATTAAGACAAGATGTCTAACATTGAGCTAAAATATTACCAAAAAAAAAGTTCCTCCCAAAGGGACGCTCTATTTTTACTACGCACGCTTATGCAATAGAACTAGCTCTCAACATTATCACAGAGAGAAAAAAAAACTTTTTTTTTCCGAAGTCACTGTCTGTCCTAATAGATTTGAAGGAAAAAAATCCAACTCATTATCAATCTAACATGCAAAATGAGCACTACGTACAAAGTTAAAGACATCAATCTATGTTGGTTTCCTAACCAAATCGGAGTGGAAGATAAGAATAACGAAGGCCTAGCAGTCAAATAAGCTTTAGTTATGGATGTAGATTCAACGACCGTAAAATCCCATACACTGACTTTAAAGAGGTCATGAACAAATACATTCAAAAGAAATGGCAATGATGCTGGGACGATAACCACACAATAAATTCAGAAACTCTCGAGATGAAGAAGTAATACGCATTGGCCATAGGAGAATAACCTATTCATACTTGTTAAACAACGAAGATCAAGCAGTATGCCAAGCATGTGAAACGGCATACACTATCAAACATATATTAACCGCGTGTCCAGACCTTGATCTCTCTAGACAAAAATGCTATAATATAAACATGTACGAGATCTTCGAAAAAGCAAGTGGGTGATATACTATAATTTCTTAAAGTGGGCCTCTACCAAAAATATAAACCATATAAAAATGTCAATAAAAACAATTTCTTTAGAAACCGTATATCTAGAAAGAATACATTAATGAAACCAGACTTTCGACAAAAAAACCCTCTTTACAAAAATACGTTAATAAATCTTGATCTTCTGATTTCTTACAAAGAATAGAATGTATTGTAAAAATCTTATGGGCATTAAATAACCCACTGAGGTTAATATGCCGTAACACAAACAAAATATCGCTATACAATCCAGCAACTGGAAGTCTGTCTTGCAATTCACATAGCTTTGTGTGATCCAGCAATTTGCCTAGATTTTAACTGGAATGTTTATGAGGATACATGCAGTAGCAACTATTTCCCATCACCCTACAGCAACGATGTGGCAATAGACACCTAACTAGTTTGAGGGCAAGAAACCTCGACCGGGAATAATTTGACAAATATAAGGACAAACTCAAAATAACATAGTAAAAAAAATTAATAATAATGGAAACCCTAATAGCCATAGCAAACTAATTCCTGTCCAAATCCCAGACACTATTTTCATCAAACGGACTGAATATTTGAAAAAAAAAAGTGTACTCTCTGGTAGATTTCGAACTTTGGAACTGTCATTACATGCAACATGCTCTCGCCCAAGTGAGCTACGAAGTTACATGGTGCCTCTAAGCGAAATTCCTCTCGTCGTAGACTGTAAATTTTCATATCTTGTCCAGTTTTGTATCCAAACGTAAACCAAGCAAATTTCTAAAATAATAAATTTTTATTTAGTAATCCAGTAGATATTCTTACTGAAACGTTATTTTTAGTGGCTACCCACATTTCAGAATACGTCCCGTTTATTTATGAAACAGTGTAATTATTTTCGTCTAGAAAATTCTGTGTGGGCACACACACACACACACACACACACACACACACACACACACACACACACACACACACATATATATATATATATATATATATGTCTCAAATTCGCACTACTACTGAAAATCTGAATAACTTTATTAAATAATCTTTCTGGCAATATATTATTTGGAAAAATGTTTGTCTCAAATGGAAAAAAAATGTTTTTTCATTTGATGCTTCGCATATGCAATCTGTTTCTAGCGCATTTTTATGACACGGTCCAGGGCGTCCGATTACAATACAAGAAGTTCGTTTTGTATGGTTTTTCTTCAGGTACTGAATGTTGCAGAATTTGGTAATGTATTCGCAGTTCTCGAGGTATCCCCCAAAGGAAAAAGCCAGCTGCAGTTAAGTCAGTCGAAATAGCCGGCCCGATGAATTCAGTACTTCTTGAAATTAATCGTTCGCTAAACATTTCCTTGGGGAACCGCGTAACCACGCTCGCAGTTTGGCCAGACGTCCTATCTTGTTGCCAAGAAACCTCTGGTGTGTTCTGAATAGCCCGACTGACAAATTAATCTAACAATTTGCGGTATCGCATGCTAGTCATCGTTTCTGCAGTGCTTATCTCATTCTGGAAAACTTATTGGTCAGTTATCATTTATGAAGTCACCGCACACCAAAATTAAATTTGAGTGTGCGCAACTGACGCTACTGAAAGATAAAAATGCTTCATTACTAATTAGGAATTTATTAAGAAATTCATTATCGTCTCTAAGCCAACTAATCTTGAGGTCATTGTTAATCAATATGTCTCATCCTTTATAACAATTTTATCTTTTTGTGTAACTCGCAAATTCTCTTAAAAATTTTAATCTTTACCCAGCTGAAACATAAAATCCTAACTTTCCACTTAGAAATGATTCTTTGTTGGATGATATGCCGATAACTCCGCCCATGGTTTCTGCTATCATCTCTAAAATTGACCATTCTTTTGCCGGGGCTTCAGAATACGCCGATTACACCTCTACAGGCGATAAAAAAATTCCCTAGGGGACACCTGTTTGATATTAGTAAAGACCCGTGATGCTTGAGGACGGGGACCTGGTAGCTGAGCCTTCCTTGAGCCAGATATGTGGTCAAGCGATTTTCAACAGGCCACTACTTTGGTTAGACGAGCGATCGGGTTTGGTTTGGTTTATTTTGTTTAAGGGTATATCAACCTCAATGGGTTATTTAATTTCGACAACATTTTTAGGATAGATTTGTATGAACAGAGTATGTATTCTTTGGTTTAGATTGGTTTAGATTAGTTTAGATTGGTTTGGTTTATTTTGTGTTACGGCATATCAACCTCAATGGGTTATATAATGCTGACAAAAAAAATTATTGCTGGTAATATTTTGTTTTGTCAAAAATCTGTTTCTGGTAATATATTTCCTTCAAAATTGTATTGCTGGTAATAATGTTTTTTCAAAAAAGTATTGCTGGTAATAGTTAATTATTTGCACATAGTTGGGACCCTAACAGGTGCTACCACCCCGGATCAAAGTGGACCTGGGAACACCAGCAATTAAGAGGTGGTTCCACGCTCTGCAAAACCTCCTGATCAGAGGCCTTGCTGCTGGACGTAGTTTAACGTCTTACCCAGGACGCGGATGTAGTTTAACGTCTTACCCAGGAGGCACGAGCGATCGGGGAGGCCCGATCAGATCAACAGGCTTGTGATGTCAAGTTCTAGCGCCAATAACTACATCAATTTATGTAGTACTTTATAACAAAATACAATATCCCAAATATATACCGGGATAAAATGTCAGCTCTATCCAATTCATAGGCGTTAGAAGGCGATGGCTGAGGATCAATAGTTTCAAAGAGATCCAGATCCAGGCTTAGACATGGCTGTAAACATAACATAAATAACATAAGTTGGGAAGTGCAACAAATAGTTCAGCGTTTGCTCAGTGTCTCTCGAATACGAATATACGGATCTGTGTCGGTCTGTGATTGAGTTTGTAATATTTCATTGGAATAAATGTCTTATTTAGTTTTGAAATTTGAGCCAGTCGTTTGATCCTAGCTTCTCAATGAGGGCTTTGTATTTGTCAGGTTGACTGGTATTGTCTGTGATCGTCATCAAGACGACTGCACCCCCACTTCATACATCCCATAAAGTCAGTTACAATATCAAGGCATTAGAATCTTATATTCCTGCCCCACTAAAGTGCTTCAAGTGATTAAAATTTCGACATCATGGGGATAGCTCTAGGAATCTCCCAATGTGGTTAAAAAAGGTTCAAATCACACAGCAGAAGAATGCCACGATGGAATAAGATGTGCTAATTGCCAGGAAAACCATCTAGTGTATTCACGATCATGCGACTTCGGGAAAAGCAGATAGTGGAGCTGAAACGCAAACGAAATGTCTCATTTATAGACGCAAGGAAAACAGTAGAAACCTACATAAAAGGCCTTCACTATGGAAACATAGCACAAAAAAGATCACAAACAATACCAGTTAACCTGACAAATACAAAGCCCTCATTAAGAAGCTAGGATCAAACGAATGGCTCAAAAAAAGTACGGCTATTTACATAATTCGGACTATTGTCCTCATCTTTGCCGCCATATTTATTACAACGTTTCGGCCGTTGTACGCTCCGGACTTCTTCAGTTGGTTGGAATGTCGAACTGAACCCTTTATTTCGCTCACTAAGGTAGACTGTTCTTGTTACACGTGCCTTAAGGACACGTGGTACAGTGGATAAAGGCGTTAGTTAGATCCAATGACAGAACTCAAAGAATGTGATTTCAATACCTGGTTAAGGCAGTGGAGAACTTGGAGATGGGAATTAACAGGAGATAAGTGTTAACTGACATCCATTAAACATGACACGTGGGACTAGGACAGTCTATCGCAGTGAGCGAAATAAAGAGTTCAGTTCGACATTCCAACCAGCTGAAGAAGGCCGGAGCGTACAATGGCCAGAACATTGTAATAAATATGGTGACAAAGTTGAGGACAATAGTCTGAATAATGTAAATAGTATACATAATAGCTCATCTCAGAAATATAGACAGATACTGAAAGGCCGCAACGTTGCTATAAATATGGCGACAAATATGAGAACAATAGTCCGAATAATGTAAATAGTGTACATAATACCTCATCTCAGAAATATAGAGAGATACAAAAGTACGGCTGTTTAGGATTACCAGTTGTACTCTGTTTTTACGCTCAAAATCTGTAAGACTACACGATGAATCTCTACATACCATGCCCAGCCACTCGTCGGCGTCTGATGTTCTCTTACTCATGCGTATTATTTTGAGTGTCCGAGGCTCGGAAATTTGCATAAGTCACAAATCCATTTCGCAATGTCTCTGAAATCGAGTTATTCTTAAATAGCAGATTTTGAATTGGCCATATTTTCTTCTATATATTCTGCACGCAAGACACGTACAGGAACGTTTTGTTCAAGAAGGTAAGCTGTTTTCTCTTCGACACTCCTCCCTGATCATATAAGGGGTCAGGGAGGTGTTTGGTCACCTTCGATGAATGCTTCTTTGTAAATTTGGATGGGGGTCCTCTCATGTTCACGGCATCGTCATCATTGTCGTCTTCCGACTTTTTCTTTTGGTCCTGACGGTGAATCATCTGATTCATCATCTGAACCGCACTCAGACGACATATCACTATTGTTGTTTTCTGGGGAAATAGATCCGTGACGAGGACGGGCATCTTTGTGGCGTGTTATTCCATTAAGGGCCGATTGTAGGCTATAGATTCCCCGTCACTCTCCTTTTTTAAATTGCGCCGTGCATCGATCATGTGGGACCTTAATCCAGACCGCTCCTCCTACTCTGTAGATTCCGGGATCTATCTGCTCTAGTGATTCTGCAAAATCAACATTTTTATGCTGCTCTGATATTTGTATATTGTGTTAGTTGATTCTGTCACGGCTTTTGTGCTATCTTTTGGTGTCACGTTATACCAATATAACGCCTCCGTGATGGAACATCGTATTCTAGTAGCAATTCGCTTGATGGCACACCGGAATCTCCGTCAGATGCTTCACTCCTTTGCAAACCTCGCAAACACCCTCCACAGAACGCCGTACCATTGTCGAGGAGTTGCTCGGCCGGTGACCCTCTCTCGCAGAATATTCAACTGCCGCCAGATGGAAAATCGACTAGAGCCAGAGTCTATCAGTGTCAGATAATGACGGACTCCATAATGGGTTATCTCCATTCCAAACTCGGCTCCAACTGCCACCCACATCCAGCTTTTGGAATTTCCAATGTACTGGCGCCGGGTGTATGGACTAGAGCGCCTCAAAGTCTCTGACAAACGCCCGAACTGCTACTTTCGAGATTTCAGGGCTGGCCTGGATGCACCCTGGTGAGTTGATCGCTCGGTTCGTGGAGATCTGACAAGTATCACGCCAATTGTTAGCCCATATTCCACAGCCAGTTCCCTGAGTGTACCGAACCGACGTCGTAACATTTCTGGCGCTGCCTTTGTGCACACTCTCGTTTAGTATCAGAAACCCACTGATATGCGCATGCCAAGTCTGTCTTCAGGTGATTCACAGTCGTCTTCCACTATAAAGCCAGGTAGACTCCTCTCACCATCGCGTCGAGCTGCGCCAAGTTAATGTGTTCGTTTCCGTGTACTGGGCGCAGCCAGCATGCACCCTCAACCAAAGATCCGCCGCTTTCTACAAAGACACTGGTAGCCAAGAAGCTTGCGTCAAACCATACGGTGACTTCGTGTCCATTCACGCACCAATCTCCATGCAGTGGGACTTTCAGCGCCACTCTGATGCTAACCGTCAGCATTCGAACCGAGAGCCGGTCCCGTGTTTCATCATCCCAGCCTGACGTTAGTTTGATCGTCGTTTCAAAAATGCGGTTGCGACAGGGAGCCAACTGCACGCTGGAAGATGTCCGTTTAATTTCCCACACAGGAAAAAGATCCTCTGACGGGTGATCACGTTCGGCATCTGTGGGCGCTCGCTCACTCGTCTCCATTGAAGTCGATGTACGAGGATGTGGCCCTTATTATGATTTCATCTTGAGCAACCACGGCATTGACAACGCATGATCAACGGTGCCACATTGAGTCCAAACCCTAAATGGATAAGGCAATACCTTTTCCCTTTGATTTCTACCGTTTAAAAGATTTTACCACATGAATTTGCAAATAAGCCCGCCACAGATACAGAACGGTGATGTCTCACCTTTCCTGTCGCCACCCTCTCAATTTTTGCGCTCAAACATCCGCATTAGCTGTGTATGCGTCAACATATTGATAATCCGTAACGAGGCAGAACTACTGCTTGTTTTCTTGCAGTACAGCCATTACTGGAAGCGTCCAAGCTCTTCTTTAGGGTATTGAAGCAGCCAACCAGGTTTGCAGTTCGTGAGTATTCCTCCCTGAGCTGCTTCGTTGCGGGATGCTCCGGTATCTGATTCTTCATGGGTGGTGTTTTGTCAACAAACCACTTCCATGATACAACCTAGATCTTCTTGTTCAGGTCATATTCTGCATGAAAGTAGGGCTCGTTGATGGTAATGGCTGTGCACAAAGGTTGGCTAAGTCGAGGAAAACTCACAGAGCCACTGGTCACACAATTACCACCTAGCCGCTTGATGATGTCAACTCCAGATAACAGGTCGTATCCCAGTAGCTTCCCGTCTATAACCAAAACCTCAACATCGACCGGACGCCTTTCGCTGACACTAAGTTGAACAAGTCCGACACCACAGCACCTAAGGCGTTTATCGCTAATAGTCAGCACGTCCACTTCTTCTTCCAGGAGTGACAAAGCGTTCTGCTAACAAGCGACAGTGTGCAACCCGTACCCATCAAGGCTTTATTCTTGACCCCATTAATGCGTACATTAATCGTAGGTAGCGCCTCATTCACATGGAGATCTGGGAGCAGAATGGTGCGTAAGCATCTTTCCCTGGCTCTTTCCCCGGACAATATTAAGGCATCTCGTAGCACCTCTAGCAGCGTATTAGTGTTTTCCGCCTTTCGACGTGTAGTCTCACGCAGCCCTTTGCAAAACGATTAGCACCGTTGCAACGACATGTTATAATATCGCGTGGTCATCGGATAAGCTTTTTTTGTCCTATCTTCTTGTGTGTTTTGTGGTGTTGGAGAAGTAGATTGGGAAAGAGCGGGAGATTGTGAAAAACAGGGAGGAGAAACCTATTTAAGGGGAGACATATTCAAAGGAGTTGGGGTTAGTGACCTAGTCACTGAAAGAGACATTTTCTTATGTGCTGTGGAAGACAGGTCAGAGTGCCTTTACACCTCCACTAGCCCAGGTTGACATGCATTTTTTTTGCAGGGGATTGTGACCGTACACCTGATATGGGCATCTTTTTTAACGGGTCATTTTCGGAGAGGTTAGGGACGCTGCCGTAGCCACTGGAGGAGAGACTAGCCTTTTCTTAAGTGTTCCAAAAGATGGAACATAGACTGATGAACGCAGCACACTCCCATTGACCCAGGTTGCTTTTTAGCCTTCAATACCTCTCTAACTACTTAATATTTTCGAACATTTTATATCCCGGGTTGTATTTCTTAATGGATATAAATATTCAGCGTAGCTAGCCAGTCTCGCCCTTGGGAATGATACTTTTAGTGCCTTTGCCTCGGCTTCTTAAGGGGATTAAGATCCCGCAGCTTGGGGTTTCCATCTCACTACCCACGACTGTGTATCTTTAGCCTTCTTTGTGGCAGGCATAGTGGGCTCTGGAAGAGACTTAACCGGGGACCTTTGATAATTGTGCCAGCCGTAGGGAGACCCATGACAGGCGCCGTGGAGCAAGTAGTTTCAGCTCGGGTGGGATTGTGTCAGACTTAGGCGGGCCTCCAGAGGCCTTCTTTCCTGGGCAAGAAGGGGCGAGGTGACCAATCACGCTACATATTTCACAGGTTGGTCTCTTCCCCGATCACGAAGACAGGCGGGATGAATTATCCTATCTCCAAGCTGTTGGGAATGAAGGTGAAGGATTCTCTGTCCAATATTAACTCGAACCCCTACTCAATCGTTTCGTATTCTGGAGTAACACTCACCAATTGGACATACAGCATAAGATATGCCGTTAAATGCTCTCAGAGAATATAGTCAGGAATCTCGTAGCTCTGTCACATTGATCCTACGCCGTCCCCTGTATTTTGTGCGGATAATATGATACTTTGAAATTAAATCACGGGACGTTACATCCACATCGTCCCCGTCCTGGTTATGACGGTAAACTACGGGCAACATAAGGCCTCTGGTCGGGAGGTTTTGAGGGGCGTGGAACTGACTCTTAATGGCTGGTGTTCCTAGGTCCACCCTGACCCGGCGTGGTAGCACCTGTTAAGGTCGCAGCTACGCGCAAATAGTTAACCCCCAAAATGGGCCCAAAACTTGTGAAAATAGGTTTTATTACAAGTAATACAATTTTGAAAAAAATTATCAACCGCAATACATTTTTGAAAAACAAATATTACCAGTTATACATATTTGAAGGAAAATTATTACCAGAAATACACTTTTTAAGGAAAAAAATATTACCAGAAATAGATTTTTGAAAAAAATATGACCAACAATAAAAATTTTGTCGGCATTAAATAGCCCATTGAGGTTGATATGCCGTAAAACAAAACAAACCACACAGTCCTCTGGTGGGAGCAACAGTATGTCTCGCATGAAAAAACCTAAACCTTTTATGATTTGTTGATGTTTAACCACCAAGGAAATCAGTGATTTTATAACAATGCCTTTTGAACACCGCTAAACTTTTCGCGTGAGGTCGAGCACAAAGACTGACACTTTTCTTTTCGCAATGCGCTCTTGTGTATTAAGGTCTACCAAAAGCACGTCATGGGTAATCAGATGGGTGTACTCTTTGGCTTGATCGATGAACTCCGCCACATTGATTAAGCATTTGCTTGAGGGGAACCCCAAATAGCGGGTGATTCCCCGGTGTTTGTTTGTTGTCCTTTTGTGTTAATTTTCTTTGCTTTCCTCTACGACAGGGGGTGAATTTATTAATTTTTCTTATAGGGCACACCTTTAAAGAATTAATTTTTCTCTTTGTTTATGATCTTTTGAGTGAGGGATAACCTCATTGATTTTGTTTGCTGAATCTGCCTTGGTGGTAGACTCAAATAAATCTTTTTTTGATGGACAAAGTAGGGTCGACCATTTTGTAAAGGTTTTCGTTTTTAAAAACGAGGAAATGTTTTTGTTTTTAGGCCAAGAATTCCAAAGAAGGTGACAATTACAAACGAAATAAAACTGCAGAACAAAAAATTTCAAACAAACTTTAAAGGCCATAAATCAAGATCGCCGTCTAATAAAGTCCAACGCACCCCCCCTCAAAAAAAAAAAAACATGAAAGAATACAAAAATTAAAACATACTTATTATCATTATTTTTTTCACATCGTCATCAGCATTTGCCATGGATTTTCATTAAGGGTGAACAATAACGCCAAATTTAAAACGCATTAAAAACCACGTAATAACGTTCATATTCACCGTTTAGCAAGCGCGATAAATGTGAGTGCCTTTTCTTCGTATAGATGGGTGCAGTGATACACTGCTGCATTTTGTGCCCTTTCATGTCAGACATCATTTAGCCAGATTGTCGCCCAGTTTATACATCTTCAATAAAAAAAAAAAAATAAAAATAAAAAAAACCTTTTGGACTCCGGATGGAATCTATCATTCAAGAAGCAGAAATAACCTCTATCTAGAATTCATAACAAAATTATACCAAATATAACATCCTGGACCATAACATTTCCGGAAATAAATCTAATACTGCGCAGACATCATAAAACAACAATGCATCCACTTATATCCTGAGATGAATTACAAATATTAAATTATCCAACACGCTCGTACAGATGAATCAAAATACAAAAATGAAACACAGTGTATAGCAAGAAAATAAAGACACATCTGACAGAAGAAAGTTCAGTTTTCAAAGCAGATATTTGTGCAATCGTCCTAGCACTCGACTCCATCTCTAGAAGCAAAAATATGTAAAGTGTTCTGACTCCCTATCAGTTATATACCAGCTAGAAAAAAATAAGTACTTGCAACCCACTTGGAAATAAAGAAATAGGTAATATATGCAGTAAGCACGGTGGAGTAATGGATAGAGGCTCGGACTGAGGAATCGGAGAACCGAGTTCGAATTCTTACGTACTAATACCCTTGGGAAAGGTATGAATCCTCTTCTTCTCTCCTATGGGTAAATAGTAGGACATACCGGATTCTATAGCCTTGGATGGCAACTGGTCTATCTATGGCAAACTACTGCGGAAAAAAATCTGCCTCGTCAGTCATGTATCGAAAGATACATGATCGCCTAAGCGTGTATCACGTATGGCACATAACTGACTGACATTAAGCAGAATTGGCTGCGTCCAGTAAAACGGGCCTGGGTGAACAGCGTCTATAGATGAAAAAAAAAAAAAGGCTAAGATGCATATAGGCCACACACCTCACCCATTTATACTTGCTGAAGAATGAAGAGCAATCAACAAAACGCTCCAAAGTGAACTCAGTCAAACACATTTTAATTGAATGTACTCACTTAATTCCTATAAGACATAAATACTACTGTTAATGTTGTAGTTATTTCCCTTGCCTTTTGGTTGTTGCTTTCTGCCACCAGGTGGTGCTTTCTATAAAATGCTGGCAGCCACATTGAAAATGTTTCATTTGTTCAGTTGTCAATATTCAGACTAACAGGAGGATTACCTTATTGCAGATGCAATTGATTCATTGAGGATTAACAACTACAACTAACCGACAATAAAACCGGTCTTGTGTGAATGACGGATGGGGGTTTATAAATGTGGGGGCTGATGTAATGTTGCCTCGGCTACACATACCTCACCTATTTATACTTGCTGAAGAATGAAGATCAACCGACATGTGCAGCATAACAGGCCACACTCAAGGAGAAACAAATTGTAACTGAATACCCTCACTTAGCAGTTGTATGATATTCTATAAGGAAATTAATGAGAAAGCTATTAGGTTGGTGCAAAAAGAATATCGTTTTTAGACGTATTTTTTAACGTCAAAAAACGATACTTTTGCACCAACGTAATATTTGAAAATAATGAAACCTTCAACAGAATGTCCTACCTTAAAGAAATAAGTTCATACGTATACATAACACGCATAACAGATCATGTACAAACTATATTTCTATAAAACATATAGTTACCTTGAAAGTATAAAATTATGTATAAAAAATAAATAACTCTAGTTGAAGGCATGCAATCACGTTCAGAATATTTAGATTTCGGCATTAAATAACCCTCAGAGGTTGATATGTCACTAAACAAAATCAAACAACCAGTTTCTACTTCTAACAAGGCTAAAAGATGTTATTAGTGGGAAGTTTCACCCGCTACCGCAAATCCACCTTTGTCATCATGGGCTAATATAATAAAATTATTACTAGTGTGTGCACGGACAGAAAATGTATACGTGCTTCACTTTACTCGATATTAAACTAAGAAAACTACAGCAAAGGATCACGGCTCTAGGAAAATTGCCATTTGAGTAAACTGCACATAAGGAAATGGAACGAACTCAGTTTTCTGATTTCTCAATCGAAGCTCGTTATCCACCACCGTGTATAAAAAATTGAAATGGGGCGAAATAAATAGTAGTAAAAAAAAGTAACAATAACTACTCGATCTTCTCTTGCTCCTAGTCAAGGATTTCATGAACAAAGTCGATTTTGCCAATCAATTCTATACCATAAAAATATTGAAAATCTTATTTTTTTGAGATGATCATGAGAATTTAAGAATTATTTCGTTGCAAAACGCGAAACTGATTCTCTAAATATTCACATGAGATAGGAATCACTTGATGCAAGACAATCTTGAGTATAAATTGACATCACGCAGCCAATTCGCTAAAGCAATTCTGACCACAAGCGTTTTTGGCATGGACGTAAATCAGATTTGAGGGGAAACATGGCTTCATTTGATCGAGTTAACGACTCACAGGCTAAGCCTTCAGTATTTCTCTCATCGCTGTAAATCTCAGGTGACGACAAAAAGGCGGCGGATAACCTGTCTTTTGGTTGAAAGATTAAGGAAATGTCCACCATTTGTATTTGTGGACGCATTTCGTTCAAGAACAGGATAGCCAGTAGGTGGCGATGTTTAGATGTTCAAACATGTATGAAATACGTAGGAATACATGTTAAGAATTGTTTTTTTTTTACTTATAACGCTATTTGAAGCCAAGTTAAGGAATTAACTGCATTTCTATTTGTGTATTTTCTATGCAATCATTAAATTTATGATAGTGAATCATCGATATAAGAATCTAATGATTATATCAGTGGTTTAATTTGCTTGAGTCAAATAATTTCCGTTTGTATTAACTTTATTCTTCAAAAATAAACTATTAGGTTGGTGTAAAAATAATGTCGTTTTCTCACATATGTTACTATGTGAGAAACGACATTATTTTTGCACCAACCTAATATAATTATGTTTTAATTCAATTATATATTCACCATTATTTAAAAACCTTGCTGTCAGTTATCAAGCCTCTATTTGATAACTTTTTGATTAAAATTACGCAGGTTTTGATGCGAACATTTTTTCCACAATTTTGTTATCTCCCCTAAACATTGTTTGGCCATCCATTTACACTAGCACACCAGGTTGGTTATGTTTTGATTACCTCTGTCCTCCGAGTAACAAGTTTTTCCAGACTTCTTATGTTTCCTAGCAATTTCAACTCTTTCTGATGTTAAGTATGAGTGTCGTTTTTGTTTCCATTTTTTGTAAAACTTAGCCGTTGCTATTAGGTCGGTGCAAAAATAATGACGCAATAATGTCGTTTTTTGACGTATTTTTTAACGTCAAAAAACGACATTATTATTTTTGCACCAGCCTAATAAATGCCAATATTCCACGCTTTAAGTAGAGCATTTCATGACTAGTAACAATCAGCTTTTAACTCCCAACCCACGTAACTTTATAGAAAAGAACCAGAAAACAGATAGACGAACAATTGTGTTGTTTAAATGTACTTAGGTCATTCATCCTTTAGAAAGACTATTCATACCACGTTCTGTACAGGAGGTGATAATCAAATTGTATGATTAAAATCATGACACTTCTTTTATTTTCCTTTTATTTTTACTAGATCAGTTGGCAAGGCAAACAAATCATTTCCCATAAAAAATAGACGAAAACTTCCCTTTATTTATCACACTTTTTTGAACACGTAATTTTATTTTATTTCACATGTCTATTTGATAACAGTACGTTTCAACTGATATATATATATATATATATATATATATATATATATATATATATATATATATATAAATATATATATATATATATACACACACTCAAGCTTCCAAGTGTATGTGACGTTTAGAAATATATTCGTACTTTTTTTTTAACCATCACACCCTATGCAAGGTAGTAAAGCCACTAAGCCCTAAGGTGGTATTTGACGTAAAAATTATCAAAGGAGCGAGAACAATAGTAGAGGAATCGTGAAGACAGGCGATAACAATTAAAATTACTTATAAATTTTTGAAGATTAAAGTTGGCAAGAAAGCAAGTAAGAGATCCACAAGCGAGAAGTGAAAGAAAGACTGTTAGGATAGAAGTTACACCAATCCTAACATCTAATTCAACTGTAAATTGATGAGACTTTGTTGCCAGTCCAGTGTTTAAAGTCTCGGTATTCACTCGAACAATTACTATAAACGTATTTATAGAAAAGACACAGAGAAGCTACATTAAGGCGGTGGGAAAGTGACTGAAGGCGAAACGCTACTTCAGGGTCAATAATATTGCTGACTCTTTGGATTTTATCAAGAATCAGAAGAGCACAAAATCATATGTGGCAGCGATATTCTAAGTATGGACGAATGGAAGACTTATATATGTGTAGGAGACATTCTGTTATCTCAGTCAGTTCTGTGTCAACGTGATACACGCTTAGGTGATTATGTATCTTTCGATGCACGGCTGACGAGGCAGATTATTTCCCGCAGTAGTTTGAAATTGATTTATGCAGTAGACGTTCCTATCTGAGGGCTCTGAATAAATTCTACTACTATTTAATTGGCAGGACACAACTTCATCTTAAAAATCGTGAAAAAAAATTAACAACAAATTCCCATAAAATGGTTAAAGAATTAAGCGAAAGCGCTTCGGACAACAGACAATTGTGAGAGTGCTTTATCCCAAAAAACGGAAGAATTTAAGATTTTTAGAATAACACAAAAAAGAATCAAATTATCCTTGTTTGTAATGTTCAGTGAAATAATATAAAACATATCGCACATATAGTGTTAGTGTTAACAAAACAGTGCAAGATGGACTACAGCAGAAGTATGGTTAAACTACTGGCCAGTAGTTTAACAGCTCCTGAAGATACAAATTTATGGTGTTGAAACGTAATTTGTAGCCATATTTGACATGTCCTAATACCTTACAAAATAATCTCACTCTATATATATATACTATATAGATGATATATATATATATATATATATATATATATATATATATATATATATACATATATATATATATATACACTATGTACATGATATATATATATATATACTATATACATGATATATATATACATATATATATATACTATGTACATGATATATATATACATATATATATATATATATATATGATATATATATACATATATATATATATACTATGTACATGATATATATAATATATACATGATATATATATACATATATATATATATATATATACAACGTACAAGATATATATATATATATATATATATTATATATACATGATATATATATATATATATATATATATATATATATGATATATATATACTATATATATGATATATATATATATATATACTATATAAATGATATAT
Organism: Acanthosepion lycidas; assembly: GCA_963932145.1. Lineage (NCBI taxonomy): Eukaryota > Metazoa > Mollusca > Cephalopoda > Sepiida > Sepiidae > Acanthosepion > Acanthosepion lycidas. The sequence goes on from OZ010610.1 coordinate 26,691,082, forward strand.
ATATATATATATATATATAAAATATACAGGATATATATATATATACTATATACATGATATATATATATATAATATATAACTGATATATACATATATATATATATTATGTATATATATAATATATACATGATATATATATATATATATATATTATATATATATATATACTATATACATGATATATATATATATTATAAATATATACTATATACATGATATATATATATATATTATACATATATATATATATATATACTATGTACATTATATATATATATATATATATTATATATATATACACTATATACATGATATATATATATACTATATAAAAGATATATATATATATACTATATACAAGATATATATATATACTATATACATGATATATATATACTGTATACAAGATATATATATATATACAAGATATATATATATATACACTATATACATGATATATATATATACACAATATACATGATATATATATATAAACTATATACATGATATATATATATATACTATATACATGATATATATATATACTATATACATGATATATATATACTATATACATGATATATATATATACTATATACATGATATATATATACTATATACATGATATATATATAAATATATATGACGTATATATACTATATACATGATATATATATATATATACTATATACATGATATATATATATATATAATATATACATGATATATATATACTATATAAATGATATATATATATATACAATATAAATGATATAAATATATACTATATAAATGATATAAATATATACTATATAAATGATATATATATATACTATATACATGATATATATATATATATTATATACATGATATGTACATACCATATACATGATATATATATACTGTATACATGATATATATATATACTACATATATGATATATAAATACTATATACATAATATATATATACTATATACATAATATATATATACTACATACATGATATATATATACTATATACATATTATATATATAATATATGCATGATATATATATATATATATATTATATACATGATATATATATATTATATATATGATATATATATATTATGTACATGATATATGTATATATATACACTGTATACATTATATATATATATACACTATATATATGATATATATATACACTATATACATGATATATATATATGTACATTATATATATGATATATATATACGATACACATGATATATATATATACTATATACATGATATATCTATACGATATACATGATATATATATATATATATATACTATATACAAGATATGCATATACTATATACAAAATATATATATATATGTATACTATATACAAAATATACATATACTATATACATGATATATATATATATAATATATACATGATATATATATATATTATATACACGATATATATATATATATAAATATATAATATATATACATGATATATATATATACTATATACACGACATATATAATATATACATGATATATATATTTACTATGTAAATGATATATATATATAATATATACATGATATATATACTATATACATGATATATACTATATACATGAGATATATACTATAAACATGATATATATATATGTACTATATACATGATATATATATATTATATACATGATATATATATATATGTATATATAATATATACATGGTATATATATATGCTATATACATAATATATATATACAATATACATGATATATATATATACATGATATATATATATACGATGAATAAGTTATATATATATACTATATACATGATATATATATAATATATACATGATATATATATATACTATACACATGATATATATATATATATACATGATATATATATATATACTATATACATGATATATATATGCTATATACATAATATATATATATATTATATACATGATATATATATACTATATACATGATATATATATATACATGATATATATATATACATACACTATATACAATTTATATATATATACTATAGATATGATATATATATACTATATACATTATATATATATATATACTATATACATGATATATATATATACTATATACATGATATATATATATATACTATATACATATATACATGATATATATATATATATCATATATACATGATATATGTGTATATATATTAAAAACATGATATATGTATATATATATACTCTACATACATTATATATATACACTATATACATGATGTATATATATACACTATACACATGATATATATATATATACTATATACATGATATATATATATATATACTATATACATGATACATATATACGATATACATGATGTATATATATATATATATATATATATATACTATATACATGATATATATATACTATATACATGATATATATATACTATATACATGATATATATATATATATACTATATACAAGATATATATATGTACTATATACACGATATATATATATGTATATATATACTATATACATGACATATATATATACTATATACACGATATATATACTATATAAATGATATATATATATATTATATACATGATATATATAATATATACATGATATATATATACTATATACATGATATATATACTATATACATGATATATATATATATATACTATATACATGATATATATACTATATACATGATATATATATATATACTATATACATGATATATATACTATATACATGATATATATATATATACTATATACATGATATATATATCCTATATACATGATATATATACTATATACATGATATATATACTATATACATGATATATATATATACTATATACATGATATATATATACTATATACATGATATATATACTATATACATGATATATATACTATATACATGATATATATATATATATATATATTATATACATGATATATATATATATATACTATATACATGGTATATATATATGTACTATATACATGATATATATATACGTGAGGCTACGTCGAAAGGCGGAGTCTCTTTCTGGGAGATAAACCGACCCTGAACCCGTTTATACGGGTTCAAAGGACATATATTTGGCCGAACCCACGGACTCGGAGATCCCACGGATTCGGAGATCCCACGTTAAACCGGCCTTGTGCCACATGATGCCCTCATGGTGTGGAGGGGGGGTGACTAAATACTGTTCTGTCTGAAGTATGGAGTGAAGTCCGTCAGGAGTCATTCAGTCGAGTCAGAGGCAGACCGAAACAGAGTCGTGTTCAGACAGTTACTACTAAACCTGATTGTTTGTATTAACACTTTTCTACCTCTCTGTATATATTCTTGTTTGTAATATATTTGTGTTATTCCATAACCGCCTTCGAGTTCTTTATTGGTTCTACCTTGGACCATCATCGTGGTACATGGAACTGTTGATAGTATTATTTACGATCGCTTTATATAATGTTATTGGTGCAGCATTAATTTTAAGTTGGCAATTTTCTTTTTTCTTTAGTTAGAGTTAATGTTATTTTGCTGTACGCCATTGTTATTTTTGTAAATGTTATTGGTTTTGTTGGCTTCGTTATTATTTCTCCATGTTTGATTGTATTTTTAAAAATCTTGATTATTTGCTGTTTTTAGGGAAGTGTTTCTCAAATATTTGGAATAATATTTCCACTATTTTTGTTGTTGTGGGAGGCAATTTATGTTTATTCTGTTTTTGTTTTAATTATTTTCATATTCTAGTTTACATTACTCGGACTATTGCCCGAATTTTTGTCGCCATATTTATTACAATGTTTCGGCCTTCTTCAGGTGGTTGGAATGTGGAACTGAACCCTTTATTTCGCTCACTGGGGTAGACTGTTCTAGTTCCACGTGCCATATTTAATGGATGTCAGTTATCAGTTATCTCCTGTTAATTCCCCTCTTCTCCACTGCCATAACCAGATATTGAACTTATACTCTTTGGGTCCTGTCACTGAATCTAACTAACGCCTTCATCCACTGTGTCATGTGTCCTTGAGGACATCTGTGTATGAATTTCTGAGTATTATAGACTTAATATCTCTACCTATTTTTACCAGTGCTGATATTGCAATTTTTCTTATTATCGCTTTTGTCTGGCACTACTTATTACTTGTATTCATTTCTATGCTTGGTCGGCTCAGGAGATATTTGTAGCCTAGTATATGTGCTGATTCCTTAAGTTTACGAATTTTTTAATGATTTTCTTTGTCTATGATCTCAACCTGATCCCATAGAGGGCGGTGATCTCCCTTTTCTCTCTATATGTGGTCAGCAACGCCTGATTTTCCACTTCCTGTCGTGTTACAGCTTTCTGGTGTTCTTGAAGCCTTACCTTAGAGGGGGCGCCTGTCTCCCCTTTATATTTCTTTCCGCAGCTGCACGAGATAGCGTACACACAGTGTTTAATAATGTTCTCTCTGGGTGGTCTTACTCGGGAGAGATATCTGCAAAGTGTCGTCCAGCTTTTGAAAGTTGTCCTGATGTTATATGGACCTCAGATCCTTTGTATTTTCTCTGATAACCACTTCACATAATGCAGGCAGACTGTTTTCTGAGTGTTGTTGTGCTTTTCTTGTACCCAACTATCCCAGTTTTTTGGCGAATATATACATGGAATACTTTGAGGTAATAGTATCAGAATCTATATCTCTAAAGCCAACTCTATTGTTAAGGTACGTAGATGACACACCTTCATACTCTGGCCACATCAACAAGATGTTCGGGTTCTTCTGGTCGATGTAAACTCAATACGTTCACGATGGAGAAAGAGTAACAAAACACTCCCAATCCTGGATGTTCTAATATCTCAAACAGAGCATGGGTTCAAGACATCCGTATACCGTAAACCGACATTCACCTCCCAATTTCAACTCCCACCATCCATACAGCGTAAAGAAAGGGATCTTTCGTTGCTTACAACACCGAGCAATAGTCCGAATAAATAGTGGAATATGTAAATAGTGTACATAATACCTCATCTCAGAAATATAGACATATACTGAAGGGCCGAAACGTTGTTTTAAATATGGTAACAAATATGAGGACAATAGTCCGAATAATGTAAATAGTGTACATAATACCTCATCTCAGAAATATAGACAGGTATTCTAGTTTGTTTCTTAAGGTTGATTCATATGTTTCTTTATTGTGGGGATGGGTAGAATTTTTGTTAATGTATATTGGGTTGTTATTTTCTTTTCTGTGTGTTTGTAGGTACCGTAGTTTAGGTTGAATGTTATATTTGAGGAATTTATTACTTAAATTACTAAATTCTTTATCTTGTTTCGTTAAAAATAACACGTCTGTTTCCTTGTCATTATCCCTCAACACTTCAAAAATATTTATCATAATCATCTGTGGGTCTAGATCATGTAATCAAAAGCAGAAGTGTCGATCCTTGCACAATGATTTTAGACGAGCATTATTCTAGTAATAAAATGTTTGGCAAGCGCGGAATTTGCTTCGCATAGATTTTGATGGAAACACTGTCATGTGAGAATTCAAACCAATTTGTATCAGCAAGAGTTTTTGGTGAATTCCTTCTTTTAATGCTGCTTTCTAGGCGTTATAGCTCCTCCATTTGCAGGCACGTGCCGTCAAATAAAATCAATTTAGTTTTCTTTTGCGCACATGCTCGGCCTTTACATATCCAAGGATGTTTTGCGCAAATTTGGTGTCACTTTACCAAGTTTACAACGGAACAATTGTCTCGCAATCGAACTGAAAAATCGATATTACATTCGCAAAAAGAATAAGCAAAAGTCACTTCAGTGAAATATATATATATATATATATATATATATATATATATATATATATATATATATAAATATACATATATAAATATACATATATATAAATATACATATATATAAAAATACATATATATAAATATACATATATAAATATATATATATAAATATATATATATAAATATATATATATAAATATACATATATAAATATACATATATAAATATATATATATAAATATACATATATAAATATATATATATAAATATACATATATAAATATATATATATAAATATACATATATAAATATACATATATAAATATATATATATATAAATATATATATATATAAATATATATATATAAATATACATATATAAATATATATATATAAATATACATATATAAATATATATATATAAATATACATATATAAATATACATATATAAATATATATATATAAATATATATATATAAATATACATATAAATATATATATATAAATATACATATAAATATATATATATAAATATACATATAAATATATATATATAAATATACATATATATAAATATACATATAAATATATATATAAATATATAAATATATATATATATAAATATAAATATACATATAAATATACATATAAATATATATATATATATATATAAATATACATATAAATATATACATATATATAAATATACATATAAATATATATATATATAAATATACATATATAAATATATATATATAAATATACATATAAATATATATATATATAAATATACATATATAAATATATATAAATTTATATTATATATATATATATATATATATATATATATATATATATATATATATATATATATATATATATATAAATTTATATTATATATATATTGCATGAAGAATTGAAGTCATGTTGGAAAAATATCAAAGTAAAAAAGGCGGTATAATTCTGTTTAATCGGTCAGTAATTCGATAAAATCTTAAAAATGTTCGTGGTTATGTTTTACAAAGTTTAAATATTAAAAATTAAATAGAATTTCCATCAATAACGAGGCAAAACGGTTTAAAAACAAACTAAAAAGAAATACATTAGATTTCTCTTTCTGCTCTCGTAACAAAACCGACTCATTTGTCTTCATTTATTGTCTGGTTATCTCCCCTGTTTATACAGCATTATACAAGGTTGGTGCAAAAATAGGTATACAATAAATATTATCCCGGTATTATTAGGTTGGTGCAAAAATAATGACGTAATAATGTCGTTTTTTTTTTTTATCTATTTTTAACGTCAAAAAACGACATTATTACGTCATTATTTTTGCACCAACCTAATATAATAGTAGTTCTTGGAAAAATAATTCATTTAATTCTTTAAAATATTTTTATATTTTTAGTTTTTAATCCATTTATTATAACTTTTATTTTTGAATAAATAATAGTCAATGTTTTACTTGTAAAGAGGACTGTGTGAATGATAGGGTCATATAGTGTGAGCATTTGAGTAATATGTTTATTATTGACATGTTTATATAACCAATAACATTTTGTCTGCAAATTTTGTTTTTCATTTCTGTATATCTATTTTTGCACACCCGGCATATACGGGTAATATTCCTGAAATTCAGATTATTACGATCTCAATTGGTGTTAGAAGTCGTGTTTTGCTGATGAATATTCATCATTTAATTTTCGTTTACATGATTTGGCCCATCGCTTCTACTCGAATTTCAATATGAGGTGGGAAGATTTTCAAGCAATTAAAAGCTGTTTCACAACCATAAACCTATTTTTAATATTAGAGACTATATCAATAAAATGAATGATATTTTGAGTGACATCAATTTTCGGAAATTGAATCCACTGAGCATTTTCATCGAAGATTACTCGTAGTGAGAATTAATATCTGCAGAGATTGGGAGAATTTGCAATGGCTGGAATCCTTAAACCTTAAAAAGGAAACTTCTGACAACCTCAGAACTGTAGTTTCACATTGACCCAGGATGTATGGAGTAGATAAAAATGCACGAGGACTTCGTATCTTTGCAAACTACCAAATTGATGAATGGCTCTCCTCAACATGAAATTGCTACATAATGCTTGATAAAAAAAAAGCTGGCCCCATATGAGGAATTGCACCATCTTTGTTTTATTTTCTGAAAATAGATGTTTAGTGGAACTGGTAGTTTGAAGAGATCAAGACAAGTTCCTCTGGCATGACATGGAATCTGTTACAGAACAATCAAATGGCGCCCTGGTTCTTTAGAATACGCCGACTGAATCTCTGCTGAAGGGTAAGACCCCCACCAAATGAGGCCACCTATTTGCTGTGGGTAACGATCTGTAATATCTGTGACGGGATCCTGGTGGTTGAGGGCTTCAAGTGTCAGGTTTAGTTACTTCTGATTCCCAAGACCCAACTTTGGCCCTTACTTTGACTAGACGGTTGGTTGGAGAGGCCTAATCCGACCAACCGTCTAGTCATGACAAACCCTAGCGCCTATAACTATATCAATTTATGGAGGACTTTATAACTAAATACAATACGCTAAATATACACCGGGATAAAATACCATCTCTATTTATAATTGTTACAAGGCGATGGTTGAGGGTCAGTCCTTTCGAAGAGATCCTGACTTAGACATGGCTGTGAACATGCCAGTTTTTACACTTACTTGGGAAGTGCAACAAATGGTTTAACGGGTTCTCAGAGTCCCTCTAGAATACGTGTATACTGGTTCGTGTAGACCTCCCCTGTCATGGCGACTGGGTTTCCTCGCTTGGCACGCCTCAATGTTGGGGTTCAAGGTGAGTGAGGAGAACAAGCAGTGTTTCTTAATGGACAAACATTATGACTAATCAAAATAAGAAAATTCAAACGATGTCTTTCAGACTCTGATTCTGACAAAATAAATTTATACAGAATTTTCAAGATTTTTTTGTGCATACGTCCCGAGAAGAAATTCAGAACACTCAAGACGGCTTAAAGCTTCAAAATGAAAACCTAGGAAAAATAAATCAAAACCAAATAAGCCGAAAACGCTTAAAAAGCTATGCGTAAGAAAATCCAATGCAACCGCCGTGGAATAAAGTTAAACAAAAATGAGAGACTTCCGTTAATAACCGACCTGTCACCGGCAGTTGTTTGCCTGAGCCCCCATTCTTAAACTTACCTAGAAAGTCTATATTCCAATGAAATGGTGCAAGGTGAACCGCAAAAGAAGGACAATAAAAACCTGAAATAATAGAGAAAAAATAAATAGCAAAACGACAACTCAACCACAAAAATACGACGAAACGACAACTCAACCTAACAAAAATACCTAATCTCCTATTAAACATAATTCACAGCGATTTCCTATCCGTCCACCAAAATCCAGAAAAGACAGACTGAAAACCTTATCTCCCAACAGAACAGAATCGACAAAAAAAAAAAAAAAGCCGGAAGTCCACAACGATCAAATTCTTACGAAAAACCGATTTGACGAACGAGAAAAGAAAAGCCAGAACCTTCAAATGATTAAAACCTCCAAAATAAAAACCTAGAAAAAAAGAAATCAAAACCACACATGCTAAAGGTCGAAAAGGTTTCAAAAGCCATGCATAAGATAATTCAATGGAACTGCCCTGGAATAAAGGCAAATATAAATGAACTGTTTCTGTTAATAACAGACTTGTCACTGGCAGGTGTTTGCCTTCAGGAAACATTCCTTAAGTAAGCTGACAAAGTGAATATAAAAAAAAAATACGAGCAATACAACCATACACACGACACTGGGTTTCATGCATCTGGTGGTACGTCTATTCTAGTTAGGAATGATGTACCCCAAAGTAAAATAAATTTGACAACTACTTTACAGGAGAATGCTGTTAAAATGACCCTACATAGCCAATAAATATTTTTGGTATATATCACACCTAATGAAGGAGTAAATGAAACCGAAACTCGTGAAATTATAAGACAACTCCTTATACTCTTTATGATACTAGGGGACTTTAACTGATACAGTTTGATATGAAGCTGTAAAAACAATAAATCACAAGGGAAGGACTTTAGAAAAAATTATGATTTATATATTTATAATAAGACTCCGACTTGCATAAATCCATTTAATGACAGCTCTCTCTGCAATAGATTCATCCATATGTGATCCATCAATCTATTTCTCTTGGAAGGTTCTGACGGGCACATGCGGTAGTGATCATAATGATAAAAATCCTCTCCGTTGGAAATGAAGCAGAGCGAAATAGAACGAATTTAAATCCAATGTTCTGATAAACTAGCTGAAGATAAATGCATCAAGGGCTTAAAAAAGTTCATGGCGATCCTTATATCTATAGCAAAAGAATGGATTTAAAAAAGTTCAGTACCCAAAATAAAACAAAACAAAAAAAAAAACGTAACAGACCTTCAATGATGATGAGTGTAAGGAAGCTATCAGGCTCAGAAGATGAGCTTTGAATGATTTCAACAAACAGCCTTCAACCTCTAACTTGTTACAATTTAAGCAACTTTGAGCAAAAGCACACAAAATAAAGCAAAAACTACGTCAGCAGACTTCATTCTGTCACAAAAAAATCCCTATGTAGTATAAGGAAAATAGCGGTAAACATATTAATGCTATAAACACCTCTCGATGAATAACTGTAAAATAACCAGCAACAAGGATATTGCTGATCAAATAGCAAACAATCTCTAAAAACTCATCTGCCAAGAATGGTAGCCAACAATTTCTGAAGCTCAAATAAAAAGCGGAAAAACAAAAACTTTAAATCAAATAACGCTGAGAGCTATAACCTACCATTTACTATAGAGGAATTAAATGAATCTATAAAGAAATCCCACAATACAGCTGTGGGGCCAGATGATGTCTACTATCAATTCATAAAACAGTTGCCCAACAAATCATTACAACTGTTACTAAATTTGTATTACAACGTACGGACAAGTAGCAAATTTCCAGATATGTGGAGACAATTATTCATCATCCATATTCTAAAATCTTGACCCTTAAAGTGCTATCATCCTCTAGCGGATGATAGCAATAACGAGCTGCCTATGTACAACTATGGAGAGAATGGCCAACAACAAGTTGAATTGGTACGTGGAAACTAACGGCCTAATCAGTTACTATCAATATGTTTTTATGGAAACAAGAAGTACCATGGATTATTTAATACGCCGAAACCTTTGTAAAGGAAGCCTTCATTAAGAAAGAACATCTCATGGCAGTCTTTTTTGACTTAGAAAATGCGTACGATATAACATGGAAACTTTGGTATATCGAATGATCTGCATGAACTGGGTCTAAAAAAAGTTAATAGGTAATTTCCTGAAAGACCAGAGGTTTCGAGTCCGTATAGGAAGTACGTTATCGAAACTGCAAGACGGGGTTCCACAAGGAATACATTCTTTAGGTGACGCTTTTTTACGTGAAAATTAAATCCATAGAAAATTGCCGACACAAAGAGATGATCTCACTCTTGGCGTTAGGGTTTTAACGCCAACAGTGAGATCTCTTTATGTTGGCAATTTTCTAATTATGTACCTCGACATGAATCATGAATACCATTGAAAGGCAACTCTAATAATGTCTCAATAAAATACAAAAATGAACCACTGAAAATGGGTTTACATTTTCCAAAACGAAAACCAAACGCCTACATTTCTGCAAATTAAGAAAATTGGACAATGACCCATGTTTAAAATAGTGGAACAACACACGTTTCTCGGTATCATTATAAAATTAAGGTTCATTCCCTGTCTAAAATATTTGAACACAAAAATGTAGCAACTCCTTCGCGTAGTCGCCCATATTGAACGAGAAACAGATTGACTAACATTAATCAAATTATACAGATTACTTCTTTGCTCCAAACTTGATTACGCCAGTTTCATAAATGAGGTTGCCAGAAAGTCGTACCTAAAAATTCTCAATGCAAACTATCATCAAGGCGTAAGACTAGTATACGACTAGGGGCGTTCAAAACATCACCCACAGAAGCTAATGAAACACCTTTAATTTTACGGCGTACTAAACTGACACTAACGTACTCTGTTAAAATAAAATCATGCCCAACTAACCCAGCTTACAGTAGTACCTTTGAACCGAATTGTTGCGATCTATCCCGACAAAAAGATACGGACTCCGGATGAAACCCATTGCTTAAGGGTTAAGCACCACACTATCAAATATACGTGAAACGACTGTAGACAGTATTCCACCATGGATTAGGAAGTAGCCCGAATATCTGCTAGAATTAGATAATCTCCCAAAACAAAAAAACGCCTTCGCTCACATTCTAGGATAAGTTTCAGGACATATTGGAAAATTTCCCTAATCATACACCCATCTATACAGATAGGTCAAAATATGAGCACAAAGGATGTGCAGCAGCAGGCCAAAATATTACCCAAAAAAGGTGCCTCCCAAAAGGCAACACTATTTTCACTGCAGAGTTTTATACAATCGAGCTAGCTCTCAGAGAGCAAACAAAAATATTCTAATTTTTTTTCGGACTCACTATCTGTCCTGTTGGCATTGAAGGAAAAATCCCATTTATTATAAAAATATTATGCAAAATGAGTACTAATAACAAGCATAAAGATATCAATCTATGTTGGATTACTAGATCTAGATTGAAGCAGATCTAGCAACCAAGTCGGCTTTAGAGGTAAATGTGGATACAAGGACAAAAATCCCATACACAGATTTTAAGGAGGTCATTAATAAACACATTCAAAAGGAATACAAAAATTATGGGACGAAAACCCATAGAATAAACTCCTCACAATTCAGTCTAAACTTGGAGAATGGAAGTCAGCCAGCAGAAAATCTCGTAAGGAAGAAGTGGTACTGACCCGCGTACGCATTAGCCATACGAGAAAAAAAACCCACTCGTACTTGCTAAACAAAGATGAACCATTATGCCAAGCATGTTAAACATATATTAGCCGATTGCTCGGGCACCTCGAGGCGGTGTAATGGTTAGGAAGCTTGTCTGGCTAGAACAATTACAACTGAGTAGTGAGTTCGATCCTGACTGGATGTTCCGTATCTTGGCCTTGTGCCACATCTAAGGTACGCTTGGAAAATCACTATATCAACCGCGTGATCAGATCTTGTTCGCTCAAGACAAAAATACTATAATATAAACAATATGTATGAGCTGTTTGAGAAAGTCAAAATAGATAATATAATATCATTTCTCAAAGCAGTAGGACTTTAACAAAAGTTATAAACCAAATGAGAATGTCAAAATCAATTTCTCTACAAATGTCTACCCGAAAAGAATCCATCAATGAAAGCAAACTCTCGACACCAATCCTATTTACAAAAATATATCAATGAAACCGGATTTATAAATTGTTTCCTTACAAAGAATATAGATTCTATTCATACGAAGATATAAAAATCTTGTCGGCATTAAATTATCCATTGAGAAGTTGATATGCTGTAAAACAAAACAAAACACTCCATGTCCTCGTGTTTTAACGAAACCACGCGGTTCTTGTCCTACTTTCCGTCTCATTCCGATACAAATTCTATTCATCAGAATTCGGCTTGGTTGTCCGATGGAGCTGGCACCTAGCTTCTTTGGCAACACTACGAAGATAGGTCTATTAAGATCTTACTAGATGTCGCTACAGTTGTATATTTTATATACTGTTGTATAACAATTCGTCTGCAAACTGTGTATCTGAAAAGAATCCATCAATGAAAGCAAACTCTCGACAACAATCCTCTTTACAAAAATATAACAATGAAACCGGATTTATAAATTGTTTCCTTACAAAGAATATAGATTCTATTCATACGAAGCTATTGTAAATATCTTGTCGGCATTAAATTATCCAGGAGTTGATATACCGTAAAACAAACAAATCAAATCGATACCACAAACAGCAATCATAAAGTTTACAAAATATCAGCTATTTTATTGCAATGGGTTTTTTTTTTTTGCTTTTGTTCCTTCTTAAAGTTGTGGTGTAAAGATTCTGACATGAAAAACAACAAGGATGAAGATAATTTCAACGGTAATATTTGTCAACGGTAAAATTAGTCCTTTTCTTATAAGGAAACATTCGCCATTTAGTAACTGAGCAGCCAGTGCTACACGAACTCCACTTTTCTTCACTCACTGTCCATCAAAGTGCAGTAATCTGTTCTCATCTCGGATGTTAATATTAGCGATTTTCTTATAGGGAACTATTCGGCGTTCATTGTCCGAGAAGCCAGTGCCACGGGACTTATGCTTTTCTTTATTTCCTGACTATCAGTATGGAATCAAAGTGTAGCATCTGTTCTCTTCTGAAAAAGTAACCGTTTTCTTATAAGTAAATACACGACATTCATTGACCGAGCAACCAGTGCTACTTTTCGTTGAAAGTTAAATCTTTTTTCTTAAAACAATATTTCAGGAAAATAGGTTTCCCATTTCTCGTAACTGTTATCGCCTTTTCCGATATTGAAATACAAGCTGGGCCAAAAGTAGGCTTACACTAAGTAGGTATGCACTTTACATTAAAAAAATACATTTATCTTTATTTGTTACAATCATATTTGTTCAAAAATGTTTATGTACATTTCTTCAACACTTGTATTTTTTTTAGCACAGTTTAATCTCTTATGTGCTCAAAATATCCTCCTTAAGCCTTGCAGCATTCCTCGAACCTCTCCAGAACATTATGACACAAATCATGATCTGCATGAATTTTAGTAAATAGTCCTGTGATTTACTCTTAATTCGTCCGCTGTGGGGATTTCTCTCATAAAGCTTGTTCTTTACTACATCCGCCCAAAAAGAATTCTATTGGTGTTAGGTCAGGTGAACGTGATTGCCATTCGATGCTGCCGCTGTGGAAAGGTTTCGTTAAGATCGTCCCTTACGGCCAAAGCAAAATGGGAAGATACTCCATCTTGCTGAAAGTAATCATAGATTTTACAAAATATCAATTATTTTATTGCTATTTGTTTTGTTTTTGTTTCTTCTTAAAGGTGTCGTTTAAAGATTCTGACATGAAAAACAAGGATAAAGATAATTCCCAAAGTAATGGTAATATTAGTCCTTTCCTTATAAGGAAACATTTATTGATTTTCGCTTTTCTTCACTCACTGTCCATCATGTTGGGATCAAAGTGCAGTATCTGTTCTCCTCATCACAAATGATAATATTAGCGATTTTCTTATGAGGAACTATTCGGCGTCCATTGACTGACGAGCCAGTGCCACGGGACTTAAGCTTTAGGTGCTCGAAATAAACTCATTAAACATTGCAACATTCGTCGAACCTCTCCAGAACAATATGACACAAATCCTGATCAATTTCAGTAAATATTTCTGTGAGGTACTCTTTTAATTCATCCACCGTGTAAGGATTTCTCTCATAAATGTTATTCTTTACGACAAACCCAAAAAGAATACCATTGTTGTTACGTCAGGTGAACGTGGTGGTCATTCGATGCTGCCTATTTTTCCGAAGTAACCCTGTGGAAAAATTTGGTTAAGATAGATCCTAACGACCAAAACATAATGGGAAGGTACTCCATCTTGCTGAAAGAACAGTTCGGTGAAGTTAGCTCTGAGCTGTGGCAACGTGAAACAAAGAGTGAAACAACTGTAAGTCTATTTTTGGCCCACCTTGTACATTCGAAATAAGTTTTTATAGAATTTTGCCTATCTTCCTTCTTTTGAACGACAAATATTTTGTCGTTTCATACATTTTTTTTTATTTAAAATATATTAACTGTTATCGCTCTTTCCAATATTGAAATACAAGCTGGGCCAAAATTAGACTTACACTAAGTGGGTATGCACTTTACATTAAAAAAAAAATTACTTCTGAGATGTATTCTTTTAATTCGTCCATTCTGTGGAGATTTCTCTCATGAACCTTATTCTTTATTACATCCAGAGGCGCTCCACCCCAGACGGAATAAATATTACAATGCACATTAACCCCTTAAAGTTATATATATATATATATATATATATATATATATATATATATATATATATATATATATATATATATATATGAAGAAAAATATTTGGAAAAAAACAAACAAAAATCCTTAAATGCAATTATGTTGTTTTAATATGAATGAAATGTCAACGTCTGACGTTTCGGTTTAATAAACCTTCTTCAGGCCAATATTCATTAAAATACAACATGACAAAGACGATGGACATAAAAACAGACGTTGACATTTCATTCATATTAAAACAACATAATTGCATTTATGGATTTTTGTTTGTTTTTTCCAAATATTTTTCTTCATTCTGTCGGATTTATATCCATTTATATATACATATATATATATATATATATATATATATATATATATATATATATATATATATATATATATATATATATATATATAATTTCTCAGAAGCTAATGCTCGTATCAAGCCAGATTTTTTTCCCGTATTTCTGTTAACGTGATATTTATAACTCCGCACTGATAAATAAATAAACAACTGCACTTTTATTTCATAATAAAAAAACCCCCAAAAAACCGAAGACGTTACTTCTAAATCGGGAAACTTTAAAAACTTTTTACGATATCAAAAGAAAGAACTTCTTTTCGTTTATATACCCTCTGTTTTATTTAAAAAGAAAAACAAAAAAACAAATAAAAAAACATTGTACTTTTAATTCATAATTTATCAGTTTTTTAAAAATATTTATTTCAATTCTAACAAGTTAGAAATTAAATTAATTCCCACGTTAACATAAATACACTTCGTTTTTCTTTTTAACAATGTAAAAAAAATGCAATGCGTTTTAAAATTATTTTGTTTTACGTAGTTGGTGTTATTATTAGCAAAGTAGTAAAAGTAGTTAAAAGTCCGATAAAATTAATTTCACTTTCAAAAAGTGAAATAAATGTTATAACTTTAATTCTTAATCTATTTTGCTTAATAAAACCTCAACTTTCTAAAGAAAAAATAAAACATTGCATTGCTTTACTATCGTGAAAACATGTAAATTGAAAAATTAAAAAAAATGTCATTTTTGGACTTTAAATAAAGTTTCTGCATTTAAAAAATATATTAATTTTCTTTAAATTTCTGTAAAAAATTGGAAAGCATTGGAATTATATCAATTTATTTATCTATTTTATAATTTATGAAAAGTAACGATTTTATATCCGTATTACAGCTAAGCCTATGATGAGTTCAAAAAAATGAAAAATCAAAGAACTGACTCTAAAGTCTAGACTTCTCGCATAGGTGTGAAAAAACTGGATTCATTTAATTCAAGCCCACATCAAGCCCTTTAAAAATGTTTCAAATTTTTCACACCATTTGATCACGTCTTGTAAGTGGGGGTTATCCGCACCAGCTGACTGCGCGTTTTGGAGACATTTTTTTTTTATTGTTGGCTGGCTTTGAGTTAGCCATATCAGACAAATTAGATTCATTTGAACCCTATCTTCTTCCTTATCGCTGCTTTTTTTCTTCAAAAACTATTGAAATTATGCTATTGTTTTTTTTCTTTTCTGAAAACTCACCGAGGACCAAAAGTTCCACCCGGTACGGGTTGCCCCCTTAGCTACGCCACTGTCTACATCCTCCCCAAAAGAATTTCATTGGTGTTAGGTCAGGTAAACATGGCAGCCATTCGATCCTGTCCCTTGTTCCGAACCAACGCAGTGGGAAAGTTTGGTTAAGGTAGTCGTTCAACTGCTATAGCATAATGGGGGATGTTCTCCATTTTGCTGAAAGAACAGTTCGGAGTAGTTAGCTCTGGTTCTGAGCAGTCATCTGAAACGTGAAAACAAATAGTGAAACTTTGGGCTACCCTGTGCGTATATATATATATATATATATATATATATATATATAAGGTTGGTGCAAAAATAATGCCGTAATAATGTCGTTTTTTGACGTATTTTTTAACGTCAAAAAACGACATTATTACGTCATTATTTTTGCACCAACCATATATATATATATATATATATATATATATATATATATATATACACGCCCACAGGGTGGGCCAAGGTAAGGCTTACAGTTGTTTCACTATTTCGAATCTGAACCAGAGCTATATATATATATATATATATATATATATATATATATAGTGTGTGTATTTACGCAGCATATTTTCATTCATACACGTTTCATTAAATATAGACAATTATGTAAGCTGAAAGCTTAGATTGTATTAAAAAAATATGGATCAATATTGTGAATTTTTCTTCGTTCAATGATAATGTTATTAAAATTATCAGACGTTACGAAAAAAAATTACATAAAATAAACAGACAACACTTGTATTTTGCATTATTTAATGAAACATATATATATATATATATAAATATATATATATATATATATATAAATATATATATATATATATATATATATATATATATATATATATATATATATATTGTTCATCCTAACCTTTTATTTAAATTAGTGCGGAACTTTTACATCTTTGTCATTTCTTCAAGTAACATGTGCTATCCGTTTTCGTTGTTGCTTCTGTTGAAAGTCCTCAACTATCAGATCGCGTTAATTCTTCACTATATATTTAGTCAATGTTTTTGCTGCATTTGTTCAAATGATTTAATACTTTTGGGGGGCGGAGATAAAATTCCCTGTCACCAGTGAAATCGATGAACTTAAGCAATGCTTTTTTTCCGATTTCCTGTTTGTTGCGTGGGTAAATAATGATTGTCTAATGTCTCAGACTTTTAGACAGTATAACGAACAATGGTGAAGTTCACTTTAACGAAAGTTAAATTTACTCATTCCAAATGTTTTAATGCCCAAATAAGTAGCAAAGTGCTGAAGTTAGAAAGGTAGAACCGGTTCAATTGCCGCCAGCGAGAAAAATGTAGGAGTAAAATGAGCGAATGACAGCGTCTGTATCTCGAACTACTTTTAAATATAATCAGATGATTCAAAGAATTACTACAGAATAAATTATAAGAATCTGAATTATCTGAATACGAAGAAGCAAAAGAATTAGCAGGAAATACAATTAGAAATTTCAATTCCTTCTAGACTTCTATTGAAATTTTCGGTTTAACTTTGCTGCAGTTAGAGAACTAACTCTTGTCACGCATAAAGTTCTGTCTATATTTCTGAGATGAGGTATTGTAACTATCTATATTGTTCGGACAGGTTGTCCTCATCTTTATTTTCATATTCCCGACGTTTTGACCGTTGTACCATCCTGCCTTCTCCACGTGATATGAATTTCGAATCGAACCCTTTTAGTACACTGGGGTAGATTGCTCTAATTCCACGTGTCATGCATATTCTGGATATCTCAGTTTCAATTAATTCCTTCCCCAAATTTTTGTTTTTGTCCTATCTTAAGAAGGCGGTCTGTTTCTCCTTTATATTACCTGTCACAACTGCATGGGATGACGTACACACAGTCCTTAATCATATTCTCCCCTATTGAGGGCAGTCTTACTCGGAAGAAGTGTCTGCGAAGATCAAAGGTCAACTACAAGAAGATCGTAAAGCCTTAACACAAAAGGAAATGACTGACCACATAAGGATGGAAAATGGAGATCACCGCCCTCTGTGGGATGAGGTTGAAATAATCGAACATCACTGGAAAAAGTTTTGTTCCCCTCTGCTGTGACCAGGTATTGAACTGACGACACTTTGGGACTCACTCACTGGATTACAACGCTTTTACTCATTTGGCCATGTGTTCTTGGAGTCGTAAAGATGAAAATAAAGTTGAGGATAACAGTCCGAACAATGTAAATAGTGTAAATAGTTACAATACCTCATCTCAGAAATAGTGACAGATAGTGAAGAAGGCCGGAGCATAGAATGACCGAAATGTCGTGAATATGACTATAAGAATGAGGACAACAGTCAGAACAATATAAATAGTTACATTACCGCATCTCAGAAATATAGACAGATACTGAAGAAGGCCGGAGCATAGAACGGTCGAAATGTCCTGAATATGATAAGGATGAGGACAACAGACAGAACAATGTAAATAGTGTAAATTCGCTTTTTTTTTTTAGCATGATTATTTTTTTTTCAGACATTTTATGGCAATGTTAATTACTGTTAGTAAAAATGTCGGAATATTAACGTAGATTTGTGACTCGTCCAGACATAGTTTTCGATGTCGGATTTTGTGAAAGGTTGTCTAGGAAAGACTTATCGGATACGTATTTCATTTTCGTTGAACACTATAACTTTGGAATACTTTACTTGTAATCTTAATGGGGCTCCTTGCTTTTAACGAACCATCTAAAAATCCATGGTTCCTTCTGTTCTCTATCTTTACAAGAGCCAGGTCAGACCAAAAATGGTGTATCGCTACCATATCTAGATGTACTCAAGTCCCACTTTCCAGTCTTAATGGAGTTCGAAGTGTCTACGTGTTCTTGTAATTGATAAATCTTTTCCTACAGACGAAATATTGCTAGCCTCTCGTTGTTCTGTCGCCATTTCTATGGCAAATGTTCAGATGAGCTTCCTTAGTTCCACTAGTTCAAACCTTTATAGATAAGACCCTATCTTTGACGTATACAGGATTGACTCATTCATTGGTTAAAACGAAGTTATATTCGGAAACGGTACTTTCTGGAAAAGACTCCCAAGATGATACTTTCCCAATCGCTAAAATCATAGCCTATCAACCGTCATGTCAACCGTTATCTACTTTTAATAACTTCCTTCAGTAATGTTTTACTTGAGTGGATTTTCAGCCTTGTATTGGGTGGACAGTAGTAAAAAAAGTCTTCGGACGGGATTCGAATGGGAAAAATTAACAAAAGACTGAAAAAAATAAATAATGAAAAACAATTTATCTCTGAATTGAAATAACTAAAAAAACTTACTTCCTTGTTTTTGAGCCGCAAATCTCTTGACGTCACATGACCTGTACAGATGTTATCGAATATTACTGAGTGCTTTTGCATTTCCGTGATCTTTATTGTTCAAAAATAAACTATCAATATTCACAGAAACGTGTTCAGATTATTGATTTTTAGACGTCACTTGCAGCCGATAAAAGCTTACTCGAGTACAATTTAAAAAGTAGCACATATTTTGTGTTTTCTATCTGAAAGTTAAACAAAACAAGTACAGCTATAAATGCTTAATGCAATAAAGAGAATATTAAGAAGCAAGAAAACTTCGTTAGAATCCAAGAAAAATGCTCAATTCCTGTGTAATATCAGTTCTCCTATACACTGTACAATTTCTTCACAGATGAAGAGGAGAGTTCAGGCAACATATTTAGCTGTACAACAGAATGCTAGAAATACCATGGATGGTGCATGCGAGTATGAAGGAAGGAAATCGCAATGAAAAGGGAATCTGTACCTAGGAACAGAAAGAATGTTCAGATTTATATAGCATATGATGAGAAAAGAAAGCTTGCCGAATTTGATACTCACAGGACCTATCTGTCTATATCTCTGAGATGAGTTATGATTACTTGCATTATTTACATTATTCAGACTTATTTATAACGTTTCGGCCGTTGCACGCTCCGGCCTTCTTCAGGTGATTGCAATTTAATGTACAGTGTAACCCGGATATAAGAGAGTTGTCTGGACCGAAGAAGAAGTCTCTTATATCCGGGTTTGTCTTATATCTGGGTTTGGTCTATTTTGTTTAGGTAAGTATGGCTCTAATTTGGGACCAGAGAAAATCTCTTATATCCGGGTTTATCTTATATCCGGGTCTCTTATATTCGGGTTACACTGTATTGCTGGTAATTTATTTTTTCTAATATATTGCTGACAATTTTATTTATTTTTACTATGAAAATGAATTGCTGGTAATTTTTCCTAATGTATTTTTATATTTCCATGTTTTGACACTAGTTTGTGATTTCATTATTTTCCCATAGTTAGGACCCTAACAGGTGTCACCACCCTGGGTCAGGGTAGACCTAGGAACAACATCAAATAAGAGGTAGTTTCACACTTCTCAAAACCTCCTAATCAGTGACCTTGCTTATCGTCAGACCGAGGCCGACGCAGGGCATAGTCATTGTAAGAGAAGCAGAGTGAAACTGCGAATGAACTAGCTAACGAGCTTGTGTAAATGAACTGGAGAAATAGAGGGTGAGGAACTACAGAGGCTAGGAATATGTGGAAAGCCATGATCGGTCACGTCTTGAAAGGACACGGCATAGAGGGAAGAATGAATCTGCGGTTTAAGATTAGTTTCTTTATTGTATCACTGAGAGGTTGAAAAACATCTTCATTTTAAAATTTCACGAGGAAATGATCAAGACTGGAAATCATAATACGTTATTTTCTTGCACATGTTTTATATTAAGTATTCAATAAGGTTATTAATAATATTAATAATAATGACGTCACACATTATGAAATGGACAAAGTCCAACAATTATTTTTTGTCCATTTCATAATGTGTGACGTCATTTGTTTACATTTGGATACGCATTGAGCAGATATAAATCTATGAGAGAAAATCGTGGAGAATTGTGTTTAAAAGCAGTAAAATCGACCTTGCTAACCGAACACTCCTCTGTAGCCCAATCGGTGTAGGCATGTCAGGCTATATGACGGTTTCGTATAGGATACAGGTTCGATTCCTGTCGGAGGACGCACATTTTCTATGAAAATTTCTCGGATATTCAGGCCGGTAAATGTTGTTAATACTGTTTATTATAAACAGAGCATTTACTTAAATATTTGTATCTATAAAAAGAACGTATAAACATGAAAAAATGTCTTAAAAACATTGCTTGTCCGTTGGATACCAGACTCTTCGAGAAAGGAAAGAAAATTGATATCCATTCAACCTTAAAATGAATTCAAGAGAAGATGGGAGATTGTACCTATTGTTAAGAACATTGTAAGAGAATTTGGTTTGAAAGCAATGGATTTACCAGCGAGGGCTTAAGTGCTACAGAAGACTTGTTTGCTTGGCATAGACTGAACAATAGGAAAACTACTGGATAGTTTTGGCTGCGGGAAATATCCACTAAGTGCAAAACTAACTAATTTCTAATAAACTGTAAGAAGAGAAATATCTACCCGCAAATGGATTCGGACAAGTGCAGACTGTGTGACATTGAGGTTCAAAATGTCACCGACATCATTAGCACTTGTAAGATGCCTGCACAAAAAGAATACAAGTACCGACATTATAAAGTAACCTCTCATTTGCATTGATGAACTTGAAGTCTAACAGAAATTGTTTGGTTTCGTTTGATTTGTTTTGTTTTACGGCACATCAGTCTCAATGGGGTTTTTAGTACCGACAAGTTTTATTAATGGTAATATTTTTTTTTTCAAAAATGTATTTCTGTTAATTATCTTTTTCAAAAATGTACTGCTGGTAATATATTTTTAATGTATTGCTGGTAATATATTTTTAATGTATTGCTGGTAATATTTTTTTTCCAAAAATGTACTGCTTGCAATATTTTTTTTTCCAAAAATGTACTGTTGGTAATATTTTTTTAATGTACTGCTTGCAATATTTTTTTTTCCAAAAATGTACTGCTGGTAATATTTTTTTTAATGAACTGCTGGCAATATATTTTTAATGTATTGCTAGTAATATATTCTTTTCAAAAATGTACTGCTGGCAATATATTTTTAATGTATTGCTGGTATTATATTTTTAATGTATTGCTGGTATTATATTTTTAATGTATTGCTGGTAATATTTGTTTTTTCAAAATGTATTGCTGCTAATACATTTTGAATGTATTGCTGCTAATATATTTTTTTACAAAGCATTTCTGGTATTAAAAACCTATTTTTACACTTTCATAGTGTTTTGACTCCATTTTAGAGGTTAACTATTTGCCTATAGATGGGGCCCCAATAGTCAGGGTGAACCCGGGAAACCATCAATTAAGACGCGGACCCCAAAACATCTTGATCAGAGGCCTTGCTGTCCGGTGCAGCTCATCATCCTACCCAGGACGCGGATGTAGTTTATCGTCATACCCGGGACGACAGAAATGATATTGCCGCAAACCAGAGATGATTAAAAGCGACCAAGTCAAAATCTTACGGGATTTCAAGAGTGCAGCAGACTCTGAACGTTGAGAAAAAAATGCCTCCACTCCGTTGTGACCAAGGTGAAAGAAATTAAAAAAAAAAAAACTTAAAAATTACACTGACTTCTGGATTCAGGTTGCCAGACTGGAACCTTCACACCACTATTACCATTGAGACGCTGGGGTCTATACACTCCCCCCGCCCCCGAACCTAAAGACTTAAATTAAGAAAACCTGAATAAAGCTTAGAATTCAGTCGCTTTAGAAATTTGTGTTTGCGTATGGTGCTTATCTGTTTGAAGTCGTACGACTTGATTGAGAATACCCTTAATGCAATATTTCCGGTTGAAAACATTAAAAAAAAAACATGCATAAGAGATGATGATGATAATTAAAAAACAACAATGACGTGAATCAAAAAATGGGAGAGAAATCAATTACGTGTTCGATAGATCGATACCGGCTCAGCTATGGTGATTTTTAGGCATAGTTTAGATGTGGCACAAGGCCGAAAGTATGGGGCACCCAGTGAGGATTGGACTCACTACTTCAGCAAGAAAAGCTTGCTAACCATTACACCACGTCAAGGTGGCCTATAATGATTTTCTAAGCGTAGCTTAGATGTAGCACAAGAACCGATAGTATGTGTCATCTAGTGGAGATCAAACCAACTACCCAGACGTAATTGATTTAGCGAGAAAAGCTTGTTAACCATTACCCCACGTCGAACTTTAGGCCTTGTACTACATATTAGCTACGCTTACACATCATTTTGGGAAATTCGGCTTCGTGTAATGATTAACAAGCTTGTCTTGCTAGATTAATTACGATTGAGTATTGAGTTTGATCCACACTGCGTGCTCCTAACATTTGGTTTGGTACCACATGTAAGATATGTTTAGAAAATTATTTTGGGCAATTCGACGTGGTATAATGGTCAGCAAACCTGACTCACCTTATGAATTGGAACTGATAGTGAGTTCTATTCTCACTAAGAGCCCCAGACTTTCGGCCTTGAGCCACACTTATGCTCCGCTTAGAAAAATCACCATATCATTTGGGCACCTGAACGTGATGTTATGGTTGGCAAACTTGTCTCATTAGAACAATTACGACTGAATAGTGAGTTCGATCCTCACTGGGGGTCCAATGCTTTAGGTCTTGTCTCACACCTAAGTTACGCTTAGAAAATCTTTACCACGACGAAGTGCCCAAAATGATTTTTATAAGCGTAGCTTACATGTTGTACAATGCCGAAAGTGTTTAGCACCCAGTGAGGATTGAATTCATAATTCAGTTGAAATTGATCTAGCGAGACAAGCTGGCTAACCACTGCACCCCGGTCTAAGTGCTTCGGGTCCAGTTATATAAATGAACGCTTGAGAAGAACAAAATTAATATTGTAAAGCTCGATTGTAAATCACGGCCATAAGAAGCAAATAGATAAATGCTACAAATAAAATAGCGTATGGAAATAAAGGCGGGAATAAGAATCACAGATTTAGAGAATGCTGAAATTTGACCGTGACAGAATACAAGAATAAACCTGACTGGGTGAAGAAGGTGATTTCTTAGTAACTGTGCAAACGACCACTAGTTGACCACACAAATCAATTCAAACCATGTCGCATCTGGTCTAGTGCTTCTGCTCTGTATCTAGAGGTTCTTGACAATTAAAAGAATTTGCAATTTTATCAGTCCTGACCTGGCATCTAGATTTCAATCCCTTTTGCACCGCCCTGACGTAGCTCATGTTTGCTTTTTATATAAATATTTATACGACAGTTGCTCTAATGTGATTTCATCTTTGGTACCCCGACTTTACGAATGTAAACGTACTACTCGATTAGTAGATAGTATAAGACAACCGTATGTACGGTCACGTCCTCCAGTTTATAATCCTGTTGCTGGTTGGCATGGAGGTCTTATCGTATTCTGGTGCGGCACCAGATATAACACCGCTTTATACTCATCCCTGCAAACATCTGCGGCTGGGGCGTTATTGTTGTCACGGTACCACATATATCACACCTACTGGCACAATCTTCAGGATTATGACAGTGCCACTTTATAACACCCCTATTTCCACAGTTGCCAGGGTCTTCCGGTCGCTGCTTCAGAGCGGTTGGGTTGCTACTTTTTTGTCCCAGCTGATAGTCGATTCGGCAGTCTTTTATCGGTGGGCGTCCAGTTGGCGGGGCTTCAGAATACGTCTTCTGCACCTCTGCAGGGGTAAAAGTCTCCCAGTGGGGCCACCTGTTTGTTGTGGGTGGCGACACGTAATGCTTGAAGATAGGATCCTGGTGGTTGAGTCGTCCTGGGTATGACGATAGACTACATCCGCATCCTGGGTATGACGATAAACTACATCCGCGTCCTGGGTATGACGATAAACTACATCCGCGTCCTGGGTATGACGATAAACTACGTCCAACAGCAAGGCCTCTGATAATACGTTTTTTTGAAAAAATAATATTATCAGCTATACGTTTTTGAAAAAATATTACCAGCTATACATTTTTGAAAAAAATATTACCGGCTGTTTTTGAAAAATAGTATTACCAGCTATACGTTTCTGAAAATTAATATTACCAGCTATACATTTTTGAGGAAAAAACATTACCAGAAATAGATTTTTGACAAAACAAAAATATTACCAAAAAAAAAAAAAAAATGTTGTCGGCATTAAATGACCCATTGAGGTCGATGTGCCGGAAAACAAAACAAAGGAGACCAAACCTGGTAGTTGGGTATTTTCAGAATTGGGCTATAGATTTACTTCTAAACTCCAACGCACCACTTTGGCCCTTACTTGAGCTAGACGGGTGGTTGGAGAGGCAAAATCCAATCAATCGGCTAGTCATGTCAAGCTCTAAGTCATGACTAACAAAAACAAAATGCGCTCACATTTATCATATCATAAATTGACTTAGTAAGCGATGGCTGTAGGGTTAATCAGACTGAAAACTGAAGACAGGCATCTGACTGGAAACTGTTTCAACTTCTGAGGAAAGCCCATACGTGGACAATTCCAGATATAACAGGTGCTTAGAACACTCCCAATGTTTGAGTATACCAGCCCTCTAGCTCTGGAGGAATGAGGCGAATGCAATTTTCCACTCCTCATAATCTCTCCCATATGCGGCCCCGAGGTGGTTGGGGAGCATGGCTAATAAACAAAATCTGAGCACTAAAAACCCCAAGAGACTACACATAGATGCAAACACAGAAAGAGAGACAGAAAATAAAACAAATAAAAGTTTTTGAAGTTCATAAAAATAGAATTGACAAAAGACAAAATAACGAAGTTGTCAGCTTTCGTAATAGAAAAATTGTTAGCATCTCGGATAACTCCAAAACAATTAAAAATAAACAAACTCCAAATAACACGATAGAAGTAAAAAAACATGTCGCTGAAATGATGTAACGGTCTACCCACGCAAATTTTTAAATTCTTCCAAAGATGTAGTGAGAAGCACTGAATTCTCACTGTATGCACTGGAGAAAATTAAAAACAATAATTCTATAAAAAACAGAAAATTATAAATGTAAAAAGAATATATATTAAAACAATGACAGAATTATAGACATCAATACATATTTCCTTACTTTTGATGCACCAGAATCACCTCAAAAATTGGATATACAGTTTCCAAAGTAGAAACATATATTCCAAACCCATTGTAATGTTTCAAT
Organism: Acanthosepion lycidas; assembly: GCA_963932145.1. NCBI lineage: Eukaryota > Metazoa > Mollusca > Cephalopoda > Sepiida > Sepiidae > Acanthosepion > Acanthosepion lycidas. The sequence continues at coordinate 26,718,619 of OZ010610.1, forward strand.
TGCTAAAGATATGGACATAATAAGAATCAATGTACAAGGAATCAGGTATGTTGAAAACGTGTGGAGAATGGTCCTAATCACGCAGAAATCACGTGCCGAAATGATACAAAATAGCCTTAATTGCAAACAAAACCATAGGACAAATTAAGGCGACTGTGAAACCTGTAAAAAAATAAAGATATTTAAAAAATGAAGTATTTGTCTATATTTCTGAGATAAGGTATTATGTACACTATTTACATTATTCGGACTACTGTCCTTATCTTTCTCGCCGTATTTATTACAACATTTCGGCCCTTTAGTATCTGTCTATATTTCTGGGATGAGGTATTATGTACACTATTTACATTATTCGGACTACTGTCCTTATCTTTCTCGCCATATTTATTGCAACGTTTCGGCCCTTTAGTATCTGTCTATATTTCTGAGATGAGGTATTATGTACACTATTTACATTATTCGGACTACTGTCCTTATCTTTCTCGCCATATTTATTACAACGTTTCGGCCCTTTAGTATCTGTCTATATTTCTGAGATGAGGTATTATGTACACTATTTACATTATTCGGACTATTGTCCTCATCTTTGTCGCCGTATTTACTGCAACGTTTCGGCCCTTCAGTATCTGTCTATATTTCTGAGATGAGGTATTATGTACACTATTTACATTATTCGGACTACTGTCCTTATCTTTCTCGCCATATTTATTACAACGTTTCGGCCCTTTAGTATCTGTCTATATTTCTGGGATGAGGTATTATGTACACTATTTACATTATTTGGACTACTGTCCTTATCTTTCTCGCCATATTTATTACAACGTTTCGGCCCTTTAGTATCTGTCTATATTTCTGAGATGAGGTATTATGTACACTATTTACATTATTTGGACTACTGTCCTTATCTTTCTCGCCATATTTATTACGACGTTTCGTCCCTTTAGTATCTGTGTATATTTCTGAGATGAGGTATTATGTACACTATTTACATTATTCGGACTATTGTCCTCATCTTTGTTGCCATATTTATTGCAACGTTTCGACCCTTTAGTATCTGTCTATATTTCTGAGATGAGGTATTATGTACACTATTTACATTATTTGCACTACTGTCCTTATCTTTCTCGCCATATTTATTACAACGTTTCGACCCTTTAGTATCTGTCTATATTTCTGAGATGAGGTATTATGTACACTATTTACATTATTTGGACTACTGTCCTTATCTTTCTCGCCATATTTATTACAACGTTTCGTCCCTTTAGTATCTGTCTATATTTCTGAGATGAGGTATTATGTACACTATTTACATTATTTGGACTACTGTCCTTATCTTTCTCACCATATTTATTACAACGTTTCGGCCCTTTAGTATCTGTCTATATTTCTGAGATGAGGTATTATGTACACTATTTACATTATTCGGACTACTGTCCTTATCTTTCTCGCCATATTTATTACAACGTTTCGGCCCTTTAGTATCTGTCTATATTTCTGAGATGAGGTATTATGTACACTATTTACATTATTCGGACTACTGTCCTTATCTTTCTCGCCATATTTATTACAACGTTTCGGCCCTTTAGTATCTGTCTATATTTCTGAGATGAGGTATTATGTACACTATTTACATTATTTGGACTACTGTCCTTATCTTTCTCGCCATATTTATTACAACGTTTCGGCCCTTTAGTATCTGTCTATATTTCTTAGATGAGGTATTATGTACACTATTTACATTATTTGGACTACTGTCCTTATCTTTCTCGCCATATTTATTACAACGTTTCGGCCCTTTAGTATCTGTCTATATTTCTGAGATGAGGTATTATGTACACTATTTACATTATTTGGACTACTGTCCTTATCTTTCTCGCCATATTTATTACAACGTTTCGACCCTTTAGTATCTGTCTATATTTCTGAGATGAGGTATTATGTACACTATTTACATTATTTGGACTACTGTCCTTATCTTTCTCGCCATATTTATTACAACGTTTCGACCCTTTAGTATCTGTCTATATTTCTGAGATGAGGTATTATGTACACTATTTACATTATTCGGACTACTGTCCTTATCTTTCTCGCCATATTTATTACAACGTTTCGGCCCTTTAGTATCTGTCTATATTTCTGGGATGAGGTATTATGTACACTATTTACATTATTTGGACTACTGTCCTTATCTTTCTCGCCATATTTATTACAACATTTCGGCCCTTTACTATCTGTCTATATTTCTGAGATGAGGTATTATGTACACTATTTACGTTATTTGGACTACTGTCCTTATCTTTCTCGCCATATTTATTACAACATTTCGGCCCTTTAGTATCTGTCTATATTTCTGAGATGAGGTATTATGTACACTATTTACGTTATTTGGACTACTGTCCTTATCTTTCTCGCCATATTTATTACAACGTTTCGTCCCTTTAGTATCTGTCTATATTTCTGAGATGAGGTATTATGTACACTATTTACATTATTCGGACTATTGTCCTCATCTTTCTTGCCATATTTATTACAACGTTTCGACCCTTTAGTATCTGTCTATATTTCTGAGATGAGGTATTATGTACACTATTTACATTATTTGGACTACTGTCCTTATCTTTCTCGCCATATTTATTACAACGTTTCGTCCCTTTAGTATCTGTCTATATTTCTGAGATGAGGTATTATGTACACTATTTACATTATTCGGACTATTGTCCTCATCTTTGTTGCCATATTTATTACAACGTTTCGACCCTTTAGTATCTGTCTATATTTCTGAGATGAGGTATTATGTACATTATTTACATTATTCGGACTATTGTCCTCATCTTTGTTGCCATATTTATTATAACGTTTCCACCCTTTAGTATCTGTCTATATTTCTGAGATGAGGTATTATGTACACTATTTACATTATTCGGACTATTGTCCTCATCTTTGTTGCCATATTTATTACGTTTCGGCCTTTCAGTATCTGTGTATATTTCTGAGATGAGGTATTATGTACACTATTTAGATTATTCGGACTATTGTCCTCATCTTTGTTGCCATATTTATTACAACGTTTCGGCCTTTCAGTATCTGTGTATATTTCTGAGATGAGGTATTATGTACACTATTTACATTATTCGGACTATTGTCCTCATCTTTGTTGCTATATTTATTACAACTTTTCGGCCCTTCAGTATCTGTCTATATTTCTGAGATGAGGTATTATGTACACTATTTACATCATTCGGACAAATGTCCTCGTCTTTGTCGTCATATTTTTTACAACCTTTCGGCCTTTCAGTATCTGTGTATATTTCTGAGATGAGGTATTATGTACACTATTTACATTATTCGGACTATTGTCCTTATCTTTGTTGCCACATATTTTTTACAACGTTTCGATCGTTCTAGTTCGACGTGCCATGTTTTAATGAATATCATTTCAGTTATCTCCTGTTAATTCCCTCTCCAAGTTCTCCACTGCCTTATCTGGGTATTGAACTCACACTCTTTGGGTTCTGTCACTGGATCTAACAAACAACTTTATCCACATGTGTATTTGAAGACATCTGTGTATGAATTTCTGGGTATTATAAACCTAATGTCTTCAACCATTTTTTACCAGTGTTCATACTGCATGTTTTGCTGTTATCATTCCATTTTTTTACCAGAGCTAATATTGCAATTTTTGTTATTATCGCTTTTCTCTGGCACTCCTTATTATTGGTTTCCATATTGTATTCATTTCTATGATTGGTCGGCTCAGGAAGTTTTTGGGGCCCAGCATATGTGCTGATTCTTTAAGTTTACGAATTTTCCAATGATGTTCTTTGTCTATGATTTCAACCTGATCCCACTGAGGGCGGTGATCACCCTCTTCCCTCCATATGTGGTCAGCCACACCTGATTTTTCCACTTCCCCTTGTGTTACAGCTTTCTGGTGTTCTTGAAGCCTTACCTTATACGGGCGGCCTGTCTCCCCTTTATATTGCTTTCCACTACACCTTGGTGCACCCACTGCAATCAATTTCGCAGTGAAACCTATCTTGAAAGAATGTAAGAAGTATAAAAAAATACGTAGCAACTATCAAGCAGAAAATCTTTACACAGTCTTCAAAAACGTCCCTCCTGCCGAAATAATAGGATATCTGAAGAAAATAAAATACTTCCAACTTTTATAGAAAATGGAGTTTGGGTTTTGAAGCATAGAACTGATATTTTGAAATACATCCGCACTATATTTTGAAAAACAATTTTAAAACTTTACAACCACTTGAAACTTTTTGTAACATTCCTGAATAAAAATCCTAATTCAATATTAAATTATCCCCAGGGTTGATATATTCGTAAAACTAATAAACGATCAATCTGTAACGTTTACCAGCCCACATTGTGTTTTTAAGATCTTGGAAAAGATGTATCCGACAATGTCTGCCAGGTATCGATATCGACATTACAAATAACTTCTGCCAAGGAATAAAAGCCAACGCTTTTCTTATAAACAATAAACACATTGATTTAATATCAATATTCACTACAATTGTTGCCGTGTGAGTAAAAAATTGCTGAACATTATGAAAATGCTGGTTTGGTTTATTTTGTTTTACGGCATATCAACTTCAATGCTATCAAATTCAATGCTGACAAGATTTTTTAGAATAGATTCGTATGAAGTGAATATGTATTATATGTAGATTAGGTTTCATTGACGTATTTTTGTAAAGAGCTTTTTGTGTTGACAGTTTGGTTTCATTGATGTATTCTGTTCAAATATACATTTAGGAGAGAAGTTGGTTTTATTAACATTCTTATTTAGCTTATATTTTTTGGTATGAGAAATTTTTTGTTTTAAGAAATATTATGTCATCCATTTTTGATTTTTCGAAGAGCTTATACATATTGTTTATATTGAATTTTGTCTTGAGAGAGCAAAGTCTGAACACAAGGTTCATATATATTTAATAGTTTATGTCGTTTCACTAGACTCGCATACTTCGTTGATTAGCAAGTACGCGTGGGTTATTTTAGTGTAGCCAATGCGTAATCGGGCTAGTACTAATTCTTCCTTTTGAGATTTTTTGAAAGCCGACCTCCATTCTCCAAGTTTATCCTCAATTGCCAAGAGTTTATTGTGTAGAGTATCTTCCCAGAATATATTTGTTAATGACCTCATTAAAGTCGGTGTATAGGATTTTGAACCTTGTGTCTACATCCATATCTAAAGCTGATTTGGTCTATAAGTCTGCTTTAATGTTACCTTCCACACCGATATGGCTAAGAATCCAATATAATTTGATGTCTTTAAGTTTGCAACCTCATTTTGCATAACAAGTTGATAATCAGTGGATTATTGGATATTTTTCTTCAAAATAATTAAGACAGTGAGTTAAAAAAATTAAGAAATATTTCTTGTTTTGCTCTAATGATGTTGAGAGCTAGCTCTATTGTGAAAGCCACCGCAATGAAAATAGAGCTTTGGAAGACATTTTTTATTGTAATATTTTGGCTCACTTCTGCACATCCTGTGTTATCCTCATACCTTGACCCGTCTTTATAGATGGGTGTCTGGTTAGGGTAGTTTTCCAGTATGCATTTAGTGGGTGCGTCTTTTGTTTAGGGGATTACTTATTTCTAGTTTGACTTCGAGTTCCTTGATTGTTCTTTGTGGAACACTAGGACTGCTTGTTGAAATAGGTTCTGTCTAGCAGAGTAATTATTGTTGGGGACTGCTACGATTCGGTAAAGTCTCGCCTTCGAGGGCATCTTTTATCAACTGTTCTTAACAACTCTTACTGACGACTTTCCCGGCAACTCTTCTGACAGCTGCGGCTTTCTTCAAATCTCTTTCCCAACTCTCTTTTTCTTCTTTCCTTAAAACTCCCGCTGACGACTGATGCGCACCTGAATAAATAGGGGACCCTGCCAAATTTCTTCCCCTTCCTAGTCATACGTCAATTCAGACCTCACGATCCATCGGCGGCGGTATGAGACCACCCAATTTCCTACACCTAATCATTTATCGTGTTCTGAGACTGATATCGGAAACCTTAGCTTTGACGATTTTTAAACCTTGAACTTGTCAACCACTAGTCGAAATAGCTATTCTTTAAATTCATGGTTACTGTTTTCCGAATTAGCTCGGTCTTAGCGCTGTATATGAACTCGTTTTTCTAATTGTGGAATTTATTATGATCGTTTTAGACTTCAAATTATTCAACGTAGTTTTATCTTTTTTCCAAAATCTGAAATAGTCTCAGAGTTGCAATTTTCTCCAATCTCGTATTGCTACACTGTCATATTTTATTAGGTTGGTGCAAAAATAATATCGTTTTCTAACATATGTTACTATGTGAGAAAACGAAATTATTTTTGCACCAACCTAATAATGTTGAAATTGCTAAATGTAACCGTAATTTCAATGTTAATAGTTTCTTCTCTCTCTCTTCTCATCCGGCTTCTTATTTTCGTGTCAACTACGATCTTCAAAGATTTAAATGCAATATCCATCATCCTCTTCTGTCTCCTTGAATCCTATTCGTTTAATGTCCTCCCCGAGCGTTTCACGCTCAGTAGCTCCTTGTGTCATATTGAATCTTATCGCCTTGATTGGTATGAAATAATGAAAAAAATATCCCTATAAAAGAACCTGTCCGCGAGAAAGAAGCTGACAAAGTATTCATAACTGGAAAAATTAAAGCAACCAAAAAGATAAGAATAGGCATTAAACGTGATCCTCCTTGGGGGACTTTGCAAGCGAATACAAATATAAACTCTAGAAGCGTCCTGGGTAAGACGATAAACTACGTAATTGCTGGTGTTCCCAGGTTCATACTGACCCGGGGTGGTAGGACCTGTTAGGATCCCAGGTATGGGCAAATAGTTATCCCCCCAAACTGTGGTCAAAACACTATGAAAATATATTGTAAAAAAATTACCAACAATAAATTTTGAAGAAAAAATTATTACCAGGAATAAACATTTTGTCGGCATTAAATAACCCATTGAGGTTGATATTCCGTAAAATAAAATAAACGAAACCAATATATACTGGGATAGATAGATAGATAGATAGATAGATAGATAGATGGATATGAACATATTTAGATAGAGAGAACTAAAATTTAGAGAGTGAGAGAGATAATGAACAGACACAAAATTAACACTCTGAGATAGATAGATAGATAGATAGATAGATAGATAGATGTGGGGAAAATTGTGAAAATGGCCTACCTCGGAAATGCCCGCGAATCTGTGCGTCGTGCAAACTCCGTTTGCGTAACAATAAAAGAACCAAAATGGCGGCGCCCATGTTTTATGTCGATATTTATCTATCCACCCACGAGGATAAAATGTGGCACAAGGCCGTTTTAATGTGGGCATGTTTTATGTCGGGCGGTCTCGAACACGCGAAATCTCGTTGTCTCGTCATTCGCATGCAAATCATGGTCCGTCCTCGGCTGTATAAAGCAGGCGCGTTTTTGTTTCTAAGGACTGTGTTTTTTGCTCGTGAGAAGGTTGGGCGTGTGACACTATTTTGTCGGTTACCCTCCTCGCGTTTCATATCTGCTACTATCACTTGAGTCGTTCGATTTAAAATTGATCCCAGAATTCGACGGCTCCCCCACGGGCCCAACTGTTGTCGAATGGTTTGAGAAGGCCGAACGTGTTTGCAGGGTGTTCAAAATAAAAGAACCTGCACTGGTCATCCCACTGAGACTCACGAAGGGAGCCTACGCCGTATATCAACAACTCGGGGACGATGCTGACCTAGAGGAGATCAAGAGTGCCCTATATACGGCCTTTGGAATAGACCCCTTCATCGCTTGGAAACAGTTCGTCGGACGAAAGATAACGTTTCCCCGTCCACAGCGCCGGCTGATGACCTGCACAAGTATCATGTCCGAGTGAAAGGCATTGAAGCCAACCCGCTGCCTGAACTAGAAGTAACCGGAGGGAGATTGAAAAAAAGAGATGTGGTTTGGGTCAAAACCCCACGCGGCAAGTGTACAACAAAATACGGCACGGGACGTGTTACGGAGGTGATTAGCCCGCAATCTGTGAGAGTTCATGGGGTGCCTCGTCACATTAAAGACTTGCGACCGGTGATGCAACCGCTAGCGTTACTGAGCGATGATAGCGATTCCGAGTCTGAGAGTAATGAGCATTCGATCTACTTGGAGATAGACCTGCAGGGCAGTGATTTCGATATCAGCAGCCTTCCGGCGAACACAGTGTTTACCGACACTCAAACCACAGACGAGAGCACGCATTAGGATGAAGCTTGTGTTGTCCCTCCTCGGAGGAGGACTCGACGGCGACGATCGCCACCTTCTTGCCCTGTTTGTGATCATGAGATCAGGGGGGAGTGTGAGGAAAATTGTGAAAATGGCCTACTTCGGAAACGCTCGCGAATCTGAGCGTCGTGCAAACTCCGTTTGCTCAACAATCAAAAAACAAATTGGCGGTGCCCATGTTTTATGCCTGGCGGTCTCAGACAGTTCACGCGAAATCTCGTTGTCTCGTCATTCGCATGCAAATCATGATCCGTCCTCGGCTGTATAAAGCAGGCGCGTTTTTGTTTCTGAGGTCTGTGTTTTTTTTTTGCTCGTGAGAAGGTTGGACGTGTGACACTATTTTGTCGGTTACCCTCCTCGCGTTTCCTATCTGCTACTATCAGTTGAGTCGTTGATTTACCACCACAAATTAAAAAATTACCAGCAATACAAATTTTGCCGACATTAAATAACCCATTGAGGTCGATATGCCGTAAAATAAAACAAACCAAACCAATATATACTGAGATAGATAGATAGATAGATAGATAGATAGATAAAAAAAAAAATTACCAGCAATAAAAAATGTTGGCATTCAATAACCCATTGAGGTTGATATGCCGTAAAATAAAACAAACCAAACCAAACTCTAGAAAGGTCGGCTAGAATAAAAAAGGAATAACGCTGATGGGGATGATATCGTGAAATAACAACTAATCTTTTTATTTCAAAAGCAGTTCAGTTTCGTTGAATTTATAATGATTATCTACCACAAATATAATAGTTGTGTACTTCAGGGTTCACTGGCAAAATTATTTTTATTGCAGCAGTGATTTTGATCTGCACTGGGTGTCCTACAGTGATTCGGTGTTTGAATGTCCTTAATATAGGAAAGCTTTGCTGTGTATATTGAAACATATTACAAGCGTAGTCAGTGTAACTGAATTGTACTGACAGCCCTACATAATAGACTTTTGTAAGACTCAGCTAATTTCTATAAATTATTATGGGCCCCTGCCGGGAAGTCATCTTCAGGCAGGGAAATTAATTTGCACACTTGAAAATGTTTGTATCCGTCAACAATAACACATTTCAAAAAAAAAAAATATATTTAGATTTGCAATATATTTTTTAGTCTCGGATGCTGCCTGAATTTTAACAAAAACAAAATAATTTCCATGCCTGAAGATGACTGAATGTACAGTCGAAGGTACTTGCGTATGAAAGAAAGACCTTATACAGTTTATAATTTTAAAAAGAAAGATCATAACATTCATCGATTGATTTTTAGGTTAATGCACCTTTAAAATTTTGTTAGCGAAGGGATTTCGCCATTTTATATCATAAACTTTACTAATCTACTTTTTTGTATGAATGATTCATTGTAATATATATATATATATATATATATATATATATATATATATATATATATATGTTTGTTTCTATCTATCTATCTATCTATCTATCTATCTATCTATCAAGTGTGTGTGTCTCCTTTGGTGTGATATAGAATGAAAGGCGTCAAACAGTAAAAAGCAACAAATTTCCTTCACTCTAATTTTGGCATGAATGCCAGTAGCACAGAACGTTGGCCATGCATTATTCAACAGAAATATCGCTCAATGGAATAAAAGAACGAATATACAATAATGTTGTCGCGTCTGGTGACTGCCAGTTAACAGTCCACTGGCGTAGATAATGCCACGGCTTTTCACAATTTCGTGAAGTTTTAAGATAATGGCCTATAATCTATTATCAAATCTCACCGCTAAAAAAAAAAAAAAAATCCTTCTTTGCTTATCATTTTTCGCATCTATTTTAAACCTTTTGCCTACCATAGCGCAATGGTTTTCGCCCTTTCCTGGCAAGCCACTTCACTAGTGTAGCTAACGCAGTGTCAGGAAACATTAACCCGAGATTTGCCCCCTGGACCAGTTCGCTAATTTTGAGTAGTTTAGGTGACAAATTATAGAGGTCCCAGATAATGATCAGTGTTCTGTGTGTGTGTGTGTGTGGGGGGGGGGTTGTAATTCGCTGTATTCTGGAACTGCAAGCCTGAAACTTTTATATTTGAATCAGAGATTTTAGACAATAAACAAAAGGGTAAAAATAACTGATCAAATAAATTTAGTATAGAATGTATAAATAACATTTTAAAGAATAAGACAGAAGGCATTCTACTTATATTGTAGGACAAACAAAATAACACTTCGTCTTAAAAGCTTAATTTTTTTGCTTTTCTTAATTATAAAAATTCCAAAATATTAAGTTTAAGTATCTAAATTAGTGTTTCTCAACCTTTTTAAACAACGGTACACTTAGCTTCATTACGATATTCACAACGTTTTGGCCATTGTACGCTTCGGCCTTCTTCAGGTGATTGGAATTTCGATCGAACCTTTTATTTTGTCCACCGGGGTAGATTATTCTAGTTTCACGTGCCATGCCTCTTCCGGATGTCTCAGTTATTTCCCTTTAACTCAATGCTCCAAGTTTTGGTATTGAACTCACAACTCTTTGGGTCTAGCCAACGTCTTTATCCATTGGGCCAACACACACACACACACATAGTAACAGGTGCAGTCAGGTGTAACACACACATACATATGCACAGTATCAGGTGCAGTCAAGTGTAATACACATATATATATGCACAGTAACAGGTGCAGTCAAGTGTAACATACACACCTATGCACAGTAATAGGCGCAGTCAAGTGTAACACATACATACATATGCACATTAACAGGTGCAGTCAAGTGTAACATATACATACATATGCACAGTAACAGGTGCAGTCAAGTGTAACACACATACATATGCAAAGTGACAGGTGCAGTCAAGTTTGACACACATGCACAGTAACATGTGCAGTCAAGTGTAACACACTCATGTACACATATGTACAGTAACAAGTGCAGTCAAGTGTAACATACACATACATATGCACGGTAGCAGGTGCATTCAAGTGTTACACACACACATACACGAACACACACAATGAAAAAAGACTAGAAAGAGAAGCCATATAGGAATAGCGAAATATGCTTGTTTGAAAATCAGCAAAAAATGAAGGGATTGAAATATTTCCTAAGAAACGAAAGAAAACCGAGTACTGATGTAAATAGAAAACGGTGCCCTCATTTAGGTTCCCCGCCCCGAAGGGCGGATGACTACCCAATGTTGGGTCGCCATTCTCATTTATGTCGGTGTAAATCTAAAACTGATTATAACCAGCTGCATTTTCATAAGGAATCGAAATATGTAAATAAACGCCACGTCGAGAAATAAGAAATCGAACGCTGTTGCTAATATAGTTGGATGTTTTATTTAAAACTTTGATCGATCTGGGTGGGTAAGTAGGTAGTTGATATTAAGGACATCTTCTGCCATGTCACTCTAACGCAGGGGTGGGCAAACTTTGTAGTGCAAGGGCCACATTAAAAATACACAATTATATTGGGCCGCATACTATATTAACACAAAATGATTAATATTTAAAATACACAAAAATAGGCTTTTAAAGAAAAAATGTATGTAATTTTATTAATTAATTAAGTACTGTAGAAGATTCACATGAAGCGTATTTATTTGAAAGACAAAGTAATTCAGTTTAAAGTACTTTAAAGAAAAAATATTAATAAGTATTTTTAAGTTGAAGATTTACATGAAACGTATTTGGAAGACAAAATAACCTTATTTTAAGAAAAAAATTATTTTTATTAATTATTATTATAAAGTTGAAAACATATATATTTGGAAAACAATTCTGCGTAAATAATAAAAAAACAATTCTTACTAATATCTTAAAGTAGAAACTTCAAATGAAGCACATATAAAGTAACCAAATTAAAAGAGAAAATTAATTTAGATTTTAAACATCACAAAGAAGAAACAATAATTTCAAATTTAACCCTTTTTTAACTATTTATTAGGTTGGTGCAAAAATAATGACGTAATAATGTCGTTTTTTGACGTTAATACGTCAAAAAACGACATTATTACGTCATTATTTTTGCACCAACCTAATAGTAACTTCACATGAAAGAGATTTATTTGAAAAAACAAAGTAACTCAGCAACAGAAAGATCTCAATGACTCAATGGGAATAATGTATCTGGTGGGGGTCATTTACCAGTTTGTTAAAATTAGGCGTCAAGTTGCTTGTAACAATTATTTGGCGTTGCTTTGTAACTTTCTCCTTCAAATTTACTAACAAATGGCGGGTGGCATGAATTCATTTGGCGGGCCGCATGTGGCCCTCGGGTCGTAGTTTGTCCACTCCTGGTCTAACGGGTCAGCTCTTCTCTCCTGCCAACACACTGCAAGGTGTAGTTGGAAACACAAACGAGCGTCATTGGAACTGCCCGAGAGACAATCTATCCCCTGTAAATGGCAGACCAGAACTGATTACCTCGATTCCAGCCGTGACTGCAACCAGAAATAATTAATGTCTGGTTTGGCTTTGAGCTCAAATATCCTTACCCACTCATTTACTTTTCCACTCCCCTTCGATCAAATAGTCGCTGCTTAGAAAACCTGACTTCAAACGAAACACTTGAGATCGAAACAAAATCAAACTTTCCCCTTCTACGTGGGGGTGTGCTATTTATAGTGTCACACTGGATCGTCATGTAATGTCGAGTCTTCTAGTGAATACTGGACAAAGACGAAAAAAAGACATAAATAGAAAGAGAGATTTTTACACCGATGAATTCTGAGAATACCAACAATAGGGCAAGTTTTAAGGAAGAGAAAGACATTTTTCTATAACAATCAGAAAGACACAACTGTTATTTTGGAGACACATAATACAAGCCTTGTATGTGTACTTCGAGAATTATTCCGGGACTTATATAACATTACATTAAAGGCAAGAGAAGCTGAGAAATGCAGCGAGTAGCTTTTGTTTAGTGGCATATCAACACTTTATGGGTCATTTAATGCCGAAATTTAATTTTCTTGGGAACATTAATAATTTTATTTTTATTTTATTTATTAACATGGGGATAATCCATGTGTACTATGCCTCAAGGTTAGAAGTTTTTAGGTCATGTATATGTTTTTGCCTGTCTGAATTTTAACCTTTTACACCTTTTTATGTATTCTTCTGCATCTGTAGAACAGCCTGGCCACCATGCCTCTAGCCTTAAATGGTATTTTTCGCCGAATATTTCATTTACGCGCCTTGTTGGATTTTCCTATATGACAAAAACAAGGCTTTTAAACAGTCGTGTCATTTATTTTTCCGCTTCCCTTCGGTCATATAGACGCCGCTTAGAAAATCCGGCTTCAAACGAAAGACTTGAGATCGAAACAAAATCAAACTTTCCCCTTCTATGTGGGTGTCCTAATTATAGTGTCACACTGTATTGCTATGTAATGTCGAATTTTCTATATAGCAGTGGATGTTGGACAGAGACGAAGAAAAGACTTAAATCGAAAGAGAGATTTTTCCACCGATGAATGCTGAGAATAACAATGATAGGGCAAGTTTTAACAATTATTTCGCGTTGCTTGGTAACTTTCACTTTCACTTTCACTTTCAAATTTACTAAGAGTAGGCGGGCCACATGAATTCTTTTGGCGGACTGTATGTGGGCTGCGAGCCATAGTTTGCCCACCTCTGATCTAGAAATAAATGTTCCTTTCTTTTGTTTCTGTTGTACAATTCTTTTTAATCCTTTTTTCATAGTTTGCACCATCCTTTCTGTTAATGCGTTTGATTGTGTATGGTACGGTGGGGTTTTATATGATTTGCATCCAATTTTGTTCAGTCATTGGCATAGTTCCTGTCACCAAACTCTGGAGTGTTTTCACATACTGGAGTTAACTATTTGCCCATAGCTGGGACCCTAGCAGGTGCTACCATCCCGGCTCAGGGTGGACCTGGGAACAACAGCAATTGGGTTGATTCCTCAAAACCTCCAATCTCCCGATTAGAGGCTTTGCTGCCGGATGTAGTTTATCATCGTACCCAGGACGAGCGAGTAACTTACTTGACAAGTCTAAGCAAAGGGATGGAGGAACAATTGTCAAAAAGATAAGTGGAGAGATGTAAAAAAAAAAAAAAAAAGGAACAAGTATTGCTGAAAACAACAAAATGAAGGAAGCTATGGAAGGCGATAATCAACTATTAGGTTGGTGCAAAAATAATGACGTAATAATGTCGTTTTTTGACGTATTTTTTTAACGTCAAAAACGACATTATTACGTCATTATTTTTGCACCAACCTAATACTTCCTTAAGCACCATATATATATATATATATAGAGAGAGAGAGAGAGAGAGGGCATCATAAAGAAACGAGTATTGCTGAGAACAACAAAAATAACGGAAGCTTTGGAGTGCCATAATACTCCACGTCATTAAATACCACAAAGATAAATAGAGATGAATAAATGAACAAAAATTCCTGAGAACCAAAAAGAAAGAAAATAAATGAGTGTCCTATTTGCCCATTTCCTGAAGAAACACAGCACAAAGAGATAGATATCTAATTATTGCACGCTATCCAGTTTAGATACAGGAACACTATAAAGTAACGAATGCAGTCAAAATTCTTAATGTATTGTGGTATTTTATTATTGTGAGATAATAGACTCTTCCAGGCCTATATTAAGTAGGCGACATAGCACTCTATAGAGAGTGATAGAGAGAGACACAGAGAGTCTAGTACGATTACCAGTGTTGGACAATAACATATAGTAAGCTCCACTTACACTATCTCTGTAACCTGTTGTCAATATATATTTCTTACATCTAATCCGTGTTCCGTATTTTACTTCTGTGGTCCCAACTTTGGCACCCACATCATTTATTTACACTATTCGGACTATTGTCCTCATATTTGTCGCCATATTTATTACGTTTCGGCCGTTTAACCAGAATCCTGTTTTAAAATAGCTTGCTTAAATATCATATTCGGAGGCCTCCGTTGAATTTCAAATTTCAAATTTCAAATCAGTTTTTATTTATAGAAACTTATTTTACTTATTAGAGTAACGCTTATTAGAGGCATGTGGAGTAAATGATAGCGGCTTGGATTGAGGAATCGGAGAGCCGAGTTCGAATTCCAGGGAAAGGTATGAATCCTCTTCTTCTCCGCCAGCTATGGGTAAATAGCAGGACTGACCGAGCTTTGATGGCAACTACCGCAGAAAGAAATGGCAACCTATTGCGAGAAAAAAATCTGCATCCTTAGTCATGTATCGAAAGATACATGATCACCTACGTTTGTATCACTCATGGCACATAACTGACTGAGAGTATCGTCACTGGTATATCACTATGGCTGATGGAGAAGAATGCATATATGTAAACGATTCTTCATTATCTCTTCTGTCTGTTAATGGGAGTTCAATTCTGGTCCTCAGCTGCCCTACGAGTTGACCTTGCATAATTGTCATATTAAGAAAGCTTACGCAAAGGAATCGGTTTATTAACAATTAATAAACAGGAAATTATCTCTTTTGGACAAATATTTTTCAATTTATATTTAATTAAATTTAACCCTGAAACAGGTGACCCGATTGAACTAGAAGCAATTTTATCCCTTAAGAACAATTTTATAGTGCTGTGCTATCAAAATTGAGCTGTGAATTATCGTTTTTGTTTTCTGTTTTACCCTAACAAATACAGAAATACAGAAACCGTACCATTATAATATAGATTATTATTATTAGCTGTAGCAGTATTATTATTATTATTAGTAGTAGTAGTAGTGGTGTCAGAATTACTTCATTCCCGTAGTGATAATAAAAGGTTTCTTCAGTACTCCACTGTTTTCTAGTTGTGTTAAGCAATTTTGTTTAAATAATTTCAATATTTCATTAGGTTCGTGCTCGCCAACAGTTATCGGTACAATTGTCCTATCATGTTGCTGTATGGTTTTCAGGTTTTAGATAAGTCTCAGATATTTTTTCCATCTTTTCAATTCCTTTACGTTTTTATTCTGTCCTCTTCAGAAACAGAGACATCTGCGATTTGAAATAAAAAAAAAAAATCCAATCTCTTCTTCGTTGGTAGATTTAGAGTAGAGTATGAATTTCAAAACCGTAAAGATACATTTTCAGAATAGATGTTTACATCATTGTCTGACCAGCTCCCAATGGGTTGTACAATTCCCAGTAGATCGCCTTCTCACCCAATCAT
The DNA here is from genome assembly GCA_963932145.1 of Acanthosepion lycidas. Lineage (NCBI taxonomy): Eukaryota > Metazoa > Mollusca > Cephalopoda > Sepiida > Sepiidae > Acanthosepion > Acanthosepion lycidas. The sequence continues at coordinate 26,735,042 of OZ010610.1, forward strand.
GTCGAATTTTGTACTCTTCCCGGGCTGCTTATTATCTCGCTTATTGGTCTCACCACTTATCTCCGCGTATGCATAATGTCCTATCCTAGCTTTAATAAAATTGGTTCTTATAGAACTGTTCTGTGACTCACTTTCTCTCTTCCGGTTGCTTCTGCGCAACAACGTTTGAAATTCCTCAAGGTTGTTTAATCCGTTGTCTGGCAGCTAATATTTGATTTCTCGTTTTCTGAAACAAATTTAGCTTTCGGCAATTTTGTTGCAATTTTGCTATTATTATTATTGTTAACCTATATCCCACTATTCGTTAGTTAGCACGACCATTGTGCCCTGCCAATACCTCATAAATAATAGACTATTTCATTTTGATCGCGTCGAAAGAGGAAAAAGACACTACTTGCTTTCAGTGACAAATGAAAGAAAGAAAGGTGAAGATAAAAATAGAGAGATAGAGAATCAAATTAAGCTGGTAACAAATAATACAATTTGATCTTTGTCAAAAGGCCGAGATGTACGGTGACCGCGATAAATGCGTCTGCTAAATTATTCTTAAATTATTTTTAAGGGAAATGTTCGTAAGAAGGGGATTTGGTTAGTTATTATTATTATTATTATTATTATTATTATTATTATTATTGTTGTTGTTCCTGACCCCAAATGATATGTTTTGTGAGAATCCAAGTGACCTCAGGTCTCTCCAGGCAATATACTACATGAGGTTGTTTGGAAAATAATGGTCGATTTCATTATGCTATATTTTAGTAATTTTGTAAGCTAGTAAATACTCAATATTTATTCATGGAAGTTTGTTTACCTATTGTTTTATATATTTATATTTTTTTCATATTTTTATATTTCCCGCCAGAATAATTTTCAAATTTAATAGCCCCGGATAGAAATTGAATATTTATGGATTTTTTTTTTTTTTTTTTTTTTTTGCATGCGTTTCATTTTGGTCATAAAACTTACCAGACTGCTCGTAAAAAATATTATAAAGCAGAGTTTCCTAACTTGGCCGATGTGTCGCCCACCAGTGAGGGTTGTAGATGAGCAGTTGAATAGAAGATGGTAGGTGATATAGGAGTTTAAGTATTAAAAAGGTATTTCGACATATACTACCCGAAGAACTAGTCAAAAGTGATATGTAAAGAATCTGCATGAGAAACGAAAGGCTAAATGGGAATAAATGGGTCACATTCCTCGGTAAGATATAAATATCCCAGTAAACAAAGTAATATTTCAGTATTTTCTATATAGTTTTCAATGATTAAGTTTGGTTTCTTTTGTTCTTTAATACAGTAATAGCAACAGCCGCACAATTCAGCCTTATTTACTACCTCACTTTTGTGTTTTTTTATTAGCTCATAAAGTTAGTAGCAAACATTTACCAAACAATTTTGGTATGGTTTTGAATATTTACTATACAGGTGGTCGGTGGAAAATTATTCCATGTGAAAGTGGTCGATGACACAAAATAAAGCTGGCAACCAGATATAGAATGTAATGAAGTTTTTCAGAATATACAGTGCATGATTTCTATATAGGTCTCTGAAATAGAATAGAGTTTCAAAGATGAAGAAAGCAGAGAGTATTCTGCTACAATTACTAATTTTCAATTATAATACTAACTGGTAGAATCTCTGAGAAATCGACACAAAATGAAAGTTTTAAATTTTAACAAATCTAGAATATTTGAAGCAAATGCGAAAAGTAATGAAACTTTATAAACTGGTGTTACATGATCTTAACAGAAATGGAAAATTGGTAATTTCCAAATTGGTAATTTCAAAATTGGTAATTTCAAAATTGGAAATTTCAAAATTGGTAATTGTACGATTTTCAAAAATGTTTAAACAAATGTTTAATGCATTCTCCAAAGCCAATATTTGAACATCGAAAAGGTTATAACCACCGAATGTTGGTCTACAAGATGTATAGTCTTTTACGGATCTCTTTTACAACTAAGAAACATTACAGTTAATTATGTTTATGTCCAGGGGCTGCAAGAATTGCACAGTGAATTATGAGAAACAAAGCCAGAATTACTCATGCAAATGAAATTCAGAAAAATCAATTCCACAGTTGCAGAAACGACACTGCAGAATGTCAATGTCCTGAATTTTGAAGTTTTGTCTTATTCTTAACGTAAATTCTTTAGAATTGTCATAAACTTATGATTATTTTTTCAAATATTTAAATCAACAAAGTTTCACTAACAAGAAAGGTACAGCAGAATTTCTTGGAGGATTTTCGAATCTGAATTCCAATAATTCTCTGATAATTTTATAAAAAATTTCTTCGTGGGGAAATATGTACTGATTCAGCTCATTTAAAATTTGTTATGTGTTAAATCATGTTACAGACGTCTGTGACACTATTTGGCTTGCTAAAAAAAAGAAAGAAGAAAAAAAAAGAAAGGCGAGAATTAAAGTTAGGTGATAAGAAGCCATCACGAAAAAGACACTAAGCAGTGTTATTTTACTGACAAAGAAAAGTGGTAATTTTTTTTATTTCCATTGTCGAGAAAGGAAGATACTGGATTTAATCTGATTTATGTTACGGGGCGGGTGAAAATTCCAGGCTGGTCAAATGACCTACAGGGCAGAATTCTAAATAGATAAAAATTAATTAAGCACCCGCTGACCGAAGAACGAAAATGTCCATTGGACCACACAGAGTTACAAAAAACAAAAGACTAAAACATTAGTTATCTACGGAAAGGTCGTTTGGAAAAGGCATCTGTTTTCTGTCAGAACTGGCTAGGATAGCGAAACTATTTTATCGGATCAGTAATTGGCACCAAGAATGCAAATACGTTCACATGACCACCCACTTGATGCTGGCGAAAATCTGATTGACGAATTCCAGGTGACATTTAGGATAAGAACTGCGATTAAGGGACCACACTACGAAAGAAAAGAAAGAAAAGAAAAAGAAAAGAAAAAAGGGAAGATAATTTTTTTTTCTTTGAGCAAGATTTTTTAAACCGAGGCTAGTCTGGCCACACCCACGCTGCTGAGCGCCCATTAGCTGAATGGTGGCATGGGCGTTAGGCGGAGGTAATCATGTGAAGAAGGAGGAGAGGCCTGTTGCGCCCCCCTGAAGGGATAGGTGGGAGATTCCACTGTGAGAGAGAGGGGAAACCCATTGACACCCTCTGAGGGTATGGGTGAGATACCAATATGAGAACAGAAGAAGGTGGGAAGACGGAAGACTTCCAAAAATGGGAAATAATAAAATTTTCCTGACCGAAAACAAATAAGTGGATTGTGGGTTTAGAATTATCAAGGAACCTCAAACCCCGACAAGCACACCCCGGTTTTGGTCGGTGTCCATATAAGCAGAGTCGCAGCGAGTTAAGTTAAGTTCGAGTTCCAGTGTCAGTTGGGGTTGGAGACAGAGAGGCAAGTAATTGCAGTGAGCTGAGGGCTCTGAAGACCCGCCTCGAAGAAGCTGACTAAGATTCGCGCAAATCACGAACTCAATTTCTAACCAAGAACAATTTATTTTTGAAGAACGACTTAGACTCACACCACCAAAACAAGTTTTACGAATATAACCTGAAGATACACCAAGAACCAGTTTCTTAAAGAACAAACAACTTAAGATGTTAAGACTCGCCTAACAAACACAGTGTCACGAATCCATATAGCGGGTTGGGAAGTAGACGCAGTCCTGTATTCAGCAACCATATGTAAAATATTGTTATCCTTTTTTTAACACATTTGAACTTTTCGAGTTATTATTTTATTTTCTCTTACATATACTTGTGCGATATCACCCTTGTTCGAACTCGGCTTGCATTACGGCCCAGCAACTGATTGATTTCGTCTGCCTAAAATCAATTCACAACGTGGGTAGGTTAGACTGGAAATCAAAGCAGTTACTTCGGTAACCAGACGTTAGAAGGGAGCTGGGAACGACGAGGCTGATACCGAATCTAACCAGATTCCCATCCGAATCACCAAAAGGTTAGAACGTCACATTTGGTGCCGCGACCAATACCAAGCCAGTTGGTCGTCACAGGACAGGATAGCACGACAAACGCGGCTAGGCAGACGTCACATTTGGCGCAGCGATACCGAGGGGACGTCACAGTTGGAATGCGGGTGGGTTTGAACTTTGACTGTGTGGGATTCTGACAGTGATGGATTTACTTTGTTTCAATATAAAACCAAGAAAAAAAAACAAAAAAAAAAAGTGAAAAGAATCACACTGTGATAATAATAAGACGAGGTTGGGAGGCGGTTTAGACGTCTTGTCGCAGCTTGATTTCTTAATGAAACAAACCAGCATGTAGAGATGAGACTTTGATCAACCGGTTAGTACCCGTCCTCTCTACTTCTCTCTCGTTCTCCATTCCTCGTGGAAACGACACGACAACTGTTGTCCCTCATGAAACAACGCGAGGTAAAAGAAAATTGTCCGTCGTTGATCCAATCAGTGATTTAGCGTTGGGGTCTGAAGAATTGTAGGCAGACATAAGAGGGACAGTGATAATCAATTAGCTGACCATTTATATTTGATAATATTTTATAAAGAAATCTAGGATATTTTATTATTTTACATTAAAATGATTACTTTTTTTTCTTTCACTTTGAATTTGAGAAGTTAGCTCCGGCGATCCGTGTTCAACTTCCCGGCTCGTCTATTACGTTCACCTTCTCACAAATACTCATTTGGAAATACATGAACCCGTTTCTTTTTCCTCCGGCCAAGGGTTGAATTCACTTGGTGTGTAAGCAGATGTAAATTGTGTGACCTTTTTTTGCAATCTCCGTGTTTAGGCATTGTTTCTTCAATACAGACATTAAGAGCACTTTTGATCGCTCCAAATATCTCAGTAACAGTTTTTTCTCTTCGTTTATACGTACCGGATCTCACTCTTTTCGGGACATATCTAATGTTTTCTACTACTTTTTCATTGGTGCTGGTTACCACTAGGATCATTAGCACAATGACCAATCCGATTGTATTACTTAAGAAAAGGGCTCCCCAACATTTTTGCACCATCATCCCCGCTTTCACAATTTCCACTGACTGCCTATATAGTTTTTACTGGTTCATAAACTGTCCTTATGATGTAGTAAAAAATACCAAAGGGAGGTAACCAATAACATTGACTTATACAGCAATTACAGAAGAAATAAAAGCAAACTTGACCATTGAAAACTATATATATAATTTAGTTTTATTGTCAAGGTTATTTTTATGGTTAGGGTAGGCGTTGAAGCTGTTAAAAAAATAAAACTATTTATTCATAATTATAAAATTAAAAAGAATATACACTACTAGGAAGTAATAAAAAATCAGCGAATATTTATTTGTTGTACTTAGTCTTCCTATATCTGATTTATATCCGAAAAAATGTTACTTCATCTGAAGAACAATTTAAAAGTGAATTACCTTCTCAATGCTATAGAAAATACCAAAATATTGCTCGTCTGAAAGATATTTATATCTTATCTACAAATGTGATCCAGTTATTCACATTTAACCTGATTTTTTTTTTTTGGTTTGTTTTTTTATACAGGTTTTTTGCATATATTATTTAAACTATTTTTTCGGGTTGTATGGTTTTTAATATTTAGAATCCTATATCGACCACCAAAATTTCTAATCTCCCACCATTTTCTGTCCAGTTAATCATCGCCTGCCCAACAGCTGAAAACGCCCACTGGTGAGCGATATCGCCCAGGTTGGGATACTCTGCTTTAGAAATGACGTCTATTCGTTCGGCCTCAATAGCTTTTATCTCTGTTAATATAGTTACTTTTTCAGATCCGCCTTCACACCAATAGCACCTGCTTTTGTTCTTATATCATCATTTCATGTTCGTTTTCTATCCTTCTCCTAGTTTTTCTCGCTTCATTTTAGAACATTTCAATCGTCGCTACATCAACAAGAAGCTATTCCTTTGCTTATATATAAAAAAACAAAAAAAAACTACGATAATTAGGATCTATTTTCTTAGTCATGGTCTGTATTATTATATATTAACAATAGTCGTTACTGTATTTTTAGTATTACAATGCTTAAGTTATTCATGGCCGAATATCCTACAAAATGGCTAAAGGAGATATCCTTCTTGTACGTACGTTAAAAAAATTAATTAGGCGCCAAACTTGGACAGATACTCGCTTCCAACATGGCTGGCATATTCTGGATTTAACAAATTACAATTTGGAATTTCATCTTACTTATTATTTATTTTTTAATTAATCTTCTGCCATTATTAACGAATGAACACGTAAATAAATGTGTTTTTCTTTTTCTTTTTGTTTTTTTTTGTTTTTACAAAAACGTAAAAAGAAATTAAATTCTTTTCGGGCAATTGCTTGTGGTTAAAAACACTGAAATTCTTCGGTAATTTATTTTGGATTGATTCCAGAGTGGGAAAGAATTTGATGCGTTGGTAGGCTGCATCTCTAAAACTGGATAAGATCTCGTCTGCTTTTCTTCCAATTCCTGTATTTTGATTCCGATTTGTTTTGATGCGATTTTGGATTTGTCTCTTTAACTCAAGCATCCCATATTATGTCGATGTCAATCAAATATAAGTATCACTAGTGAAAAAGTTACCAAAATTTCTTTTCTTAGAAAAATAAAAAAAAAAATACGCTAATTTTTCGAACAAGTGACAACTTTGAAGTTTTTTTCACACAGCTAATAATATAACGGGATTGGCGCTACATAATCAAAACGAAGAGTTGTACAAAATATCAGAAAGAGGAAAATAGTGACATAATAAAGATGCTGACGACCCACATAATTTCAAACAAAGGTTATGTTTAAAAGCTCCATCGGTATTGGAAAGAACGATAAAAGTTACGGGACTTGAGAAATCTGTTTTCCTGAAAAATTGTTTTGATAGAATTACTTTATAAATTTCAGCCGAAGGCAACACTGGCTGCTCAGTCAATGAATGACGAATGTTTCTTTATAAGGAAACTGTTAATATTACCAGTAACATTGTTTGAGAATGATAGTTACCAGATTTGTCGTACAGATCCTTATTACTAAATAGTTATTTCAATTCTTAATTGGTGCTGCATATTGTTGGCCTTGTTCCAGTATTGAATTAAATTATAGAAATGCCAATAAATCTCGATTCTCTTTATTTGAAGGGAAAGGAAATGAGACCAAAAATCTCTTCTTGCACCATTGGAGTCACTAATGAGGTCTTGAAAATAGACAATCATAATTCAGAAACAGCAGAACGCAACAGAACATCTATATAACGCAACGCAACAGAGCATCTATATAACGCAACGCAACAGAACATCTATATAACGCAACGCAACAGAACATCTATATAACGCAAGAGAATAAAATATCTATATAACACAACGCAGCAGAACATCTATATGGCACAACGATATAGAACATCTATATAATATAACGCAACAGAACATCTATATGACGCAACGCAACAGAACATCTATATGACACAAAGTAAGACAACGCAACAGAACATTTATATAACACAATGCAAAAGAACATCTATATAACACAATTTGTGGGCATTTATTTTCGTGTCTGTCTCCTGTGCTTTTGATCATGCGGTTGAAAGTGTTCACGAAATTTAAATTAAGGAAATCTTGTGTATACCTATCTGCACCAGATTGAAGAAATTTTATTTTTTCAAACTAAAGTAAATTTCTGAACATAGAAAAATGGTATTTCGAAAATGGCGATAGCTGTATTCATTAACAATTCCTCTTTCATGTAGTCTCAGGAGATTATGCGAGTCTAGTCGGGTGGCAAGCTAATTCCAGTTAGCAGACGACTGATAAGGCGCATGTTTTTGTTTCTGCAACACCTACAAGACCAACCTGTCACTTATACTGCATCTATGCTGAGCGGGTCATAGTTACAGATTTGTGGCTAACGCGCATCGGAACAGACGCAAAAGACGCCCTGGACTGAGTACTGACCTGTCTGTTAACACCAGTTAAATCCAGGTTTTCCCCGTTAACAGCGGGACAGATTTGCATGTCTAGATACGAGACTCTCTGAAATTAGTTAAGATCCGGGTCTCTGTAAGATGCCTCATGTCAATAAAAGCAACGGGAAAACCAGTCAGCAGTTGTAAGACACGGTGTCTTGTAAAGTCGGTCCCGTAGACCTTTTTGTTCCTAAAGTAGTTATGATTTCCGAGGCACTGTTATTTTTGTTACCTTCCGCACTCTTACCGTACATTACAACACGTTTCTAGGATGGAGCATAGAATCTGGCATGATAAGAAGTTGAAGAAGGCTAGTACCTTCTGGTATTTGTAGATCAGGAGACGAGAGTGGGGAAAGCCTGATGATAATGACTACAAAGAGTCAATATAATGACACCTGATATTCTCTTGTGGTGATCGTAATAGTACTAATACTATCAACAACAGGACTATTTTATTGTTGATAGCACTCTTTGCGTTATTTGGCCATCGTCTGGTGAAGGATAGAGAGATCAAAGATTCAACATTTCCTTATTTTAAATCACATGAATACTTTCAAGCGCACGATAAAAGCAAGGATGAAAGACGCAATTGTCCACTAGTCGCCTTATATATGTGTTTTTACGCGTGGCGCTATAAAGATGTTCTGTTGATCTTGAATGACGGTTGTCAATTTTCAGTTCCTCAGTAGTGACTCCAACGCTACAAGAACAGATTGAATCTATGACAAGTTTGTTTTGTTTTTAATTTGGGATGAACGTACTAGCTGTCGATTCTTGCAGGCGGCTAGAGAGCACAGGAGAGAGAACGGATGTCGGCAGTTTGGCTACCTACTACCCTCTCTATGTGTAAGACGTATCTTCCGGTTGAAACCACGGGTAGGGCTAAATAATATGGATAAAAAAGGGACCAAATGGGAGTCAGGGCCCTCGACTTCCTCAAAAACACTGTCCATTTACGTGCGTTGTTTCAGTCTCCTGACAAAATCCTGATGAGAAACTGGTATCTTGTCTTTAATGAGTCACGTGATTTTTTTTTTTTTAAATCATATTGACTTGAGTATCGAAAAACGTTTCTTTCTTTAATGTCTGCAAAAGATCTTTTTCGTTATATCTGTGAAAACATGATACCAAAATCAGAATGCGCACTGGAATTGGAAAAGATGCCTCTCAAAAGCTAAAAAATATTAAGAAACGTCGTGAATATGGCAATTAAGATGAGGACAACAGTCCGAACAATATAAATAATTTCTGGATGCATAATATCCATAGCAAAGGTTTGATCTGACAAGGCTGTTTAAGAACATTTTTTATACTAGAAACAGTGGTCGTTGACGGAAAATAGTGTTAATTTTTTTCTTATTTTTAATGTTGTTGTGGCCTGTTTAGGGTCCAGAAAGAAAGACACGGAAGACGAAGGTGGGTTGAAAAAGCATATTGAAGATATATACAAAGCAATAGTGTTAGTAATAAGTAGATTAGCACTGCGTCTACGACTCCACTGCACTCCACTTCACACTCTACTTCACGCTGTACATTCTGCTATCTGACTCTCGCAGTTTGTATTTATGAGAGGAGGAAGAGTTCATTCTACTGTAGGAGAGTTTACCGCAACAAATGTAAAGATTGCAAAAGCAAGAGAAACCTAAGAACTGTCGTCCTGGGTATGACGATAAACTACATCTGGTAGCAAGGCCTCTGTTCGAGAAGACTGGAGGTTTTAAGAAGCGTGGAACCACGGCTTAACTGCAGTTGTTCCCAGGTCCACCCTGATCCGGGGTGGTAGCTACGTATTAAGAACTCGGATATGGGCAAATAGTGAACCCTCCCAAACAAAAACGAACAGTACATTTCTATAATGAAATGAACAATACATTTTTGTAGAAAAATAATAAATGCAACACTAAAACAATATAAAAAATACATTTTATGATCTATCTATCTATCTATCTATCTATCTATCTATCTATCTATCTATCTATCTATCTATCTATCTATCTAAAAAACATAGCTTTACCCTATCTATCTATCTATCTATCTATCTATCTATCTATCTAAAAAACATAGCTTTAATCTATCTATCTATCTATCTATCTATCTATCTATCTATCTATCTAAAAAACATAGCTTTACGTATAAAACTGTGCAAAATATCCGTATTTGAAAGTATAAATTTACGTAAAAAATATTTAGATTTCGGCATTATGACTCATGGAGGTGTTGATATGCCGTTAAACAAAATCAACCAACCAACAATACATATTTATAGTAAAATTACCAACATTACATTTTATCAGTCGTTGAACCCATAAAATTGTGTTCAACAAATTTAGATTTCGGCATTAAATAACCCACAGAGGTGTTGATTTGCCGCTAAGCAAAATCAACCAAACAACCAACCTACGAGAAATAGTAATCAGGCATTAAAAAAATGTTAAAACATTAAAAGTTATTTACTAATATTTAGACCATTTTATATCATACATTACTTTGTTCTCCAGTCTACAGCGCGTTCGTTACATGTGACTCAAGAAGAAGAGTTGGCCGGAAATTACGTCATTTGCTTTCAGTGGAGGCCAGAAGTCTAAAATGTTCTCACTGATTAAAATTAATTACTCAGCATTTCCGATGTGTTTTTTGCGACCGGCCACACTGCATTTTCCATTATCGATGTTTAGCTGGCCTAAAATATACACTTTTAAATTTCTGTTTATTTTTTGCGTTTTATTTCTTTTTTTGTAGATTTACAATTATAATAATCAAGACTAATAAAGCGATTTCTTTTTAGTTGTAAGAATCATCATCCTGATAAAAGTTTGGCATTTCGATTACAGACCAACATTAAACTTGACACTTGACAAAAAGACTGCCTAAAGGGTGCTACGTACAGTCGGAATCGGTATTCAACACAGAAAGAAATATCGTTACTAAAAACTGTTTGAGATTTTCTGATATGAAGTACTACTAAAATTCAATCTATTATCCACACTTGTATTATTTACGTTATTCTGACTGTTATCCTCATCTTCATTGCCATATTCACAATGTTTCGGCCATTGTACGCTCCGGCTTTTATGTCTATGTCTCTCTATATCACTGTCTATATCTCTGAGATGAAATATTATGATTACTTGCATTGTTTACATTATTTGGACTGTTATCCTCATCTTCATTGCCATATTCACAACGTTTCGGCCGCTGTACGCTCCGGCCTTTTATGCCTATATCTCTCTATATATCTGTCTATATCTCTAGGATAATGTATTATGATTACTTGCATTATTTACATAATTTCGACTGTTATCCTCATCTTCATTGCCATATTCACAATGTTTTGGCCATTGTACGCTCCGGCTTTTATGTCTATGTCTCTTTATATCACTGTCTATATCTCTGAGATGAAATATTATGATTACTTGCATTGTTTACATTATTCGGACTGTTGTCGTCATCTTCATTGACATATTCACAACGTTTCGGCCGCTGTATGCTCCGGCCTTTATGTCTATGTCTCTCTATATCCCTGTCTATATCTCTAGGATAAGGTATTATGATTACTTGCATTATTTACATTATTTGGACTGTTATCCTCATCTTCATTGCCATATTCACAACGTTTCGGCCGCTGTACGCTCCGGCCTTTTATGCCTATATCTCTCTATATATCTGTCTATATCTCTAGGATAATGTATTATGATTACTTGCATTATTTACATAATTTCGACTGTTATCCTCATCTTCATTGCCATATTCACAATGTTTCGGTCATTGTACGCTCCGGCTTTTATGTCTATGTCTCTCTATATCCCTGTCTATATCTCTGAGGTGAGGTATTATGATTGCTTGCATTATTTACATTATTCTGACTGTTATCCCAATCTTTATTGCCATGTTCACAACGTTTCGGCCTTCTTCAGGTGATTGGAATTTCGAACCGAACCCTTTATTTCGTCCACCGGGGTAGATTGTTAGAGTTCCACATGCCATGCCTCTTCCGGATACCTCAGTTATTTCCCTTTAACTCAAGTCTCCAAGTTCTAGTATTGTACTCACGACTCTTTGGGTCTGGTCACTGGATTTAACCAACGTCTTGAGGACACATGACCCAGTGGATAATGATGTTGGTTAGATCCAGTGACGAGACCCAAATTGTTGTGAGTTGAATACAAGGCCAGAGAAGCAGTGAAGAAAACTTGTAGAGTTAAAGGGAACTGACTGAGACATCCGGGAGAGGCATGACACGTGGAACTATAACAATCTACCTCGGTGGGCGAAATAGAAGTTTCGGTCGGAAATACCAATCATCTGAAGAAGGCCGGAAACGTTATGAATATCGCAATGTAGACGAGGATAACAGTCCGAATAATGTAAATAATGTAAGTAATCATAATACTTCATCTCAGAGATAAAGAGTGATATTCTCCTCACTTTTATTGTTTCGATATATTTCAGCCGATCGGTGCTTTGCCTTCTTCATTTATATATCATATTCGGCCATTTTTATTATCCTTCGAATAATGTTAATAATGATAATTTTCTCCAAGACCTAGGTTAAGTCACGCACTAAATGTTTGTTTGTTTTTTCCATTTTCAATTAATTACATTTAATTATAATTAGATTAATCATTTGTTTTCTACACTTTATCAAGAAGGTAGAAAATGTTATAGATTGTAAGAATTATAAGTGGGTTGGCGGTGGGGGGTTGAGATATTAGTGGTTTAATGATACAAGTTTTATTAACTAAGCCTTTATATGAGGGGAGAAGAAGTGGATTCATGCCTTTTCTAAAGGTTAATATAATGAACCCATCGGGAATTGGAACTCGGCCTTACAATTAACAATTCCGAGCCATTATCCATTACACCACCTGCACACCCAGACTTACAACACCTGGTGTTCCTAAGCTGTCATCTATCTGGGTACTGACCAGACTTGGCATTGCTTAACTTCGGTACGGAAACCAATGTTTCAGTGTGATGTGGTCATAATCGACATTTAATTTTAATTACATTTATTAAATAGAATGTCGATTCCTTTATGAATGATTTTTAGACATACCTAAATGACTGGCAAATATCCGCGGATTTTGCTCTCCTCAGATATTTTGAAACCTGTCTGCCATCAATTACTAGGTACTATTGTATTTTATTAATGCTAGGGTTATGAAACTTCATACTGTATAATTGTAGTTTTCAAGCTAGATTATACGTAATTCGTTTTACAATTATGATAAAACAATCAAACATTAAATTAGGTTCCTTCCAGTTATGTATTAAAGAAATCCTAAAAAAAAAAAAACAACCCTAAAACTACGTCCGGTCTGTTGCACATGGTTGAACAGCATCTCTATTTTGCAATGTCGCTAAGAGATCAACAACAGGCTCGATACCGTTGCGTTGAGGCAGTCGATACTGTGTACGACTTTTGTCGAATTCTCTGCATTGCCAGAGAGGAACCCGGACAAAGCTTTGCCGAAGGGCAAAGTTTCGTCCAAGGAGGTAGACAGATCCCGAACCCGCTTATGCGGGTTGTAAGGGAATATTTTTGGTCGAGCCTAGGGGCTCGGAGAAACCCACGTTAAACTCGGCCTTGTGACACATACATTCCTCGTGGGGAGACTGTTAAATATCGGCTCGACACCGGATAAAGATACTACATCAAGTGAGTTAGAAAACGATTCAGTGTCGCGGCAAATAACAGAAATGCTTACAAACATTTAAGATTTATTTGCTTTTCTGACATGAAGTAGTGTTATTACTGGATGAATTATTTAGATTATTATCCGCACGTTTGTTGTTTTGATCACTATATTTCGGCCCGTTGCTTCTTCTGCCTTCTTCATTTGTATGTTATACCCGGTAATTTGTTGTTCTAGTTCATTATCGATGAATATATTTTCGGTTGAAAAACGAGTCTTTTGTCTCAATCCGTGGCTAAATGGAGATTACAAGAAAAAAACTGAAGATTAACGAATTTGCCATACACTTGCAGAAAAAAGAATATGTCACCGACCAAAATCAAGTGATCAAAACAACAGTGGTTATGATACTAGTCCGAATAATACGTCAAATAAATATGAAATAGTAAAAGAAAATTGCATAAACCAAAGACGAGTCTTGTCAAGATAAGAAAGAATGCAGTCGCAATTTCATGCGTTTAAACCGAAAACTTATACAAAAGACTTGCCATAGATCAATGGTTAGCAAGTATTCTCGCATATAATTATAAGTGTATAATGAGTTTCATTTTCAATTGATACTCTGCTAATTATGATCTTGTTCCGGTTTAAGTTATCATAAATAATCATGAAGGGTTTGCATCTTAAGTAAATCTAGGATATAGAATAGTGAATTTAAAAGCAGAGATTCTGTTCCCAGTTGAAGAACTGACGCAACACAATCTTCCAGGTGATATTATCTTCAATTTGTGCTTCGTCCGTACTAAGCTTAGAGTAAATAATTAATTTTTTAACAAACAATGATATTATAAAAAATAATCGTAGTTAAAAGTATATGCATTGCAGAAATTAGTTTATCGAGCGGGTTAAGAATAAACGGTTTAAAGAAATAACATAATTTTTGCTGTTTGCTTGCATTTAGAGAGTAACCAAAAGTGGAAAGATGGAAATAACGATCTTTAAGTGTCTTGGTGAAATTTATTAACTCTTTTTTTAGAGAGCGGAAACGTGACAGAAACAAATGGTGCTACATTTTGAATTGACAGCGAATCATTCATTTTTCTGTCGCATAATTTTCAGCAAGTTTTCTGTCAAAGAAACCAACTTATTAATAAACTGGATTATTATATGAAAGTAGATTCTTAAGAATATAACCTAGCGTTTATTTATTTTTTGGTTTTAGCAAAAATAGTATATTATCTTTCTCATGATGTAAGACAATCGTCAAGACAACGATTGCTATGGATTGCAACTGGGATAATTTAATATTTACCAGAAAGAAAAGAATACTGAGCTGTTAAGTGACATCTGTCCTCCTTTACGGCAGTGAATGTTGGACGATTTCCCCAAAGATGAAGAAGAGACTCGAGGCGACGGAGATGTGGTTCTACAGAATGATGCTAAGGATATCATGGACCGGGGGTGTGAGAAATGATGAGGTCATAGGGAGGATGCAAACAAGGGGGAGGGGTATATTTAATATCAGGAAGAGGGAGTTGAAGTTTCTAGGACACATAATGGAGGGCCTGGAGAATCTGATACTTACGGGTCGAATAGAGGGAGTGTGAGACAAGGGAAAACAGAGCGTGACATAACTGGCGGGCTTAAGCAAGTGGGTGACAGAACGTGGTCTGTGGGAGGAAGAAGAGGGAAGGAACTTGTTGATAGCTGCAATGGATAGAGGGAGGTGGAGGGCCATAACCGCCTACATCCTGAAAGAACATGACACAAAAAGAAGAGAAGTGGCTTCAGGAGTTCGAGCCGAGCTAAAAACCAGGATTTTGAGAGATGATTTCAGAGCAAGCAGTCTATTCACTTTTGGAAGATTAGAGCTATACAATGTTCCTATATCCATTTTCAACCATTTGACCGTATTCTGTACGAAGTTATTTGTTCAATAAGTGAATGATGTTTGCTTTATGTATTTAATTAAATAGAAACGTGTTTATCATTTTTGTTAAAAGTTTGTCTTTTTGTATATTTGCTTCTTTATATAAAATAATTTAATAATAACTTAAAAAAATAATGTTGTGAATGTGGCAATAAACATCAAGACAACAGTCCGAACAATGTAAAAAATAAAGTATATATATATATATATATATATATGAACCTAAAGAGCCAGGTAAACCTACCTAGGTTTCAACTATAGGGATGACGCTGACGATCCGTATAGGTAAAACATAAGTAGGTTTACCTGGCTCTTTAGGTTCGTATTTAGGTTTGCTCTACTTAGTGTATTGAGCACTTTACGTAGTTATTTTTGATTTGGACTCTGAGCTTGAATTCTGGGCGATTGTTTTCGCCTCAATTCCATGGTCTTAGTTCTTTCATGTTTTATCCCTTATTTTCCCTTTGGGCATTGGTTTGTTCAATTACAAGCCAAAATACCTAAGGTTTTTCCAAACGAGTATAACTATAACTATAACTATATATATATATATATATATATATATATATGTGTGTGTGTGTGTGTGTGTTTGTGTATGCACACTTTATTTCAGGATATTACATCGAAACATGTCTAAATCTCCATATAATTGCAGTCGTGCTTCGATGTGCATACAATGCATCTCATCAGGTGATAGTAAATTACTGGCGAGTGAACGATTCATAGATTTAAAAGCAAAATACTGCCTCTGTTACGAAAAAAGAAAAAAAGAAAAGAAGCAGGTGGTTATAAATTTTGGGGTTCTTTCCTTAGATCAACCAATCATATATGACCTACGTTAAATTTAAATTAATATATATATATATATATATATATATATATATATATATATATATATTTATTTATTATAATATTTTTTAAAAAAATATGATTCCTTCGCTACATAAGAATTCTCATGTTTCAAAAACGAGAGCCGAAACCATCAATATGATTATTAAAATTAAGTTGAATCAAGGTGTTGGGTCCCGTTTCATCCTCAAGCGAAAATTTAGGAATAAGCTATCTTGTGATTTGCGCGTGTTTATAAGTATGGTCCATTGCAACATTAATTACTATGGAAACGGCTATGCCGGCCATCTTGGTTAGGTGGTCAGACAGTTAATTCTTATCTACAGATTTGTCACCTTCGGAAAGGTTATGACAAGGTATAGTGGGGTATCTATTTCAAAGCTAATGATGGCGGACATCGTCTAGTTAGTTTACAGCGGAGGATATTTCGTGGCGCGACAGTAAGTGTCGAGAGGATTTTGTTTTATTATTATCTATCTGTTAATCTCTTTATTTATTTCTTTATTCAAATGGCTGTTCCGTATACAAACGTGTTGCACTGAACTACAATTTGTTTTTTGACGACTTCACAAAGGGTTTTTTCTATTTACTGATTTGGCTAAGCTTTTAAGACTTTTATTAAACTATGGAATGTATTTATTTATCTATTTTTTTATGCTAATTATTTAATTTGTTGATGTCGGCAAAAAACCATTAACTCCTGCCTATGGTTTAATAACTTCTCATTATTTAGAAAATTAATGATGTTTAATTTTTCGTGTAGGCATAAAGGGCATGGGTCATCCCAGGTTTTACAAGTTCTTGTTCTATTTATTATTTTCCATTTTACTTTTGGTGTTTTATTCGTTTCTTTTAGATGCCAGAAATATTGGGATAGAGATGTCTGATTTCTATTTTGAATATTGTTGAAGGAGCTCTCCATCTAATTTTAAATTTATTCTTCGTTGACCCAATGTATATCTTATCAGTGTTAGGACTCTCAATGGACTAGATAGTGCATTGGTATAACACGGATTTTGTGAGGCATTTATTTTCCAACGGGCAATTTCTATAGGCAGGAGTTAACGGTTTTTTGTCGACATCAACAAATTTTCGCATCAAATAAATAGCATAAAAAAATAGATAAATAAATAAATTCCATAGTTTAATAAAAGTCTTAAAAGCTTAGCCAAATCATTAAATAGAAAAAATCCTTTGTAAAGTCGTCAAAAACAAATTTTTGAAACATGAGAACTCTTATGTAGCAAAGGAATCATATTTTTTTAAAAATATTATAATATAAGCTCTACTTCTGTATGGAGCACTGTCTTCTTAAAAATAAAAACAAAAATACTTAGGAACTCCAGATTATTTACCTGACGTGTTCCTTCCTATTTTTCTGCATACTTGCGCATATATATATATATATATATATATATATATATATATATATATATATATATGTGTGTGCGTGTGTGTACACGCTTATATGTATGTATGTACGTGTATATGTTATTGTGTATGTGGGTATACGCATGTGTTTTTGAACATAGACATATAGGTCCTCGCTAGATTAGATAATCGTTATATTTATTTTCTATATGTTTATATTTAATTTGTAACCTGTAGTCGATATTAATTTTGTCAAATTTACGTAATTACACAGCGGCCCTTTCAGCAAATCCCCTTCAATTTTAGTTCCTCCCCACCCCATCTCTCTCCCTCACCCCTTGTTTTTTTCTTTTCCTCTCCCTCCCTCTTCTTCTGATCTTTAAGATTAGAGCCTCTATTGTGTGGATATGTCGCCAAAAAATGTACCCCTTCCGGTTACATCTTTAATGTATTAGACATCCGACAGCATTTATATTTCTCTCACTTAAACCGTCTTTGACTCCCATCTCGAAAACTTCTCTCTGTTAAGTTTTAATCTCCCATCTTCTCTCGTCTGTTACCCCTCTCTTTAGCTCTAACATTCGTCCCACACTCTCATACTTACACTCTCTCTAAATTTTATTTTTTATTTCCGGAGTTGTTTTTTCTGTTTTCTTTTTGAATTTGTAGGTCTGAAGAATTGAATCGTATTTACGATTCCAATGGAATAAATTATGACCACGGAATATTAGTGTTTAAGCTTTTTTATTATATATATATATATATATATATATATATATATATATATATATATATTGTATTAGGGCAGCAGATCATCATTCAAACATATATTGTTAAATATAACAGATATCGAATGTCTATTATGTTTAATCATAAGCCGTTCTATGGTCCGTATAGTTGCTTTAATTTTAGGAGAAAATAAAGACAAAAACTCTCTAACATTTGAATATTTTTTATTATGCTGTTCCTTGATCTAAGATTTCGGCTCTCATGAGCCATCTTGAAAGTGGTTATATGAACATTTAGACAAAGATATTTACCATCAAAGGTGATATTCTGTTATGTTGACATAGAAGATTGCTATGCGACGATAACGCAGATCGTAAATTCATGATGCAGTTCTATGACGCCGTACCACGTGAGAAACCGAAATATTAAAAGAACCGTATGTCTAGATGCAATGTATTGTGACTAATTTTAAATGTAATTTTGTTGAGTGTGGGTCGCTTTGTTTTAATGTAGATGGCCTCTGAAGGTTCTGTTTACCGTGTGTATGTATGAGTATTGTGTTATCAACTATCACACACACACACACACGCATATATATATATATATATATATATATATATATATGAGAAAGCAAGAAAAAACAGAAGAAAGATTATTAAACGGAAAAGTTTCGTAGTCTTTAACAACACATGCCTTATATATATGTATATATATATATATATATATATATATATATATATATATGTGTGTGTGTGTGTGTGTGTGTGTGTGTGTGTGTGTGTGTGTGTGTAGGAGGCACGGTGGAGTAATGGATAGCGGCTTGGATTGAGGAATCGCAGAGCCGAGTTCCAATTCCAATCGAATTCATTATATTCACTTACGTGTTAATACCCTTGGGAAAGGTGTGAATCCTCTTCTCCCTCCAGCTATGAGTAAATAGCAGGACAGACTGGCAACTGGTCTAGGAGAAGGACAACTCTGAATTCCAAACCTGCCGAGGGTCGTTTGGGAACCTTGTGGCACTTAGTGCACCACGGCTCTGAATTCGGCCCTTCAAACATTGTGGCTGGTCATGCGCGAAACCTTCACCACTATAATCAAATCTCATGTGCTGGCGTGCGGCTGTCGGGTTCCTGGGAACTGATCTGCTTGACCCTCATACGTCGAGTTCGACGAGAGAGTCGACTATATATATATATATATATATATATATATAATTAATTATAGATTAATTTGATTAAGGCCTTAATTCACATTTATATTCTGATGGCCTTCTTTGCGGTGAAATTGAGTTTGTTAGAATGACGCTATCAAAAAACGGATATCCTTTAGACTCCGTTATCCATAACGTCATTAGTAAATTTCATAGGGTTAAGCCGCAATTTGTTGATAAATGCCCAGTTTATCTGCGTCTTCCCTATATTGGTACAGAGGGTGAGAGTTTATCTAAACGAATTTCACGTTTGATCAATAGCTGTTATTTTTCGGCGAATGTTAGGGTAATATTTGTTACCCGGCCTGTTTTCTCTTCCATTCGTAAGGACGTCCTCCCTCCCCATCATCTTAATTCAGTGATTTACCGACACAAGTGTAGTTGTGGACTCGATAACATAGGGAGGACGTCCCAGCGTTTGGATTCGAGAATAAAACAACATTTACCCCCCCAGGATTTTGAATCCGTCTGCCAGGTAGAGCTTACTAACCAATAGTTCTGATTTTAACTTCGATTCTTATAGTGTCAAAATCGAAAACGTTCCAATTTATTATTGTTCTAGTAATTTTCTATTAGTAAACTGATATCCTGTGTACACTTACAAAAAGATTTTATTTCGTGTTCTAAATTAACTTTCTGTAACATTTACATTTCAAAGTCTTTACAGCATATTAATATCTTGGTTATTCGAAAACGCCTCTCTTTCACTTGTTTTTTTCTGTTTTACAGCATATCATTATTATTATTTCAGGGATGATATTGCCCCTGCCGCAAGCGGAAACAGTCTGTTTCATGTATAAACGCAATCGTCAGGCCATGTACATGTGTTTGTGCACGACTATTTATGTATACTGGTCAGTGAGGCATTATAGATTTATTGCATTATTCTAACGCTTATTTGGATGGGGGTTGACGGTTATGATTCGAATTATTTTAGGGGCTACCGAGTGGAAATAATTGTGGATCCGGATGCAGTTTTGTGCCTATTTTATAGTTTTGTTTGTTAACTTTATTATTATTCATTATTCATTATTTTATTCTTGATTGTTATTATACGTTTACTTGAGTTTATGTGGGCGTTCGCAATTTATTAATTTGTTTATTGTTTACTTAATTTATATACTTATAAGTTAAAATAAATAAATTAATTGTTTATAAAAAATTCATAATAAATCATATGCTTATAATAATTTATAATAATATTATAAGAAATATACAACTCCAGCCACTTAAAACAAGGAAATTAAATTAATTATCTACTATAAAAAATTAAAACTGATAACATCATTGTCGATAGGAATAACTTACATGCAAGATCCAAATTACAGAGAATCAATATTATTTATAAATTCACATTTCTCTTAAGAAATTATGTTACTGATCAAACAAAATTCATGAAGAATTACATTGGATACACTACAACATGTTTAACAAGAAAACTCACGTTACATCTTTCTGGCCATAGCTCAATTAGATTTCATTAAAACACACAGGGAGACCTACCAAACTTCATACTTGTTGATAATACAAATATCATAGACTCATCCCAATGTAAAAATGGCTAAAAAATAATGGAAGCATTGTTAATATGAAAGAAAAAAATGCCAACATTCAATGACATCAACTGTAAACACGGCTACAATGTTATGACCATGTTTGGAAAACAATACATTCCTATAACTCAAGATATATACATAAAAAAACCTATACTTTAAGTTACAAGTAAAAATAATATCATCCTTGATAATGACTAGAAAAGTGCCGAAAACCGGTGGGATATACAAAGCATTTGGACAATTTCTACATAATTTATGTCACGGAAAGAAAAAAATGATAAGAACACAATAAATATTCAATAAAAACTTAATTTTTCTCTCTCCAGTTTTTAAAAATAAAATAAATTTCCTGAATGGTACTTTAGCTTTCCTTCGTTTTCTTTCATTCATAGGAGATGACGCAACGAAAAACCAATTTATTAAAGAACAATGTCTACATTACTGAATAGATACCCTTGAATCGTACGTGCTCTTACTTTAACTCTACCCTGCTATCGTCTTCACTTAAAGTCTGAAATTTTATTTACAATTGTTTTTTTTTCTCAACAGCTTTGTTTATCACCCAGGTTAAGCTCCTTCTCCGTCTTTCGAATACGACTACAGCCTTATCCTTTCTTTCCGGTTCCTTCTCCTAAAGTCTGCTCATTCTCGTTCACTCTCAGTAATGTCTTGCATCTTAGTGGCATTATTGTCCTGAAATGATTAAAATAAGGACGTCGTGGAGGACCTCGTACTTAAATTGGAAACGCTGACATATCTACGAAACTGTGCTAGGTTTTCTAAAGCGATTGCGTAGGTTTTAATATACCAACATTTTTGCTTATATGAAGAATACAGAATAAAACAATTATCAAAAACTTCCTTGGAACATAGGAAAGAGGGCTTGGAGAATTTGACATTCACAAGATATACTGAAGGCAAGAGAGACATAGGGAAAGAGTAAGTGTAAATTGATGGAAGAATTGAGAGTTAGTGAAAGACAAACCTTAATAAGAGCTTCAAAGGAAAGGAAGACGTGTAGAGTCATGATCGCTCACGTCCCGAAGGGACATGGCACAGATAAAGAAGAAGAAATAAATGAGATCCTTGACCTTCTATAACCTTTATCAGTTTTTAACTCATTAATTTGAACTTTTTTTTCTGTTTCGTCTTTAAAATTACTGACAGTAATTTTTATTGGTTCTCAGAGATCTTTCTTGTTAACTTGATCATTGTTTTCTATTGTCGTAGGTATCTCCTTTAATAATATTTCCGACTCCCACTGTCTGGTGCTAAACAATCTTCCTCATTTGAATCTTAAGCGTTTATTAGTCTATTATTCGTTCTTGTATTGAATATTGTTGACACATTTGGTCTGGTGCTTCTGCTGTGTATCTAGAGATTCTTGGCAGATTCCAAAGAAGAATCTGCAATATTATCTGTATTGACCTGGCATCTCAGCTTCAATCATAATGGTAATTGTTCTGATGAGCTTTCCCCATTGGTACATCGACTTCATGAAGTTAAGCGTAGTTCCATTTTGGCAGCTCGTCAAAACCTTCCTTCTTAAACATATTTACTCAAAATATATATGGTTTTAAGAGCTTAATTATTCTAATTGGACATACACAGAAATATATCTTTTATATAGAATTGATATATCAAATATTGAAACTGCAACTTTAATGTCAGTGTTAGGTATCCAAGACCCTTAAGGTAAAAGATCAAAAAACGCTTCACCAAAGACCGAGGAATATGGACAACGAACACAAAACGATGTGTAGTACGAATCTTACCGCTACTCTTTGAGAGCAGCGCTTTTTGTGAGTCATTAAGCTAGCTAACAAGCAGTCTGTTCTCTATTGAGAAAGAACACATTTGAAGTACCTGAAAAACCGCAAAGTAACCCTAAAGTGGTGGTGTGATATACTTCTATGATATCCTAACTTCGGGAATTTAAACGAAGTACTATAGATTGGTAGATAGGTCTCATAACTTTACCGTTAAAATTGTTAAATGTAAGCGTAACTTCTTTTCTAATAGTTTTTTCTCTCACAATTCTCATCTTTGGAACTTGCTTTCATGTTAACTTAGTCAGTTATGTGCTATGCAATACACGACTGACGAAGCAGATTTTTTTCCTGCAATAGGTTGCCATTTCTTTCTGCGGAAGACCAGTTGCCATCCAAGGCTATAGAACACGGTCTGTCCTACTATTTACCCATAGCTGGAGAGATAAGAAGAGGATTAATACCTTTCCCAAGGGTATTAGCACGTAAGTGAATGTAATGGATTCGACTGGAATTTGAACTCGGCTCTCCGATTCCTCAATGCGAGCCGCTATCCATTACTTCACCGTGCCTCCTTCATGTTAACTACAATCTTAAAAATCTTTTAAAAATTGGAATTGAACATCAATCTTCATTTTCTGTCTCCTTGAATCCTGTTCTTTTTATTGTCTTTTCTCCTCATTAGTTTTCTCAGTTTCCTTCAATTTGTTATCCTTTGTACTCAGTAAATCCTTGCACCTTAGCTGCTTTATTGCCTTACTTGGGTGAAATTATTAAAAAATACAATGCATATATATAATACGAAAATGGAGCCCAATGTTATGTCTGTCACTAAAGCATCGAAGGATCAATTTATGTTGTAAATGTTTTGCTAAACTAGACCCTGATTTATGTGCATGGGTGTGTAACTGTACAGAAGCCAAAAACTTATTTTATCGAGTCAATGACTTAAGGTTATCTATTTAAGGGTTGGTCTTTTGTGGTTTGGTAACAATGCAAATTGATTTATTAGACATGGAAAAAAATTATATAATTTTTTGGCTTCTGTAAAAAAAAGTCGACACAAATTAAAGGTATACTTTATAATAATAATTACATTGTAAACCAGACTTCTAAAAACTTAAAAGTTAATTTCACACATAAATTTGATTAATTTCATTACATGAAAGTATATAAGGAAAATATATTTACCTACAAAAATACATATTTTAGTTTCAGTTAATTTTTGCAAAAACAAAAAAGAAAACAAAAAGCAAAAACAATTAAAACAAAATCAAAAAACATTTTGTGATGACGAACATGAAAATCAATTATTATATTTAACGAATAAATATTGATCAATGCCAAAAAGAGAATATTAGTATAATGCTTACCGTTTCTTTGTTTGATATAAAGAATTGATCGGCTATCGATTTTCATTATATTTTGTCAAAGAACCATTTTTTCCCTTTCTGTCCGGTATTCAAGGATTGGCAGTTGGCTGGTTTACCATTACTTGCTCTGAAAATTGCGAAAGTCAATTTAGTTTTAGCGGCCATTTTTTGGTTGTAAAGAAAAAAAAATGTTCATGACAGATTAGAAATTTATTATGACAGTTTTATTTGCTTTAAAAAAAAACACATGCATCAAGCATCTTTGCTAAAAACTTATGAAATGCATCATTCATAGTGATAGATGATTAATAGACCAGCTACAAGCTCCGAACAATGAAAATATACCATTTCTTATTATTTCATTTTTAGTATTATTTTTAATCGAGAAAAAGTAGGCATTATCAAAATCCACTGATCCAGAGGAACAAGTTTCTTGAACAAGTGGCGTCTTCTTTATTATAACAATATCAAAGAAAAATAATTCTATAATTATATTTATACAATTATATTTCTACATTATACAAAGAGGAACGCAGAAGTAATGGTTAGCGGCTAAAATTGAGGAATCCGAAAGCTGAGTTCAAGTTCCAGTCGAGTAATTAAATTCACTTATATATATATATATATATATATATATATATATATATATATATATATATATATATATATATATATATATATATATATATATATATATATAAGTTTGGAAAAAGTACAAATACATGTCTTCTCACATATCATATGGGTTACGGTCAAGTGGAAACCAGTCTAGAAGAAAGAGACTATGAATTCAAATCATCAATCATGACAATTGAGGCAAAAAGTCGACAAGAAAGTAAATTAAAAAATACAAATATGAGAGGAGGGAGAAACTTCAACATCCCCGATTTATGTAGAGAAAGGACAATAAAAAGAACAGGATTTAAAGATGGGGAAAATGACGAATGATATTACATTTACATCTTTGAAGATTGTAGTTGACAGGAAAGCAAGAAGGAATCTGGGACAACGTTACTGAGGGGAAAAGAAAATAAAAAGAACAGGATTTAAGGATAGAAAAAATGACGAATGATGTTACATTTACATCTTTGAAGATTGTAATTGACAAGAAGGAATCTGGGAAAACTTTACCGAGGGGAAAAGAAAATAAAAAGGACAGGATTTAAGGATAGAAAAAATTACGAATGATGTTACATTTACATCTTTGAACATTGTAGTTGACAGGAAAGCAAGAAGGAATCTGGGAAAACGTTACCCAGGGGAAAAGAAAATAAAAAGAACAGGATTTAAGGATAGAGAAAAAGACGGATGATGTTACATTTACATCTTTGAAGATTGTAGTTGACAGGAAAGCAAGAAGGAATTGCGAAAACGTTACCGAGGGGAAAAGAAAATAAAAAGAACAGGATTTAAGGATAGAGAAAAAGACGAATGATGTTACATTTACATCTTTGAAGATTGTAGTTAGTAGGAAAGCAAAAAGAAATCTGATAAAACGTAACTGAGGAGAAAGGACAATAAGAAGAACAGGATTAAAAGAGAGAAAATGACGAATTCTGTTGCATTAACATCTTTAAAGATGTAGTTGACAGGATTTCAAGAAGGACTGTGTGAAAACGATGATGCTGCATTTACATTTTTGAAGATTATGGCTGATAGGAAATCAAGAAGGAAACTGGGAACCGATGATGTTGCATTTACTGTTTTTTGAAAATTTTAGTTGACAGGAAAAGAAGAAATGCACTGAAAAGATGATGATATTGTATTTACATTTTTTGAAGATTGTATTTGATAGGAAATGAAGAAGGAAACGATGATGTATTTCCACTGAGAAAACGATGATGTTATATTTCCACTATTAAAACGTAATAAAAATGTTGGATTGAAAACTAAATCCATTAAACGTAATAAAAATGTCGGACTGGCAACTAAATCCATAAATTCCATTAATTAATTGCTTTGTTTATGTTTCGGATACGAAACTTATCAGATATGTCTTTTGCGAAAAATAATGAGCAGGATGTGCCTTCCTTAAAATTTGAAAATAGAGCCTTTCTTACTGTGTTGTTCTTCGTGTTTAATCGATAAAACTCACCGACTTAAACAAATGTGGACGCAAGTTCAATCCTCCTCGGAGAAAACATTTTCTTTATTAAGATAATTTTTTGACGTACAGTGGGCGTTAATAATTAAGTGTAACTCAAGACTTCAATGTTAAGATAAAACAGCATTTAATTACATTAGCAAATATATACTTAACAAGAACAAAGGAGTAAAAGTCAACCAAAAATAATTAACTATTTCAGTGGATACCTTGTTAGTAGCGCGGCTCGGCTTAACGTCAGGTAAATCCTTAATCAAAACCCAAATTATCGACGCACAATAATTCACACTAATTCGACTGGATAGTTCCACTCAATAGTCACTTAATAATCACTGCAGTCAGTAGACTGACACCGCTATTTATACACCTGGCAGAAAAGTCCAGAGTATCACGCTCGAACCTCGGTGTCGGTAACTAGTCATTTCCTTCCTATATGACAGATAATTTTTTTTTCTTTTAGCTTCCATCAGCATAGATGATGCTAAGCTCGAACATAGTGATTCATTGTGCCATCTTGGACTAACGTTTTCTGTTGACAGGAGGTAGAAATATATTGATAGAGATTCTGGCGAGAAAAAGGGAACCGACTTTTCTAGCAGCAGATCAAGCAATTAAGTTGATTCACTATGTCGGGCTACACAATCTTTCTCTCCTGAATCTTTTAAACATATTTATAAGTCTATCATTCGTCCATGCTTTGAATATTGCTGTCATATCTGGTCTAGAGCCCCTGCTATATATTTAGAGATTCTTGATAAAGTTCAAAGAAGAATCTACAATGTTATTGATTCTGGCGTAGCATCTCAGCTTCAGTCACTTTTTCCATTTCCACAAATGAGAAGTGCGATAGAAGAAAACTGTTAGTATAGAACTTACCGTTGCATTCAGCCAATTCAACTGATAATTGATGAGACTTTGCCGCCAATCTAGTACTGCGTTTAAATTCATAAGGTTCAGGTACCATAGCAAAGAGTTCACCCGAACAATTACAATGAATGTATTTATAGAAAAGGCACAGAGAGGCTACATTATGGCAGTGATGAAGGGACTGAAGCCGAGATGTCAGGTCAGGACCAATAATATTGCTGATTCATTTTTGGATTTTATCAAGAATATCTAAATATAAAGCAGGATCATCGGACCATACGTGGCAGCAATGTCCAGGGCATAGGCGAAAAGTAGGCTTATAAATATGCAAGATAGATTCAGGAGAGAAAAAAATGCCTAGCACCACACAGTGAACCAATCTTCTTAGCAGCTACCCTAGAAATATAGTCAATATAGTCTTCCACTTCATGTCAGCCGAGAATGTAAGCCTGAGAAGGTGCAACGAGATGATGAGCCATGTTGATGGGAAGCAGGAAGGGGTCTTTTATGGGTATGTGTATAAAACATAGAAATAAAAAATAAAGAATTATGGGAATTCGACACGTGGAATTTGTCGAATATGGATACGCAGATATGAATGACTTTCCAAATTATATCAGGTTTTTAGACTAGGTCTCTAAATTTTAAGGGAGATTGTTTCGTGACGTTTTAATAACGCCCTTCGGCACCATTATATTTTCACCGAGCTGATGTGTACTCTTTCAATTCTTCTTCTTTTATAGGACGTGCTCCTCCAGAACGTAGACGATCATGGATCTCCACCATTTCCTATTCTTTATAGAGTTTAGTAATGTTTGTCATTTATATTCTCCCTTCCAGTGAATATTCTGCCATTGATTAGGTAGGATACTTAATGTTTCTCTCGGCTCCTTTTGCCTTCAGTACGTCAGAATGTCAGATTCTTTAAGGCGTCTTTCCTCGTTATGTGCACAAGAAATTTCAACTGTTAATTTTTAATTCTAGGTACAAGTGGTCTTTTTCCCATTTTTAAAAACTTTCCAGTTGAACACATGCTCTGTCGATGCAATTCTCAACATCCTTCTGTATAAAGATATCTCCTGTGTACCTCGCAAATCTCATTTTCATCAGTAAAGAGACAGCATTTACCGCCATATAGAAATATTAATAATACAGCAGTTCAGCACTCTGTCTGTATTTTCCTTTCACGTAATACTTTGTTTAGTTTTTGGAAGGCAGCTTTTGATATACCAGTGCGCCATTAGATTTCTGTCATATTTTGCATGATGTGTTCTAACGTTAGAATCGTATAATCTAATGCAAATATGCAACAAAAAACAGCTTAAATTATTTTTTTTATAACTTTGTTCGTACTACAAATTTATTTTTACCAAATTCTTTGTGGCTCTTGCTAATGACATTAGATATTTGTATCAAATTTTAAGTGACTTTTTTTCTGACAATTTTCATTCTAAAGGAAGCAGGTTGTTTCCTAATTTCTTTGAAACTCACTATAGAAACCAGCGCATACAACTATATTAAGGCCCTTCATCTCAGGGGTCAACTTAATGTTAGTTCCCTGTTGAGAACTGACGATTTATCCTTATAGTGCCTGGGCCATTTTTGGCTCATATTCCCGTGACATTTTGCATGTTTTTAGTGAACAAAAAACAAAAAGTAGTATTAATCGATTTTCGAGGATTGTTAGATGCTAAAAACCGAAGAACATATCGTTCGAAACGTCGAACAAAGAGAAAAATCCCAGTATAAAAGCGTGTGAAATAAAATGCCTAATCTCAGAAATTTCGAGAAATGGTTGATTTTCGAATAATATCCCAGCAGTTATAGATTTACTGCTTATATTCATATAATTGTTGAACATTTTAAAAATGTATATTAAAAGGTTGACTACAGGGTTATGTTTTTTGAAGAGAATGGCATTTATTTGTTTCTTTACTCGCACTTCTTACTTCTTAGAATTCTCTTCACAATTTTCCTTCTTTCATGTCAATTACAATCTTCAAAAATTTAAATATAACGTCAATCGTCATCTCCTGTCTACTTGAATGCTTTTCTTTTTATAATCTTTTCTCCCCAGCAATGTTTTCGCAGTTTCATTCACCCCCTCCAACTTATTGGATTTATCGTTTTGCTTGGTGTGAAATGATAAAACATCTCACGTTAGTAAAAGGCTAGTTTCTTAAGAAATAAAGATTCCACATTGCTTTAATAAATATTAAAATCGTTTCTTATGACTTTATCTCTACAATAATTACATCAAACAGTTATAAAAGATTAACCCACATTGCTCTAATAAATATTAAATTGACTTTAATGCTTTTATCTCTTAAACCATTATTAAACAAATTATAAGTTCACATTCCTCGGGTTCGACTTATATGGCGGGTATAAAATACAAACCTTTAACACTGACTTGGAAACAAGTAGGACAGTATTCCTTATAATTCTTTTACACCACTTGCCATACCTCCAGTAGTCTGTCACAAATATATCCGACTAATAATTGAATTTGGTAAACATATTTGGCATATTAACACAGAAATTAATATCAAATAATAAAATAGTAACACAAATCCAGTATTCTATTAATGCTATAGCACACATCGCGTCCAACTGCTGATACACTAAGTGTAATTACTGAACAATGCACGGTTTAAATCAGGCGGCCATATAGACAACTACATACGATACGCAGCAGTACTATAAAAAAAACAACCTGGTAGGATGTGTAATCTACGGTATTAATATTTTATAGGACTTGATGCTGATTTTAATCTGTTTTTCAGTAGACCTGACGAATTTTAAATGTTCGCTAAGTTAAACCGATAAAATTTACGGTACACACCGGTATGTGTTGAGTTTTTTGCTATACAACACATAAAGAAATATTAGGTTGGTGCAAAAATAATGTCGGTTTTTGACGTTAAAAAGTACATCAAAAACCGACATATATTATGGTTAGTGTCGCAATATATAAGCAAATGTTTTGGCACATGTTATCTTATACTGTAGCCTAACTTTATTTACCAACAGGCCTAAGTTTTGGACCACTGGTAGTCAACCATATGTTTGGGGGTCGACCTGTACTATTGATATTGGTATTTTGAGCTAAAAATCTTGAGGTTGACTCGTATACTTGTACGCCGCAATTTACAATATCTGTTTATTGCTCTTTCCTGGGTTTAATTTCTTTTACCATCCAGAATCCAACATTCTTTAAGAACTGCAAAATGTGGCAACTGGATCAGTGACGTCACGACTTTTTTATTTCTTATTCCTTTTTTTCATTATCTGATCTTGAAAAACAATGAGGTTAGTCTAAAGTATATGAAAACCTGTCCCCCCCCAAAAAAAAAATAGCGAGACAAGATCAAGAATGAGTCAATAAGAGATATGGCAGGAGCAATATCAATGATACAACATATCGAATGACAGAGGATCAAGTGATTTGGACATCTCACTCGTATACTTATCAACCTTCCAGCCTACGAACATACACCCTCTGGGTGGAGAGCAAGAGGCAAACCAAGAAGAAATACTACATAAAGATCACTGACAGTAAGACCAAGGTCATGACCGTCAGCAAGAGACCAGAAAAACTGGACATTAACATCAATGGGACCAAGCTAAAGCAAATCAGTGAATTCAAATATCTGGGCAGCATATTTACTGAAAACGGCAAACTATACAGAGAGATCGAAACCAGATATCAGAAAGCCAATGCAGTCAGTTACCAACTTGCTCCTCTTCTAAAACATCCTAGCATTTCCAGCAACGTTGACATACCAGTGCCAGACATGGCCCCTAACAAAAATCCTTGAGAGGAAACTGATCACTTGTGAGATGAAATGCCTGAGAAAAGCAGCGAACAAGACCAGGCGAGACAAAATCAGGAATGAGGGAATAAAAGATATGGTAGGAGCAATATTAATCATATATAGAACGAAAGAGGATCATGTGGTTCGGACACCTCACTCGTATGCCTATCAACCAACCAATACTACGAGCATACGCCCTCAGGTACCCTGACTGGAGAGCGAGAGGTAGACCAAGAAGGCGCTGGAGTGACTCAGTAGCAGACAATCTCAGAGCCCACGAGATATTTCTCCTCCAGGCCACTTGCCTTGCCGCTGACAGACCACTGTGTCTCCCCGCGACGCTTAACAGCACAACCAGAAAGAAAAAATTAAAACAGACATTCCTTTTGTTTTAGAAGCTAAAGTTTGAAGACTTTTTCGCCTACTCTGTAATCATTTCATTCATAATAAATGCACCAATGCTTTCTCTGCCTTTTTGATGTAATCAGCATTTAAAGAAAGTAATTGCGAGTCTTGTTACTGAAACCTAAGAGGAAGAGTCACGCGCCGCAAAGGACTTCTAAAAAATATCGAAACGTTTTTTTTAAAATCAGAGACAAATAATCCTCCTGGCGTCATATTCTTTTTCTTATAATAATCTAAAATATAATATCGTAAAAGGAAAATAACGCTGAATTATATTAGGAAACGTCTAAGCCACCATTTGAAATGGAAAAAAAGAAACAATTTAAGAAAAATCGCTACAATACATGTAAAAAAGAAGTCGTCTCTTTAAAGTTTAAACTGACGAAGAATGGATATGGTTTAAATTTTAATATTTCAATCTCTAATGTCTCAAACTTTTAACTTTTTCATTTGGAACATTTTGAGTTGATTAAAATAAAGTTTCTGAATTCAAATATTCAATTTTTCTTTTCTGTGATGGTGACGAAAAGTGTTTGGCAATTTGACCGGCGACCATTTTATCATCAACGACTTGATTGGTTGCTGCTAATTTTGCTTGAATAAAATCTTGAAAATTAGATGTTTTTGAAGGACAATAATGAATTTAGTATTAAAAGAAACAATTCTTGATTAAAAGAAAATATTCATCTACAAGTAAAGGGATTTAGCAAAATTCAAGGGATTTAGCAAACGAAGTAAGATCCGGAAGAACAGATTATCGCAAGGATTAAGTTGAAAACTTTGAAGTAAAGAACAAAACCAAAAAATATACATCGCAATCACCTCGAAAAGGATTGTAAATAAATGAAAGAAAAAAAAAAAAAAAAACGGTTGATGTATATACAAATGCTAAAAATTTCTAAATCATAAAAATGAATCTTCGTTGTAGAATAAAAGAAAGAGAATTCCTGAACTGTGTGACTCGGCATTTTATGAATGAACAATCGTCTCAGCTAAAATATCGAAAGATCCGATATAGGTTTTTTCGGTTGACCCACGAATTTAACAATGACTTTGTAGATGATATTTTTAACATGGCAGTTGCTATTGAGTAGGGTATCATTTAATTTCTTGCAGTTATATTTTGTGGCCCCGTCTGATTTTTTGTTGAAGGAAAAACATGATTCAATCTCATTAAAAAACAAAAAAAAAAAAACAAAAAAAAAACAAAAAGGTAGATTAGGCTTTCTAGCCTTAGAAGGCAACTAATTTAAAAGAAGGAAAACTCTGGATTATAAACCGGAGAGAAAGCAAGGGGAAATTTCTGCACGACTTTTCTCAAGAATACATGGCAACTCATAGATATTAGGTTGGTTCAAAAATAATGTCGTTTTCTCACATATGTTACCATGTGAGGAAACGACATTATTTTTGCACCAACCTACTAATAAAAAAGGATCTGTGAAGAATCATGATCGCCTATATTCCGAAGTTATATGGCAAAACATAAACATACACACATCTCTCTCTCTCTCTCTTTCTCCTCTCTCTCTCTCTCTATCTATTTATTTATATCTATATCTATCTATATCTATATATATATATATATGGGTGTGTACTGAAAGTTCACCATCTTTCTGGAATTTCTAAACATCTAAAATGAATACGTTAATTCAACTCGGTTTATAGAAAAATCTCTCTCTCTCTCTCTCTCTCTCTCTCTATATATATATATATATATATATATATATATATATATATATATATATAAAGGGTGCCCCAATAACTCGGACCGATTTTAATGCGGATTAAGCTTCAGCATCTAATGACTTTTTTCTTTTTCTTTCAGATTTGGCGGACATTTGAGCAATATTATTTTTCACATATAATTGCCATGACTTAAAGAACATGATACAATGGAGAAATAAATAAATTTTCACCAATAACACCGACTAATTTACTGCTGACTTTGATCCGTCTTAACAAAACACTTTATATATCATCCGTCATAATGTAACACCCTTTATATATATGGATGTTCATTAGCAGAAGTTCTCGAATTTCTAAACATCTAAAATGAATGTTACTGTTTAATTTTATTGAAAGAAATAATATTTGGTATATAACAAAAGTTTTCCGATGTTTGTGTGAAAGACATTTTTTTACTGTGCATTCAGCTTCTAGCCCGCAAAAATGACGACAGTTGAATTTTTGAAAAAACACCTTTTTATCTCGTCATAGGCAGTTAATATGATTTTTATTTTACTTTTACCAAACGTCTGCTGATCGATGGAAGCGGAATCGTCTAAATATTTCGTTCGATACATTGTCTGCTTTCTAAGTCAATGTAGTTTACAGAGAGGCCACTAATACTGTAGCCTCCTCAGGATGAACGATCAATATCTTTTGCCTTTTAGTTGTTTCTAATTTTCGTTCATGGAGACAATACGATGGCCCGTTTTTCATTCACTCACTTCGAATTTAAAATACATGCGAGTTTTGAAAACATAACGTTTCAATCAGTAGAAAAAAGAAAGCTCGCAGTTCTTTGTTTTATATTGTAACTACTAATAAAATATTAAGAAAGAAACATGGTCAGATTTGGTTTCCATCTTAGTTGCGAGGTTAATTCCATTAATATGACGAATGTCAGGATCGAGCAGATGTTTTCTTTTCGTTATTGGTTCAAGTTTTGTACGCTATTTATTCTCTGTGATAAGAATGTATTTCCTTGTCATTTTTGTCGCTTTTCTTTGACCTTCAAATGATTTTATTCTCTTTCTCTTTCCGGTTTTACTGAGAAGTCAATAAAATCCTCAGGCCGCTGTTCAATGGCTTCTGATATTACAGAAAATATGAAATTCCTTCCTCTCACTTCAAGCTACGATAAAGAATGGCAGAAAATGCAGGCCTGCTCATACGAAACACACACACATATCTATCTATCTATCTATCTATCTATCTATCTATCTATCTATCTATCTATCTATCTCTTTATATATATATATATATATATATATATATATATATATATATATATATATATATATATATATTCAAATACTAGGAAAGAGTCAGATTTATAATCCAGAGTTATTTAGCATGTAAAACAGTGCTCGATACAAAATAGAGCATAATATTTTAAAAAAATAATTATTATTATATATATATATATATATATATATATATATATATATATATATATATATATATATATATATATATATATATTGTGTATATTTAGGCAGTAATCCTTCTTTCAAGCATATTTCATTGAATACGACAGAGAAGGTACTTTTATTTAGTTTTTTATACAATTTTTCATGCAATCTAATATATATTTTTCATTTCGGGTGATAAATTATATAAAATCTGTCCGAATGTTCTTTTTGTCCAAGCGCTTTCGGCTATAGATTTAGCCATTTTCAAGGATTAAATATTCTAACGGTTAAAAAAGAAATAGTTTGTTGCATATATGTTTTATAAAATGTTTTCATTTTTCAAAGCACGGTCAAAATATTATGTCCATGTTCAAATGAGATCTAATTGATCTATGATCAGAAAGGTGTAGAGTGAGTTTGCTCTATTAGATCTCATTTAAATATTCATGGAGACCTACCGGACACTATTCGTAACATACTTGTTGACAACGCTAATATAATAGCATCATCTACAGGCAAAAAAAAAACGGGCTAAAAATAATGGCAGCCTTATTAATAAAAACAAAAAAATCAACACTTAATAATATTAACTTTGAACATAAACACAATATCTTGACCGTGTTTGGAAAAATGAAAACATTTTATAAAACATACATACAACAAACTATTTCATATTTAACAGTTAAAATATTTAATCCTTGAGAATGGCTAAATGTATAGCCAAAAGCGCTCGGATAAAAAGAACATTCGCTAAATAAAAGCACCTTGTCTGTTGTATTCAATGAAATGTGCATATATATATATATATATATATATATATATATATATATATATATATATATAGATAGATAGATAGATAGATAGATAGATAGATATAAGTGAATATAGAAGTCAACACTTAGAGGCGACAGTCTGTTTCATGCTAGACACAATCGTGGCCTGACGAATGCATCTAGCATGAAACAGACTGTCGCCTCTAAGTGTTGACTTCTATGTTCACTTTTATATTTATCACACGCTCTATCTCTGATATTGAGCACTTTATCCCATAAATATAGCACATCTTAAGACTATATTTCTTCATATATATATATATATATATATATATATATATATATATATATATATATATATATATATGTATGTATTATGTGTGTAGATGTAGATAAAAATAAATGAGTAATGACTTATGCAAAATAATAGACAACCCTACGTTGTTTAATATCTTAGGAGAATATTTTGGTCTCAGGTGAGAAATAAAAAAAGTATTATCAATATTAATAAAAATATATCTGAATATATTCGGAAATAGTTTGAAGTTGAATGAAAATTAGATGAAATATTCGAAGAACATTATGTCAGATTTACTTAAAAAATTCAATGTTTCGGCAAGAAAATTGGAATTTATTCACTGATATTGGTAAAGATTTCAAAACATACGAGAAATACAGAGTGACTAATAATAACGGGACCCAGCACGTATCATGGATTATAAAAATGAGTACCAAATATATTGATTTCATAACTGATATACAAGAGTTCAATATATTATCTAAGAGTTTGCCATTTCCTACAGGTGTCTGATATCTTTTTTGCTGACGGTGGACCCTCTTGATATATGTGTTTGAAATGAGAGAGAGCAAGCTAGTACATATACTCTCAAGCTAGTACATATTACATCCCTGAGATGGTCACCATCTCAGGGATGTAATATCCAAATTTTAGATAATATATTGAACTCTGGTATATCAGTTATTTTATAAATATGTTTGGTACTGTATATCCGTTTTGTAATCCAAGATAAAATTTCCCTATCATTATGGGGTACCTTGAATTTTTTTGAGTTTCAGATCATCATCATCATCATCATCATCATCATCATCAGTCCCATGTCCGGGTGTTAAAATCTGGATTAAAAATGGATTCGTTGGCGCATCTTTTGCAAGCAAACCTGGCGGAGTTCATTCCTCTCCAAGTCAAACAATAACCGATATCATCCATATTTTATTGTGAAAACATTGATTGGAAAAATAATATCTGACATTGTATAGATAAGAATATAAAAATAAAAATATTACGTGACAAGTTTTGCTTGCTACAAAGCAATGGGCACAGCTTTAATATATTGAGATTCTATAAAAAAAATAACAATCGAAAACAATGAAGATGAGGATACTAGTTTGAAATAAGGCAATAATGAGAAGATTTCTTTTCAGAATGTCGGACATCATTAGGAAGGCCAGAGCTGTTTGGTTTGGTATGTTTAACGGCATATCAACTACTTATGGGTCATTTAATGCCGAAATGTTTTCCTGGGAGCTAATATATTTTTATATTTTCATGTTTCGATCCCAGTTTGGGAGTTCACTACTTGCCCATAGCTGAGACCCTAACAAATGATACAATCCTGGGGCAGAGTGGATCTGGAAACAACAACAATTAAGAGTCCACAAAACCTTCGAATCGGAGAAGCCAGTTTATTGTCATACACAGGATGAGGTCAAAGGTTTGGGTGAAATCAACAAAGTGAGGGGTCGATTTTATACAGTATTTATATATTTGAACAGGACCCCATTCTAAATCAATAAAAAAGAATATTAATCGATTTTGATAGATACAAGTGTTTAAAGGGAGTCGACTGAATGCAAATCAACAAAAATTATTTACCCGAAAAATGTGTCCCTATTTTTCACGAGTGGACCAGTCTATATAATTAGTACCGAATATTGTTCCTCATCTCCATGCAGATAGGCTAACCGCGCATAGAGTCTTGCCCAATGTAGATTAACCCCTCCCAGAATAAACCCTAGAATAGTTTAGCATAATTCAGAATAACCCCGGGTTTATGGTAACTTAGCGTAGCTTAGATGTAACACAAGGCAGGAAGCATTGGGGCACCCAGTGAGGATCAAACTCACTACTCAGTTGTAATGGTTCTAGCGTCCAATGGGATTCAAATGATTTCCTAAGCATTAGCACAGGGCTGAAAGTATGGGGCACACAGTGAGAATCGAACTCACTACACAGTTTTAACTGATCAAACAATAAAAGTTTGCTAACTATTATACCATGTGGAAGTACCCCCTCTCCAGCTTATCATTGGGACTAGATTATTTCCCAACTTAGATACTGAAAGGCCGAAACGTTGTAATAAATATGGCAACAAAGATGAGGACAATAGTCCGAATAATGTAAATAGTGTACATAATACCTCATCTCAGAAATATTGACAGATACAGAAAGGCCGAAACGTTGTAATAGATATGGCGACAAAGATGAGGACAATAGTCCGAATAATGTAAATAGTGTACATAATACATCATCTCAGAAATATTGACAGGTACAGAAAGGCCGAAACGTTGTAATAAATATGTCGACAGAGATGAGGACAATAGTCCGAATAATGTAAATAGTGTACATAATACCTCATCTCAGAAATATTGACAGATACAGAAAGGCCGAAACGTTGTAATAAATATGGCGACAGAGATGAGGACAATAGTCCGAATAATGTAAATAGTGTACATAATACTTCATCTCAGAAATATAGACAGATACAGAAACTATGATATCTAGAAAAGTCATGGCACGTAGAACTAGAACAATCTACCCCCCATAGACTAAATAAAGGGTTCGATTCGAAATTCCAACGTATATCGCCTGAAGAAGATCGGAGTGTACAACGGCAGAAACGTCACGAATATGACAATAAAGATGATCACAACAGTCCGAATAATATAGTGTAAATTGTTTAAATTTATTGTGAAAACATTGACTTGCAATATAAATTGTGACAGTGAGCGTTTATTCTTTAGCTACATCGCGATAAACGTTTTTTTTTTATTTTTTTTTTTTTTCGAGATCCGAAATATTAAATATTAAATATAAACATGCCTATAAAAATAATTACTTTCGGTAAATTCTTTTTATTTTAGAACTTTTTTCCGATTGCAGCATTTAACTCCGTCCATGTCTTCCCAAGAGTAAAAGTCTGCATTGAAGGCAGATTATCTCAGTTGGAGTTTGGACTCGGCTCATCGATTTGATTTTCTCTACTGCTCACCGCTTGACCACCAGCACCTCCCTTGCTATTTTTATCAATAAATAAATCTTTGCGCATAGATCTAAAATAGCGTGCTTCAAGTTCATGTCTACACAAAATATTCCTTATTGCAATTCGACTGGACATAGAAATTTTGACAGTGACTTAACGTCTAGTAATATTGGAGGCTAACGCTAATGATCTCACGTTTTTGTATGGGTCAAGTTATCCTTATAGAATAATTGTCAGTATCAAGTGTCGAGTAGTTTGATCGGCTATTAAACATATAACTTTAAATTACATATTTTTCTTGCTAATCCCACCTTTATATACACTATTTAAATTATTCGGACTATTGTCCTCATCTTTGTCGGCATATTTATTACAACGCTTCGGCCTTTCAGTATCTGTCTATATTTCTAAGATGAGGTATTATGTACACTATTTAAATTATTCGGACTATTGTCCCAGATCTTTGTCACCATATTTATCACAACGTGATGGACCTTCAGTATCTGTCGATATTTCTAAGATGAGGTATTATGTACACTATTTACATTATTCGGACTATTGTCGTCATCTTTGTCGGCATATTTATACAACGTTTCGGCCATTCAGTATCTGTCTATATTTCTGAGATGAGGTATTATGTACAATATTTACATTATTCGGACTATTGTCCTCATCTTTGTCGCCACATTTATTACAACGTTTCGGCTTTGTACGCTTTGGCCTTCTTCATGTGGTTGGAATGTCGAACTGAACCCTTTATTTCGTTCGCTGGGGTATACTGTTCTAGTTCCACGTGCCATATCTAATGGATGTCAGTTATCAGTTATCTCCTGTTAATTCCCAAAGTACTGGACCCAAAGAATGTGAGTTCACTACCTGGTTAAGGCAGTGGAAAACTTGGGGAGGGGAATTAACAGGAGATAACTGATAACTGACATCCGTTAGACCTAACACGTGGAACTAGAGCAGTCTTCCCCAGCGAGCCAAATAAAGAGTTCAGTTCGACATTCCAACCACCTGAAGAAGGTCGTAGCTTACAACGGCCGAAACGTTATGACAAACATGCCGACAAAGACGAGGACAATATTCCGAATAATGTAAATAGTGAACATAATACCTCATCTCAGAAATATAGACTGATACTCACCTTTATATTTTTGTTGGCGTGTTACAAAAAGAAATTAGCAAATAAAAAAATAAAATATAAAAATAAAGTTAATAATATCCTTAATGATATAACGATCTTCAGATCAAGTCTCGCTATTTATTTTTGTGGGCTCTACATATAATTCACTGGGTGATTGAGAAAAGTTGCGGTAAAGAAGAAATCGTACTTGGCAGTTCTTTTGTTTAGGGTCAATGCTTGCTTATTTATTTATTATTTTAAATTTAGTTATTTATTTATTTGTTTTGTATATTTTTATTCCGTTAGATTAAAATTATATTGCTTAAGATTAATCATATTTAAAGGGGAAGAACGTTCAATATCGGGAACAGGGTGTTTCTAAATATAAAAACTGTGGCCATAGAAATCAATATGGCATGCTGACAGGCATCTTTCCCGCCTTCATCAGTGTTTCAAATATGTTTTTCCTCTTTCAGTATGGACACGTGGCCGAGTGGTTACAACTTTCGCTTTCTGATCGTATGAAACCCGGGTTCGAATCTCAGCATGGTCGATTTGTCAGGGACGTGACTATTGATATTATCGGTCTCAGCAAACGGCACCTTTGAAAAATGCCTGAAAACCATACCACGAAATGACCCAAG
Source organism: Acanthosepion lycidas (assembly GCA_963932145.1). NCBI lineage: Eukaryota > Metazoa > Mollusca > Cephalopoda > Sepiida > Sepiidae > Acanthosepion > Acanthosepion lycidas. The sequence goes on from OZ010610.1 coordinate 26,775,573, forward strand.
ACATGTGAGTGAAACTGGCTAGACGGAACACTTGGGGGTACCGTTATAGTTCTGTTAGCACAAAGTCACAAGTCATCGTGATTGAGTTTTTGAGCGTGATGGCCTTGTTATGATCATGGCAGATAATGTGTTTTCCCCCAGAAACTGTAACTAAGGTTCGTTCAGTATAGTTGCAGTATAAACCACAGGGGGGCTCTGTCGATGATGCCTGTTTGTGAAAGGGATAAATTACCTAGCCGCCCTAGTAGGCTAGCATCCTCGGATACGAGTAGCCAATCAACCAACCAACCAACCAACCAACCAATCAACCAAGCAAGATCCATCCGTCCATCCAGCATTCACTCTATAAATGCCGCACGGCTTTTCCTATTTCCTTTTTTGTTCAAGGCTAAGTTTTTATTGTTTATAGTTGTTTAATTTCCTAAACAAAAGTCAGAGCACTTTCCTAAACTCAGACACGAAGACAAATTTTTACTATCCTAACTAAACTTAAATCGCGACTTATCAACTATTAATCTAAAATGAACGAACTTAATTTCTGATACGGATATTTAGTACTGAAAAAAGTATGCAAAATAAATAAAATGACAAAAAATACAAGTAAATAAATAAAAATAAAACGTATTAAATAAACAAACATAACGATCTTATCAAATAACTGAGAAAAAACTTATTCACCAATTCACGTACCTAGTGAACTATACATATATATATATATATATATATATATATATATATATATATATATATATATATATATATATATATATTGTTCAAGCAGAGAGTAGTAGCATATATTCGAGGGTCACTTTTGGCGTGGAACACCTAGTCACTATACGGTGTTGATTTCTAACCCCATACCCTATCTATCTATCTATCTATCTATCTATCTATCTATCTATCTATCTATCTATCTATCTAACACAAAGAGAGAGAGAGAGAGAGAGAGAGAGAGAGAGAGAGGGGAGGAGAGAGAGAGAGAGACTGGCAGCTAGCCAGATATAAAGGAACTTAGGGAGAGCCACGGTGCATACGAAGGTGTTTCTTTACAAAAATACGGTTGGTCATTTTTAAATTGAAAGAATCAATATATGAAACTTGAAATAATCTAATAGCCCCGATTAGTTGCAAAAATAAATATATAAATAGAAGGAAAGGAGGAGTCAGCCGTCGTCGGGATCATCGGGTCAATGCGAACGATCCCTTCCTATATATGCATAGAATGTCCGTCGCCAGTTTTGAATCCAGAGTTTTCCTTTTCCTAGACCAGTTGCCACCCAAGGCTATAGAACCCAGTCTGTCTTGGTATTTGCCCATAACTGGGTAGTTAGAAGTTAGATTCATAATTTTCACAAGGGTAAAGTGAATGTAATGAACTCGACTGGAAATCGAACTCGGCTCTCCGATATAAAAATGGGTATTTTTACGTTCTAAGAATTCTTTATAATATTTAGTGATTAACTTTAGTGCTTATTGGTTTTAATCTTTTTTGAAGTGTTCCTGTGGGAGTCTTTCCCAATTCAACTTCACTTTCTTCACTTTGTGAGATTCCAGTGAAAATGGTGCGTAGATAATTTAGGATTAAGCTAAGTATTATTCGCTTAAGCTCACTGACAGAAAAAGGATATTTTTTTTCCATTGTAATAAATTATCCCTCTTAGATTTTGTCTCAGGCAATAATTTGTCATTAAGATTTTGTTGTTTTATTGTCGGGTTAAATTGTCTTCCTGTGTCAGTTTTCTCATCTCACCAATCCCAAAATTGGTAGAGTCGAAAAAAATTTGGTAATTAAGAACAAGTTGATTGGCTGATTGGGCAACCCACGAAAATATTCTTTTTCTTCTCGTAAGTCATGAGATAGAACATCACGCCATGTCAGTCAGTTATGTGGCATCTGTCTTTCGGTACATGACTGACGAGGCAGATGTTATTAGGTTGTCTTTTCGTTCTAAGGCCCAGTATGTCCTGATATTTAACCATAGCTGGAGAGAGAAGATGAGGATTCATACTTATATCAAGAGTATTTTCACGTAAGTGAATGTAATGGACTCGACTAGAATTCAAACACGGCTCTACCGATTACTTAATCAGAGCCGCTATGCACAACACTTCTTCATATATATATATATATATATATATATATATATATATATATATATATATATATACTCACACACAAAGACTTGTAGTGCCGTAATAATTCTCTAAATGTAGCTTAGATATGGCAGAACACCGAAAGTGAGGGGCATCTGGTGTGGATCGAACTCACTATTCAGACATAATTGATTTAGTGAGGCATGGTTGGTAATTATAAATCACGCCCAAGTGCCCGAATATTTCTCAAATATTGCTTAGACATTGCAGAACGCCGAAAGTCAGTGGCACCTAGTGTGGATCAACCTCACTGTTCAGTCATAATTGATCTAGTCTGGCATGCTTGCTAATTATAAAACCACGCCCAAGTGCCGTAATAATTCTCAAATGTAGCTTAGATATGGCAGAACTCCGAAAGTGAGGGGCACCTTGTGTACCTCGAACTCACTATTCAGATATAAATGATTTAGTGAGGCATCCTTTGTAATTATAAATCACGCCCAAGTGCCCTAATAATTCTCTAAATGTAGCTTGGATATGACAGAATGCCGAAAGTGAGGGGCATCTGGTGTGGATCGAACTCACTATTCAGTCATAATTGATTTAGTGAGGCATGCTTGGTAATTATAAATCACGACCAAGTGCCCGAACATTTCTCAAATATAGCTTAGACATTGCAGAACGCCAAAAGTGAGTGGCACCTAGTGTGGATCGACCTCACTGTTCAGTCATAATTGGTCTATTGAGGCATACTTGGTAATTATAAATCACGCCAAAGTGCCCTAATAATTCTCTAAATGTAGCTTAGATATGAGAGAACGCCGAAAGTGAGTGGCCCTTAGTGTGGATCGAACTCACTATTCAGTCATAACTGATGTAGTCAGGCATGCTTGCTAATTATAAAACCACGCCCAAGTGCCCTAATAATTCTCTAAATGTAACTTAGATATGACAAAACGCCGAAAGTGAGTGGCACCTAGTGTGGTTCGAACACACTATTCAGTCATAATTGATCTAGTGAGGCATGCTTGCTTATTTTAAAACCACGCCCAAGGGCCGTAATAATTCTCTAATTGTACCTTACATGAGGCAGAACGCCGAAAGTGAGTGGCACCTAGTGTGGATCGAACTCCCTATACAGTCATATTTGATCTAGTGAGGCATGCGTGCTAATTATAAAACCATTACGAAGTGCCATAATAATTCTCTGAATATGGTATGCATATGCCAGAAGGCTGAAAGTGAAGGGCACCTAGAATGGATCGAACTCACTATTCAGACATAATTGGTCTAGTGAGGCATTCTTGCTAATTATAAATTACGCCCAAGTACCCTAATAATTCTCTAAATGTAGCTTAGATATGGCAGAACGCCGAAAGTGATGGGCACCTTGTGGTCATCGTACTCACTATTCAGTCATAATTAAACTAGTGACACACGCTTGCTATTTATGAACCCCCTCGAAATGCCCAAATAAATCTCTAAATATGGCTTAGATATGGCACAAGGCCGAAAGTGTGGCGCACTTAATGTCGGTCGTCGTCAGTATTCAGTCATAATTCATATAGTGAGGAACCTATAACGGAACCTGAAAGTGCCCTAATAATTTTCTATGTGTAGCTTTGATATGGCACAACGTCGAATGTTTGTGTCCCCTAGCGGGGAATGCTAGTTCTAATAACACCACGTCGACGAAGTGCCGTAATAATTTTCTGAGTTTATCCTGCATAAAGCACAAGGCTGAAAGTCTGGGGTATCTAGTGCGGATCGTATTCACTCTTCTGTCATCATTGATCTAGTGAGTCATGCTTGGTAATCTATAACACCACGTGCAAATACCCTTACAATTTTCTTTCTATGTGTAGCTTTGATAAGGCACTAGCGTAAAAGTTTAAGGCTCCTAGTGTGGATCGTACTCACTATTGTCATATTTGATCTAGTGAGGCATGGTTGCTAATTCATAATACCACGTCGAGGAGCCGTAATATTTTTCTAAATGTCGCATAGATATGGCACAAGGCCGAAGGTGTGGGGCACCTAGTGCGAATCGTACTCACTGTTCAATCGTAATTGTTATAGTGAGGCATGCTTGCTAACCATTACACCACTTTGCAGTGTCTTATAGATTTTCTAAGCGTAGTTTATTTATCCATTTCAAAGAAATACATGTGAACACATTTGATGCAGTTTTTACCTTATTTCCATTAATCTCGCTTATCAACGTTTCATTCCAGATATTTTTGTCACGTTGCGTTAACTTCTGCTAAAACTAAAGTTTCATTTCATTTTTTTTTTTTTTTTTTTTGAGTCATGTTGTGTAATCCTGGACTGAATACTCCTGGAATTATCCACCGTTCGATATTTTTTGTGTCGGACTACGAATATTTGGTTTGGTGATATTTTATTATAATTTTCTGATTTCATACCATAGATTTTGGTTGTAATTGACTGTTAGGATGGGCTTTTAAAAGCAAAAGAATTTCAGAGCAAAGTTTATCAGCTTGTAAAATAACAGTTTCACATTACCACAGTTGGATCGGTTGACATAATGCAACTTCATGAACGAACAAAAAAAAAAAAACCGTTACAAAATGTCTTTCCTATTTATGTCTTTCTTATTCCCAATGCAGAAAGAAAAGGAAAGATTGGGTTACCATAGGAGAAGAAAACGTGGGAAAAGTTAGAATATTTCCGTCTTCAAGTTATATTAGACACGGACGGCGGGAAAAAATCCTGGTGAAAGATACGAGACGCTGAAAAACGTCACAGCGGACGACAGCTTAATGCAAACAAGAAAACCTTCCATTTTGATATTAAATTGCGTAAAGCTTCTTTTATTGGGTCGACGCAAAAGTTTTCAGCATTTTGTTACAAGTTTTCTTCATATAAATTCTTAGCATTATTATACAGTTTTTAAAAGTAATTTCTGTATGTTCAGTTGGCGTAATGGTTAGAGCCTCGGGACAAGATGTCGTCTTGTCGAATTTGAATTCCGGTGGAAATAGTTACATTCATTTACGAAAAGTATCAATCCATCTTCTTTTTTTTTCACTAGCTACGACTGGGCCCTCTAGCCGTGTTTGGCCGCCAGTATAAGAGAATGATAAGTCATGTAGTCCTAGCGGGACACATACTTGAACTGTAATTCAGGTCTGCTCAGCATAGTTGCAATATAAAACATTGGTTGTCTCTTTGAACGTTGAACACACACAAATGGCTCTGGATAGATGGGCGTCCTTGGATAGAACTAAACCTGCTAAAGATAACGAACTATTTATTTTCGGTATGCTTTCAAGTCGAAACATCTCTGATGATGATGTAAAAATATTGATATGAGAATACTGAAAGCATTATTGACACCGATCATAAGATGATATTTTTCTATTAAATGACAATTTTTCAATTCCATTAATACTGCGAGAGTAATATGACAATATATAGGAGTAGAACAATCTATCTTTTGAAAAGCGATAGGGATGTAGAAATAGCTTAGCATTTAAAACCTTATATGGCTCTAGTCGGCCACATAAACTGTAATTAAGGTCTGCCCAGAGTATAAAAAACAGGTCGACTCTGTGGAGATAAGAAATGTTGGTAGCAAGCTAAAGATGTGGAATTACACTGATTTTTGGTATACATTCATTTAGAAATAGCTCTGATGATGATGATGATGACGATGTAAAACCATTCATAAAGAAATATTGAAAACATTGACGCCGATGATACATAGGTAATTAGGTAAGTATAATTCGTCCTTTTCTGAGTGACATCTGGAGAAACTTAAAAGTGCAACCCTCTCTTCTGCAGGTGTCCCAGAAGAAAGCCGGAACATGGTATGAAGGTCTCTGATTGCGGTCTTTCTTTGATGGTTTAACTTTTTCTTGCTCTCATTACCGCCTCCCCCACTCCTTAAACAGCGTGGCGCCAGCTACTGCCATCATCCGCTGGCATCTGCTCACAGCTACCAGCTTTATTGATTTTTGCAGATTCCTGTGTTATTTGTTCTGTATGTTATTTCAAATATGTCTGCAATTCATCAGTTTTCAAATACTGAGATCTTCCTTAGTGTACTTTACTTTTGAATTTCAGATGTGCTTTTTACATAGTCTGCATCATTGCCGTAAATCTCATGGATTTGTCGCCAAGCTTCCGCCGTACTTTCTTGTAGATTAACCTTGAGTATTATTGAATATTTATTTCAAATTTCGCCATGATTTTCCCTTAAACAGTTGAAACTTTCCCGCTTTTCTGTAAGCACGCACAAGCAACAAAGAACTGAATTAACAATGTGGAAAAGAAAACACTTAGAATGATGTCACCAACCTAATACAGTGGCAAGCGAAAGAAATGAGCCACCTGTGTATGAAATATTTTGCTTAATTGTTTGCTGAGAAGTATTCAACAATGTACTTTCAGGATAGCCCTAGCCAGTCAGGTGTTGTAATATAGGCTGTCGTATTCACGTGAACACAGTTCAAAGACAGGATACAAAAGATGCTGTGTGATAATGGAAAATAAGACACTTAATCGGAGATGATGTCAAAATGTTTAAGATGGATACAAATTTCTCTTGGTAAATGATCAAAGATTACATAAAATCTAGAGATTTACATTTATTGGTTTAATGTAGATCATTTAAGTTTTCCGATTACCGAAGTTGAACAACACTGAATCTGGTTAGCATTCAGATGGGTGACCGCTAAGAAATAAGTTACGCGATAGGCCTAGAAATTTTATGATGAATACAATCTCACAACTGATACTAACAGAAGACCTCCTATAGTTGCTTCTTAACTGACATGTGAAAAGACCAATTTGGAGATGTATGAGTGAGTGAATGAGTGAATGAGTGAGTGTGTCAGTGAAAAGGTGAGTGAGTGATTGAGTGAGTGAATGAGTGAGTGGGTGACTGAGTGAATGAGTGAGTGATTGAATGAGTGGGTGAGTGATTGAATGCGTGAAAAAGTGAGAGAGTAAGTGAAAGAGTGAGTGAATAAGTTAATGAGGGAATGATTGAGGGAATGAGTAAGTGAGCGAGTGAAGGAATGAGAGAGTGAGTGAATTAGTGAGAGAGGGAATGAGTTAGTGAGTGATGGAGTGAGAGAGTGAGTGAATTAGTGAGTGAATGAATGATTGAGTGAGGGAGTGAGTGTCTGAGTGGGCGTGTGCGTGAATGAATGAGTGAGTGGATGAGTGAATGAATGAGTGAGTGAATGAGTGAGTGAATGAATGAATGAGTGAGTGAGTGAGTAAATGAGTTAGTGAGTGAGTGAGGGGGTGAGAGAGTGAATGAGTGATTGAGTGGGTGGGTGAGTGAGTAAGTGATTGAATGAGTGAGTGAGTGAGTGAGTGAGTGAGTGAAGAATGTGTTTGGAGAAGAGGGTAAAAATATCCAAATGTCACAAATAATGAGTCAGCACTAAATTGCTAAGTAGTTTGGAATCTCAACACATGTTCTTCAAGTCACCCAGAAGAATCAGACTGAAATTGGGAGCATTTTTCATATGAAACACTTGTAGACATTCGAAATAAGATAAAAGTATTCAAAGAACCTAGTCACAACATTAGTGTCCTATCCATATTTAACAGTTTGTCAAATATTGGATGAAATCAACATTACGAATGAAGTGTCAATTCATACAAGAAGCTTACTATTTAAATGTCAGCTAAACGAATGCATTGCAACAAAAATTATTATTAACCCAAATAAATCTAATAAGACGTAAACACTGACAAAAAGTACACCTGATGAGATAAAGAAAATGAACAAAAGTAATATAATATATAGCGACAAATATTAGGTTGGTGCAAAAATAATGTCGTTTTCTCACATATGTTACTATGTGAGAAAACGATATTATTTTTGCACCAATCTAATACATAGAAGAGCTGAATTCTAATGCAGAATAGTATCTTCGAAGACGAATTGAAACAATTCAGAATATACAACGAAGAGAGTAGAATATGGTGATGGAGATTTAATAGTTCGGGGTTACACCAAAGCAATACTACAATGAATTTGATAAAAACCAATGACAAAGTGAAAACTATATAACTTTACTACAGAGTTATATCTATTACCAGATATAGTAAAAAGTGAAATATTTGAACGTGATGTGATCAACTGGCAGTATGTAAGAATAAAGACGTTTTTCTCACTGATGAAAATTACAAGATTCATTTGCCTAAAGATCTGACTTTAAGATAATGAATTCCACGTTTGTTTTACTGGCTTTTGTATGTTTTATTTTCAGTGCCAAGATGTGTGAGTTCAGATCTATATTTCTTCTTATAATGTAAATCTATGTAAATGTGAAAACTCGCCTTACAGACCTGAATGATATTACTCCTGAAAGTACATTGGTGAGTATTTAAAGCTTCTCAGTAAAAATTAAGTAAATTGACTTGTTGGCCTGGTAGCGTAGTTCTTCTATTTTCTTCTGCGTATATTTCCTATAAAGGAAGAACGCTATGGTTCTCATCGCAATAGAAAAAGTAAAAAAAGAATAAAAGATCCCGAGGAAATGAAGAAATTTCTAAATAAGAATAATCGGTTATCGTTGGAAAATTTTCCAAGAATGATTTATTCATAAATAATCTTACCGATTCAATTATAAAACTTTCATTTTCTGCATTGTTATGCGCTTTGATCTGGCATCTCGGCTTCAATCACTTTCTCTCCCCTGTAACGTAAATTCAGAGTATCTTTTCTATAAATATTTTCATGATGAGCTTACCTCTTTGATGCTTCAACTTCACGAAGTACTAGATTGGCAGGTAGGTCGCATAATTCCACTGTTGAAATGGCAAGTTGGCAGCGGTAGTTCTATGCTAATAGTTTCTTCTCGCTCTCTTATCGCTTTTGGACATTTCTTCTGACTTTTAACTTTTCTGTAAACTACGATCTTCAAAAACAATCTTACTTATCAACTCAATCAAATATTTTTCATTAATACCATAAAAAACGGACCTGTAAAAAAGAAGAAAATTTATACCCCCCCCCCCCCCAAAAAAAATGATGGGTAACAAAAAACAGTAATTACCGTAAAATCTTAGCATCCAAATACAACAGGATCGACAAAAAGTCAGCTAATTTGCTTTGTCGGACATTTCTCATTGGTGATAAGACCGAGGACTAATATGTGCACAGAAACTAGAAATTATCGTAGACCAAATGTTTATGGAAAAAAAGACTGTTACAGCTAATTGCTATTAAAACTAACAACGAATCCTTCTGCTTAAAAAAAGAGATGGCTCGTAGGACTTAACATAAAAAGATTACAACGCATTCAAGTAAAACTCGGTAGTAGACTTGCCAAGCACTGAGAATATTTCTTGGTTAAAAGACCGGATACATTAGTGTTTTTTTTTCAGAAAATGTTCAGCTATTGCTGAATTTTCTATATACGGGCCCCCTGCAAATTGTACATATTGCCCTTGGGAATATTGGTTGATCCGTAAACAGTCACCATCTCATTGACTTCTAAACTGCTAAATTACCGAACAGATCTCATGGGTAGGTAAACTATCCTCTCGGATCGCTCTCAACATTGGTTCAGCAACAAAAACAATTTATGGATTGGCGGAAACATAAGAGGTTCTTTTAGACATACAGAAATCGTCTTAAGAAATAAAAAAAAATATCTGGTCTGGTGCTTCTGCCATGCATTGAGAGATTCTTGATAAAATTCAAAGAATCTTCAATGTTATTAGTCCTGACCTGTCATCTCGGCTTCAATTACTTCCCAACAGCTGTAATGTAGCGTCCCTCTGCCTTTTCTGTAAATAATTTCATGGTAATTGTTCTGGTGAACTTTCCTGTATCGAACAATTTAAAATTGGGGCTAGATTTTAAATTGTCGTCCCCTACCCCAGACAATGAATTGTACATAAGAAGACTAGGGAGGATTTCATGGAGACAATGAAGTATTATGGTGGATGAAGTAAGAATGGTAAGTAAGAATACGTTGTTTTGGTGTAAGGAATATTGTTGTGTGTTTGGGTCTGTGTTTGTGGTTAGCTAAGTTTAGCGTTAAAACAGAAGAAGGCCGTTCCTTTTTCCATTTCTCTTTTGGGCCTTGAACCACCTTCTTTTTATTATCATGCGAATAAATATCACTTTCCTCTTTCTACTTAGACTTTATGAATTTAAACGCTGTACTAGATTGGCGGCAAGGTCTCATCCTTTTATAATTGAAATGGCTAGATGTAACCGTAATTTCTTTGCTGACAATTTCTTCATTCGCTCTTCTTGTATGAGGAACTCTCTTCGGGTTTGTTGCTTTCCAGTCAACTTTGTTCTTCAAAATTTTAAATGCAATTTAATTCGTTATCTTCTGTCTTCTTAACTGCACTGCTTTTATGGTTATTTCCTTAATAATGTTTTCTTTTCTCAAATTCTATCAAACTCAGTAACCACTTGTGCCTTAGTGGCTTTATTGTCTTTCTTGGGATGAAATAATTAAACGACATCTTGTACTCACATCACCAATATAAGTTTTATTTTGGCAGTACTTCGTTTCTAATACTCAAGCCATCTAAATTTCAGATTGAGTAATATTCTAATATTTCTTTCTCAAATACAATTCTCTTATATATTGGCAACACTTTAGTGAGCCACCGGGTGTCGATGCTGCTTTCAGTTATTTTTCCAGGATTGAAGGATGATATAAGAATTTCCCTGTCTTCGTCAGCAACGAAATAAATAACGAACACGAAAAATGAAAACACAATAATCGAAAAATATAAAGAAAACTTAGCAGGCTCATCACGCCTGAAAGCCAGTGGAAGAAAAAAGATGCAATACCCGAACCTCTCTACGCCATGCAATCAAAGCTCCGTTCGCCACTCGTCTACTACAAAACCGATTTCATTCATTATTCGTGATAATGTTGAGAACTTGTGCCAAAGACAAGTAATAGAGTTTTGATAAATACCAGTTTATGTGTGCATTAATATGAGATGGAAAGATATATTGATTTAAAACCCTTGTCAAGACGCGTCCGGAATTTGAACTCGGCTCGGTGACTCCACTTTCCAGTCCATGACATTCACATTAACACCATATAGACAATATATGCATAAAACTAAGAATTTTAATTTCGTTTCAAATATGTATATATATAAAAAAAAAAGAGTTGAAAATGACATTTTATATTGCAAGTTAAAATCTCTTTGACTTTTTGGGATGTTTAGCATGTGTCTACCTTGTAGTCTGCCAAATCCAGGCAAGCCTCGCTTTCATAATTTCGGTTATTCTATTTTTAGCATGTTTGAAGTAAGTCGTTTGGCGCTGAAATCGTGATCAAAATGTCGCCATTGTAAAATTCTTTTTAGTAAATAGAGAATAGATTTTTATTAAAACGTTTTTTTTTTATTTTATTCTCATGTTTTTCTGCCAATGTAACTGAACCAGATTGAAATGTTTCATGTCCAATAAAAAAATGAAAAGCTATAAAGGATTTTTAAAGTCGCGAACAAAAAATATAACATTAAAAAAAAGACAAAGGATATCAATAAAATTGTGTATTTTACAGAAAGCAAGTAAAATAAAACGTTGTAATATATGCATTGCACATTGTACTGTTTGCCAAGGAGAACATTATTAGTTTTCGTTTTGAGCGAGAAGATGTAGTAACGAACAATACTTCCAGTGGGCAGTCAAAACATACTAAACAGAAAAAATCAGCTACTGTGAAGAAAAAACATTGATTATATACAAGCAAACAGGTCCAGTCGAAATGTGGTTTCGATCTGGACTTTGGCGAAATACTGAAATTATACGTGGAAGAAAATTTATATTTTAGCAGTATTTTCTGAATTTAGAAACATAGGTGAAAAAAAGTGAGTAATTCTTTCTCCACTATTGTGAATATTCTAAACAGTTTAATTTCATATTTATTGCTTTCGCCTTATATTACGAAAACTTATACGGATACTGTACAACATTGCTGCTTTTTTGTTTACATGACGAGATTGTGATGTCAAGTTCAGAGGTTTACTATGAAGGAATGATGCTAGAGTTGTGAAATCTTGCCTGCATTAGTTTCAACTCTTCTTATTAATAACTGAATTGTTTCTTTCAAGGTACAGGGGTAGGCTGAAAAATTCATAGGCTGACGGTGAAGAAGTGATGCTAGAGTTGTGAAATCTTGCATGCCTGAATTTCAACTCTTCTTATTAATAACTGCATTGTTTCTTTCCAGGTACGTGGCTGGGCTGAAAAGTTCACAGGCTGACGATGAAGAAGTGATGCTAGAGTTGTGAAATCTTGTATGCCTGAATTTCAACTCTTTTTATTAATAACTGCATTATTTCTTTTCCTGTAAAGTGACATCGGATTGCGCAAAATGATTTCAAATGCAACTCCTAACGACTTCTTTTGAAAATGGACAAAATTTGGCAACGTGTATCTGCAGAAAAATAGTTTAGCATCCGAAGGACATTTATGTTGTCACAGTTGCTACATTAAGTAGCAAAAGTGGGCAGATGAATTTAGGTAGGAGGAGGTAGAATCTTGAAGATGACCCAAGATCTGGACGTTTTAACCACATGGTGATTGATGACAGGCGACGGACTATAAATCAAATAACTAATCTATTATCTTATCTAGTAAGTGGGTTGAGAATATTCTGTGCAATGAACTTGGCATGACAAAATTTTCTGGTCGGTGGGTGCCACGTATTCTGACACCTGATCAAAAGCGCACCGGGCTGATCACATCACGGGAAGATCTGACATTGTTTGAGGCAAATCCAGTTGGTTTCCTTGAACGTTTCCTAGCCGAAGATGAGTGTTTGGTTCATCGCTTTGAGCCAGAGACAACGAGACATATATGCTTTTTTTTATCAATAGGATGAACAGTGTTCTTTGAACAGTCAGATGTCAGTTTACCTGAAAAGAAACCTTGCAGTCATTATAAGAAGAGATGAAATTAATATATGCAAGATTTCACAGCTCTAGCATCACTCCTTCATAGCCAGCCTATGAACTTTTTAGCCCAGCTTCGTATCTGGAAAGAAACAATGTAAGATAAGAAGAGTTGACATTAATGCATTTAAGATTTCACAGATATAGCATCACTCCTTCATAGTCAGCCTATGAACTTTTCAGCCCACCCTCGTAAGATGTGAATAATTCAAAAACTTAAAACTAATAGAAAAATGATTGAAAACTTTTCGATATGTGATTAAAGATTGAATGACACCATAGAGTCATTTTATGAAAATCGGTACGTGATAAACTCTACATTTTTTAGCATTTATATTTTCTCTTTTTAATTTCCATAAATATTTTCGTTTTTTCGCTTATTTCTGATTCTGACAGAATTTATAGATCTTTTACTTACTGTAAGTTATCAAATGCAGCTGAATTGACCTGTTATTTTTTTTACTTTAATCAACTCGGGTTTTCCCTGTTTCTTTTACGATCATTGCATTCTCACTTGACAGAATCCTTTAAATTTTTCTTTATTTTCTACTTTTGTCTTCTTCATTTAAATTTTGCTTCCATTGTGTTCAGGTGTCCAATTACTTTGTTTAATTCATGCGTAAAATTTATTTCATTTTTATTCGTATTGTATTTTAATAGAATAGTTCCGATTTGATTTTAATATTTCTCTCTTTTTTGTTTCTCTTTATATTATTTTTTATTTTAGTCTCTGCTCTTATTCCCTTTACTCTTCATATATTACTTTCCTTTTCTTTCTTTCTTTTTTATTTTAAATTTCCATTCTTTCTTTAATTTTCCCTGCTTACTTTTCTACGAGTTTTTTTCTTTCTTTTTTGCGCTTTTCTTCCCGTTTCCTTTCTTTATCTTTCTTTCATTTTTAATTCTTTTATTTTCTTACCTTCTTTCTTTTCCCTTTTTTTACTTTTTCATTCTTCCATTATTTTCCTTTCTTTTTTCGCTTTTCTTTCTTTCTTTCTTTCTTTCTTTCTTTCTTTTACTTAATTTTTTCGTTTCTTTTCATTGTTATTCTTGCCTTTATTTTTCTAATTTTTTTTTTTTTGCTTTCATATATTTAATTTTTTATCCCTTTCTGCATTCGGGTATTATGGCTATATCGCGTTGAAACACCAGTTCTTATGCAATCACAGAAGTTAATCAACGTCGAACCTGGTCAATACCTAGATGGGTGACCATTTCGATATGCGGGTGGTGCAATGGATGACGGATCGAACTTGAAAATCGGTGTTTAAATTCCAGTCGGGTTCTTTATATTCACTTACGCACAAATACCCTTGGGAAAATATGGATCTACTTCTTCAAACCCTCAGCTATGGGTTAATTAGTATTACTTGTATCGGTCAATCATTATTATCTCCCAAAGAATACTTACAATCTAAACATATTTTCTGGCATTAAATAACTTGATAAAAGGTTGATAAACCATAAAAAACAAATCAAATCTATCAATTAATCCTTCCTTTCTTCCTTCACCATTTCATCAACACCGATTCTGTTTGGCATTTTATCTTATTGTAACTTCTATGTTCTACCTGTCTACTTGGCGGCAATTCTTCAAGAGATGACAGGCGAGAACGCAGGAATCGACCTTTGATACTGCATCGATAGCGGCCTCTTCAGTATAACACGCTTCAAGTCAAGGACTCAAACAAGAAATGCACGTGTCATAGAGGTTCAATACGCCGATGACAAATGTACCCTGGCTCATGAACTCGAAGACCTCCAAAACTCAGCGGACAACTTCTCCAGAGCGTACATAAGCTACAGAATCACCATCAACGCGTCAAAAAACAAAACCCTGCTCCAACTACGACGGGGACATTAACCACCTTCTGGAGTCAAACGGACTGAGCCTGGAGAACGTTGAACAATTTCTATACCTTAAAAGAGTACTAACATTAAATGCAAAAAAGGAAAAGACGTCGATAACCGAATCAAGGTCGCCCACGCAGTATACGGGAAGCTAATCAAAAGAGTTTTCGGCAAACTTGGGCTAACACAAACCACCAAACTCATGGTGTACCAAGCTGTTGTAATCTTGACCCTCCTGTACTTCTGTGAGAGCTGGGGACTCTAACGAAGAGACATCCGCAAACTTGAAATATTCTATAAAATGAAACTTTGCCATATCCTGCGGAAACAAATCCTCTTCTCGGAGTTCACATCTGGCAAGAGACCACGTGGAGCTCTATGTCGTCGATACAAGGATCATCTGAAAACAACACCTTGCTGAGGGTAGAAATTGATCCGTTCATTTGGGAGACGGAAGCTGCAGAAAGAACAATTGGAGAAGAGCAACCCATGAAACAAAACTTTTTTTAATTATGAAATGACTAATAAGGTCCTGCTCCAACCACAACCGCGACTTCAAGCTCTACCTGGAGTCAAAATCACCGTCAACGGACTCCGACCTGGAGAATGTTGAACCATTTCCATACATTGGTAGCGTATGAATACCAAATGCATCCACAGAAAAAGACGTCTATAACTAAATCAAGGCCTCCCACGCAGCATACGGGAAGCTATTCAAAAGTGTTTTTGGCAATCATATAATCTAATAGTCTTACCGAGCTGTTGTAATCTCGAGTCTCCTGTGAGACCTGGCTACTCTACCGAAGAGACATTCGCATATTTGAAATATTACATCAAATGAAACTTTGCCAAATCCTGCGGAATACGTTGCAGAGCCGGATCATGAAAAACGAAGTTCTCCGCAAAGATAGAAAGCCCAGAAACTACTGTGACTCGCCATCGTCTTTGATGGGCAGAACTTAAACAAATCCCCTTCTCGGAGCTCGCATCTGACAAGAGACCACGCAGTGTACGACGTCGACGATTCAAGTATCAGCTCAAAAATACATTATTGAGGACAGAAATCGATCCGGTCAATTGGGAGGCGAAAGCTGCAGATTGTACCTATTGGAGAAGAACCTCTGTGGCACCCTGCATTTTTAGAAAGACTAAAAAGAGATATTCATAGAAATATGATTTAATTTTTATTCGGTTTATTAACCAGTTGTTAGTTATTTAGAAACGAAGAATAATTGAGTTTTGAGAATAATTCTCTAACTGTATTTAGGCGATCCAAAGAGAAGAAGAAAAAAAAAATAATAAAAAGAAAGAGAAAGAGGAACAGATAAAACAAAACCCGGTCATAAGTAAAACTAAGACAAGACAGGTGTCAAAATATATCAGGTCAAATTACCTGACCGAAATCCAGGGAAATAGAAATTGTTATATTTGGTTGAAGAAATAGAGTTTGGAAATAATAAAATAAAACAAAAAGAAGAGGAAAGACAGAAACATAATACGAAACCAAGTCGTAGGCGAAAACACACACATGCGGCCAGCACCTAACAAGTGTCAAAATTATCAGGTCAAGCACTTGAACTAATTCCATGTCCGCGTAGGATGGAAGTTTGTTAAAGGTTGGCTGAAACAATAAAGATTTTTTTAGAACAATGGAAACGAAATTTTAATCGGAGGAAAGGTGTTTTTTTGTGTTGAGGTGGTGACCGGTGGAATTCTGACCTGTTAAAAATTGGAACCCCACGATGATGAAGTGGAGACATTTTCAATTCAGATAATTAAGATTTTTGACTATCAGGTCTGACCAAAAACAAAGAAGGAAAGAAAACGATTGTCTCGGCTCACAGATAGCGCCAATATTCTTTCCTGAAGTCACATCTAATTAGCGGCAGGCTGTTTTGACAGAACCCAGGTGAGAAAAAGCCAAGATTATCATTTTTGCGTACGTGTGAAAAAGGCCAAATTAGATTTTGTTTTTTTTAGAACAAGAACGATGTAAGCCACGCCCGATTGGAGACGGGAGGCGTCCCACCACGGTCTCATTAGCCGAAAGCGGTCACGTGATATGCGGAAAGAGGAGGGAGAATGCTCGATCAAGAACCATTGGTCGAAAACGGTCACCTGACATACGAGAGAGCGGGAGAGATGGGTATGCGTCTTCCCCCCAGAGGCACTGTGAGGAAGTAGGGGTGAAAATAATAGCGATAATGGGAAATCAGAACTAATGCGACTTTTGGGATTATCGAGAGAGCCCTGACGCCGACAGACCCACCCCGGTTTGCTGCGGCGTCAATAAAAGCAGGACCCCAATCGACAAAAAAATGAGTTCAGCCCCGGACGGCAGCGAGAAGAGATCACCTCGGACGACGGAGGGTTGCGGCTGGGTTGCGGCAAGAAATCCTTCCAGCCCAAGTCGAAAACAAGAAATCCTTCCAGCCCAAGTCGAAAACAAGAAATCCTTCCAGCCCAGATCGAAGTGAAGAAATACAACCCAAGTCAAAGACAAGAGAAGTTCTATCTAAGTCGACGAAGGAGAAGATTACTCGAAAGCCGCGGAGAAGTTGCAGCCAAGTCGAAGACAAGGCCAAAGAGTTACTGGACGGAAGAAGAAGAAGTTAAAATCAAGCCCAGCCGAGAACAGAATTCGACCCACCCAGATCGAAGTGAAGAAATACAACTCAAGTCGAAGAGAAGAATCAACTGCGAATGATTGATAGAAATTAGCCCCAGTGTCGAACTAAACCACACTCCGACATACACAATTCTGGAGAGTAGACAATTCGAAATCGTTAAGTGGTATGATAGAAGCTTGGTGCCATAGTCCACAGAGCGGGTCGGGAATGAGAACAATTTTTCTTTATGTAACGGACATTAGATATAAAAGGTTGTCACCTTTTTTTTTTATCAGTAATTTTTGTCGTGTGAGTTTTTTTTTTCTTGTGTTTTGCCACCCCCGTCGGACTCAACTTGCATACGGCCCAATCCCTGCTGGTCCCGTCTGTCTAAGATCTAAACACAGCGTGGGTAGACAGACCGGAGATCAGTACAGTTGCTTTAGCAACCAGGTATTGGAAGCGGGTTGGGAAAGGCGAGGCTGGTGATCATCTAACCAAGAGGTTGGAGCGGCACGCTTGGAACCAGGAGGAGCGACCAGGAGGAGCGACGTCACAGTTGGCGCCGTAACCAAAGGATTCGACCCTGGGCCAGGTGTGTACCCGTCACAATTGGTGCCGTGACCAGGATCAACCCTGAGACAGTCGCGTCACGTCACATCGATCGACCGCCGTTGCTGAAAATTCAAATAGAACTCAAAACGACCGGGACCGAAAGGAACAAGAACAGAATCGTCTGCAAGGTAGGACACCTTATTTTATTTCCCAACCTCGATTGTTGCTGCATAGATTGTCTTTCTCTGTAGACATGTCGGACTATGATTCGGATAGAGCAGTGGGGGGTGAAGAGGAAGTAAGGCGGGGGTTGTCAGTGGATTTAAGGAAGCTGTTAGGTGGACCGAGGGTCCCAGTATTTGATGGCAGCGGGAAGGAGTTTAAAAACTGGCTGGCAATCCTTGAGAAGAGCCGAATCATCTACGAGCTTTCGGACCAAGAAACCCTGTATTTGGCATACGATGCCACAAAGGGAAAAGCGTCTGAGTTCGTGAGGGGGCTCTTGGAAAATCAACCCTGCTTGTCTTGGGAAGAGATAAAAAGACTGCTAACCAAAGAGTTCGCCGACGAAGGTACGGTCATAGAGGCCATGAGGGCCCTTTTAGAACTGACACAGCTACGGGATGAAACCCCGGGAGAATTAGGGACCCGAGCGGGGAAGCTATCATCGTTGGCATTCCCCGAAGTGGTCAGGGATAATGCAGTTATGCAGGCCCAACTGGCGGACCTGTATATAGAGGCGCTGAGCGACGAGCGTGTTCGTCACGACGTACTGAAGGAAGGACCGCTCAGACTGTCGGCAGCGGTGGAGCTGGCCAGGGAGAGCCAGGGCGTGTGGGATAAAGTGAAGAGGTGTGGGAAGAAGCAGATGCCAAGTCAGGAGGCTGGAAAGAGGGGGGTAGGCGGAAGACCCCCCGCGTGGAATCAGAGGGTTAAGGATGAGGTGGATCGGGCAGAATTATGGGAGGAGGACCCCAATAGAAAAGCATGGTCGACCAGGCATGGCCTTTATAAGCCCACGCCGGGTCGATACGGGCTGGTCTGCTGGACCTGTGGGCACGAGGACCACAGGGCGGCGGAATGTCCGACGAAGTGGGGGTTACCCCCAGACTTCGATCAGGACAGATGCACCAGGTGTGGTAAGAAAGGACACCTGGCCAAGTGGTGCGGGCTGAGGAAGGGTGCCCCACCGATATTAACAAAGAAGGCTGAGCCCAAGAGACCGGCCCAGGGAAAAGCCAGCGGGCCACCCCGGAATTAAGAGGGAGGGTGGCCCAGTTAAAAAGAAGAGAAATAAAAACTTGGACCAGTGGACGGGCGAACCGCTTGAATAGAGGACGGGTTCCCCCGGGAATAGACACAAGGCCAACCCAGTTGAACAGGAAAAGAGCAAAATGTTGAACATGTGGTCGGGCGGGCCACTTGGCGGCAAGCTGTCCAACAAGAAGGTGCTGGTTTTGCAGGAGGCCAGGACACCTGAAGAGAAACTGTATCCTTAGAAACGAACGCGGGAGACCGGGAGAGGTCCAGGTGCAGGGGGCGCAGAACTCCACCTCATGAGAAAAATGAAGGTGATTTATTACTACCGGCACCCATGGCTGGGTTGACCCAGGAAGAAGAAAGCTCAAGTGTTCTCTTCGCTAACGCAAGAGAAAGAACTATCCTGTAGAGCAGAGATAGGGGGTAGGGAGATGAGGGCTCTGGTGGACACAGGAGCATCTGTGTCATTGATGAGAGAGGAAACATACAGGCGGGTGAAACGGAAGATAAGGTTACGGGAAGCGGACATAGAGATCACGCAAGCAGATGGAGCCCCCCTGAAGATAAAAGGGATGGTGAGGCTCCCGGTGAGGATTGGGAAAGTAAAAAGCACCCAAAATTTTTACGTAACCCCCGACCTGTGTACGGAGGCAATCTTGGGAGAAGATTGGCTCCGGAGCCAGAGGGCCCAGATTGAGTTTAATCCTACTGTGTTGGTGGTGAACGGCGAGAGAACGCCATTGGGATGCCCACCAGAGGAAGAGATAACCATAGTGGTGGAGGAAGATGTAAAGTTACCTCCTAGAACCGCAGTGTCGGGAAAGGGTAGGTTAATGTCAGGAAAAAGGGTATGGAGAGGACCCCTGCAGTTGGTCCCTGTAGAAGGAAAGGGCCTAGAAGATAACGAGGTAACCCTGTGCGAAACGGTAGTGGAGGCAGCCGAGTTGGTGCCCATAATGATGGTGAACCAGGCCCAAAAGACTATAAAGGTTAGGAGAGGGGAGAAGATAGGGAGAGCACTTCCCCTACGAACTCTGAGTCGGGTGAGATTCGAGGAGGAACGAAGGAAGCTAGTAGAGCAAACAGAGGGAATCTTAGATGAGGATATATTAGCACCGGATCAATTTAGAACCAGAGTGGGGGGGGGTCTGTTAAGGAACAATCGAGATGTGGTGGCCCAGTCAGACCAGGAGCTAGGTCAGACCCACACAGTCGAAATGAAAATCGACACCGGAGATCACCCCCCTGTGAAATTGAAACCCTACCGGACACCTATACATAAAAGACCACTTGTAGAAGAGGCAGTAGAGGAAATGTTGGAAGCTGGGATGATCGAAAGATCGATCTCCCCTTGGAGCTTCCCAATAGTAATAGTAGGTAAGAAAGATGGCGGGCATCATTTCTGTGTAGATTTTAGGAAGCTAAATTCTATATCGAAGCCGTTGGCGGTGCCATTGCCATTGATAGACGACATTTTGGCATTATTAGGGAAGGCAAAGTACTTCTCTACGTTGGACTTGAGGTCCGGGTATTGGCAAGTAGCCCTGGATGAGGCTGACAAGGAGAAGGCCGCATTTGCGTGTCACCTGGGACTGTTTCAGTTCAGGGTGATGCCATTCGGTCTAGCTAATGCCCCGGGAGTCTTCCAACAGCTAATGTCAATAGTGTTAGGAGGATACGAGAGCTTTGCCATGGCGTATTTGGACGATATCTTGATATTTTCGGAGACAGTGGAACAACACTTTTTTCATTTAGGACAGGTGTTGGGAAGGTTGAGGAAACACGGATTAAAATTAAAATTGTCAAAGTGTCAGTTTCTGAAGGAAGAAACTAGGTATTTAGGCTTCGTCATAAACGGAGACGGTATTAAACCCGACATGGATAAGGTAAAGGTCATAAGGGAAATGCCAGAGCCTAAGACAGTGAGACAGGTAAGAGGTTTTATAGGAGCTATAGGCTACTACCGACGCTTCGTCCCGGCATTTTCAAGAATTGCCATACCACTAGTAGCCCTGACGAAGAAATACGCTAGGTTCAAGTGGACAGAGGACTGTCAACGAGCATTTGATTCGCTAAAGGGACAGTTGACAACCGTCCCACTGCTGACGTACCCAGACCTCAGCAAGCCCATGATATTATACACGGATGCCAGTGAGCAGTGTGTAGGGGCAGTACTTACCCAGCCGTGTCCTGATAAGGAAGGACCAGTGCCTGGCATACCAGAGGAAGTACCGATATACTTCCTCTCCCATAAGCTCTCAGAGACACAACAGAGGTGGCCAGTAATAGAAAGAGAAGCATATGCCATCATGTATGCTCTCCAAAAACTGGACTACTATTTAAATGGTGCGGTCTTTACTATAAAAACAGACCACAAACCTTTGCAGTACCTATTGCAGGCAGAGTGGACAAATAATAAGAAAATTCAACAGTGGGCACTTAAGTTAAGTGGCTACCACTGTAAGATAGAGTATTTGGCAGGAAAGGAAAACACGTGCGCAGATTTACTCTCAAGAATACCGAAACAACTGGAAGAAAGATCTGTAAAGGTAGAACAGGGAGTAGATGATAAAGCCTATAGAATAGGAGTAATTAACTCTAATAAGCTAAAAGATCGCCCCATGTTAGAATCGGACGAAGAAGGGGACGCCCAGATAATAACCGATCCCTACTGGACAGAAGGAATTGAGAAGGAGCAAGCAGACAGTGAAATAGCTGCTCTGAGAGAGAAGGTGAAGGCAGGAGAGACCACCAAGTATGCCATAATAGAGGAAAGGCTGTATTATCTCTCAGGCAGGGATGAAGAAGTCAAGCCCAAGTTGTATGTGCCCAAAAGTTTAAGACCAGAGATATTGGAGCAGTGCCACGAGAGGTTGGGTCACATGGGAATTGATAGGACATGTGATCTCATAGGAAGGAAGTACTATTGGCCCAAACTGTACGGAGAGGTCACTAACTATGTTCGGAGTTGTGTAGTGTGCCAGTCGCAGAGCAGAAGGCAGGAAATGGCACCCTTGGAGGAAACAGACGTACCAAACTTTCCCTTCGAGAAGGTGAGTATGGATGTATCAGGACCATATGGAGAAACTGCACAAGGAAACAACTATATAGTGAGTTTTGTCGATTGGCTAACAAATTGGCCTGAAGCATTTGCAGTACCAGACAAGAAGGCCAGAACTGTGGCCGGGTTGATAATAAGTGAAATCTTCCCTAGGTATGGTGCCCCTGTGCAATTGGTAACAGACAATGGCACGGAGAATGTGAACAGCATCATGAGAGAAGTTTTGACAGGTTTGAATGTAGAGCACATAAAAACATCCCCATATCACCTCCAGGGAAATGCTAAAGTGGAAAGGTTTCATAAAACCTTGGGAGATGTATTGGCCAAGCTGGTCAGAGAAAACACTGGAAATTGGGACTTGTATTTGACGCAGGCTCTGGCGGCCGTGAGGTTTACGATAAACGAAACCTACAGATTTTCTCCCTACTTTTTGTTGTTTGGCCGAGACGTGGTCCTGCCTGTGGATAACCTACTGAAGCCCCGAAGAAGGTATATGTGAGAAGATCATCATCAACTATTGCTGGAACAGCAACATAAGATATTTGTACAGGCCAGAAGAAGAATAAAGAGGGCCCAGAAGAAAAGAAATGAGAGGGTGAATGCTGAAAGAAAGGTAGTAGAATTGAAGGTTGGAGACCCTGTCTACTATAAAATCCACCAGAGAGAGAGAAAGCTGGACCAAAGATGGGAACCGTACTACCGGATAGTAGAGCAGACGGGCCCAGTATCATATGTAATATGGGATCAAGTGGCAGGACGAGCGAGGAGGGTTCATGCCAATGATCTGAAGAAGGCTGAAATAGCTAACCTGGAAATGAGCGAGCCGAGGCCTAAGAAGACAAGGAAAAGGAAAGTAACTCTGGTTGAACCGGAAGAAATGGAAACGGAAGAAGACTCCGAGGAGGATGCGGAGATAGGTCGACTTGGCCAGATAAACGAAGCAGTCCGAGTGACAGAGTTGGAACCCTCAGCGGGGATTGGCGATGTTCAGTCGTCGACTGAATCGGTACAGAGAAGACCCCGTGAGATCGCCATCACACCCCCATGTCCGAAGAAAAGGAAGAAAAAGACGAGGAGGTCCAATCAAGCAGTCGAAGGCTCTAAAAAGAGGCACCCTGAACAGGACGAAGGACCCAGCGAGTGGGAGGAGGAGGATCGAATACCCCTCTCCCAGCTCAAGGAAAGGATAAGGAACAGGAGAAATTTAGACATAGAGTCGAAAGGTATTGAGGACATTCAAGGCGAAGACTCTAAACAGAAAGAAGAATCAGGAGACGAAGAAGAGGACAAAAAAAAACCTCCTGGACGGAAGTTAGACACAGAAAGAAGGTTAGAGGTTGAACAGGAATCACCTCAGAAGATGAGATCAGGGAGGGAGAAGAACCCCAAATCTCAGTAGAACAAAAGGGCTGTGCAGAATACAAGCATTTTGTGTCGACAGATAACGACACTGGCTCATCCAAAATCCTATTGGCTGACTATGGTAGATGTGAGTGGAGGGGATGGATTCGCGGGCTGCACCTCACAAGGGACGGGAGAAGATCATTGGCATTGTTGATTGATCACCAGTGGTGTCATGAAGTACAACCTTTAGAGTGGGCGCCACGCACACCTGACCAGACCATTCTGTCCGCTAGAGGTTAGTTAGAGGAGGGAAGAGCTGAACTTAGTAAGAAGTTATAAAATAATTGAGTGATGAGTTGAGCGACACGAAGTAGTTGTGAAGAATAACAACAAAAGAATTTCGTTACCTTTCAGGAATGATCAAGATGAAAGGGTTGGTTATGACGATGATGGTGGTAGCCACGCTGATGGTGACGATGGCGGAAGCTGGGAAGCGCAGCCGAAACACCATTTTTAAAAAAACGAGCGAAGTAATAATAACCAGGTCTAAGTGGTTGGTCACATTCGTGATAGATTTGAACCCGTATGAGTCGCTACTAAATAAGTTATGAAACGAGCTAACGCAACTGGATGCAGCCCGGTTGAAAGTAGGACAAGATTATCCCAAGCAAAAAGGGTATCTCAGTTTATTGCACTCCCTAGAATCAGAAGCCACTATGATAGAGGCTCAATGGAAAGACATGCAAAACTACCTGCAGGGAATAGAGTTACTGCAGACGCGGGAAAGGAGATCCGTAGTCCCGATTGTAGGAAAGGCATTGAGTGTCCTGTTTGGAACAGTGACTGAAGATGACGTTAAATTCATAAGAAGGAAACTGGGAGAAGTGGAAGTAAACCAGAGGACGCTTGCCCAGGTGGCAAGGGATAGTGTGACAATATTAAATGTGACAAGGTTAGAGGTGTCCAAAAATAGAGCCAGAATCAATTGGTTAATAGACAACCTGGCGAGGTTGAGACAAGAGGTAATTAATAATACAGAAACTGTAATGATTGAATTACAGGAAATGAGCGGATTCATGCAAAAATATTTCCAGCTGATGACAATTACGAATAAGGTACGACAAACGAGTCAGTCGTTGACGACCTTGCTGGAACACGTGAGGGCGCAATTAGACATGCTGTCATTAGGACACCTCTCCCCAAGCATAGTGAACCCGGGTCACCTAAGGGAAGCGCTACTCGGAATACAGGCCGAGTTACCCCACCATTTAAGGCTGCCGGTGGACCCCACCAAAGAATTGTGGAAATATTATAATGCACTAGGATGTGTGACCTTGTTAGAAAATAGGCGACTATTGGTTGTGATATCTGTTCAGTTGTTAGATAGCGAGAGTGTATTCGAGATATACCAGGTTATAAACTTACCCATCCCCTACCCCAGAAGAGATCAAGGTTTAGGAATGATAGCAAGGTGCAAGGTGGAAGCAGACTACATAGCTTTAAATTCGGGGAGAACGAAATTCATGTTGCTATCAGCTGAAGAAGCTGGAAGGTGTAGAGATGATGCTCTAGGGACTTGTACCTCGTTAAGCCCTATCTATAAAACTGGTAATCGCAGAATGTGCATACTAGAATTGTTTGATGGGAAAAGGGAAGGAATCAAAAGAATCTGCCAAGTGGAGGTATTAACAAACACGGCATTACCACAAGCTATCAGTGTTTCAGACGGGGTGTGGGCAGTAGCCACACAGAGACATATCAGCTTGTCTAGGGTATGTGGGGGAGAGTCCACAAGGACATTAAGAATAAGTCCACCGTTATCCCTGGTGACGCTACCCATGGGATGTTCGGCGGTTGGAATATCCATTTCCTTACCCCCCTATTACCAGGAAGAAGAAAGATATGAAGAGAAAGATTCAATCATAGAGATGATTGGTAGAGGCTTAGTCAATTGTACAGAATTATGGGAGCCGATAGTGAAGAGATTCTCTAATGTTACCTTAAATAAGATGCCAGTATTAATGAAGCCAATAGAAAAGATCGATATGGATCAATTGAGAGACAAGTTAAGTGCGTTGGGAAACGAAGGTGTGGCTTGGGAAGACGATGAGCAGATCGCGATAAGTTGGTCAATAGTAATGGGTACATTCCTAGTTATAGCCATCGGGGGTGTATTAATATGGAAGGTTAAGAGTAAGAGGAGATTAGCGAACGACAATCTAGTGAGCGTGCAGCAACTCGAGAGGGAGATGCCGAGCAGTGTTCCTCGCTCAGACAGGACGGGCGAAGAAATTGCTGAAAGACCAACGGAGGAGGCTGGCGTGAGACCACCACGTGCGGCGGAAAAACCTCCCACAGCGGAGAGGAAAACATTGACCAAGAAGAACAAACCATAGTAAACACATCTGCACCCACAGACACACGCACACATTACTCTTGCATGTAAAACAAAAGAAGATGAAAAAGAACATTACCCTTGCATGTAGAACAAAAGAAGATGAAAAAGAATATTACTTTTGCATGTAGAACAAAAGAAGATGAAAAAGAACATTACCCTTGCATGTAGAACAGAAGAAGGTGAAAAGAACATTACCCTTGCATGTAAGAAAGTAGAATAGAATTGCATGAGACAAATGCATGGTGCATGTTAAATGATGTAATTGGGCTTAGGTGTCATTTACGGGTAAATGACAAATCGGTTAGGGGAGGATTTTTAGAAAGACTAAAAAGAGATATTCATAGAAATATGATTCAATTTTTATTCGGTTTATTAACCAGTTGTTAGTTATTTAGAAACGAAGAATAATTGAGTTTTGAGAATAATTCTCTAACTGTATTTAGGCGATCCAAAGAGAAGAAGAAAAAAAAAAATAATAAAAAGAAAGAGAAAGAGGAACAGATAAAACAAAACCCGGTCATAAGTAAAACTAAGACAAGACAGGTGTCAAAATATATCAGGTCAAATTACCTGACCGAAATCCAGGGAAATAGAAATTGTTATATTTGGTTGAAGAAATAGAGTTTGGAAATAATAAAATAAAACAAAAAGAAGAGGAAAGACAGAAACATAATACGAAACCAAGTCGTAGGCGAAAACACACACATGCGGCCAGCACCTAACAAGTGTCAAAATTATCAGGTCAAGCACTTGAACTAATTCCATGTCCGCGTAGGATGGAAGTTTGTTAAAGGTTGGCTGAAACAATAAAGATTTTTTTAGAACAATGGAAACGAAATTTTAATCGGAGGAAAGGTGTTTTTTTGTGTTGAGGTGGTGACCGGTGGAATTCTGACCTGTTAAAAATTGGAACCCCACGATGATGAAGTGGAGACATTTTCAATTCAGATAATTAAGATTTTTGACTATCAGGTCTGACCAAAAACAAAGAAGGAAAGAAAACGATTGTCTCGGCTCACAGATAGCGCCAATATTCTTTCCTGAAGTCACATCTAATTAGCGGCAGGCTGTTTTGACAGAACCCAGGTGAGAAAAAGCCAAGATTATCATTTTTGCGTACGTGTGAAAAAGGCCAAATTAGATTTTGTTTTTTTTAGAACAAGAACGATGTAAGCCACGCCCGATTGGAGACGGGAGGCGTCCCACCACGGTCTCATTAGCCGAAAGCGGTCACGTGATATGCGGAAAGAGGAGGGAGAATGCTCGATCAAGAACCATTGGTCGAAAACGGTCACCTGACATACGAGAGAGCGGGAGAGATGGGTATGCGTCTTTCCCCCAGAGGCACTGTGAGGAAGTAGGGGTGAAAATAATAGCGATAATGGGAAATCAGAACTAATGCGACTTTTGGGATTATCGAGAGAGCCCTGACGCCGACAGACCCACCCCGGTTTGCTGCGGCGTCAATAAAAGCAGGACCCCAATCGACAAAAAAATGAGTTCAGCCCCGGACGGCAGCGAGAAGAGATCACCTCGGACGACGGAGGGTTGCGGCTGGGTTGCGGCAAGAAATCCTTCCAGCCCAAGTCGAAAACAAGAAATCCTTCCAGCCCAAGTCGAAAACAAGAAATCCTTCCAGCCCAGATCGAAGTGAAGAAATACAACCCAAGTCAAAGACAAGAGAAGTTCTATCTAAGTCGACGAAGGAGAAGATTACTCGAAAGCCGCGGAGAAGTTGCAGCCAAGTCGAAGACAAGGCCAAAGAGTTACTGGACGGAAGAAGAAGAAGTTAAAATCAAGCCCAGCCGAGAACAGAATTCGACCCACCCAGATCGAAGTGAAGAAATACAACTCAAGTCGAAGAGAAGAATCAACTGCGAATGATTGATAGAAATTAGCCCCAGTGTCGAACTAAACCACACTCCGACATACACAATTCTGGAGAGTAGACAATTCGAAATCGTTAAGTGGTATGATAGAAGCTTGGTGCCATAGTCCACAGAGCGGGTCGGGAATGAGAACAATTTTTCTTTATGTAACGGACATTAGATATAAAAGGTTGTCACCTTTTTTTTTTATCAGTAATTTTTGTCTTGTGAGTTTTTTTTTTCTTGTGTTTTGCCACCCCCGTCGGACTCAACTTGCATACGGCCCAATCCCTGCTGGTCCCGTCTGTCTAAGATCTAAACACAGCGTGGGTAGACAGACCGGAGATCAGTACAGTTGCTTTAGCAACCAGGTATTGGAAGCGGGTTGGGAAAGGCGAGGCTGGTGATCATCTAACCAAGAGGTTGGAGCGGCACGCTTGGAACCAGGAGGAGCGACCAGGAGGAGCGACGTCACAGTTGGCGCCGTAACCAAAGGATTCGACCCTGGGCCAGGTGTGTACCCGTCACACTCCTACGAAAAAAAATCTTTTTGAAAACACCAGAAGACAAATAGAAGAGATAAAAAGAACCTAAATGAAAGACAAAGCTCTCCATACCCTGAACCCCTCCTATCTTAGCATGCGACGGAAATCTCTTCAGGTCCAACATAGGACTCATTTCACACAGAAGGAAATGTCGATGAGTACCCCAATACTTTTCAATTTTTTTCACTGCAGATATTGGCTTAAACTCTCATGCCGATTATTATTAATATTAACAAGAGAGATTTTACTTCTTTTCTAGTTTTCAGACCCTCTTCTCCCAACTTCACATGGCAGGACCGAATCACGAACAACAAATTTCTCCTCCACGCTAAAATGTAGAGCCTAGAAGCCATCATAACTCACCACCGACTTCGATTGGCCGGGCACCTTGACCGAATACAAGACATCCGAAATTCTCTTCTGGGAGCTCGCATCTGGCAAGAGACCTCGTGGAGCCCCACGTCGTCGATTCAATCACCTTGCTGAGGACAGAAATCGATCCGGTCAATTGGGAGACGGAAGCTGAAGAAAGAATCAATTGGCGAAGAGGAGTCAACGAAAGAACATCTTTCATCCACACCAGATTGCAAATAAGAGAGACGAAGTGAGCCCAAAAAACAGTTGGAGAAGAGCAATCCAAGACAAAGCTACATCCCTAGAAAACACCCGACTGTAGTGTTTTTAGTTTAATCAGCATCATGATACTAATGATAATAATAAAAACACACCAGAAGACAAATAGGAGAGACGAAGAGAGCCCATAGCGAACCGTCCTAACTTACCATACGGTGCCTGCTTAGGACTCATTTCACACAGAAGGAAATGTCAATGAGCACACCAATAGTCGGCAACGAGTTCCGCCAACGAGTTACGCTCTTTCGACAATCAAATCATTTTTCATCGCTTTTCCTTTTTTTATCTGGCAAAAGGTAAACTGCACTCAATTCAAGAAACATTTCACAAAGTTACTTTTCAGCTTTTTCATTTAATTTCGCTTTTCGTTTTCTTTTATTTTTTTAAATTGAACTAAATAGAATCTCTTGCGATCAAAACAATGTTTTTCTTCTGTTAAAAAGATTGACACGAACACCTCCTGGTGTTTTGAAGACGATGATAAAAAGGAAGGAAGAACGAAACAACGAAAAGATAAAAGCTTGAGGAAAGAGTAAAAAGAAAAAAAGCGAATTGTAAATGTGTAAAAGAAGAAAGGGTGAGAGAAAGTTTTTTTTTAATTCTTTTTATCTGCTTAACTCAGTGCCTGTTCAAATTCAATTTTAAAAGTTAGAGAGCTTCTTTTTATAGATATTAACGAAGCTTAACAGAGTCGAATGCCAGGTAAAATGATTGCGTTCAGCCAGTTTTAAGTACTGTTAGTTTATACACCATCGTCAGAGGTGCACCTCTAAAAATCTGGATAATCTCTGACCTGACATCTAAACTCTCCTCTAATCTATCGCTAGTGGTTCAATGGGTAAAGGACGACCAAAACCGAACTACTAACGTTCCACCATCACCAAGCAGACCCGGAACTCTCACCTATCAAGATGGATGTGATTTCTCTCAAGGAGAATCCTTGATATGATCTCCGGACTAAAACTCACCGCAGACCTCAAGTGGTACTCATACATACCATCTATTGTTAAAGATGTCGACGTAGAAGTCAATTAACCAATATTCAACAGCTGGGAAAATGGTCAGTTCATTGTATCGCTCTAGTAAGTATCTGACTGCCCCAGCTACAATCTATCTTTACAGATCAGACCACAAATGGAGAAATACTGCTATCTCTAAACTGGAGCTAACAGTTTTTCACTTACCTGCCTTGATAGAGTTTAAAATCATCTACGCAGCCTTGTGGGTAATTAATTATTTTCCACTGTCCAAACATTTCTCGACAAAATAATTGGAAATATAACCGTTACCGCTAGTAACCGTTAGGATACTACAATAAAGGTTGCTACCCATAATGCACCATTGACCAGCATATGTAAATACTCAAGCCAAAAAACAAAACACATAGCCGTGAGATTGCGTTCAAACTTGAAACAGACTGTCGTGCTCTGTATTGACCTCAGTGTACACTTTTATATTTCCATGCGCTTTATCCAAGATATTGAGCACTTTTACCCATAAATATAGCATACCTTAAAACTATATATATATATATATATATATATATATATATATATATAAGACAGGAAATTTAGAGAGCCGTGATTACCCATAGACTGCCCGTATATATATATATATATATATATATATATATATATATATATATATATATATATATATTCTGTTTTTATTGTTTGAAGTTATTCTTGTTCTGATGTTTAGTACTTTTTAAAATATCCATCCTCGTTAGTTTTCATTGATTCTGTTACCTTAAAAGTGTTAAATTCTCCAAGCCTGTTTTTCTCACGCATTTTTCTGTTAGATTTTCGTTGTGCCTTACCATAATTGTTTTTCTTGTGGGGGGATAGTAGAGTGGTTTCTTCTTGTCGTCTCCATGTTGAATTTATCGGGAGATCAACATTAGTTAGTTCGTCGCCCTTTTGGAGGTCTTATTTCTCTTTTTACAGCGTTGCTAGTCACACTTCTCATCCCCGTTGAAGTGGAGCTGGTTTAGACGCGCCTATAACCCGGCAAAAATTGGTTGATCATAGTCAAAAGTAAAAAAAGACCCAGAGCTCATTTTCGTCTTTTCTAAAAGTTTAATCTAGACAAAAGCTTGAAGAATTTTTACAATATGATAGATATATTAATATTAACTCTAATTTTTTTTAGTTATTTGTAAGAATAAAATAATTATAATTCAGCGGGTGTTAAAAAAAAAAAAAGACTTTTCAATAGCGATTTAATAACGTAGGGTAGTTGTTACATAAATCCGAAAGTTTGGAGACACAGTCAGGATCGAACTCACTTGTCAAAATGAATCTAACCAGACAAGCTTGCTAACCATGTGTAAGGTCCCAAAGACATTACAAACGAAAATACGAGGTTATTCTGACTTTAATTTAAGTATCTTCAACAGCAAAACATGTCTCCTTTGGCGGTGGCTAAGACAAGTCAATATTATTTGCAAGATTGTAATTCAACCGAAAATGAAGTAATCGCCAATGTTATGAACAATATTTTTTATTCAGCTACATCTACGTCAGATCCAATGACGGTATCCAGGTTCGAATCCTGCCGGAGGTCGCATATTTTTTTGACACGCTAGATGTAGTTATATAAAAAATAGTATTAATTACAAAAACAAAGCGTCTGCTCGAATACGAGTATCCATAAAAATAACGTTTAAGTAAAATAAATTAAAATATGTCGGATTTAATCCATTTCATATATATATATATATATATATATATATATATATATATATATGTGTGTGTGTGTGTGTATGTGTGTGTGTGTGTGTGTGTGTGTGTGTCTGTGTAATATAAAAAGCAGAAACACTCATATTCTATGGCTATAATTTATTACATTGGAATCGTAGTCACGATTCAATTCATCAAACCTACAAATATCATACTTATTATAAAACCCAGGTTGTGTGTGTGTCTGTGTATGTGTGTCTGTCTGTTCGTTTATATATTGGATCGGATTTCCTATATTTTTCAACCGATTTCAACAAAACTTCATAGGACTACGTAAAATTACCTTGGGGTGGTTCTGGCAGTGCCCAAAATTGTAAAAACACAATTGTTTTTGCACGAAATCAATTTGAAAACCCGATTAAGAGGCATCGCTGTTTCAAGAATGAAACGGGGACAACTCATATCGAGTTATATTAGGTTGGTGCAAAAATAATATCGTTTTTGACGTATTTTTTAACGTCAAAAAACGATATTATTTTTGCATCAACCTAATACTTATTATAAAACCCAGGTTGTGTGTGTGTGTGTGTGTGTGTGTGCGCGCGCGCACGCACGGGCGTGTGTGTTCGTTCGTTTATATATGGGATTGGATTTCCTACATTTTTCAACCGATTTCAACAAAACATCACTTTTTTGGCAGGTTTTGTTTCTTATTGTCTTGCACACTTTTTTCTTTATTTTTATATTCAGAATGCTTTAAAAATTCCATTTACAAGACAATTGTCTATAATAAAATTGAAAAATTCTATTCAATCGGTAGACTCATAACGATCGAAAACAATGTTTTTTTTTGAGGTTGGGTTTGACCAATTCGTAAAAAAAAAACAAAAAAACAAAACAAACAAAAAAAAAAACTAATTAAGACAAGCGTGTCCGTCAACCTTAAACAATAATTATTATTTATTTTTCATTCTTATAATGGTCGATACTTGATCTATCTCTTACTGTTACATCCCCGGGCTCTACTGCTAGTATATATATATATATATATATATATATATATATATATATATATATATATTAGGAACTTGAATAAGTTCTCGCTAATTTTTCGTGACAACTAATGTTAGTAAGAAACATGTCAGGGAATATATAGTTCATGACTAGCCCCTACTTTTTCACATATTTCTGGCAGCATTTGAGTTCCACGTCGGAATAAAAATAAAGAAAAATGAACAAAAAATTTATACGAATTCGCTTTCTTCTTGTAAAAACGTTGCTGTAATAATTGCTGCAAGAACGTTATAGTTAAAAATTAAATAATAATTTTTGAAGATGTAAGTGTTGCTCAGCCAGGCCATTTGCTATCGATCGGAACAAATGATAATCGGACGGGGTAATGACTGGTGAATACGGCGGGTGGGGTTCACATTTAAGCGTTTCCAAGTATTGCAACATGTGGTCTAGCGTTGTCATGTTGCAAAATCACTTTGTCGTGTCTCTGCTCGTATAAGGGCTGTTTTTTCTTCAATGCTCGCCTCAGACGCATCGATTGTAGCCGACAGCGATCTCCTAAGATGGTTTCGCTCGGTTTGCGCAGCTCATAATAAACTACACCCAGCTGATCCCACCAAAAGCAGAACAGAAGTTTCGAACAATGAATATTCGTCTTTTCTGCCGATGTTGATGCATGGCCGCGCTTACGCCACGATCTTCTACGCTTAGGGCTATCGTAGTGTATCCACTTTTCATTGCCGGTCACGGTACAATACAAAAAGAACCTTTCCTTTTCTGTCGTTGAAGCAGCAGTTCACATGTGACATGACGCCGTTCGCCGTCTCTCGGCTTCAACTCGTACGGCACCCAATGTCCTTTCTAATGCTTTCAAACGTCTCGGAACTGTTGTGTGATCAACTCCTAATGATTCTGCAAAGTCAGCTGACACCTGACATGAGTCTTCATGAAGTAATGCCTGTAATTCTTCGTCTTCTAACTTTTTCGGTGCCCCAGAGAGTTATCTTCAAAATCGAAATCATTTTTGAAGCGTCTAAACCAATCTCTGCGTGTTGTTTCCGACAGAGCATGGTCGTCGTAAGTCTCAACAAGAATTCTGTGTGATTCAGCTGCAGATTTCTTTTGAATAAAGTAGTGCAGTAAAGTTACCCGCAAATACATTTTCTTTGGCACAAAATCCGACATGTTTCACCCTATGAAGAACAAAGTTGTTTACACTTCAGCGAAATGACATACACTGAATTTCAAACTATAGTACTTCTTTATAGATGCGTTACCATCTGAAATTACACATACGCAGTTCTGGAAACGCCATCTGTTGGAAAACAGCGAGCACGTATTTAATGTCCTAATATATATATATATATATATATGTATATTTGGTTGGATTGATGTGAGTTTGTGACCCTGGGTTTCACGCTTTAGCGATCGTCAGACAAATTTGTCTGACGATCGCAAAAGCGTGAAACCCAGGGTCGCAAACTCACATCAATCCAACCAAATATGTTAGCTCTATCTCTGATATTGAGCGCTTTCTAATAAGTACCGCGCATATAATATATAAATAATTATATATATATATATATATATATATATATATATATATATTTATTTATATTTATATACACACACAATTTTCACACACACACACATATATATATATATATATATATATATATATGTATACAAGTATATGATTGGTGTATACGGAATGAATTCCAATAACCAAGAATCACTATTCTTAAAAGAATGCTCAATACAAAGTAGAGCAGATATACATTGAACATCGTCACTTGATAAGACACCGGAGGTGTTGAAACAAAATTGCTATTTTTGTAGTGATTTTATAACATATTTATGTTATAAATTTTTTTTAAATAAATAATTATATATATATATATATATATATATATATATATATATATATATAATTATTTATTTAAAAATATGATTCCAACTCGCGAGTTGGAATCATATTTTTAAAGAAATAATTATATTTATGCTCTACTTTCGTATCGAGCACTATTTTTAAAAAATAATAACAAAAATACTAAGGAACTTTGGATTATTTACCAAACCAGTTTCTTTCCTATTTTCTATAATATTTTCACACACACACACACACACACACACACACACACACACATATATATATATATATTACTTAACATTAATTTTATCCCAACTTTGAAGTTTCGAAGTAAAATTTTCAGTCTTCAGGGGTTCTGTTTTTAAACGGTATTTCCAATCTTTTTTTTAATTTTTTTAATTTGAAAATTGAAAAAGATTTCAATATTTTCCCAAGAAACTTCGAAGTCGAATAAAATTGATATTTAAAAGTTAAGTAATCTTTTCATATAATATTATTAACTAGAGCGTTAATATTATATGAAAAGAATTACGGAATGAGTGAGTGCGGAGGACTTTTTTTTTTTTTTTTTTTGATGCTGATTATTTTTGTTCCAGTTATGGTAGAAACACTGCACGCAGTTACACGCTTATAATGTTTCGTTGCACCATAAACACCGCGATAAACCCATTTTATTTTTCAGTCACTGCTGATCCGAAAACTTCAAAAGTGATTTCAACAGAATAATATAATTTCACCAGTGCTTGGTACCATTATTTTTAATGGATAACCGCACAAGATATCTTCTCTTATGCCGTAAGGAATCAGCAGGTTTTTAACAGATATATTCAAAAAGCATTTCAGAAGATAAGTAACTGAGTTTTTACACATTCTCTTTTATGCCAAGAGAAAGCAGAAGGGTTTTGAAATAACTATCTTCAAAAATCATTATTTGATTTTAACTATTACGTTCTTGCAGACGCCATTATGTTTCCATTATTTAAAGTGAAAGGTACTATTATATCTGGTGGTTGTACTCGCTCATCATGCAGAAATTATTACTGCAGCGTTTGTACAAAAAGAAAGCGAATTCGTATAAATTTTTTGTTTATTTTTTTTAAATTTTTATTTGACAATACAAGGCTCAAAATCCACTCAAGTTAGAGGGTTACTATTAGGTTGGTGCAAAAATAATGTCACTTTTGACGTATTTTTAACGTCAAAAAGCAACATTATTTTTGCACGAACCTAATAAATGGGGTCAGTGATATGAATAGAAGAGGAGGTAGATTGATTGATTCATCCATTTATACATTTTCAACGGCTTATCAACCCAATTTTAGGTTATTAGGTTATTTAAAGAGAGAAGATATTTTTTTAGATAGTAAGAAATTTTGTTTGATTATTATAATCTGTATGCGATTTTTCTATTTTTCCAATGAATTGATTTTTGGCTTAGATATTTACTTTGTTTTCTATTTTAACACAACTGCCAAATTTTGCCCGAACACAATACATATATATCATTCCTGTTATGTTATATTACCT
This sequence comes from Acanthosepion lycidas, assembly GCA_963932145.1. Lineage (NCBI taxonomy): Eukaryota > Metazoa > Mollusca > Cephalopoda > Sepiida > Sepiidae > Acanthosepion > Acanthosepion lycidas. The sequence goes on from OZ010610.1 coordinate 26,811,812, forward strand.
TTGTATAACCATTTTAATGTTATCCTTAGTGATTTAAACTTGATCAAGATATTAAATAGGTGAGTATTCGTAAATTGCTGGTAGTAATGTTATCCGTGAATTGGCTTATAATTATTTTGCTTGTGATGTTGTTTGATAATAGCTTTTAATTTAATATAAATATATAAAAGTCAGATAAATGTTTAAAATTTATTTTAGTTTTTAATTTAATATAAATATATAAAACTCATATAGATGTTTAAAATTTAATTTGTTTTCTAAATTAATGTAAGGTTCGTATAGTTAAGTAGTTGTTTTGTTTATATATGTTTCTTTCTTCTTAAAGTGTATTTTATTTACGTTCTGCTTAATTTAATTATGTTTGAATATGTGATTTCATGCAAAATGTCATAAAGTGTGAATTGCTACATTGTATCTGTAATAAGTTTCATATCTTGTAGTTTTATATTTCCGTTAGATTTTGAATTTTCCATCTTAACGTGTCTTCATTGGCTAAAACTGGCATCAACAAGTTCTCATATATTATTTTCTTCTTTTTTCTTCTCATGTAAAATTTGGATGTACTCCTCTCCTTCTCTTTCCTTTCTTTTCTTTCCTTTCTCTTTGTAGTCGGGTTGATTTCTTATGCTTTCTTATGCCTTTCCTTTTTTTTCTTCTTTCTTTTTCTTGTTATTGATTTCTTATCTTCTTTCTTTTTTACTTTAATTTGCCTTTTTCTTTCTTTTCCTTTTATAGAATGAATAAATTTTTTTATATATTTGTTTCTTTGTCTTGTATGAAAAATATTTTAAAAAAATGTAAAAAGAAGTGATGTTTCATAAATTGTATTTTTAAATAAAATCGTTTATTACCACCATGTTAACCGCCTAACGAGACGTCTTCAGACATCGAAACAAATATGAAGTTTTTATATATATATATATATATATATATATATATATATATATATATGTGTGTGTGTGTGTGTGTGTGTGTGTATGTATGTATAAATGAATATATATATATATATATATATATATATATATATATAAACAAAACGGACGTCATGTCATATCTTAGGTAACTTTCGGCTAACACTTTTTCAAAAGTATACGTTGGCAAATTGGAAAACAGTCAAAGACACAATCAATATAACGAATGAGGAGAGAAAGTTGGAACGCGATTAAAAACGTGATAAATTTTAATTAAAATTAATTCATTAAAATTTATCTCATTTTTAATCCCGTTCCAACTTTCTCTCCTCATTCGTTATATTGAGCGTGTCTTTGATAGTTTTCCAAATTGCCAACGTATACCTTTGAAAAAGTGTTTGTCGAAAGGTACCTAAGGTATAACTTGACGTCCGTTTTGTTTAAATATATATACATACACACACACACACACATATATATATACATACATACACACACACACACACACACACACACACACACACATATATATATATATATATATATATATATATATATATATATATATATATAATGGATTTTGATTTATTAATCCAAAAGATTTTATTACATAAGCGTTAACTGTTTTTAGTGGTTTGATGATCATCGATGCACCAATTAATGGCCGAGAGGTCTAAGGCACGTCGTACCTAACAAGGTTTCATCTCCCTAGTAGGGAGCAGGTGAGTGTATATATATATATATATATATATATATATATATATATATATATATATATATATATATAAATTAATTGATTTAAAATATTTTTTCGCTACACAGTTCTAACCATATTTCAAAAATGGTAGCTGAAAGCTCTGAATTTAATTTTGTAACGAAATTAAAGACATTAGTTCCATTTCATCCTCAAGCGAATTTTGGAGTAACTTTTAAAGTTACTGGGTTTTAAAGACACAGCTAAAATAATAATTCACGTTTCCAAGGATACAGAGAAATCCAATTCAACCAGACAATGGGTGTTTGCGTGTTCATTATGTCTGTATTTTGATGTATCAGTTATTCGTTATGTTTTGTTAGGGGTAGGGATGTATTTTTCAATGAAATCTGACATCCGTTAAATGTATGTCGTCTGGATTTTTAAAAAATGTTATTGTTAACGGCAAAAATTCTTACGCTATTTTTTTCTATTTGTATATTTAAAGATTTTTTGGCGGGGTGTTTAGGTTAGAATACGTTTTTTTAACTATGATTTGAAAAATATTTTCACTTTTAATTTTTAATATACTATATTTCTAATAAGAACGAATACATCTATTAGAATCCCTTACAGTATGTAGAATTATTTTCACATCAAGTATAAGTATGTATATTATTCGGTAACATTTTTTTTAATTATATTTAAATATTATTTAAGTAAAATTTATGACAATGACGGCAAGAATAGCTAATTAATTTTACTGATTTAGTAAACTTTTATTTTTTATATAAATCTAGTAATATATTGTTTCTCATGTAAGTACAAAGGGCATGGGTCATTCAATGGCTTACATCTTCTAGCTTTTCATATTAATTTCATTTTACGGCAGGTGTTTTATTAGATTCTTTTAAGTGCTTGTAGTACTTAGAGGGAGGTCTTTAGGTTAGAATACGTTTTATTTAATTACAATTTTAAAAGATGTTTAGGTTAGAATTCGTTTTATTTAACTACAATTTTAAATACAACTTTAAAATATTTTCACTGTTAGTTTTAATAGACTATCTTTCTTTTTAAAAGAAGTAAATATATTAGAATTACTTACAGTAAGTAAAATTATTTTTCCATATCAAGTATAAGTATGTATATTACGATTTTTAAAATTTTATATTTTAATATTATTTAAGTAAAATTTATGACAATTACGGCAAAAATAGCTAATTCATTTCTCTGATTTAGTAAACTTTTTTTTTTATAAACTTAGTAATATATAGTTTCACATGTATGTACAAAGGACATGGGACATTCAATGGCCTACATCTTATAGCTTTTCATCATAATTTCATTTTTCTGTAGGTGTTTTATTGAATTCATTTAAATCTTCAAAAATGTAAAAAGTAGTGATGTTTCATAAATTGTATTTTTAAATAAAATCGTTTATTACCACCATTGTTAGCCGCCTAACGAGACGTCTTCAGACGTCGAAACAAATATGAAGTTTATATATATATATATATATATATATATATATATATATATATGTGCGTATATACAAATGAATATATATATATATGTATATATATATATAAATGAATATATATATATATATATATATATATATATATATATATATATATATAAACAAAACGTATTTTTATTTAAATCTAAAATACATACGCACCTTATAAAAAATCCGACACTAATCCTTTATATATACACCCTAAATCAAATCCCCCCCCCATCTATAATTAAATATATACCGTTATCTATCAGTAAAAGAATTAGTACAAATTCAGCAAATAACAAGATTTTCGATGAGCATATCAATTCCTATAACAAAGCTCTAAAAGAGAATGGCTACAAAAAACCAAAACTAACTTATATAAAAAATGAAAATGGAAACCATAGAAAAATCAGATGCAGAAAAATAATTTGGTATACGCCCCCCATACGATCAAATGGTAAAAAACAAATTAGGACAAAAATTCCTCGCATTAATAGTCAAGCATTTTCCTAGTGGAAGTAAACTAAGTACTATTTTCAATAAAAACACACTAAAATTAAGTTACAGCTGTACGGAAAACTTAGAAAAAATTATTAAGAAACATAATGCTAATATCTTAAATAAACACTTATACCAAAACCAAAAAAAAAATTAGACAATGGAAATATAAAAATAAAAACTGAGGAAAATAAACAAAAATTATGTAATTGCCCTCTACAAAATAAATGTCGCACTGAATCATTAGTATACCAATGCAATATCTCTTCGATTGAAAATCCTGAAAACATAAAAATATATATAGGTTGCACTAGCCATGAGTTCAAAAAAAGATTCAATCCTCTTATATAGCAGTGAATGTTGGCCAGTTAAAAAGCGAACTTGGAATAATAAACATGCGGTTCTTCCGAGGGATGTTGGGAATTGAGTGGAACAGAAAATGTGAGTAACTAGGAATGTGATTAATTCGAAGTTTTAAGGAAAATGGATAGAAAAAGAACATTTATACCAAGAATCAGAGAATTTGAAACTCACAAAGCATAATGAATGTAATATGTTTCAGAGGTAAAAAAAAAATCAGTATCCCTACTTGAAGTTTGGGTCAGTGGATGGTAGATCAGAGGCCGGGAGAAACATGACAGTGACTAACATTAATTAGAATTTTTAAAAAATGCAGCTCTTCGTATTGGGTTCACTTGAATACAACTTCTATTGTAGTCATGAATGACCATAGATACTTCACCTGAAAGCAGTGTTGTATATTTGCAGTTTAGTAGAAATTAAGCAACATTCTTTCTTTGCTTTTTTTTATTTTTTTTATTTTTTGCTAGGTGACTCAATTTTGTTTTTTGTTCATTACTGTATATATAATTCCCTAACGTGCTCAGAATATAAAGATATTTATGGCGTCAAGAGAATTTTGTATTACAGAAAATTATTCATAATGTATTTGAATTCTGAAAATACGCTCTCGTTATATTGTCATTTCAAATTATTTTCACCCTAGGGGCAATGAATCTCCCCCCCCCAACCGCATTTCGTTTGCTTGGCCAGTGGGGACAATCTATCTTCATAGATTCTCTTGTTTCAAATAACAAAACTTTACGCCTGCAACGTATTTTAAAACCAGAAAATAAAAACCAGTACATTTCATTTTAAACTTGTTTTTCTTTTCAAAGCTCTGCTATATAAAGTAGAGACCGTTGTTTCATTAAAGATTTAAGGGCGTTGACAATTCAGATTTTTCGATTTTGCTTGAGGCGAGAAGGGATTTCGAAAATAGAATATTTACATTTCGCTTTAAAGTATTTCCATTCTTTTTAATTTATTTTTTGTTTCCTAAAATAATAGGTAGATTGCGAAAAAATGTTACGAACAATGAAAATATACCGTGTTGATGGCGGACACAGAAAGAAAGATGCAAGAACTCCTGGATAAACGGTAAATGAAAGCGAGTATAATAAAAGAATGTTTAGTTGATAGCAAAAGAGACAGCCTAAAAGGGAGATCATATATATCTGAATCATAGATTGAATTAGTGACGTCAGAATCAAACAAGTACAGGAATTTAACAAGATGGAGTAGTTTTATACCAGAAGACGAGAAATGCAGCACAAAAACCTGAAAACGAAAAAGAATAGCAAAAGATGCCTTACCGATGCTAAACAAAGTATTAAGAAATAGGAAAATATTTATTTATATATATATACTAGCAGATTGAAGCAGTGTGAAACGTCAACATCTTGATTATATTATTATTTTTTCTTCTGGAGGCATGAATCTATTTCCCCTTTCACACAAGATATAGTTTAAATAGTAGGCTAGCAATTCAGATAATACATAATAATACATAATAATAATACTACATAATAATAATGAATTTTTTTTTCATGCAATAATCCCATTTATTTTTTAAGCCAAAAATATATACATTTAATCCTGAAGTCATGAATAACACCACCTTCTGTAAATTGCTATTATTCGAAAGAAGTTCTATGTGAGTCTTTAAATAAGTTATTAACGTATACACTTTTGTGCTTCCATACACGCTATGATTGATTTTTAAGTTTTTGTTTTTGTACTTTCCAGATTGCATAGAGATGACTCCATTCAGTATTCATTAGATTAGTCTTTCTTTGTCAAATTAAAGACACTGATACATGGCTTCACCAGTGAAAGGGAGATAACTTTATAATCTCTTTTCGAATGTTGACATTTAGACATTAAAGAAAAAAAATATAAATCATATTTGAATGATCTCCTTTTCCTTTCAGTGAAATTGTTTACTAATAAATGCAAATTTTCGATAAAGTCAGTTCTAAAGTGAAATACACTTTTGTAGAAATTATTAATTTATAAAACTTTCTGTTTTTTGCCTGTTTGCCAATGCTATCGGAGTTTTAATATAAGTTTCGATTAAATTAAATTATGTACATTATCCAATTATGAATCGTAAAAAATATTAGGTATAAGCTGATGTTCAAAACTTACCTGTTTAAAATATATTCGAATCATGAACTTATAAACAAACTGAACATTCAATGCAACGAGGTTTCCATTGATGAAAGTGCACCAAATATCCTCTCATGTTTTATCGTTTCTTTCAAATAAACATAAACAGACTGATATATCAGATTTTTTCAGTACAAAATTCACTGTCTCGGGTGATTGCTTGGTTCTTTCAAGACGTGATTTTCCACCATTGCATTTCTATGACTCGACGGTAACAGACGGACATTCCTGTTGCATAATTATTTGCTAATGGAGTGTTTCAAAAGGATCAGCGACGGTGAAAGGGTCTCGTGCCTATCCTATCTCCCCGAATCCATGATACAGCCGCCGTGAATTTATTATCCGCCCTCCATTCTACTATTAGGTTGGTGCAAAAATAATATCGTTTTTTGACGCATTTTTTAACGTCAAAAAACGATATTATTTTTGCACCAACCTAATACATCTCAATTAAATACAGACTGCAATGGACAGGCCATGTTATTCGTATTGCAGAGGACAGAATGCCAAAACAATTAATGTATGGAGAATTGGAAATGGGGGGGAAAAGATCGCACCATAAGGCAAAATTTCGTTACAAAAATTGCCTTAAAGAGTCACTATACAAGTGCAATATTGGTCTGGATAATTGGAAGGTTCTAGCTGAAAGCGGGGTTTCTTGGCGAGTTGGTATTGCTGATGGCGTCAAGATCTTTCATGAGGCATCACAAAAAATATGCAGAACGGAAGAGAAGAGTTCAGAAGCGATCCCTGAATTGCCATGAGGTACCAACCTTGCCATGTGCCCAATGCAATCGCATATGTCTGTCAAGGGCAGGTCTGATCAGTCACCAGCGCTCACACCAACACCAACAGTCTATTGCATATGACGATTTCGTAATGACATGCTTTGAATGCCCGACCTGCACTAGAGTGTGCAAGACATGTAAGAGCACATAGGAAATGATGATGATCAAAGTCAATTTCCATCACCCGGAGATGATTTAATATGCCGAATATGTGACAAGTAATGCTGATCAATGGCTGGCTTTATGAGCTCCTGTCGTTCACACAGCCAATGAATGCAGTGTTGTGGCGGGGGGAGTTTAACTGAAGGGCGGGACATGACAGTGATGGTCATACTCGCTTTGTGAGTCGACAGCCACTATAATTACACACACACACACACACACACACACACACACACACACATATATATATATATATATATATAAATTCATGAATCATTCATACAAAAAACAAATATAGAGGTAAATGATTTAATTGGCGAGAATACATCTTCGCAAACAATATAAATAAGATACATAAACCTCTATTTTTACAGTATTTACATTAGTCGAACTATTGTCCTCGTCTTTGTCGCCATATTTGTCACAACGTTTCGGCCGTTGTACGCTCCGGCCTTCTTCAGGTGGTTGGAATTTCGAACTGAACCCTTTATTTCGATCACTGGGGTAAACTGTTCTAGTTCCACGTGCCATGTTTGATGGATTTCAGTTATCAGTTATCTCCTCTTTCCCTCTGAAAGTTCTCCACTGCCTAAACCGGGTATTGAACTCACACTCTTTGGGTCTGTCACTGGATCTAACCAACTCCTTTATCCACTGTGCCATGTGTCTACCCCAGTGATTGAAATAAATGGTTCAGTTCGAAATTCCAACCACCTGAAGAAGGCCGGAGCGTACAACGGCCGAAACGTTGTGACAAATATGGCGACAAAGATGAGGACAATAGTCCGACTAATGTAAATACTATACATAATACCTCATCTCAGAAATATAGACAGACCTCTATATTTGTTTTTTGTATGAATGATTCGTGAATTTATAAATTATAATTGCACCTTTATTGATATATATATATATATATATATATATATATATATATATATATATATATATATATATATATATATATATATATTAACAATATCTTAGTGATTTCTTCTTCGGTATTTCAGCTGCCTATTCGTTCTTTTATTTATGACATCAGTATTGTGAGTGAAGTTTCAGTGAAGGGTCAGACATGTCAGTGATGGTCATACCCGCTTTGTGAGTCGACAGCCATAATATGTATATAGTAAATATGAAATGAATACGAATTTAACATGTTTCACTTTTATTCAAGCCTCATTCGAAAATGATAATGCTTAAATAAATAATGCTTAAATTTATAAACGTTTCCTATTAATTCCTTTTCCTATCATATACAGATTGTTCCAAAATAATGTATGCATTCTTTAAATATTAATAATTAATAAAAAAAAATTATATGGATGAAAATATGCAAAACAGATGAATTCGAAGAAGAGGGACAATTGAATACCCACCTAGATCACCAGGTTTAACACCCTTGAATCTCTTTTTGCGGGGGTTTCTAAAAGACAAAGTTTACAGCAGGAAACTTAAAATAATTGTTGAAATAAGAGTAGCAATTGAAGAAGAATGTGCTCAAATACCAGAGGAAATGATACTGGGCATTTGTAGGCAAATTTCTTCAAGATATGGAAAGTGTGTTGAACAGAACAGCAACCAGTTTGAGCACTTGATGTGAACTCATTATTATATGAATATTCTGCCATTGCCCCAAGTATCTTTTATTTTATTTAAGTTAATTTTCTATGTTTTTTTGTATATTTTACTCTCAAATTCCTTAAATGTGTATTCTTTCTCTTGTATTAATCTTATTTTCAAGTCAAAATACATAAATTGAATAAATTATAACGATTTAAAATGTGTATACATTATTTTGAGACACCATATATATATATATATATATATATATATATATATATATATGAAGAAATATACTCTTAAAGTGTGTTATATTTATGGGATAAAGTGCTCAATATCAGAGATAAAGCGTGTGTAAATATAAAAGTGAACATTGAAGTTAACACTCAGAGGCGACACCCTGTTTCATGCTAGACGCAATCATCAGGCCTGACGATTGCTTCTAGCCTGAAACAGCCTGTCACCTTTAAGTGTTGACTTCATCATTCACTTTTATATCTATCTATCTATCTATCTATCTATCTATCTATCTATATATATATATATATATATATATATATGTATATATATATTCCTTTATTATAATTTTATTATATAGTTAAACCATTTTACTCACTACAAAGATGCAACTTGGTTTCAGTGCATTTCAACTGCACATCGACGGGTGAGAATAGAAAATGGACCATATATATATAATTATGTGACGTAGCGTGGAGCTATGTTTAATGTTTCAACTGTTTTTGTGTCGTTATTAGTTTTAATTAAACTATCTTAAGAATGTTGGTGATATTTTTTTAGCGTCCTAAATTTGTCTGTATTATTGTTTATTATTGTGTTATTATTGTGGTTGAGATTAAGTTTTGTTATCACCACTCCTATTTAAAATGACAAAAATATCATTCTTCCTAATTACAATATTAATGTTATTTTTAAGTTCATTATCGGCCTTTTTTCATTTTTTTTGTCGTCTCTGTCTTTTATGGTTATTCGTATATTTTATGCTTTCAGTTTTGAGAATCGATTTTAATCCGGTGTAAATTGTAATGAGTTTGTTATCTCGTAGTCCAAAGATTTATATTCAAAGATTTATATTCAAAGGTTTATATTCAAAGATTTATATTATCAAAACAGTTTAGTCCCAGGTTGAAGAATTCCATTTACTGTTGAGAAAGTTCGTAGTCCGAAAGATTAATAAAGTTGTCAGATGAATTAGAGAGATATATTTTTCCTTTATATATTAGGTTGGTGCAAAAATAATGCCATTTTCTCACATAGTAACATATTTTTTTAAAACTTTTTTTTCCTTGTCTGCTACCAACACTGTATCATCCTCATATCTTATATTGTTAAGATTGTGGCCGCCAATAATGAATCCTTTAAAGACTTCTAATTCTCTCAAAAGTGTCTCTCTTTAAAGGTTGAATAAGTCCGGTGAGAAAACACGTCTATTTCCAGTTATTTATACATGCTGAACCCATTTTCAATTCCGTATGCAGGCGATTTGCTGCCACTATAGGTTCTTGACTATTCTAATATCCTTCCTATGTCATGGTTGATAAGCAGTTCTAACAGGTCTTTTTTGGTCTACTTTATTGAATACATTTGCACAGTTTATTAAAAAATAGATGCACGTTCCTCTGCATTTATATTACTCTTTCTGATAATATTCTGAGCATAAATATTGTATTCCTTGTTCCAGTGTCTTTGACGAACCAGCACTGTTCTTTTCCTATTTCCGGTCTGATTCTGCTTTGCACTATTTTCTACAGAATTAAGATGATGAGTTTTGTTATATAGCTAATTACAGTAACTGTCCGATTGAATTCACATTCGTTTGCACCTGGTTTCTTGGACAATGCTATGAAAATAGATCTACTTAAGTCTTCAGGTATATCACAACTGTTGTAGATTTAATTTATCTTAGGCTGCCAGCATCTCTATTACAATTCCGTCTGTCCCTGTCGCTTTGTTTCTGTTCAATTTGGCCAGTGCAGATTCCACTTCAAATGTTAATATCGCCAGTCGTTCGATATATCTCTGTATTGTCGGTTGTTCATCGTGGAAGAGTTCTCTTATATATTCGTTCCATGTTTGAAATATTTTATTCTCAAATATCAGCTTTCTATCCTTGCATTTGATGCACCCAGTTGATGAAAATATCTTTAGTTCTGTTCCTTCTCTTATTTTTATACCTATCTGCTTTATCTGTGATAGTCATTCTTTTTATTTCGCACATTGTTCGTTGAGCCATTCATTTTTAGCCTGCCTGCATTTGTTCCTGATTTCTTCATGTAGTGTCCTATATTTTATTTACTGAGTTTGCACTGTTTTTTATTCCTTTTCATCATGTCGAGAATTTCATCTGCCGTCCATTCTTTTTCTTCGTCTATTTTCCTTCGAGATGATCTCCATTGCAAATGTTACTAAAGCTTCCCTTAATGTATCTCACCTCGAGTTTCCATTTTCATTTTGGTTCCTGTATCTGCTTTTCACACTGACCATATAATGCTTCTTCAAGAGTCTGTCGTATTGCAATTTGGCCCTCTTCGATTTTCCGTAGTTTACATAGCAATGAAAGGTGGTTGTTTTCACAGTCGGCACTTGGATATGTTATGCAATGTATAACTGCATTCCTGATTCTCTTATTGATAGTTATGTAGTTTCTTTTGTTTTTGTTTCTCATTCTGGGATATACGTTTTGCATGTTCTTGAAACCAGGTGTTGGCTTCTACCTGGTCATTCGCCGTACACCACTGGATCCATTTTTATCCGCGTTCATTACAAGTTCCTAGTAGGAATTTGCCAACTATTTCACCACCTCTCTTCTTGTCTATATAATTTAGGCAGCAAGTATCCATTCAAACAAATTTTATTGAATAACACCGACAAAATTTTTCTTTTATAGTTTTTTTTCCGAGGTGTTCTGTATCAAGATAAAAATGTTTATCTGTACAAAGTTAATTTTTTTACAATCAAGTACTTTCGCGTATCACTACGAGTTATCAGTACGGGAATCAAAATGTCTTGGGTAATTTCTGGTGTTTTTAGATTGCTGGAATTAGAATTTAATCATTTAAAGATGAATTAATACGTACTTTTTAAATGTTCTCTATTTTTATTTACGTTTCCATATAAAAGACTTAATGTTTGTTTCTTTTTATAATGCCTTCTAGAATTTTGAGTCTTTTTTATAATGAATATTTTTTCTTAATCATTTCATCACATGCAAGGCGATAATGTCACTAAGACGAAAGGGTTTACTGGGCGTGTAAGAGAATAATACTTTAAAATTAACTGAAAACCTAATCTTAGAAAACAGGGAACAAGGGATAAACGTCCTATTCACTAGATGAGGAAGGAGTGTGAACAGTCCTGTAAAATATTTTTTGTTATCTATTTTTGTGTGAGTTATTTAAAGCCGAGACATTTTGGATTGTAAGAATAATTCTTTTTTTTTTTTTGGCGAGTAAATATTGCATGAACAGTAACTTTTTGAAAAAAAAGTCTTACTATTTAACCAATAGCAGGGGGAAGCAGATGGCTTTATATCTTTACTGAAAGGTATTTGCGAATAAGTGAATGTAACGGAACATATAGAATTTGAGTTTAGTTCTCTGGTTTCTTAACGCTCCTGATTTCGAATCCCATTGACACATCCTTTTCATTTTATAAGATACTTCCAAAGATTATTTCTTAAGGATTTTATGCTTTTTTTTAATAAGCGTTTCACCCCCAAGCAAGGCGGGAAGAGAGTTGGAGCTAGAGTAAAGAGGCGTGATAGAGGAAAGGATGAAGAGAAGGATAGGGGATAGATCAGGGCATCTGGAGAGGTCGATTGACATTACATTTGAATAGTTGGAGATTATAGCTATCAGGGAATCAGGAAGAGGGCAGGGAGTTCCACAGGCGAGAGGTGCAAGACATGAAGCTATTGGAGTAGAAGAGACGGCTACATTTAACAGTTTCGACATTGAAAGGATGTGAGCGATATGCCAGCCTAGTAGAACGCTTAAATTCATGAAGTTTGGGAACCAGCGAAAGCGGCTCATCAGAGCAGTTACCGTGAAAGTATTTGTAAAAAAAAAAGACAGAATGAGACGGCAGCTAGTCTGTGAGAGAGCGACTGCAGACGAGATGCCAGATCAGGGCCAATTACGTTGCATATACGTCTCTGAATCTTATCAAGAACCTTGAGACAAACATAAGGGGACATATATGGAAGCAATATTCCATGCAACGGTGAATGGTTGATTTGTAGATTTGAAGGGTTGATTCCGGCGAGAAAAATTTCCTGGCGCGGCACAGGGAGTCAACTTTCCTTAAAATGCTATAAGTTAATTTATTTATTATACGATGTACCCCCACTAACATCGTATTTTATTGAAGTTCTTTCTTAAAGAACGAGGAATAATGCCATCAAGTGATGCTTACGGTTGACAAATAAAATCATTCCGTTTTATGGAAACATTTATTTAAATTAAATGCGAAAATACACTAGAAGGTTTTGATCTCGCACACCTGTAGAAATTAATTAAGCCAGAGCTTATAGATATGACGTAATAGATATTAAGGTAGTGTATTGTTGGTTGTGTTCCTTGTTTAAGTTGATGAATGCTGCCATAATCCTTACCTTCATCTTTGGTGTTACAGGGAGTTTTCTTAGTCTATCTCTCAGCTGCACCCAACACATAACAATCAAGTTTGGTGGCCAGATGTAAGCGGTGATATGGTCGTATAAATTGTTTGACAGCCATGACTGGGTTCTTCTGCTTGTGTGGTATAGTGCAGAGTCCTGTTGCCAGATAGTGTCTTCCAGCAGCCACCATCTTGATCCAGGGCAGCACTACCTCGTCAAGGAATTTAATGTAGGCCTCCGTGATGGATCGAAGGCTCTGTAGGAAGATGAATGGAGTCATAACATCGCCATCACTAGTGATCACTCCAAATAGCTTGGTAATCACCATTAGACTCACCCAACTTTTCTTTCTGAACTGTTCTCAGATTTACACCCAGACCCTCTGAAATACCGCTGGCATCTGCACGTGATGCAAGAATCTTCCAACCGGTGAGTGACAAGGATTGTATATAAACTGTACACAATAAGTAACACAATACATAATATTCTATATAACAATGCTAATGTCACTCAAACCATCAGTAAAATGCATTACATGGGGTTTCGGAACTATCAGCCAGGAAGTGTACCATTATTAAGTCCACAATACTGCTTACTCAGCTATTAGGTTGGTGCAAAAATAATGACGTAATAATGTCGCTTTTTGACGTTAAAAATACGTCAAAAACGACATTATTACGTCATTATTTTTGCACCATCCTAATAGAAAACAACGCCACGTTTTTTTTTTAATCGTTCCACTTTAAGCAAGGCGATAATGCCACTAAGATACACGGAGTTTAGTGGAAGTGGAAGAGAATGAGAAGACTTTAACGAGTAGGATTCAGGAAAACAGAAGATGGCGGTTGACGTTGCACGTAAATGTTTGAAGATTATGGGCGGCAAGGAATTGAAATGAAAGTGAGTTCCGCAGGCGAGAAATGAGAGAAAAGAAACTTTTATTAGGTTGCTGCAAAAAATACGTCAAAGACCGACATTATTTTTGCACCAACCTAATAGAATAGAGCATAGGGTTATATCTAGCTAAATTCACATGGTCAAGGTACCAAGGAGAAAAGCTTATTAAAACAATTGGCATGAAAACATTTATAGAAAAGACAGAGGAAAGCAACGTCACGGTGGTGGCTGAAATCGAGATGCCAGGTCAGGATCGATAACATTTGCAGATGTAGGCAGCCATTCGACAATAATAATAATATAAATAATTTATTGAAATATTGAATTTTTATATTTAAACAAGGTGAAACTTTATTGATCGGACATAGAACTTTGATAATTATCATTTAGTGGGCAGTCCTGGGTATGATGATAAACTATATCCGCGTCCTGGGTAAGACGATAAACTACGTCCAACCGCAAGGCCTCTGATCAGGAGGTTTCGAGGAGCGTGGAACCACCTCTTAATTGCTGGTGTCTCCAGGTCCACCATAACTCGAGGTGGTAGCATCTGTTAGGGTCCCAGCTCTGGGTAAATAGTTAGCCTCCAAACTGTGGTCAAAACACTATGAATGTGTAAAAATAGTTTTTAATATCAGAAATACTTTTTAAAACAGTACAACAAAACAAAGTAAACTAAACCATCTTTTAGTAATGAGACAACAGATTATAACAATAAATTTCATGAGATGATGCCAACATGCAAACAAGTGTTATCATAACAATGGATTATCACAAAGTGTACAGAAAAAGTCAGGTTGCTTAGGCAAATACATTTTTATTTCGAGCTTACTTTTTATATTTTATTTTTATTTTAAAAGTAAAATTTCTTTCTTACCTAAGACAGTTGTATACATGCAAATAAGATAATTATATAAATGCAAATAATGAAATTGTATGGATGTAAATAAGACAAATGTATATATGCAAATAAGACAGTTGTATATTTGTAAGTAAGACAGTTGGGTGCACCCCCACCTACAAAGTAAAATACAACCAGATAAATTTATAAAATGAAAAAAAACTTATTTTTGAAAGTTTTTTTTAAAGTTTAACTTTATACAATTAATTTAAAATAATAACAGTTTAACAGTTGCAATTATTAATAATTAAATTTAAATTACAAGTATTAGCAATGGTTTTAAAAAGCATCTGATAAAAAGAATTGAAGACAAACAAACATCATGTGGATGACAATCTCATTTGGGGACGAAAGTTTAATAGAGCTGAGAATTGCATATATACAAATAAAAGAATTGTATATATGCAAATAAGAGAATTGTATATATGCAAATAAAAGAGTTGTATATATGCAAATAAAAGAATTGTATATATGCAAATAAAAGAATTGTATGTATGCAAATAAAAGAGTTGTATATATGCAAATAAAAGAATTGCACATATGCGGATAAAAGAATTGCATATATGCAAATAAAAGAATTGTATGTATGCAAATAAAAGAGTTGTATATATGCAAATAAAAGAATTGCATATATGCGAATAAAAGAATTGCATATATGCAAATAAAAGAATTGCATATATGCAAATAAAAGAATTGTATGTATGCAAATAAAAGAGTTGTATATATGCAAATAAAACAGTTGTATATATGAAAATAAAAGAATTGTATGTATGCAAATAAAAGAGTTGTATATATGCAAATAAAAGAGTTGTATATATGCAAATAAAAGAATTCTGTGTATGCAAAAAAAATTGCATATATGCAAATAAAAGAATTGTATATATGCAAATAAAAGAATTGTATATATGCAAATAAAAGAATTGTATGTATGCAAATAAAAGAATTGTATATATGCAAATAAAAGAATTGTATATATGCAAATAAAAGAGTTGTATATATGCAAATAAAAGAGTTGTATATATGTAAATAAAAGAATTGTATATATGCAAATAAAAGAATTGTATGTATGCAAATAAAAGAATTGTATATATGCAAATAAAAGAATTGTATATATGCAAATAAAAGAATTGTATATATGCAAATAAAAGAGTTGTATATATGTAAATAAAAGAATTGTATATATGCAAATAAAAGAATTGTATGTATGCAAATAAAAAAGTGGTATATATGCAAATAAAAGAATTGCATATATGCAAATCATTCATTATACATACAGAATATTTGACGATTACAAATACAAAATTACGTCACTATTTAATTTTTTGGTAACGGTACTTATAACCCCAAATGACTTTTACTTTTTATACTTTATTTTCATTTTAAAAGGAAAATTTCTTTCTTGCCTAAGACAATGGTATACATGCAAATAAGATAATTATATATATCCAAATAAGGAAATTGTATGGATGTAAGTAAGACAATTGAGTTCACCCCCACCTACAAAGTAAAACACAAACAGATAAATTTATAAAATGAAAAGAAACTTATTTTTAAAAGTTTTGTTTTAAAGTTTAACTGCATAAAATTCATTTAAAATAACAACAGTTGGTTTTTGCTATTACTAATAATTAAATTTAAATTACAAACATTAACAATGTTTTTTTTTAAATGCTTCTGTAAAGTGTTTCTGGCATGTGTTTCTGCTGTCAAAAGTTTCTAAAAAGAAAGTCAAAAGGATAAAGAAATGAAATGTATTATTTAAATTTAAAATCCACAAATTATGAAACAAATATTAATAAAGAACGAAAATCTTTTCGTATTTGTTTTTTTTAAACTAAAAAATAACTGAAGACAAAAAAAACATCATGTGGTTGAAAGTGTCAGGAGGGTGCAAAAATGTAATAGCGTCGACCTTTGCATATATGCAAATAAGACAATTATATATATGAAAATCATTCATTATACATACAGAATATATGACGATTACAAATACAAAATTACGTTACTATTTAATTTTTTTTTTGGTAATGGTACTTATAAACCTAAATGACTTTTACTTTTTATTCAACCGAAAAAAAAACGATATAGAATTTGCCGCTAATGTTTTGAATTCAACTCTTGAAAGATTCAGTAATTGAATCGTTATAGTTTCTTGTCGGTGAAGGCACACATGCGCTCGCATATATAAATTCATTCTATATGATATTTGTAGAATTATTTTGTTTCAGAAGATGACATTTTCATCGCGTGAGGAAAAGCGACTTAAAAAAGTGAAGCTGATTGTATTTTAGGCCACTTTATTTTCAGATATGTACAACTGATTGCTAGAATTATCTTTGAAAATGATCTCAATGCTTAAGCAAGCATTGGGACGAGGAAAGAAAATTGCAAAGAAAGTTAAATATCAAGAAAATTAATTTCTTTCACTGTCGCAAAACTGCCATTCTGATTTCATTAATTTTCTTTTCCTCTTATATCATAAAAAGACTTTCACGCAAGATTCAAAATGATTTGTTCAACTCTTCATGAAAAGATAGGTCAAATGTGTCGAGGAATTTCCGTACCGTACTTTGTAAAATGTCAATATTTTTCAAATATTTCATTTGGTAATTTGATTTCTAAGGCTTGATGGCTGAGGTAGTTTGTACACTGTTGAGTTTACCATTCGTTCGAGAATTAAATATTGTTGTCAGATCTTGTGTAGTGCTTCTGCTATGTATCTTAAGATTCTGAAAAAAATCCAAAGACAAATCTGCAATATTATATGTCTCGACCTTGCATCTCGTCTTCAGATATTTACCCACCATCGTAACATATCTTCGTTATACCTTTTTTTTTTTTTTTTTTTTTTTTAAATATTTTCATGTCAATTGTCCTGATGACGATTCCTCTATGGTAGCTCGACTCCATCAATGTAAGCGTAGTAATAAATTGGTGACAAGGTTTCATCATTTTACTGTTGATGTTACTAAATATAACAATAAGTTCTTCTATCGCACTTCTCTCTTCCGGCTTCTTGATTTCCTATCAACTACAATCTATAAAATTCATCATATTCTGTCTCCTCGAATCCTGTTTCTTATTGTTTATTCTCCTAGGTAACGGTTTATCCGTTTCCTTCAATCTGTTGCTTTTCATCCTCAGTAACCCCCTTCTGTCTTAGTGGCCCCATCGCCTGGGTGAAATAATCTCTATTTAGACCAGCAGCCTTGTCGGGTAACCTACAAATAAGGTCCTGTCCGTAAGACTCTTGTGCTACTAACGTGACATATTTGACATAAGCACCTATCAGTAGAGTGAGCTTTATCCCGCGGTTTGAAATACTTCCTCCCTTACAGTCCCAAAAAGGGAGAGCAATACTAAACCAAAGTCGCTTTCCACAGAACTCGTCCGCAGTCCTTGTTAGGTTCACATAAAGTCCTTCGTTTGGAATATGTTATTTCCAGTTGACATTTACCGCTGCTGTCAATAGTCAAATGGACGTAGGATATCGCTGTCGTATTCGGGGGGTTCAGTAATGTGAGCTTTATCCCTACAGATTCAAACTCAGCTTCTCTTACAATACCAACAAACGATAGCAATTGTATGGCTACATTACATTGACCATATGTCAAATTTGCTATCGTGTAATATCTACCTGTCCGATCATCCATAGACTGTTGAAACCTAGGGAAAGTTACTAAATAGAATAATCACACGAACGATAATACTTAGGACAAGAACAACACATATAAGATTCGCCAGCGCCGCATAGATGAAGTAGTCAACTGCCAGTAGTGAGTCAAGTGAATTCTACAACGAATCTCCAACTTCAGGATATCTAACAACAACCCCACACGGACAGCTGGGGCACAAGGCGGAATTTAATGCAAGGTATCCGAGCCCATAGGCTCAGCCAAAAATTCCCCGTAGTTACCATAAAAAAACAGGGTCGGGTAGCTGTTTCCCGATATGAGACTCTGTCCTTCGACATAGCCTCGTCTGGGGATCCTTTCTATCCGGAGGCAGAGATTTTGACCAGCACAGCTGGAGAGGAATCTCCAACTGCAGTATATCTACCAACCACCTCGCGCGGTCAGATGTGGCACAAAGCCGATTTTAATGTGGGGTATCCGAGCCCAAAGGCTCGACCAAAAGTTCCCTGTAGTTCCCATATAAAATGTGTCCGGTAGCTGTTTCCCGAGACGATACTTTGTCCTTCGACATAGCCTTGTATGGGGATCCTCTCTGCCCGGAGGCAGAGTTTGGCCAGCACAGCTGGAAATGAACGTCCAACTGCAGACCAACATACAGTATTTACTTCTGTATTTATGTGAATGGGGACATAGCCATTTTCGCCCGTAGGTATGCTAGAACATAGAAGAGCACCTCTAACCCCCTTTTCCCAACTATCTCTATTACCCACAGCTCATTTCTTCATCTCTGATTCGAGTGTCATCTATGAGTTGATCGATGAACGTTCTTCCTGGTTTAACTCTTGATCTTGATGCATAACATGCTTCTCTATCAATGACCCCTGAACCATATTCGCATTTCACAGACTCTGCCCGTAATATTTGCTCATATAATTCTAATGATTCTAGCGTTGTCTATGAGTTATCCAATGAAGCTTTTTGCTGCTCCACTTATTCAAATTTTTCCATAATTTGTATCTCATAGTATAAGCTAATGCATAATATCTTGTATTCTTCTCCCGCAAAGGCCAAGAAGGTGCAGTGTGTTGCTCTCTAGTAGCCTAGCCTCAGCCATGGCAGACAGAAAATTTTTTCTCAAGTTTCTATGGATCAGTTAAGAAAAGGAAATTGAACATAGAATAGGCTTAGCTAGAGTGAGGTTTGCAAAAAACAGCAAATATTAACTTGAAAATCCGAGATTTTCTTAAGAATGTCATTTAGGGCTCAAACCGATTCAGAAGTAATTACATTGATCACCTGTATACAATCGCTTTCTATGACCAGTGGTTGAAACCTATAAGTCTTGGTGAAGACTATCCTCGTTCGAACATTGAGGGTTTGGAGCTACACAATCACAAACAAGAAAACTGTACAAGGGAACAAAAACCACATCACTAGAGAATTTTCAACAGCAGTAACAACTAAACTAGATATCGCATTTAATTCGAAGTGAATATAATGACATAATCAAGAAAATGACGTTCCTTACTACGTCAAACAAAAGGTTAGGAAGGAAACCGCCATTAATACTGTAAAAAAAAACACTTACTCGTCTTGATAAATGTATTTTCCTGAAAAAATGTTTTATGAGAAAGATTTAATTACATTTAAGCTAACGGGGCCGATTTAAATATATTTTAAGCTGGGGGGGTCGATTACATTCTTTTGTCAAGAATCTTGGGATGAATAACAAGAGCCCCAGACCAGATATGGCAACAGTATTCGATGCACCGACGAATAGTAGATTTGTAAATGTACAAGATGGACTCTAACGAGAAAAACCTTCTGGCACGACACAGTGACCCAACTTTCCTTGCAGTAGATGCAGCTATTGATTTGATGTTGTCATTCCATTTGTAGTTGAATACGTGAGGCCAAGAAGGCGCAGTGCGTTGCTCTCCAGTAGCGTCAGTCATGCTGATGGCAGACAGAAAAATTTCTGAGAACATTTTTATTTGGGAAAAAGTTAAAATTTACAAACTATTTAATGCCCCAGGTAAAAATTGCTAAGGTAAAAATTGCTAAGGTAAAAATTGATCTTTTTTTAAAAAAATTCTGAAGTGCTCAAATCATTCTTTCTTTCTTTTAGTATAAAAGATGATGACAACTTCATTTTTACTTAGTGTACTTTATTACAGGTTAAAGCCTAGATCACAATTTCAACTAAAAAGAAACATTGAGTAACCCTTATATACATTTGCCGGTGCTCTCCAGATCTGGGGATCAAAATTCAACTGTGATACCTGAAGATTCAGTGACGCTGAGACGATCTTCTAGGAACTGAAGGAAACAGTAAAATATTCAAAACATAATTAAAAAGAAATTATCAAAAAATAAAATGGAGGGGAAATGCCATAAGCATAACTTCCCTTGATTTGAATTCTTCCGGAATTATGGACCTTTTGCTCTACTATATATATATATATATATATATATATATATATATATATATATATATATATATATATATAATAATGGACTCTCCCGTCGGTTTCGATTTATGAGGATCTGACAGCTTATTGATTCAGTTATGAAATTTTGTGCGATAATCTTAAGTGGCATTTAAGACCCGCTAGTGATTTAAAAGGAGGCCACATATGGAGCAAGTGTGAGGATTGTGAGATGATATCACTGTTAGATTGGCTGACCTTTTAGATTTTGCTCTCACTTCTTGAAGATGATTCATACAAACAGATGGAAAATTACTGAATCCACTAAAACACGTTGATCTCCATTCTACCCGCTCCAACGCTAAGAGCTCAAGGATATTATGTGGTATATTGACTGCTGACAAGTTGCTTTTCAGCTTGTCTTTGTATCTTAGACATGGGCGTCCTACATTCCTGTAGCCCTGATCTAACTTTTTGATCTGATCTGATCTGATCTGATCTATCTCTCTCTCTATCTCTCTCTCTCTCTCTCTCTCTCTATATATATATATATATATATATATATATATATATATATATATGTGTGTGTGTGTGTGTGTGTGTGTATATATATATATTTTATTCTTGATTTAGGATATATATATTTTTTAAGATATTTGAACGATTTATTCAGATTTCTTGAATCGTTCACTCGTTCATTTACAATCGTCTGATGAGATGCGTTAATTCGCATCGAAACACGACTGCAGTCGCGTGGTGATTTTGACATGTTTTTGATATACAATCCTAAAATAAATAATATTGATCCACTTTGTATCGATCCCTCTTTTAAATTATATGTTACAAACGTTAGAATTGTACACACACACACACACACACATACATATATATATATATATATATATATATATATATATATATATATATATATATATATATATCCTCTTTTGCTTGTAGTCTTTGTATTCTTATTTGCTCTTAACCCGCGTCATGGGTCACTCCGTTTATTATAGCCTTCGTCAAGGTACTTCTTTAGATCTGTTCCTTATTATAATTGACCAAAGATTGTGTCCGTGATCTTTGGTAGGTTCCTATATTCCATGGCTTAGAGGTTGCAAGCTGACATATAGCTTTGTCCGTAGTTGTCAGTTGTCCGTACCATCTGTTTTTTGCTAAATGTTTTGATAATGTCCAACTATTTGAAACGTACTCGAAGACTGTACGATTGACCCGAATATTTGCAACTTTGTCCTAAATATGAAAGCTGATTGTACCATGGACATGACATACGAGCAACAAAGATGTTTTATGCTAAATAAAGATAGCAAAGGAAACTTAACACCCACAAGGCATACTAAAGGCTAGGCAAACAATGAGTAAGATGTAAGATGCCAGAATAAGGACAGAAAGGATCAGGAAATTGGCATGAGTAATTTAAAGCAACAAAAGACAAGAAGTTGTGGAGAGTCATGATCCCCCGCTTTCTGAAAAGAGGTCATATATAAAATATAAAAGTTGTTCTTCGCAATATTTTTTAAAGGATTTTTTAACTTTTATGATGGCTAAGATTATAAAATAAGATTTTATCAACAGCTTGTTTTTACTGAGTAGATTCAAATTTGCATCCGTTGAATTGGGGAACTGGTTACCACATTTGAAATTTAAATGAATACTTTTGGTTGTTAGGTACATTTATTTCATGATGCTGCCTTCATTTCAATTGGAACAATTTATACGAATTGACTATTGTGCTTTCCACTACAGCTCTATAGACAATTTAGGGACAATATATTGCTGGGAAAATTGTACCTCGCCATAAATGATGAATTAATGGCAGATAGAGGTCACTTTTGAAAAAACAGGTAAAGATTTCAAAAGTTTTAAGTACACACTTGTTCATAATAGTAACTCTATTTTAAAATGACCATAATTCCCCATGTATAATACGCGTTCATCCATAATACGCACCCCTAAAATTGTGCTGCAATTGTGGGAAAATGTTTCTACTCATGCATAATACGCACTCTTTGTTTGGTAATAAAACCTTATAAATTGTACTTCTCCAATTTCATTCCTTAATTTCAATTTCCTACTCTTATTAAAAATGGTTTTAAACATAGAATAATATTATTCTAATTTAGTTTTATGGTAATTCTTATTTTATTTTCCATTTGTTTGTAAGTATTGTTAGGTACATATGATTGTATTTGACATCATTATGGGGTCGCAATTGCCGAGTTTTAATGTCAAATTGTCGTATGTTCGTGGTGAGTAGTCATTTCGTAACTGATATCAATCCTATGAAACGGCAATTTTTTAAAGATTTTTTGTAGCTGTTCATAATACGCATTCCTAATTTTGCTTATTATTTCCTAGAAAAATGCGCATTATTGATGAGGAAATACGGTAGATAAAAACATAATGACATTCAAATTACAGTTAATAATATTAATAACAATAATAATAATGATAAATATGAAAGAAATGGAATTTACCAAGCATACATACTGAAAAAGTTACTTTAAAATTTTTGTCGAAAACAATTCACATTTTTTCTCAATAAGCTTGATCCCGTATTCTGTTAGTTTTTTGGATAATTGTTTTGACATACTCAACACGTTCTTCTTTAGTATCTGTCACTGGATGACACATGGCAGAGTGGATAAAAGCGTTAGTTAGAAAATCCATTGACAGGACCCAAAGAGTGTGAGTTCAATACCCGGTTAAGGCAGTGAAGAACTTTCAGAGGGAAATTAACAGGAGATAACTGATAACTGACATCCATTAAAACATGGCACGTGGAACTAGAACAGGTTACCCCAGTGAGCGAAATAAAGGGTTCAGTTCGACATTCCAAACACCTGAAGAAGGCCGTAGCGTACAACGGCCGAAACTTTGTAATAAATATGGCGAAAAAGATGAAGACAATAGTCCGAATAATGTAAATAGGGTACATAATACCACATCTCAGAAATATAGACAGATACTGAAAGGCCGAAACATTGTAATAAATATGGCGACAAAGACGAGGACAATAGTCCGAATAATGTAAATAGTGTACATAATATCTCATCTCAGAAATATAGACAGGTACTGAAAGGCCGAAACGTTGTAATAAATATGGCGACAATGATGAGGACAATAGTACGAATAATGTAAATAATGTTCTTCTTTGTCGATACAATCTCGATCAAAATAATGTCTAGATACGCCACTGCGAAATCGCAATCTACAAGCATGGTATCTATGGATTGTTGATAAATAGTTGGTGCCACCTTTATACCAAAAGGAAGAAGATTAAAATTATAAAAACCTCTGTGCGCATTTATGCTCGTTAATTCAGAACATTGATTTTCAATCTGAATATGTAAATATGCTTCAGAGAGATCCACCTTTGAAAATATTTTCCGCCATTCAACTTTGAAAAAACCTTCTTCTGGATTTGATAAAGACAAATTCTGTTTTTCAAGACAACTATTTAATCCAGTCGAGAAATCCTCGCAGATATAAACTTTTCATGTTTTTCTTTACGTTCACCATTGGTGCAGCCCATTTTGAATGGTTTATTTTCTGCAATACACAAGTTCTTTGTTGTCTGTCAAATTCTTCATTTACTTGTTTTAATGCTTCGAATGGTACGTTCTGTTTCGGTTTTAATACTGGCGTCGAACTTTTTTTTACTTGAAAATTCGCCTTAACTCAGTTCATTAGACAGAATATCAGGAAAGCATTTTTTTTTAATTCTTCCTTCAGATTTTTTTATTATTTAGTATTAGTATCTCCCCATTTTGTAGTTCTGTTTTTCAAGGCAACTATTTAATCCAGTCGAGAAATCCGCGCAAACACGAATTTTGCCATTTTTTTCTTTACGTCCACCGCTGATGCAACCCATTTCGAATGGTTTTATTTTCTGCAATATACCGATTCTTTCTAGTCTGTCAAATTCTTCATTTACTTGTTGTAATGCTTCGAATGGTACGTCTTGTTTCGGTTTAAATAATGGCGTCAAACCTTTTCTTACTTGAAAATTCGCCTTGAATTTTAAACACCGATCCAGTTCATTAGACAGAACATCGGGAAAATATTTGTAAAATTCTTCCTTCAGTTTTTCGCATTCATTTAAATTGTTCACATTCTCTGTTGGTCCGCATCCGTGACAAAATCTTCATCATCTTTTATGGTTAAATTCATCCACCTCCAAAGAGCATAGAGAGCACTTGTCACTAAAAATTATCGTCAGAATTTATACTGTGTCTTCAAACCCTATTTCACCTGGTTTTCTTGGTAAAATATAATTGCAGTATTTTCGTACTCTTTTGGAGCTATTTTTCTTAACAACAGCCTGTTTTTTATCGTCCTCCCAATCACTGCATTTCTGACTAAATATTTCTTCATGTCTGCGAAAATACGCAGCAAATGTTTTCTCCGTAAAAGACGTTGAAGCATTATTCTTCAAAACCATTTTCAAAAACTCTTGTTTTTGCAACTGTAGCAAATGTTGGATATTTTGTTGTTGTTTCTAGTGTTTCAACTCTAGCCAAAATTTTACTCCATATCTGCAAGAAATTTTTTTTAAAGCAACATGGTTACAATTCTTGTAACTCTGTTGTGCAGGTATGAGCTTCAAAACCCTGGTCCTCCATTATTCTAACTTCAGTATAATATGGTGCTTGTTATACGGCGCTTGAGTTCAAGTTCCTCGCCAACTATTATAACTCTAATTATAATGTTACGATTTTTATTTCGCGTTTATATTCGTGTATCCTCGCCTTGTTCTTAGTTTTGTTATCTTTATCTGGGATTATATCAGCCGTCCACAATACGTTAAATCAATATTCGTGAGCAATATTACATGAAAATATGAAATAAAATACCAACAATTTTTGGTGCGCATGCGACAAGATAATTTGTTAAATGATTGACTTTTTTATAAAGCATAAAATTGCTTACATAATTGATTCATATTATTCATTCACACACACACACACACACACACACACAGACACACGCATGCACGCGCGCGCGCACACACATATATTGTAGCGGTGACTTATCTCGGCAACACAAAACAGCCAGAGTTGCGTGTATGTTTTGCAAGGGAGTGTGAAGACGGCTAATCAGCGAGCTTCGGATAGACGGTGAGTCGGGCAGTACTTTGTGTTGATGGAAGTGGTGGTGTCACTTGTAGCCATTTTTATTGGCTGCTTCTGGGCGCTCATTGTCTGAGTGCTGGCTGGGTCAGACGCATAAAAAAATGGTACCCTCATTTAACGGGGAGTGCGCTTTTCGCTCCTGACGGTGAGTGGCGTATTGGATAATTGAGAACTAGACGAGAAGTGTGAATTTGTTTTTGCCTATTGGATTAGTACTACTTTTCCCCCTTTTTTTTCCTTTCTGTGTTTCCAACTAATTCTTGCACACACACACACACACACACACACATATTGATTTGTATGTATTAATGCAACGAAATAAACGGTTTTAGGCTCATCTATATTAAGAGACATCTGTGAGTGTTCTTTTATCTTTCTAGTCTAGTGGTCGGAGAAATAGAGAGACTTTGTATTTTCGAGGTTAAACTTTTTTTTTCTAGGTCTTCGTAGTGGTATTGTGATTCTCTTGGGATGTGTGTAGTCTGTTGCAACGATTCTTTATTCTGAGGGTACCGGGTTGACAGTTTTCTGGTTCCTGTTCCCAACTTATAGTTAGGTGCCCTAACTCTTGCGTAGCGACTTGATCAGCCGCTCTGATCAACGGTTGTATAATATCGGGGTGCCTGTAGTGCCATGTCACGCATGGAAGGGTGTCCCTATATGCACCCATAGTGGGCAACCCTAACGCTACATTATGTTGCAGGTTGCGCCAGCTCCTTCCTGTCCATGTCAAATACGATGACAGTCTGCTACTTCTACTTTAGGCCTTCTCATTTTCACTGCCAACATTACCCGGCATGATAACAAACGATCAAAAAAGTAAACCTAAACCAGCCCTAAAAATATCACCTAAACCCTTTAACATTTTATTTTCTAATATCCGTGGCATTCGAACCAATTTCTGTAGTGTGGAATTGTTCCTCATTGAGAAGTCTCTTGATATATTGGCTCTCTGCAAGACAAAGCTCAACCCGTTTATCCCCTCATCTGACTTCGATCCCTGGTTACCTTCCTCTCCGGAGAAAAGACTCTCAAACCCACATGTCCTGGGAGTTTACGTCAAGGAAAATCTCCCACTGGCTAGGGAGCTTTCTCTCGAATCTCCAGACCATTCATATTAGGTTGGTGCAAAAATAATGACGTAATAATGTCGTTTTTGGCGTATTTTTTAACGTCAAAAAACGACATTATTACGTCATTATTTTTGCACCAATTTAATACATATGTCTCCGTCTATCTCTCCTCACTGCTGTAACCCACTTCTTCCTCTATCGCTCGCAATCCTCCCAACATTGCGATGTACTCGATAGCCATTCCCGACAATATAGACAAGGCTATCTCTCTTAATCCGTTTCTACATATATTCGTGTTCGGTTACTTTAACGCCCACTATACGAAGTGGCTTAAAAGCTCCATAACTGACCTTGCTGGCGTACAAACCTTTAACTTTTCAATCACTCTATCCTTCACACAAGTGCTTGACTTTCCCACACGTTTCCACAATAACCAGGACGATAGTGCCTCCCTTTTTCGATCTCTGTTTCAAATCGATACCCGAGTTTTGTCGCGCGACGCAGCTCTGCCCTCTTGGCAACTCTGATTATGCCTGTCAACATCTCCCTCTACTCCATCAATGCAAAAGACCTCCTACCAACAGAACATCTTTCTGTTATCAATGAGCAGACTGGGACTCGTTTCGGGATTTCCTTCGCGATGTCCCCTGGAATGTGGTCTTTAATCTTCCTACTCAAAAATGTGCTTCCGAGGTCTTCTCCTAGTTAAAACTGGAGTCGACGCTTTCATCCCCGCAATAAAATATAAGGTTAAATCGCGTTCTCTCTCTTTTGCTTCTCTGCTGCTTGCTCAGCTGCCATTGCCCATAGGAATCACTTCTTCCGTCTGCACCGTAGCAACATGTCAAATTGCAACAGATGTCTCTGTCTCAGCCCGTAACGAGTTCAAGCGTGTCCTCAATCAAGCAAAGTCACTATTTGCTAAGAGAATGAAGAAATGTATTGAATCTCGCAAATTCGGTTCCAAAGATTATTGGCGTCTCTGCAAGAGCATACTAAACAACAGCAACCCCACAATTCCTCTTTTATTCAACCAATTTGAAGTCCTGACTTCCTCAGCTGATAAGGTTGAGTGCTTTGCTCGGAAATTCTTATCCAATTCAACGTGCGACTTACCCTATTTCCCCTCTAGAACTGAGGCTCTACTGAGTAAATTGCACATAACCCCATCGATGGTATTGGGCATTGTCTCTAAATTAGACTCACATAAGGCTAGCGCTGGGGACAGGATAACAGCCGTTGTCGCGAAGAAATGTGCTCCTGAACTTCTGTCCTCTCCAAACTATATAACTACTGCATGCCCCAACGACTCTTGCTTTTCAGCCTGTTGGATTTTCTCATCTGTTGTACCAGTCTTTAAGAAGTATGGAAACCCTTCTAATCCATCTAACTACCGTCCTATCAGTCTCCTACCACTGTTCGGCAAAGCCTTGGAAGTTTTAATTAACGGCCAAATGGTTAAGCACGTTACATCTCATGATCTCCTCTCTGGTAAGCAATATGGTTTCTGATCTTCATTAACGATTTCCCGATGTCATCAGTTCCCAAGTAGGCACCTATGCAGACGACACTACTATTTACTCCTGCTTCAATAGCAAATCCAGCATCGCTGACAAAACTAACCTGGCCGTTGGTTTCGAAAAGGACCTGCAAACTGTTGTTGACTGGGGCAAAAAATGGCTGGTTAACTTTAATGCCTCAAAAAGAAAACTGTTCTCTCTTACCCACCACAGAGAACCCTCCCATTAGAATGGTTGATGCTCAACTCCACGGGAGAACCTCTCTACGACTGCTTGATCTGACATGACCTGAGATGGATCAAATACGTTGAATCAATAGCTTCATCTACCGCAAGGACAGTTCGTTCTCTATGTCATGCCAGAAATTTTTTCTCTGCCAAGTCCATCCTTCAAATCGACCATCGCCCTTGCATGGAATACTGCTGCCATATATGGCCTGGAGCCCCCGCTGTTCGTCTTAAGTTACTCGACAAAATCAATAGACGGATATTGTTGTGGGGCTCTCCCCTTTTTACATAAGATGGACTCGTCCAAAGTATACTTATACTGACAGAGAGAATACCTGCGGTTGAAATCCGTCTCGATACATTCTTTGACTGTTTGCGACGTCTGTCGAAATCTCTGCTAACGCAGAGAGGAACCCGGACGAAGCTTTACCGAAGGGCAAGATTTCGTCTGGAGAGGTAGATAGGCCCTGAACCCGTCTAGGCGGGTTCAAGAGCTATATTTTTGGCCGAGCCTACGGGCTCGGAGAAACCGACATTAAACTGGGCCTTGTGCCACATTCAATCCTCGTGGGGGAATCGATAAATACTGAGATACGTGGAGATACGTTGAGACAGGTTGAGAGATACGGAGACAGACACAAGGTGTTCTCTGAGAGTTATACAAGAGTCCAGAGAGAGAGAGAGAGAGATTACGGCTTTACCTTCAGAGCCTTGTACATGTACTTTCTACTAACCTGGACTACTAATCTTCACTTAAAGTCTGTATTCTTACGTTTAATACACTTATTTTTCTATCTCAATTATTGGCGTTGTTTATTTATTTGTGCAGGATTCCATTCACGGAATCCATAACAGGTATGCAATGGGATTGGTCCTGATCTGTCATCTCCTTTACAGTTGCTCTCTCGCAGACGTGCCGTCACTTCCCTCCGTCTTTTCTACAAATACTTTCAAGGTAACTGCTCCGATGAGCTACTTTCACTGGTTCCAAAACTGCATGAATTTAAACATGCTACTAGGACAGCATAAATGTAGCCGCCTCTTCCACTCCAATAGCTTCATGTCTCAAACTTCTCGTCTGTGGAGCTCCCTTCTCTTACTTGCTTCTTCCCTGATAGTTATAATATCCAAATATTCAAATTCAGTGTCAATTGACATCTCCAGATGCCTTGATTTATTCGTCGTTCTTATCCTTTCCTCTATCACGCCTCTTTACTCTTGCTCACACTCTCTGTAACCCCTGCGTTCTAGCAGCACTCCTGCCTTGCTTGGGTTGAAACGCTTAAAAAAAACATGAATGCTGCTTTGCGATTGTCTTAGATCAATGATTAAATTTGGCCTCAAGCGAATGGATCGTGTAAGTGTTAAACAGATCTTCATCAGATCTTGTAGACTGGCAATAGAGACTCACAAACGAGAATTTAACTAGAATGGAAAATAATTATCAAGTGATTACGATGACATTCCACACAACGTAAACTAAAGGACTAGAAGGAAACTGCCTTCAATAATAGAAAGAGCGACAATAGTGAACTGGAGAAGCTTATTGTCCTGAAAAACAAAACTTTTATAAATTTCAATCGAAAGTAAGTCTAAGTCAAGGAATACCAAATATATTTCTATTTTCTATATTCTCATCAAATATTATATCATTAAACACAGTTTAAAGTGAAAGTTGGTTAAATCCTATGGATGCCAGTGATGAGTTGATAAACGTCTCGAGCTTGGTGCGCCTGAAAAGAAAATTAGAGTTTTACTTCTAGATGCAACGTAACATCAGGAGGTAGAATTCTATCAGCAACTAGCCGCATATTAGACGCGAGAATTCCTCCAAGAATGTGTGCAGCATCCGATTCAAGTGCACCTGAAAAGGAGTAGGTTAGAGTTTTACTTCTAGATGGAACGTAACATCAGGAGGTAGAATTCTCTCAGCAACTAGCCGCATATTAGACGCGAGAATTCCTCCAAGAATGTGTGCAGCATCCGATTCAAGTGCACCTGAAAAGGAGTAGGTTAGAGCTTTACTTCTAGATGCAACGTAACATCAGGAGGTAGAATTCTCTCAGCAACTAGCCGCATATTAGACGCGAGAATTCCTCCAAGAATGTGTGCAGCATCCGATTCAAGTGCACCTGAAAAGGAGTAGGTTAGAGCTTTACTTCTAGATGCAACGTAACATCAGGAGGTAGAATTCTCTCAGCAACTAGCCGCATATTAGACGCGAGAATTCCTCCAAGAATGTGTGCAGCATCCGATTCAAGTGCACCTGAAAAGCAGTAGGTTAGAGCTTTACTTCTAGATGCAACGTGACATCAGGTGGTAGAATTCTATCAGCAACTAGCTGCATATTAGACGCGAGAATTCTTCCAAGAATGTGTGCAGCATCCGATTCAAGCGCACCTTAAAAGCAGTAGGTTAGAGTTTTACTTCTAGATGCAACGTGGCATCAGGAGGTAGAATTCTCTCAGCAACTAGCCGCATATTAGACGCGAGAATTCCTCCAAGAATGTGTGCAGCATCCGATTCAAGTGCACCTGAAAAGGAGTAGGTTAGAGCTTTACTTCTAGATGCAACGTAACATCAGGAGGTAGAATTCTCTCAGCAACTAGCCGCATATTAGACGCGAGAATTCCTCCAAGAATGTGTGCAGCATCCGATTCAAGTGCACCTGAAAAGCAGTAGGTTAGAGCTTTACTTCTAGATGCAACGTGACATCAGGAGGTAGAATTCTCTCAGCAACTAGCCGCATATTAGACGCGAGAATTCCTCCAAGAATGTGTGCAGCATCCGATTCAAGTGCACCTGAAAAGGAGTAGGTTAGAGTTTTACTTCTAGATGGAACGTAACATCAGGAGGTAGAATTCTCCCAGCAACTAGCCGCATATTAGACGCGAGAATTCCTCCAAGAATGTGTGCAGCATCCGATTCAAGTGCACCTGAAAAGCAGTAGGTTAGAGCTTTACTTCTAGATGCAACGTAACATCAGGAGGTAGAATTCTCTCAGCAACTAGCCGCATATTAGACGCGAGAATTCCTCCAAGAATGTGTGCAGCATCCGATTCAAGTGCACCTGAAAAGCAGTAGGTTAGAGCTTTACTTCTAGATGCAACGTAACATCAGGAGGTAGAATTCTCTCAGCAACTAGCCGCATATTAGACGCGAGAATTCCTCCAAGAATGTGTGCAGCATCCGATTCAAGTACACCTTAAAAGCAGTAGGTTAGAGCTTTACTTCTAGATGCAACGTGACATCAGGAGGTAGAATTGTATCAGCAACTAGCCGCATATTAGACGCGAGAATTCCTCCAAGAATGTGTGCAGCATCCGATTCAAGTGCACCTTAAAAGCAGTAGGTTAGAGCTTTACTTCTAGATGGAACGTAACATCAGGAGGTAGAATTCTATCAGCAACTAGCCGCATATTAGACGCGAGAATTCCTCCAAGAATGTGTGCAGCATCCGATTCAAGTACACCTGAAAAGGAATAGGTTAGAGTTTTACTTCTAGATGCAACGTGACATCAGGAGGTAGAATTCTATCAGCAACTAGCCGCATATTAGACGCGAGAATTCCTCCAAGAATGTGTGCAGCATCCGATTCAAGTGCACCTGAAAAGGAGTAGGTTAGAGTTTTACTTCTAGATGGAACGTAACATCAGGAGGTAGAATTCTATCAGCAACTAGCCGCATATTAGACGCGAGAATTCCTCCAAGAATGTGTGCAGCATCCGATTCAAGTGCACCTGAAAAGGAGTAGGTTAGAGTTTTACTTCTAGATGGAACGTAACATCAGGAGGTAGAATTCTATCAGCAACTAGCCGCATATTAGACGCGAGAATTCCTCCAAGAATGTGTGCAGCATCCGATTCAAGTGCACCTTAAAAGCAGTAGGTTAGAGCTTTACTTCTAGACGGAACGTAACATCAGGAGGTAGAATTCTATCAGCAACTAGCCGCATATTAGACGCGAGAATTCCTCCAAGAATGTGTGCAGCATCCGATTCAAGTGCACCTGAAAAGGAGTAGGTTAGAGTTTTACTTCTAGATGCAACGTAACATCAGGAGGTAGAATTCTCTCAGCAACTAGCCGCATATTAGACGCGAGAATTCCTCCAAGAATGTGTGCAGCATCCGATTCAAGTGCACCTGAAAAGGAGTAGGTTAGAGTTTTACTTCTAGATGCAACGTAACATCAGGAGGTAGAATTCTATCAGCAACTAGCCGCATATTAGACCCGAGAATTCCTCCAAGAATGTGTGCAGCATCCGATTCAAGTGCACCTGAAAAGGAGTAGGTTAGAGTTTTACTTCTAGATGCAACGTGACATCAGGAGGTAGAATTCTATCAGCAACTAGCCGCATATTAGACGCGAGAATTCCTCCAAGAATGTGTGCAGCATCCGATTCAAGTGCACCTTAAAAGCAGTAGGTTAGAGCTTTACTTCTAGATGCAACGTAACATCAGGAGGTAGAATTCTCTCAGCAACTAGCCGCATATTAGACGCGAGAATTCCTCCAAGAATGTGTGCAGCATCCGATTCAAGTGCACCTGAAAAGGAGTAGGTTAGAGTTTTACTTCTAGATGCAACGTGACATCAGGAGGTAGAATTCTATCAGCAACTAGCCGCATATTAGACGCGAGAATTCCTCCAAGAATGTGTGCAGCATCCGATTCAAGTGCACCTGAAAAGGAGTAGGTTAGAGCTTTACTTCTAGATGCAACGTAACATCAGGAGGTAGAATTCTATCAGCAACTAGCCGCATATTAGACGCGAGAATTCCTCCAAGAATGTGTGCAGCATCCGATTCAAGTGCACCTGAAAAGGAGTAGGTTAGAGTTTTACTTCTAGATGCAACGTGACATCAGGAGGTAGAATTCTATCAGCAACTAGCCGCATATTAGACGCGAGAATTCCTCCAAGAATGTGTGCAGCATCCGATTCAAGTGCACCTTAAAAGCAGTAGGTTAGAGCTTTACTTCTAGATGGAACGTAACATCAGGAGGTAGAATTCTATCAGCAACTAGCCGCATATTAGACGCGAGAATTCCTCCAAGAATGTGTGCAGCATCCGATTCAAAACACCTGAAAAGGTTAGAGAAGTCATGAAGAGATTTAGAATATTGGATTAATTGGAAATCGGAGGAGAAATCAAAACTCTCCAGACGATAGCATTACTAAAATCAGGTAGAATAACGAGGAAAGTCCTGGGGAGTTGTTGACGAGACTTGCTGTCACGTAATTTCCAGATATTGATTGAAAATATAATGATTTTATCTAAACAAAACATTAATTACAACATTGAAAGACTTGACTTGCAATGATGGACTGTAAACCAGACGATGGGACACATCTAAAGGAAACCCCAAATAAATATCACACATACACACACACACACAAACACACAAAAACACGCAAAATGGCTGGCTGTAAAAGGAAGACTAAAAAACTACAAACAAAAGATTGTTAAAGTTATGCAAAGGCATATTTTCCATAACGGATGGGAACAGGTAGCCACCTCATGAATTCAGATTGCATAAAATTGTTTTCCAAGAATAAGAAAGAACTTTTTGATGCGCAGAAAAGGAATCGTAATGGGATTTAGGATACACAAATGTGTACAGTTTGTAATGCACGGAAGAATGCCCGTTACTAAAAACAGACATTTAAGGAATTGGTACCTGTCTGAACAGAACATTCTACTTACAATTCTTATCACAAGAATATCTAATCTTTCACGTATGGAAACGGCTATTGTCATCATATATCGTAGCATTAAGAAAAATTCTCTTAGTTAAATCCTATGGATGCCGGTGATGAGTTGATAAATGTCGTGAGTTTGGTTCGTCTGAAAGGCAATAGGTTAGAGTTTTACTTCTAGATGCAACGTGACATCAGGAAGTAGAATTCCATCAGCAACCAATCGTAGATTAGACGTCAGAATTCCTACAAAAATGTGTTCAGCATCCGATTCAATTTTTTCGTCTTTTTTGTATGTTTTCGCACATATCAACAGTCACGTTGCTTCATTCGTCACACATGCTTTCTTTATTAGATTTGTCTGCCCTGAAAAACAACTTATTTTGACATCATCTCCGCTATTTTTTTCTGCACGTTTTTCTCATTTAAATAAAGTCAGTATATGCTTGTGGTAAAATTCGAGGAACGAATAGAAACAGAACATTACAGAAGCCAGTAACTATAAAGCTGGGAAAGAGAATCCCATTATATATATAAATATATATTATATGTAATGGATTAAATCCGACAAATATTTTTAGTATATTATCTGCTTATACGTTATTTTTATGGGTACAACATATTTGAGTAAGTGATCTGGGTTTTTTTTTAAATAAACATTATTAATTACATTTACCGACCAGAATATTCAAGAAATTTCGAACCTGTATCACATATTTATTGGTAAATGTTCTCAATATCTAGGATAGTGTAAAAATATAAGTGTGGACAATAAGGCCGACCCCGAGTGTCAAGAGTCTGTTTCATGCGTGAACGCAATCTTCAAGCCATTGTTACATGTTTCGTTACAGAAAATCGTTTCAGAAAAAGAATTTAATTTGAAATTAAACACATTTTTTGACCTATTACTTAAATCTTTGTACCTATTAAATTAATTCCTCGTAACACAGACTCTATATCGGTGAAGAATCTTTTTGTATTTATGAAAGTGTTGTATGGTTTGTAGATGTCAGTTATGGCTGCATGAATAACATGGCCACACAATTTATATTTAACGTAAAATACCACGAAACATGAAATACAAGAAGGAATAAACTGGTTTTAAAAACATAACATTTGTATTTATTTGTGTATACTGATGTGCAGGCTTAGAAGTTAAAGATCTGTGGCTGTTATGTCTCTTAGACTGTGAATATTTTTATTTGAATTCACAAAAATTGAATTAATTACAAAGCTGATAAATGCTGAATAAACTGTAGTTTTAGAAGAATGTTTGAAAGAGAAAAGTTCTTGTTGCTTGTTTGGAAATGTTCTGTATATTTGTTATGTAGTTTGGAAAAGTTCGTACGTACGTGCATGCGTGAATATGCTTTTAACGTCTGACCGGCAATGGTCGAGACGAGAATCCTTTTAGGACTACATCTTGCAGCAAGAAAAGAGAGAAAAAAGAAAAAAGAGAAAGCAGCAAGCTTGTGTCTGTTATTTATAGATAATGTAATCACGTGACAGGATCACAGTAAATTGGCGGGAAATCTTGGTTTGGTCACCCGCTGGAAAAATATTTGTATGTAGGTGGATTGCAAAGCCCACTTGTGTGTTTATTGACCAATTAGAAGCTGATATTTCCTGAAAATATTTACTAATCTGAGTAGGTTCTCTGATCCACTTTTTGCACAAAATTGTACAAAATTCAACATTGATAAGAAAGTGGTAGCGGGATGCTAAAAATGCAGGAGTTAGTGATGGAAGTTTCTTTTTATATGCAGAGAAGTAATAAAATGATGACTATTTTTCCTTTCCGTCATTTCATCCTAAACAAGACAATATAAGTCACTAGGAAACGGGGGGGGTTACTGAGAGTGAAAGAAGCAAAGAGGACTATAACAGAACAGGACTGAAGAAGTTGGGCGATGATAATTGACCTTACATATAAATATATCTTATTTGATAGGAAAACCAAAAGCTAGAAGAGAGTTTCATAACCGAAAGAAAAAACTATAGGACTTATAGCTACAACTAGCAACTATTTTGTCAACGGCGAAATGATGAGACCTAACCGCCCTATTTAGCAATCCGATTAAATTTAGAAAATCGACGTACCAAAGACGAATGCATGTCAAAACAATTACTTTGCAAATGAGAAGCTATGTTATGGCGGTGGGAAATTTACTGAAGACGAGATGTCAGGTTGTCTTGCCGATACTTCTTTGGGTTTTGTGAAGAATCTCTAAACCCATACCAGAAGCTCTAGACCAGCAATATTCAAAACACGGAGATTTGTCTGAAAGAAATCCCTGCGAGGTAGATGATTGGCCAATTCGGAGTTGATTAGAGCGTTGAGTACTTTGAGAAAAAAAGTTAGATGACTAATAGTGTGACAGAAGAATTCAACGGTTAGCCTGAAATCTTAAAAACATGAACAACAGAACAGACTTTCTAACAATCTGGATAGTAAGAAGCAACAAAACATCTATTGTAGAGTTTGGAGATTATAGTGGAAACCATAGACAGAGTTATATGGATATCACACAGTAGCGATTCGGTTCTAAGTGTAAAGTCAAGCAGAGGTATTCTTGATGAGTCGAGGGTAGAATTGGTAGACAATTTACGAACAAAGCATTCTGCTTTATCGGCAGATTATAGCACTTCAAACTGATTGAAGAGAGGATGGATTGATACGACTGTTCTGGAAGTGGACTTAAAGAATAATTATTTTGTATATAAATTTAAGTACAGAATTACATTATATTTTTTTTAGTAATTTTTAAAATATCTTTTATACTTTAAGTGAAATTGATTTGATTTTCTTTTAATCATTTTATTCTCCATTTAATTTTTAGTCAATATTGATTTTAAAAATAATTTGACGTCGTGTTTATGTATATGATTAAATAGACATTTTTGTTAAGATTTTAACCCTTTTATTTTAGTATTTTCATATAAAATAAATATTCTACAGATAAAATAAATATTCTACAGATAGTTTACAATTCATTCATTAGTATTTTTATTAACTTAGTCATTGTTTATTTAAAAAAAAAATTTAATGGCGTCAGTTTTAAATTTGAAAAGATAAAATATCGTCATATCTTTTGCTACATTTTCTCATGCTAACACTATATAAACAGTAAAGAAATAAAATGTTTATATGAAGAGAGAGAAAGAGAAAGAGAAAGAAAGAGAGAGAGAGATGGAATTGAAGGGGTTTAAATATTGTCGTTTTCTAATTTAAACCGGACACGCCTACACACAGAGGAATGCCATTTATTAAGTAATTAAATTAAATTTATATATTTATTATTTATTAAGTGTACCATTGCGTAAGTGGTGTGTTTCTAAGATGGAGCAGAATGGTACGGCTGCAAACTTCTAGACTGAGGGTCATTTTGTTTAGTGTCCTTTTTAAAAGATTACAGATGTGCTGGTGATGTAATGTATAGTGATTCTGAATGAGAAATCGTGAGACCGAGTTTGAATCCCGATCCGGTGCGTTATATTAACTTACACGCATATACCATTGGCAACGATATGAAACCATCTCCTCATTCCAGCTATGGGGTAAGTAATAGGTCTTGTATCTGGAATAATTATTGTTATTCTCAAAAATTGTTAATGCAATATTCTCCCATTCTTAAAATTGAAAATATGTTTCTGCTTTGTACACAAAAGGCTGATAAACCGTAAAAATGAATGAATCATTAATTAAAAGATTAACCTCCATAAAAATGAATTAGAAATATCTGTTTCGCTAATTACTTTTTAAAGCTTTTCATTGACTAAAAAAACATTTTATATATATATATTTTTTTAATGTTTAGTCGATTTAGAATTTCGTGTGTCGAACTGGAAACAATTTCTCTGGCGGGCTTTTGTTAGTTTTGATTTCCAGTATGTTTCAAGCTATCAAAGTTAAAACTTCCGTTAGGATTTTTTGAAAAGGGCCCCTGACAATGGTTTCAGGACTGTTGTTAGACATTACATTTCAATATTACTGTTAGAATTTTTTTTTTAATCAAATTTTTCTAAACTGGTCGATTGGAAAGTCGAATAGCCGGAGACATTTTTTTTCTTGATAGCATGGGAGGCTGTCTGAAAACAATCGTCTACCGGAATCGTGAATAATCGTTGCACTAATGAGAAAATCATATCTGGGTGCCTCAGGGTGGAATATTGGTTAACGTCTTAATGAGTGCGATCCTCACCAGGTGCCTCACATTCTTGTAGACGTGTTTAATGTTCTTGTATTTTAGGTAAAGAGTAAATCTTACTAAGTTTACAATTCTCAATTTGAGAAGTTGTTGGAATGAAAATACTGAGATTAATTGTTGTTAATAGTTCCAAATTTAAGGGAAACATTTTGGTGTGTGTATATGTCTGTTTGCTCGGGTTTGGTTTGTTTTACGGTATATCAACCTCAATGGCTTATTTAATGCCAACAAGATTTTTAGGATAGATTCGTATGAATAGAATATGTATTCTTTGGTTTAGATTGGTTTGGTTTATTTTGTTTTAAGGCATATCAATCTCAATGGTTTATTTAATACCGACAAGATTTTTAGGATAGAATTGTATGAATAGAATATGTATTCTTTGGTTTAGATTGGTTTGGTTTATTTTGTTTTACGGCATATCAACCTCAATGGGTTTTTTAATGCCGACAACATTTTTATTACTGGCAATTTTTTTTTTCAAAAATGAAGCTGGTAATATTTTTTTTCCAAAAATGTATTGCTGGTAATAATTTTTTCTTCATAAATGTATTACTGTTATTTTTTTTTCTCTAAAATCTATGGCTGATAGCAATTTTTTCTAAAAATGTATTATTGGTATTAAAACCTATTTTTACACTTTTATAGTGTTTTCAACCCAGTTTGGGGGTTAACTATTTGCCCATAGATGGGACCCTAACTTATGCTACCACCACGGGTCAGAATGTGCCTGGGAACACCAGCAATTAAGAGGTGGTTCCACGCTCCTCAAAACCTCCTGATCAGCGAGCTTGGTGCTGGATTTAGTTTATCGTCTCACATAGGACGCGTATGTGTATGTGCGAATGGCAATATACTTTTGTAGCATTGTTTATTACAATACGTATTATAGTTATTTTAGAAAGTCACATGTTTGTGAGTCCCAGTGAGAATCGAACTCACTACTAATGCCTACCGAGATGATAGCGTTAACCATTACACTTCCATAGATAGGCGAAATGTCTTTAATCCTTGAGATGCATACAACTTCAATCTAAGTTAAACCCTGGGAAAATATTGTATCCCTAAATTTTCAAAGAACTTCACCAAGCCTTTTTTTTTTTGACTTCGTAATAAATAAAAAATAAATATGACATAAAACAATTTTTGCTTATTATTTAAACATTCCAACTTATTGAAATTCGCCGTAAATAAATGAAAATAAATTATTTAAATGAACGGGATATTTTTCAGACATTGTTTTTCTGTAACATCTGTAAAATTGTTTGAAAAAACGGAAGTAAGCTTGGCAAATACTCTCTAAATTGTTCTGATTGTATAATATTTTCCAGGAGTTCTATTTCTAAAACATATAATTTTGCTGTTCACCGTTGTCTCGCCATGCATGTAAAGTACATCACGTGATCCTTACAGTTGCTAAGCAGCAAATAAAATGTCGGGCCATGGAACGATTGGCGATGTCCAACGTTAGTCCACGTCTAAAATTTACATCGGAATATAGCGCTCTCCTGTTCTTTCTCGATAATTTCTCTGTCCTCTTGTCTCCGTTCTTGTAGTCTGATGGGCTGCGTTATTCTCTATGGACAAGACAATATCCATTAATGGAACGGAACATGTCAATCATGGAGGCGGGGGCGTCCGGAGTTTCTTACAAGCATTATAATACGTTTCCTTCCGATGGACACCAATTCTACTAAATTTTGCTCGCTGATTCTTTGGACAGAGCAGAATTAATATCATAAATTGGGTATTTTTCTAACCTCTTTATAATGAGTTTTAATGCCACAATCACTATGACACACGCTATCACAGCACCAGCAAGCAATACACTTCTAATATTACTACTACTACTACTACTACTACTACTACTACTACTACTACTACTAATAATAATAATAATAATAATAATAATAATAATAATAATAAGAAGAAGAAGAAGAAGAAGAAGAAGATAGAATCTTTTCTTCTTGCAGTTCAAAAAAAAAATACATCAGGGGAAACAATATTAAAGCCACAAGAGACAAACTCGGGTAATGATTAATCCCATTTTCATACAGAAAAAAATGAATCAGTTAGAGAACAAAGCAACTCAGGGAATCTTAAAAAAGAAAAGAAAATATATAATAGGTTAGGAACAGTAATAAACTGAGAACAGTGCAAAAGACTTTGTTTCGACCATATACACAAATCCCACAAACTAGAAGTTGGAAACGAAACGATTAAGATTAATCTCCGCTTTTGAAATCCAGACCCCCATCCGGGCGAGTAATTTTGATTTGTTAGTCGTAAACAATAAGAAAAACATCTGTTAACTATTTGTAGTGCGAAAACAGCACAGTGTAAAAACGGAAGAAAGCAAAAAATTAGTAAAATACCAGTACGTTATTCGGGAGGTTAAGGTTGAACCTGTAATAGCTGGAGTACTTCAGTCAGTTATGTGCTATGCATGATACACGCTTAGGCGATCATGTATCTTTCGATACGTGACTGACGAAGCAGATTTTTTCCCGCAGTATGTTGAAATTTCTTTCTGCAGTAGACCAGTTGCCAGCCAAGGCTATAAAACCCAGTCTGTTCTGCTATTTACCCATTGCTGGGAGGAGAAGAAGATTCATACCTTTCCCAAGGGTATTAGCACGTAAGTGAATGTAATGGATTCGATTCAATCCGAACCGCTAGCCATTAATCCAGCGTGCCTCCTGGAGTACTTGGAATAGTGAAAACAATAAGCAAAATCTAAAAATTAAAACTATAAGGAATAATTTTATAGAAAAAAGAAAAAAAAAACAATTTCGCCAGAAGGGCTGGAAAAAGCTTAAGGCAACCGGGATTTAGTTCTAACAACGATTGTTAAGAATAAAATGAAAAAAAGGAACTACAAAGAAGTTGAGACTGCTAGAATATTTGGAATACATAACGGGGAAAGAAAGCTTGGTAAATCTGATATCCACAGGGCATACTAAAGGTGAGGAAAGCAGAGGGAAAACAATGAAAAACTCGTTGGGAAGTTTCAACAGATGGAGATAAAAAAATTAGTACAATAAGCACAGAGAGTCATAAAAGTACAAATAAATTTGCGAACAAAAATGACAGGAAGTTATGAAGAAACATTATCACCCACGTTCTAAAGAGCCATGGCAGAGAAAGAGAGAGAGAGAAAGAGAGAGAAAGAAAGAGAGAGAGAGAGAAAGAGAGAGAAAGAAAGAGAGAGAGAGAGAAAGAGAGAGAGAAAGAAAGAGAGAGAGAAAGAAAGAAAGAGAGAGAGAGAATATGTCGATTCGTATGTTTCCCAAGCGCATTAGCGCTAAGTGAAAACACGCGTTTGGCTGATTCGTTATTTTTCCCCCTTAAAAATCGTCACGTGATCCCGAACAGCTGGGGAAAAAATAATCAGTACATTTGTCTCTATTTTAAATTTATCCTTTTTTTTTTTTTTTTGTATAATTTTCATTCATGTTTTCTTGTCTTTTAATTTTTTTTTTTAATAATCTGTTTTATTAGGTTGGTGCAAAAATAATGACGTAATTATGTCGTTTTTTGACGTTAAAAATACGTCAAAAAACGACATTATTACGTCATTATTTTTGCACCAACCTAATAGCTGTTAGTCGTTAGTTGTCTTGTTTTTTTATTGCATTCTGTCAACTTCCATTTCATCTCGTGGAATAATCTCCTCAATGTCTCTCTTTGTAAGTCTCTTTCGTATTTGTATTTTAGATATGCGCACAATAAGAGTAGCTTAAATGTGGCACAAGGCCGAAAGTATGAAGCATCTCGATCTCACTACTCAGTCGTAATTTTCCTCGCGTGACAAGTTTGCTAACCATTACACCACACGTTGCAGTGACCAATTTTTGCAAAATATGCCTCTTGATGATTAACACTTTCACTGCTGCATTGTTATAGCGCATTGTTTATCTTTTCTGGTCTCTTTTGTGAAAAATAGGAAATAAATATTTTTAAACACTCTGACGGTAATTTCTCATGGGCGCCGCCATTTTGGTTTTGATCAGATTCTCAGCAATACATACTAAGTTAAACGATTCCCATAACACACTTTATGACAAAAATACCTAAAAAACAGAATTTATTGTGCTGTCATACATATAGTTCATATTATGCATTTATAGATTATATTATGCGTATATAGGTTATATGTATAATTTATATGATATATATAGTTTATATTATGTATATATAGAATATATTATACATAGATTATTTTATATATATATATATATAGTTTCTATTATGTATATATAGTTTATATTATATATATAGTTTATATTATATATATTGTCTATATTATATATATAGTTCATATATATATAGTTTATATATATAGTTCATTTTATATATATAAAATTCATATTATATATATAGTTTATATTATGTATATATAGTATATATTATGTATAGTTTATATTATATATATAGTTATATTATGTATATATAGTTTATATTCTGTATATATAGTTTATATTGTTTATAGTTCAAATTATATATATAGTTTATATTATATATATAGTTCATTTTATGTATATAGTTCATATTATATATATAAAGTTTATATTATGTGTATTTAGTTCATATGTGTATTTAGTTTATATTATGTGTATTTACTTCATATATAGTCTATCTATCTATCTATCTATCTATCTATCTATCTATCTATATATATATATATATATATATATATATATATATAGTTATATTATGCATATTATAATACAAACGCAAGGCCCCGACATTTAACAGTTACTTAAAGATT
Source organism: Acanthosepion lycidas (assembly GCA_963932145.1). Lineage (NCBI taxonomy): Eukaryota > Metazoa > Mollusca > Cephalopoda > Sepiida > Sepiidae > Acanthosepion > Acanthosepion lycidas. The sequence continues at coordinate 26,855,587 of OZ010610.1, forward strand.
ACATAAGCATCAGCGGTAGTTTTAAAAAAAGTGAAACTTTTTAAGATGTCTCCAATTTCTAACCTTTCGCCAATGTCTCTTTAAAAGATGGTCCAAATCTCCTAACAGCCATCTTAATCAACTACGTTCATTTTATTTTTTTGTTTTCTTTTTGTAATTTAATATTGGCGCTATAAACTCCAATTGCGAATAAAATTATCTGGTAGGTACCAATTTCCTTCGAGTTTTTTTGACTGATGAAATGTAGTTTTTACGTCATGTCATCTCCTGTTTAATGGTGATATATTTTTATGGAGAGTCTCACATTTTAATATATATTTGATACTAGATGGCGTTGCAGTCTAAGTTGCATAAAAGGTCATACAATAGATTCCAATTAGGCACAATGAAAGTAAAATTATTCCTTAGAAAGTTGGCATGAGTTATTTTTATCAGAGACAAGTTTATTAAAGTATTAATACAATTAAAGCATGGTACTAATACATAAAGGTGAGCAATGGATAAAAAGATCTTATGACTCCTCTGACGTCACAATGGGATCACTAGTCTCAGCTGAGACTTCTGAACTTGTAGGTGTTTTTATATTATACAATCTCACAGAGTATCGTGAAATTAATATAATTGACATTGGATTATATAGAGACGATAGACTTATGGTTATAAAGAACTCTACTAACTTTAAAATAGATAAAATTAGAAATATATCTTATCGAGAATTTAAATATCTGAACTTAAAATTTACGGTAAGCACTAAATTGAAAAAAGTGAACTTCCTTGGTATAACATTAGATTTAATGAAAAATGTATACAACCTTATAAAAAACCCAATAATAATCCTTTGCATATACACGCTAAATCTAAGCATCCCCACCTATAATTAAACATATGCCTTTATCTATAGAAAAAAGAATAATTACAAATTCAGCAAATGAGAAGATTTTCTATGAACATACTAATTTCTATTATATAGCTCTAAAATATAGTGGCTACAAAAGACCAAAACTAAGTTACATAAAAAAATGAAAATGAGAAGCATAAGAAAAACAAAAGCAGAAAAATAATTTGGTATACACCTCCATACAACCAAATGATAGTAAACTCAGTACTATTTTCAATAAAAAATACCTTAAAATTAAGTTACAACAGTACTAAAAAGCGAGAAAAAATTATTAAGAAACATAATGCTAATATCTTGAATAAATACTTAGACCAAGACCAAAGAAATTTAGATGAAGATAAACAAAAATTATGTAACAGCAGAAATCCTCATAACTGTCCTCTAAAAAATAAATGTCGCACGCAATCATTAATATACCAATGCAATATCACATCTATTGAGGATCCAGACAGCGTAAAAGTCTATATTGGATGCACAAGGCATGAGTTCAAAAAAAGATTCAATCAATATCAAAGTTCTTTAAGGATAAATAAATACCGAAATCAGACGTCCCTATCGAAATATTTCTGACACTTAAAAGAAACCAATAACATACCTACAATAAAATGAAAATTAATAAGAAAAGCTAGAATATGTAGATCATTAAATAGCCATGTCCTTTGTGCATACATGAGAAATTATATATTACTAGGTTTATAAAAAATAAAAATTTACTGAATCAAAGAAATGAAATAACTATTCTTTGCTGACATTGTCCTTAAATAATGTTTTAAAAAAAGCTGATAAAAGAAATATACATACTTATATTTGATATTTAATTATAATTTTTAAATAATTTAAGTAATTCTATTACGTTTATTTGTTTTAAAAAGAAGTATAGTTTATCAGTAATTAAAATTAAAAATAATATTTTAAAAGTGGAGTTCAATAAAGTATAAAGTATTCTAATCCAAACACCCCTTTTAGTAAGAATCATTATGTATACAAATACAAATTTAACGGGAAAAGATGCCGAAAAACTTTTTGTTGTTAATAAAAATCTAACGCGTTGAACCGATGTCATAATTCGTTGAAAAAGGCACGCCTACCCTACCCAGTCTTAACCTCTTTTCGAAAGTAACACATATTGATACAATAGTCGTCAATATAAATGAATACTCTACTGCCCCTTTGTCAAATGATTGGATTTCTCCGTATCCTTGGAAACAAATTTTATGAATGCATGTGCTTGTAAAACTCAGCAAATTTCAAAATAAGTTATTCCAAAATTCGCTTGAAAATGAAACAGAACTAGGTCCTTTAATTTAATTATATAACTAAATCTGAAGTTTTTAGTTTCTGTTGTTGAAGCATGGTAATTCCTATGTAGCAATGGAACCAAACTTTAAATCAGTTAATATATATATATATATATATATATATATATATATATATATATATATATATATATATATATATGGCGCCCTGTTTATATTATATTTATAATCTTGTATAACAAGAAAAAGAAAAATATAAAAAAGAAAAATATGAAAAAGCATTACTGATGAAACAATTAAGCTTCAAAAACGACACACATCTAAATCTAATCTCGTCTGAATCTGTCAGTCAGTTATGTGCCATGTGTGATACCCGCTTAGGCGATCATGTATCTTTCGATACATGACCGACGAGGCAGATTTTTTCACGCAGTAGGTTGCCATTTCTTTCTGCGGTAGATCAGTTGCCATCCAAGTCTGTCCTGCTATTTACCCATAGCTGGGGGAGAAGAAGGCGATACGTAGTTTTCCCACGGGTATTAGCACGTAAGTGAATGTAATGATTTTTGATTGGAATTGCAACTCTGCTCTTCGATTCCTCAATCCAAGCCGCTATCCATTATTCCTGGATCTACAGTAAAGTTTAAAAGCGATGGAACTGAAACAATATTTAAAGTTACTATTAACTATTAGACAGCAATTAATTTCATACAAGATTAGCAACTTCAAAACCCGTGGTATTTTCTTGACCAGATTTTTCGAATCTTTTCAATTTCTTTTAAGTAGTGTTTTTTCGCCAACAGGCAGGCGATAATGATAGCTGTTCCTGTTTTAGTCATGTAGTGATTTGCGGCCATTTTTTCTCGGCCTTTTATTGCATCATTATCAGCAAGAGACGCCAAATTAATATTGACAGCGCTTTCCTTATGTCGAAATGACGGAGCCACGACTGGAGAAGAAACAAATATATTTCGAGTTTCTGCCAAAGCTTATTGGTTTATTTCATTATTTGAACGCTGCCATCTTGCCACTAAATTAGATTATAGAAAGCAGTGTTAGGACTTTTTAAAGTAACGATACAGAGCACTGAGAGTCTTTATATAGATTTCCTTAGACAAGCCGACATGGCGCACAAGAAAATACAAATTACAAATTGTTACAAATTAATACAGAGCATATAAAGACGTTTCTTAAATTTTAAGATTCGTTTATTTTTACTATTAAATTTTTACTATTAAATTAATTGATTTTACTATTAAATTTTTACTATTAAATTAATTGATTTTACGATTAAATTTTTACTATTAAATTAATTGATTTTACTATTAAATTTTTACTATTAAATTAATTGATTTTACTATTAAATTTTTACTATTAAATTAACTGATTTTACTATTAAATTTTTACTATTAAATTTTAAGATTCGTTTATTTTTACTATTCGTTTATTGTTTAATAATGAAACAATTTTGACAACAATAAAATGGTATATTTGAGGATTATTTTTTTTATTATTTATTATAGATATTATTTATTTTTATTTCATTATTCATTGATTAATTCCTATTACTTATCATTTAAAAAAGATTTTATTATAAATTTTAAGACATGTTTCATTAAATAATTTAGACAAGGTTTCATCTAGTTATTTTCAATTGGATCCTTTCATATTCAAAGACAAGCTTTTTGGTGCCACTATTAAAAGAAGACCGTGATTATACGTTCTTTAATAATGACATCAAAATCTTGTCTGTGAATAATTTAGACAATCTTGTCTTGAATAATTTAGACCAGTTTTGTCTACTTATTTTCAATTGGATTCATGAAAGAAAAAACTTGTCTAAATTATTCAAAGAAACCTGTCTTTTCCCCCATGTCTTAATATTACCTGAGAGATCTGATAGTTTTAGGCTAGTTATTTGCCACCATTAGCGTTGTATGGATTTTCTAGAAAGCTTTCTCTGGAAACTGTATTCATTGAGTATTTAATTTAATGAGTATATTTACAAATACCAAAAGAACACTGCAGATTCGTAAATTCAGGATCGATCACACTGCTAAATGTGACCTTCACTCATTTCATGTGGAACTCACGTATTAATTTTCTTCACCTTATCAATTTTCTTGAAATGGTCCGATACTGCTGAAATTCTGACTCTCATTATCTGAGACATTTTGACGTGCTTTTTTTTTACTTGTGTTTTCAGATGTTGATTGTCACTTGAAGATTGACGTCTTTTACCAATTTGAATTTTATTCCCACTGCAGAACTTCAGAAACTAGCGCAGCACTGCCCGATGACAAGTGCAGACGTCATCGCAGGCTCTATTAATGTTAGTAGCTGCTTGAGAAGCATTATAACCAAACTTGAACGCATGCAAAGTAAGTAAATACGTTTCCTTTATATTCATATTCAAGATGACGGCTGTTTTCAGTTAAATTCCGAAAGAGATTCATATAAAATTAACAAAGAGGACACTTTACTCAATAGGATAAGAAATTATTTTTGTGCAACTATTTTAATTATGCTTATTCTAAAATCGGACATTATTTTCACAACAACTTAATGTTTTTCATTAATTCCCCTTGAATTGCTTCTACGTCAATTTAAATCTATTTGGTCAATAAATTTTATTTCTGAATTTTCCCGTATTCTCTTTCTAAATACGAACTTTTTTTTTTAGTTCGAGCTGCTCAGTGCTCATATTCCTGCATTGATTTCAAAACCGTAGATTCGGTCTTGTCGGGGGATGAGTTGTTTTCACACTGTAGCCATTTTCCCACAAAAGCAACGTCGCAAGCCTGTTCATCACTCTATCGCTATTTCCATGGCTAATGTTTAAAGGATCTCGATTCTTTCGTTCCACTAGTTCAGACATTTACAGCCAAGACTCGCTATGCTCTGCTCACTCTCATTTCTTTGGTATTCAATTTTTAAGATATAATTTTCATTCAGAAGGTATTTTCAAGAGAACTTCGTAGAACAATTTTCGTCCTCAGATAGAACATAAACACAAGTGAAAATGTCAGAGAAATGACTCAGATAATGAGTGTCAGCATTTCAACAAGATCAGACCATCTCAAGAAAACTGCCAAGGTGAGGAAAAAATTAAGTTATTGTGAAAATAAATTGTCCATTTTTCAATGCAATAAATCAGGCTGTCATTCAGTTGTTTCTACTTCATTGAAAAACTGGACAAATTTATGATGAAGAAAAATGTTACATAAAAACAACTCTGCTTAATACCAATTAGGTATTTCATATTTCACTTTTTTCGCCTTCAGTTCATTAGAAAAATGGGAAAAGTAGTTACGTCTACAGAATATATACTTTTTTGTGAACTCGTGGTTCACATAAAATAAGTTTTTCGTCAAAAAGTTACTTTAGTCTCTTTCGAAAAATCTTACGCAACGTTTGTTTTTTTAGCAGCTATTCTTGTCTTGTAGAACATACTTTATGAAGAATATTCTTTTGAAAAAATACGAATGAACACCGATAAGAATTCCTCGTCTCAGATCTCTCTGGAAAGATTCCAATATCTTATGCTACGAATTAAACAAGATATCTCTTCCGTTGGGCAATTCTTTTTGGTTTTGGTTTTGGTCTATGAATCTGACGACCGAAAGCAATACTGTGTGAACATAGCATATTAGACAAATAGTAATAAGGATTGAAATGTTGTCTTTGTTTAAAGGTCGGTGGGGTTCCTAACATAACTGTGGGCAAAATACCATTCTCTCAACAAACACAAATAATATGTTGATATTACAAAGCAGTGTTTAACGATCTAGTCTTACAAAGTGGCACTGTGCATGGGGCATTCACATAGAAGAGGATGGTGTTTGATTTTATTTCAGTGTTTCGTGTTAAGTGATGTGCCACCCACTTGGACGAAAGTGAATAAAAGAATAAATAACTGAAAATTTATGAGGGAAAGTGACAACACACCGGACGTTGAGGTTTCCGTGATCAGGTCTATATAAACGGAAACAGTTGGAATTGATGAAACCCGTTAGAGTTGGCAGCGTGAGTCGTAATGTTGAGAAGGACATAAAATTACTAGGAGGAAGAGTTGAGTGGTTGATTTCATTTAGCGGCAAATCAGCATCTGAAATCTAAATATTTTTAACACAATTTTATGCCTTCAGTTAAAGATATTGCACTATTTTGGTTGCTAGTAAATATGCATAAGGTTTTTGAATAGCAAGAACGATATACTGATAAAACTATCACGTACCCACCATCCCCCTAATACTTCAACCATCCCCCTAATAGTCTACCCTGCTCTCTAATACTCCACCGTGCTTCCTAATACTCCAACCTGTCTTCTAATACTCTACCTTGTCCCCTAATTCTCTACTGTTCTTCCTAATACTCCTCCGTGTCCCCTAATACTCCAGCATGCCCCAAATAATCTACCGTTGCCTCTAATACTCCACCATGCCTCCTAAAACGCTACCGTTCCCCCTAAGACATATTCACTCCCGTAACTTATATATATAACCTAAAGAGAAAACTTAGCAAATTAAACTTATCATCTATTGCTAAAAAAATAGAAACTTTCAAAATGGTTACCACCAACGATGATGTACTAAGTGTCGCATGTTGAAATCATTGATGTTGATTAGAGCCTCTAAACGTATATATTTAACATGATTTTAAAATTGCCATAATGGGAGTTTTTAGTGCTGATTAATATGATTAATATGATTAGCATACGTGACCTAGAGTGATTGATCCTTATGGTGTTGTTACAGCGAAAGGAAACGGTCCAAGTCTTCTGTCATTCTGTAATGAGTTTGATCTAATAATCGCAAATGCATTTTCAACGACAGTAACGAGATATGGCTAAATCTCAAGTCAAATGGTTTGCTTATGATTGAATTGTGATTACTCGAACACACCATTTGAGAGACTTTAGATGCACTCGTTCAGTTCGTTCTTCTTGATACTTATCTATCCATGCTATGTCACACCGTAAAGTGGATTAATATCCGCCATTCAAGAAGCATAATTGAAAGCCCACTCTTCCCAAAAATAAATGTTAAAATCTCTTGAGTAAGTTGATGAACTCTTCTCTAAGCTCAAAACTGCTCTTTTTCCCAAAAAATCTGTTTCACCCTATGCAAGGCAGTGAAGCTACTAAAACACAAGGGGTTGCAGGTTGTGGAAGAATTAGGAACAGAAATATTGATAATAAGCGAGAAGAGGATAGAATAATCAGGGGGACAGTAGATAGCGATTGACATTGCATACAAATTAGCGTACGTGGCCTCGAGTGATTAAACTTTATGGTGTTGTTTCATCGAATGAAAAATGGTTCGTGGATCTCTCATTGTGTAAAGAGTTTATATTATAAATATGAAAGCCCTATTAGCTTTATTCGTTACCATTCTTATTGATTTTCAATATACTTTTATATATAACCCCTTTTACATAAATCCAGAGAAGAGAATCCACCATGCAACGAATATAATCGATCCCGACTAAGTATCTCGTCTCTAATCAATTTCTCACCAACTTGACATAGCTTCCCTCTACCTATTCTACAAACATGTTCATCTTACCTGCTCGAACGACCTTTTTTTACCCTTGGTGCCCCGACTATATGAATTTAAGCGCAGTACTAGATTGGCAACTAAGTCTCAGTGTTTTACTGTTGAAGTAATTGCAAACGAGGTGACTAAAGCTATAAGGGCTAGTATGCATCAACCAGGAAGGAAGTTGAATCAGAACTTTATCAAAGCGGGACCTAAGATACAGAAACAGAAGGGAGAGAACAAATCTATTATCTTCCGCATATGATTGGCAGTTGATAGTGGACTTAATATCCCAGCTAATATCCCCCAGACACATAGCCATAACATCACTTAGACCAGATCAGATATTTCATTCTGACAACACGAAGCAGTGTATTATTTGGGAACTGTCTGTGTCATGAGAGGAATTCATCAGTCTGGCAAACGAGAGGAAGAGGTTCAAATATTAAGACCTGGTCGAACAATAACGGCAATAGTCATATACTATGACCCAATAGAAGATGGTTGCAGGTGCTTTTCAGGACAGTAGTTGTGCATAGCCCTAGCAAAAATAGGTATACTGGGGTCAGCGAGGGCTAGAGCTCCGAAGGACATTACCAATGAGTTCTTAACTGCTTCCAAGTGGATTTGGCTTAAGAAATCGGAGCCATGGAAGAAGAATTGAGGACGATAAGAAAAAAATAAAATAAAAAAGGAAAGAACTCACAAAATCATACTGAGGGATCAAGAAGTGGGGTTACAGATACAAGGGTAAAATAATCTTAATATATTGAGTCAGGACAGTTGAATAGTTATGGATATTGGGTTTAAGGTTTAATTGAGGGGTGTAGAACTTTCAGTGGTTTAAGAACGAGTAATGGTGGGGACAGTTAAAGATTGTTGGCGGATGCGGTGGGGGCGGGGGTCATGTATGTGAATGTTTTCTTTGTTTTTCGTTTATTTATTTCTATTTACGTCCCATTATTTGCGTTTTTTTATTTCCATATCCAAGCCTAATTGTCTATTTCTATTCAATGTAATTTTAAAGGGCAGCAAAGATTTAAATTATTATGTTAAATACTAGCGCAGAAAATGTTTTGAAAATGTTTATTCGTTACTATTATTAATTGGTCAGATTTATTTCGAGAAATACTTAGTAATTATGTGTGTAGTTTAGTTAGTTGAGTAGTTAACCTATTTATTTTATTTTGGGGGCGGATAGGTCATTAAATTGTTTTAGTCGGTAAGAAAAAGGGGAATAAAAAAGAAGGGGAAAGAGAAAAAGAGAAAAAATTCAAACAACTACTAGGAGTTCATTTTGTAGTGGTTGGTTTGGCAACTGTTAAATCTGGCTTCGATGAAGTAATTTAATATAAATAGGGAATAGATAAATATATTCATGTGAATCCTTGCATGTACGTGTATCGATATATGTGTATATGTGCATGCATGTTTAGACTAAAATAATTTTTTTTATAGAATTTCGTTTGGATAAATGTAAACTTAAAGACTGATATGATAGTAGGAATTAGTCAGACTAATCTTTGGTGAAGTAGTAACACTAGTTTAGGTATATAATAGCTATGGGTTGGGTACGCGTTTAGGTCTAGTTAATGGGTTAATAATGTTATATTAGGTTGGTGCAAAAATAATGACGTAATAATGTCGTTTTTTGACTTATTTTAACGTCAAAAAACGACATTATTACGTCATTATTTTTGCACCAACCTAATAGAATTAGTAATTTAAAACGAATGAAGGATTTGGATTAAACTATACAAGGAAGAGACCAGCTTACTTTATTAGAAATACAGGGGAAGTTGAGATTTATTGCATACAATACAGTTGTGGCACAAGGCCAAAAGGGGGAAGGGATGAAGCTGGTTGACACTAACTATTTCATACCTAGCTAATCAGATTCACGACCCATTCATTCTTTACAATTTACACATGCATCACAAAACCTCATCCGTCATCACTCAATCGTACATATGCCACAATACCGCACATACCCAGGAAACCTACAAAGCACCCCATGACATAAAAAATTTCTATATGTTACAGAATTATATATAAAAATTAAATGATAATATGAAATAAGGGGGAGAGGACATGAATACAAACTAAAATATAACAAAACACACAAACTAAAGCTAACTAATGTTGGTAGGACCCGTCCACCTCTCAAAATAAGAGACGCCGCTGTGTTTAGGCAAAAAATCAAGAAGCCCTCTCATTAAGAGAAAGGGAAGGGTAAAATGAATACGGGCAAAGATAAAAAAAGACTGACCTGGTCGAGATGAAAAGAAGAGGCCAAAAACAAACTATGGAACTTGGGAATCTCGACTTGGATCGTAACCAAAGAGGTAGCTGGGTGCAGACCAGGAACGATATTTACTCACATTAACTACGTACATCTTAACCAGGGCAGGGCTCCATATAAAACGCCCCGTTGTGACTTAGGGAAACTTAAAAAAGAAAAATCAAGGCTAGCTCCGTTCACGCGAACCAGGCTTACCACAATTACCCACCTTTGGCTGAAATCTGTCGATACTAAACGCTTTCTATCAATTCTAATTTTCATCCTGAGCTGACGCTGAAAGAATCTGATCAGATCCTGATGAGAATAGTGATCACATCGCAAGATTTCGCCCATCCGCATCGTCGAAATCACTATTTTAGCTGTTGTTAGCAGCGACAAAAACACCATACGTTCCACCCCCAGAATACGGGGCGGCACATTGTTACACACGCATACATGCGATAAATGAGCACAAGCTTTTCCGAAGCGATAGGAGCTGTCAACTCGCCGAGACATAGTCCCAGAGGCGACGCACTCGAAGACAATGGTAGAATGCGTGCGAAGCTGTTTCCTTGACAGTTTGGCAAATCCGCAAAGCCCCATCTGAAGACCACGTCATTGAGAGACAGTCTACTCCGAACCAATCGCCAGGGAAGCGAAAACTCAGGGTTACTGATGCAAACCGTCACTGAAACCCAAGACCGAAAAGAGCGCAGCCCATACGCCGACAAGTGGAGCCAGCCGCAGAGCGGATCCGTCGCGACACCCCTCCACTAATTTTCGATACACAATTCGTGGACGGATGAAAAACAAACAAAAAGGATAAGTCAAATTTGCTTTGCAAGAACGCGGAAAATAAAAACGAATTAAATTTGACGACAATTAACCACGTAAAAAAAATATAAAAGAATTAAACTAAAAATAAAAAAAAACGAAATAAAGTTGACGAATAACAATTAAACACATCAAAAAATTAAAAAAAAATTATTAAACTAGAAATAAAAACGAATTAAAGCCGGGGGGGGGTTAAAACACAAAAAGGAAATAGACTAAATAAAAATAAAATTTAGCTTATGAAAAGTGAACAAAAAGAAAAACAAGTACACAAAATAAAAGTAAAACTTAAGAAACGCAAAAATTCAAAAAATTTCACAGATAACAGAAAAAATAAAACGATAAACTTAACAGTTGGTAAATAAAACAACAAAATCCCACATTCTCCTCAGGCGAACTTAAGCTGGCCTAGAAAAAAAAAAAACAAAAAAAAAAAAACAAAACACGCGGTACAGAAACCGAAAGGAATCCAGGGGGAGTTAACTCGAATCAAAACCGGTGAAAGTGAAAAATACCAGTATATAGAAGGCGGTTTGAAAAGCTCTTTTTTCATTGGCTAACTGACAGATTTCAACGGTCGGACTCATGGTTAAGTCACTTTTATGATTTGCAATATCCAGATTCGTAGCACGACGCTTTCAGGGAGACGGCCTGACAGGTTCGGAGTCAGGTCAGGATTGTTTTTTGGCCAAATCCGAAATTGGCGATGATGACAGTGCATCACTGAAGACCACCCTTGATACATCAAAAATGTATTTTATATATATATATATATATATATATATATATATATATATATATATATATATATATATATACTAGAGCCGTTGGTGTCTGTTGGATTTTAAATCAGTATACTCTGTGTTTCTTTCTCTACTAGATAGTCTATCTCATTGCGCTATTATTACTTTTGCGATGATCGGTGATACTCTGTATGGTTCTGGTTTTACGTTTATTCTCGAGAATTGTGAGATTAGCGCACTTTCAATGCATTTTTTCTTCTCAACGAATCCCTTTCTCTTGATTAAAGTTGTATTTGTCTTAAGCTAAAATTTAAAGCGTTGTTCTGCAGTATCTCTCTGCGATCAGCTATCGTCTTTGTTATGCTGTCTGGAGGTTTCGCCAATATACATCATTAGGCAATTAGGCAAATTATATTGTACAAAATTAAAAAGGAAAACATCACATAATTTATAAAAACAAAGATATGTTCTTATCTGGGACTGAGACTTGGAGACAAGATAAGTTTCGAGCTTCCTATAAGTATCATCTTCAGATCAAACCTTTTATATGGATGTCATACTATCAAACTCGTTCAGAAATATTTAAACTCTCAATTGTATGTAACCGCTTTCTCAGAGCAATGAAGCCTGTAGGTCTTAGAGAGAGGACCATTTTTATTCGATCACAAAAAAAGAATTGTGCAAAACAGCAGAAACCACATCACTTGAGTTCTTTTAACAACAGCAACAAATGAAATGGATAGCACATTACACTTGACGAGAAAATAATTACATAATCAAGCTGTTAACGTTCCTTGCTCTTTCGGACACATATTTAGAAAGGAAGTGTTGTTCATGTAGACGGTCGTCTTCGAGTATAGAATCCAGAGGTTAGCAGTGAATATTTCGAAGACAGTAGGGAAGCGTATTTCAGGTTAGCAGTGGATATCCCGGTAAAAGTAGCAGAGCGTAGTTCGTCCTTTTGTTTCTCTTCGCTTGACAAGCTGGAACTGGACATTCGAGTAGGGTAAACAAAATGGCCGCCTTTATACACGACGGATTGAATGTTCTACGTCTTCTGATTGGTTAACCTTCTATTGGTGGACTATAAAGTGAGTCAAGGCATTTGGGCTAGCTCACTAATTACATAATGTATCCAAAAATTGTAACAGGAAGTCCAGATTAACCTTTTCTAGTTTTTACCTCACTAATTAACCTTCACTTATAAGATTTTAAAGAAATACAGGACTTAGAGTTTAGTACAGATAATAGCAGTAGGATTAATTACGAAGGAAATATTTTAGCATTTAATTTCTCACTGAAAGAGCTTGATGGATTACCGTCGCCAGACGCTAATTGCAGGCGGTACAAGATTTGAAAACCTTTTTCTCTTTTGACGTTGACAGCAACAAGATGTTGTGTTCTCGCTCTGGAGGTTACTTTGAACTCTTCACAACTTTAATTTCATTTCTCATTTTGCTTTTTACAACCTGTCCGTTTACTATATTTATTAATATTTTTTTGTTTTTTAATTCCCTGTTTCGTGGTTTATTTTTGCCTGGACTCGCATGAGTCCGCCAATATTATTTGCTGGAAAAATGAATCATTATATATTTACTGAAAAAACGTCCACGCCTCGCAGCAAAAGTGATGTTTCGCGCAACAAGTTGAAATGTCTGATGCAAGATATCAGTCTCTCAAATCAAACATGTGAACTGTTATCATTCAGACGAACAAAAAGTAACTGACTAAAGTGAAAAATAAAGGGTGTTTCATTAAGACGGATTATATATAAGGATGTTTCATTAAGACGGATCAAAGTCAGCAGTAAATAAATCTGTGTTATTGGTGAAAATTTATTTATTTCTCTATTGGATCATGTTATTTAAGTCATGGCAATTATGGGTGAAAAATAATATCGCCCAAATATCCTCCAAATCTGAAAGAAAAAGCAAAATATTATTAGACGCTTAAACTTAATTCACATTAAAATCGGTTCAAGTTATTAGAACACCCTTTAGAAGAGGCAATTATTCGTTACTTCAGGCAAAGATGAAATTGTATACTGCAGTGACATCCATAGATTTCTTTCTTCGAAGCAGAATACCGAATATCGACCAAAATATTGATGGCATTTTTATTTATAGACAATTCCACCAGAATCTTGAAGTCTGTTTTATTGCACAATGGCAACTCCTATGCATCTCTTTAAATGTCTTAATCAGCAAAAGTGAAAACAGAAAAAAATGAAAATATCAAAATTCCTTTTGGTTTTATGATGACCAATGATCTATTTATATTGCTTTAAAGAACTGGTTATTTTGGGCGCCAAAGTGAATACACAAAATTACCTTGTTTCAACTGCTAACAGAGCAAAATAAGATCATTAGAAAAAGATTGACATGATCTCTAAAGGAATAAATAATTGTAGATAGAAGGAAATCCATTAAAGAACCAATGGCTGAGAGAGAAAAATTATTCTCCCACTTTTCCACACTAAACTTGAACTGATAAATCATTTTTAAAAACACTGAACAAAATTGATTGTTTCAAATACATTTCTAGATTGTTTCTGGGCGTGACTTTGAAAAAAAAAAAACTAAAAAATAGGAAAGACGATAATCAAATACATAAACAGAAATGATGAAGATTTTATAAAATTTATGAATTAAGCCAGTTTTTTTTCTGGTATTATTACGTTCCAAATGTCTAGAACTAATTTGATAAACAAAAAGAGGACAATTATAAAAATGTGGCAGACGGAAAGACCAATTACTTTAAAAATTGAGACCCCAATAGGAATAGAAAAGTACACTCGGTCCGTAGGCATTTTAGAGAGATTTCCAGATGATAATTTTAATGAGGAATAAGGCGAACACTTTCATCGAGATATGAAAGTGATGGAGAAAACATGTGTGAAGAGAGAGAGAGAGAGAGAGAGAGAGAGAGAGAGAGAGAGACGGGTAGATAATAGCAGACAACATCTGGATCAGTGAAATTCCGTATTACCCGCCCGTAAGAAGATGGAGTTGTTCTATGCAGTGTGATTATCCGAATCATTTTACTTCGTTCCAATATTATTGAATTAAATGAAATCTTCTTCTTCTTCTTCTTCTTCTTCTTCTTCTTCTTCTTCTTCTTCTTCTTCTTCTTCTTCTTCTTCTCTATCCCTTCTTCTTCATCATCATCATATCCTATTCCCCTTTGTCGTCTTTATCATCATCATCATCATCATCATCATCATCATCATTTCCCCTTTTTCTTCTTCTCCGTCTTTTCCGCCTCCTTTTCCCTTCTTCTCGTACCCTTCTTCTTCTTCATTTTCTTCAACTTCGTCGTCGTCATCTTCTTCTTCTCACTCTTTTCCTCCTTTTATTCCCTTCTTCTTTTACCCTTTCTTCTTTTTCTCTTATTCCCTTTATCTTCCTCTTCCGCTGCTTCTTCTCTTCTTCCCCTTCTTCTTCTTCTTCTTCTTCTTCTTCTTCTTCTTCACCAGTCATCCTCCCCACTCATTACGCACCCAGCTGTCTCTTTCTGATTCTGCACATAAATGTCCTTTTTGCTTTCATTTTTATTAAGATTTCGTTACTTTCACGCTTTCTCAATATCCTTCTGTATAACCAAATTTCTGTAGCCTCTATTTTTCTCTTTATCTGTAAGGAGATTGGCCAGCAGTCGCTGCCATATCGGAGGACTGATATTGCATAACAGTTCAGTACTCATTTGCTTGTTTCTTAATATTTTGCTTAGCTTTTGTAAGGCATCGTTTGCTTTTCCAATGCCAATTCCAATGCAGAATCAATTCGAGGTTAGAGATGAGGATTGATCCGCACGTGCCCTCTAATATCTGTTGAGGGCTGTGTGAAAAGTTGCATAGGTTTCTGAATCCCTTTCGTCCTGCGATTGCAGGGAACATAATAATCCGATCGGTGCCTCGTCCATCTGCAGGAATTATCATTATCAGCAAAGCGTATTCTGAGAATTTTGGAGACTACTTCTATCAAATCAAAGCTATTGGGTCTAAACATATTTTGTCTGTACTTCACAACTCATGATCCCCTTGTAGTCATTTTTATCCTCACACTTCTCTTTTTTATTTTCCTTTTAGTAATTGTCTACATATTTTTTGTCTGTGATTTTTCACTAAAGAGCGAGTATCGATAACTGGTTAGACATTTTTTTTATTTCTTTACTGCTATATTTTATTCGATCCAACGCTTTTACGATAAGCAATTTTTTTTTCTTACCAAAGGTCATTTGTACCTTTGTTTTATATTTTTGTATTTATTTATTAAGTTCTTTCAAAATGTCCGATTTTTATAATATGATTAAACAAATTATTTCTATCTGAAATTTTTAGAATGAGGAGTTACCATTTTTACATTATTTACATACGGACTATTGTCGTCGTTTTCGTTGTTATTACACCGTTTCTACCGATGTGCTCTCCGGCCTACGGATAATTGCCTTTGCTGCTTGTTACGATTGACGGCTCACGTATCGTATTTATTTCTATGCTAGGTCTACTGATGAGAACAATCTAAGCTCGTAGCTTAAATAAAGGGTTCAGTTCAAAATCCCCTGTAAGTTACCAGGATTAATATACATCTGATGAAGGTCGGAGGGGACAATGGTGGAAGCATTTTGATAACAACAACAACGATGAGGAAAACAGTCCGTATGTAAATAATGTAAATAAACAAATTTATATATTTATATCTTTACAATAGCAAAAACTGCCTATTGATCATCCAAATTTTCCTGTCGGCAAGAGATTTGATGTCGGACAAAATAATTGTTGTTAGTTCGCAGCATCAGTAAAGTCAGAGGACAATGATGAGAACATTTTTATTTTCAACTAAGTTAACGAAATTTAAAAAAATAATCAACTCACTCGTAGATCTTGTTTAATTTTTTGGAAAATAAGAATATGTTTAATTTCCAACAAAAAATTATTTAGAATGCTAACATATTAATCGAAAGCGCTCGGGAAAAGAAATGTTTGACCACTAATTACATTCAATAAGTACAAAAAGAACCACTTCTACGTATAAAAGAAAAACATTAAGAAATGAACAAAAGCGCCTTGACGGTTTTGTTCAACGGTACATGTATCAAAGAGAGATTGCTGTCCGAATACACATCCAATATATATATATATATATATATATATATATATATATATATATATATATATATATATATATATATATCCGATGCAGTGAGAACGAAAATAATATATAAATTCCACTGTCCACAGTATTAATCCAAAAGAGGGCTCGTTACTGATAGTAGAGCAATAATTATTTATTATATTTTTTTCATATAGACAAAAACAGTTTACTCACTACAAAAATGCAACTTTGTTTCGGTGCATTTCAATTGCACGCCGACTGGTGAGAACCAAAATTGGTTATGAACAGTTCTGCTTGTAAGCAGGCTCTATGTGAAACATCACTCCCTTTTTTCCATTTGTTTGAGAAAAAAATATATGTACATAAAGCAAAAAAGGCGACGGAGTGAAACGATAGTGCTTGCTTGTTGATAGCAATTTGGTGAAGGATGTGTGAAATGTTAAAGTGGTGTTTAGACTGGAGAAATTACTTGTTGATAACAGCGGTCAAAAGTTAAGGTACAGCAATTCCAAGCCTTCTAAGAGTGAGGGGTGGAGGAAAGGTAGGAATAGGAGGTAGTAATTCGATGAAAGGGGTAGGAGGGATAAATTCAAACGATATTTATAGTAGTAATTGGGAAAGTTGTTTTGGTTATTATAAAAACCAAGCTAAATCAATGAAAGTGTTTTGTAAATTAAGAAATGGCATGTTGGTATATATAAGTTATCCGGTTTTAAAAAAATTAAATCAGTTTTGATTTAGGAATTAAAATATAAGTAGAAAGTATATAAAAAGCATGGGATATCAATACAACATTTATAATCTAATTTTGATTTATTGTCGGACAGTATAACGTGTGGAATAGGTATGGGTATAATACAATTTATCTCAAAGTATTACTAGTATTATATATGCGCAAGACAAAAAAATTAAGAATCATAATCTAGGATAAATTAGTGGAGAGGTATATAAGAGAGTAGGAAGTAATATCAAAGGAGGTGAGTTATAATTTTAAACGTTTAGAGTTACGGATTTAAGAATTTAGCAAGATTGTAATGTTAGAGCTTTAATATGTCTGCAAAAGACGGTGGTTTCATATCTTTGATTTAATAAATGTTGTTCGAAAGTTCAATAATATATATACTTGGATTTTATACCAACGGATTAATCCCCTTTACTATATATATATATATATGTGTGTGTGTGTGCATTTGTTCGAAGGCTGTATAATAGTATCCGAAACAAAAGTGAAGATGAAACATAGTGTAAAGTTTATTAATGACTTGTTTCACATCGAGCGACTGGTCTCTTTGACTTCCTCAGGTTAGGATGAAATAAAGACAAAATGGTATGTGAGGAAAAATGCCTTTGAATCTCTGAAGATAAGTAGTGACCATAAATCAAATTAAATTAGCTTATCACTTCCAATATCCAGACTCAAGAGCGTGTCTGTACGTCTGTTTGCTTCTTTGTTTCATCTATATCAGAGGCATTTGCTGTTGGTGGATTAGATGAAATATGTTATATATATATATATATATATATATATATATATATATATATATATATATATATGATAGCCGCGTACAGAACGGCTTCAAATGGATGCTGAGGTATTTTTTTTTTTTTACTGTAAATGTATATTTTTTCAAGGATGTTTCATTGAATAATATAGGCATATTATGTCTATTTATTTTTTTTAATAATCCTTACAAGTATAAACGAGATGAAAAAAATCCTAAAAAATCTGTTAAAATAATAAAACTACTTTACATACTATACTAAATTTAATACAACTAATTTAATCACACGCATTAAGACTTCTCCGTCAACTAGTGTTCTGGAAAAGACCAATATTGTATATCAGTTTAAATCTCCTTTGGATATTGTGTCTCTAACAAAAAAGTAAGAATATATTTTAGCTTGATGACCACAACATTATCAACACGTCTTACCCTCCATTCGTCAGATACACGTTCTGTCTCACAACATTTAATGACACATTCCTGTTCGACTTTACAATACAGGTATAGGAAATGATGCAATTTTCCGTTAAGGAAAATTCGAGAAAAATCAGAGCATCTTTGGCGCAATTCTTAATATAAAAAAAAATGCCTATGCATGTTTCCTAATAAAACACTCGACTATATTTTTTTTTACCAATTGAGTGTAAAAAAAAAATACGCCGTCCCTTCGCAAGAAATTTGTGGTGCTAATGCGCATGTGCGTGATCCCATCAGAACTTTGATCACCAGCAGCCCCCTCCATACAACTGTCTCACCAGCAGCCCGCTCCTTTGATCGCTGAATGAACAGTATCAAATTACGATTCTCAACTTGGCGATAATGCTTTTAAAGCCACGCGGCTGCTCATATTTCTCTGTGACTCTCGGAGACTTTAAAGAAAAACAAAACGCGAACGATTAATTTTTGTTCTCAAATATTTCCACATTTCTTGTATTGCAAAAATAAAATAAAATAAAAACTTCTCTATTTTGTAGCACTCATGTTATTAGTTTTCAATTAACTACACATTAACTACTGTTCCATTACACAGAAAAAATACTTGTTGATTACACAATGAAAATAATAAACAAAAACTTCAAATTCTCGAGGCCCTCTATATCAAAAGCAATCAACCAATACTGAACAAAATTTAATACGACTGTAGTAGCAATGTTTTAAAATGCATTTAAGGTCGCATTTTTCCACCTCTAGTTACCTCCCTTACATTGTGGACTCTTATTTACAAAAGGACATCGTAGGTAAAATGGTTAATTTTATAATAGTTATAACAGAGCTAGTTCACGCGGGTTTACAACAATCCTGATCACAACGATGACAGTTACATTAATGTTGATTTCGCAATTCACCGTTTGAGTCTGATCTTGGGGGAAATTGCATGTAATTGGGATAAGAACTACGCGCCTTCCTTGAGGAATTTCAACTTAACATCAAGAAGTTAATTAGAGAACTAGAAAGGATTATTATAAAGATAGACATAATATGTCTGTATTATTCAATGAAACATGCCTACACACACACACACATATATATATGTTAGTGTGTGTGTACGCGCGTGTGCGTGCGTGTGCGTGCGTGCGTGTGTTTTTGCCTCTGTGTTTGTTTCTATCAGTCAGTTTTGTGCCATACGTGATACACGCTTAGGCGATCACGTATCTTTCGATACATAATTGACGAAGCAGATTTTTCCCGCAGTAGGTTGCCATTTCTTTCTGCAGTAGACCAGTTGCCATCCAAGGCTATAGAACCCGGTCTGTCCTGCAATTTAGCCATAGTTGGGGGAGGAGAAGAGGATTCATACCTTTCCAAAGAGTATAAGTACGTAACTGAATGTAATGGATTCTAGTTTAATTCGAACTCGGCTCTCCGATTCCTCAATCAATCTATATAGAGATATTAAATAGGCAAGTCTAAATTTGTCTCTTTCTTATTTACCTGATTTCCTTTAAGACCACATTAGGTCAAGAGTTCTTCATTGAAAGTTAAAGAATCGACAGAGCAAAAGACCCCGTAACCTACGACCACAAAAATAAAGAACTAATTCTCTGATGTATGTCCCTTGCCCGGCAGTAATTTTCTGTCATTTTGAAACGGAAAATAACACGTCAGTTTCACGAAAACCTATTTCTTGCTAGTTATTACAGTCGGTTTATCAGGATTTGACTATTCAGTAGTTAGAAACTAATTTTGCTATTGCTCACCCAATAAGATGGCCTAAGTGCCACTTAAGGTAGAGGGTTATCGAATGAGCTTGTTAAAATGACGTAAAAGAAGGATGCTTCAGGAATATGTTATTACAAAACAATTATTTGATTTAATCCAATCATTGCTGTCTAAGCTTGAAATGAAAGTTATCCTGAACGTGTTCTCTTCCAGTTCCTTCGATACGAACGTTGATGTTCTTCAACGTTCTTGGTTCTTGATGTTCTTGGTTCTATAGTGTTCCTGATCTTCATCAATGATCTTCCTGACGTCATCAGTTCTCATATAGGTATCTACGCAGATGACGCTACCAATTGCTTCTGTCTCAATAGTAAATCCGCCATTGCTGTCAAAGTTAACCTGGCCGTTGGTCTCGAAAACGATCTTCAATCTGTGGTTGACTGGGAAGGAAATAGCCTGTGAATTTTAATGCATCCAAAACGAAACTGCTGTCATTTACTCACCATAGAGAAACTTCCCTGCCTCCTATCAGCATGGTTGATGCTCAACTTCACGAGATCGCCTCACTGCGTCTTTTTCGTCTCACGTTTTCCACTGACCTGAGGTGGAACAACTACATTGAATCATTTAGCTGCCTCTACTGCAAGGAAAGTTAGTTCTCTGTATCGCGCCAAAAGGTTTTTTCTCGTCTGTGTCCATCCTTCACATCCACGAGTCTATCATTCATCCATGCACGGAATATTGTTGTCATATATGGTCCGGTACTCCCGCTGGTCATGTCAAGGTTCTCAACAAAATCCAAAAACGGATATGCAGTGTGATCGGTCCTGACTTGGTGTCACTATTCCAGTCACTTTCTCACAGACGTAATGAGGTTTCCCTCTGTCTTTTCTGTAAATATTTTCATGGCATATTTTCACTGGTGCCCCGACTGCATGAATTTTAAGCGTGCTACGAATTTGGCATCTCACTTCCACCATTTTACTGTCGAAACAGTTAAATGTAACCGCCTCTTCTACGCCAATAGCTTCTTCTCTCACACACCTCGACAGTGGAACTCCCTTTCACTTACTTGCTTCCCTCATAGCTATAATCTTCAAATATTCAAATGTAATGTCAATCGACATCTTCTGATGCCTTGATCCTCGTTCTTTTTTATCCACCCCCGTTCTTCTTTTTATCCTTTCTTCAACACACCCTTACACACAGTCTTTTCCTATACTCTCGGTAACTCCTTACGTACTAGTGGCACTCCCGCCTTGCTTGGGGTGAAATGCTTTTAAAAAAGTAGATATTATGAGGATATGTAGGATAGACAGCGGTTGATCTTAGACTTAAAGAAGTTAATATCCTACTGATCGTGGAAGTATCCTTTCAGGAGTGTTAAACATTCTCCTCAGCAATGGAATATGAAGAAAATGAGGATGAGTCGACACTGTATACATATCATGGAGGGACCTAGATGTGAAGGTCTGAACTGTGGCTTCAGAAGGCGACTACTTCGAAAGAGATTAACTACCGAATTAATATGTGTTATAGTTTTTTATAGCACCAGTACCGATACGTTTGCATTAAACCGCCTATTTAGACCAGTGTCTTTACATTGATTTCAACTTTTTGGTCGATAACTTTCGCGTTTCGTAACCAACAGGATTAGCTTGTTCTCAATTCGCTGGTCACTCTGAGATTAATTTACCTTCGACCAACTTTTCGTTATTGTGGTATTGGTTTTGTTTTTCCTCTGAAACAAATCAAATCATTAGTTGCCTGGCCACCGATATCCGGGACCTCAAACTCAACGACACAAAAGAGCCATTACATGCAGAGAGCGAAGTGCATGATGTCAGAAGCAGACTCGTTGCCAAGATATTACCAATGTGGAAGGCCTTATCTCTAGTGGTCGGGATTCCAGAGATAGCTCACTGGTAGAAACACATTTTCTTGCATTAAAATGAGTTTAAATCACGTTCGCAGATGGCTCGGGTAAAAATTCGATGGTATGGAGTCAGCTTTTCCTAATATGAGTCGTCAAATTTATTTCTCATAGAATTCTAAAAAATGAGGCAGAGACATTGTAGCAACGTACATTTATATACTTTCATCTGTTAACTGATGAAGAATTATGGCGAACGCAAGTCATTACAAACGCAAAAGAGGCCCGGACATGTCTGTCACCACCAGTTACATTTTCCCCGATAGCAGCAGGATAGATTGACATGTCTAGGTATAGGCCTCTCTACAACTGGTCAAGATCCAAGTCTTTATAAGATGCCTCGCGCCAATAAAAGCAACATGAAAACCAGCAGTTGGCAAGACTCGGTTTCTTATGAAGTCGGTCCCGTAGGTATTTTGTTCCTAAAGTTGCTGTGGTTTCTGAGGGAGGGATATTGTTTGTTGCCTCCCGTCTCTTTCCCCCTCACTGACTATTACCCACGTAATTACTGGGAGGACAATCGGTTTGGTATTTACGTCAACCTCGACACACTCTTTCTGGGAGAGGAACTAGAAAGAACTCTACTGATCTTAAAATGGACTGACCATCAGTTTGGTGAGTTTAGCTCAATACTGCTACTGCAAAGTATGAAAGGGCGAGAAACAAAGTTATGACGAAGATTTAAGGAAAATATTAGTCACGAAAATGGCTCCCCGCGGGCCGCTGAAAGATAGTCTGCGGGCCGCTGCAGGATAGCGCGTGGGCCGTGGCAAGATAGTCCGTGGGCCGCGTGCTTGAGACTATCTGACCTAGATGCACAAAACCAACAAAGTAATGCCAAAATTATTATAGTTTTCTTAAACCTATCTGTTCTTTTCTGATCAAACACTCCCTATATGGTGCTCATTTTTATGCTAGGTCTACTGAGCGGTTATCAAAGTGTAGTATGTGTGTGTAGTATGCGTATTTTTCTGTTTTTTCTCTATCAGTTATACTTACAAGCATGTTATTCAGGAGCAAAATTATTCTTTTCGTATTGATTTATTACTTGAAAATTAATAAATACATTAAAAAATATAGACACTCAAATTCTCCATTACTGTGGGCGGCCAATGGCCCCATTATTCTTGCAAATATTTAAAATACATTTTATTTCGTAAATCTGTTAGATATCGACTCAGCGAGGCGACTCATTAATATGTTTCACCTAATTCTAGTATCACATCTGAGCAAGAAAAAAATCAAGAAAAAAAAAATTGCAAGGCAAACAGATTCTATTCAAATCAATTTTCATCAAACAAAGCTGCTTCCGCATCGATATTTGACCAAACAACCCTGTCCATTCAACAGCGGCATGAAAAGGCATTCGTAAAACCGTTCACAAAAATAAAAACGGTTGGCTGTCAAAGAAACAATGAATTTCGTTTTTATTAGGTTGGTGCAAAAATGACGTAATAATGTCGTTTTTTGACGTATTTTTTAACGTCAAAAAATGACATTATTACGTCATTATTTTTGCACCAACCTAATAAAATATCCGCTAAAATCAAGACGAAAATCATGAAATTAATTTTCTGTTAGACAAGAAAATACGATCATTTCTGTTTGAAAATATGATGACGCTTTTAAGAATAAAATGTTAGAAACAAAATATGGTACTGTTACCATATCTGAATTGGAGCTGCTCAATCTTCCCTTACCAGTTCTGATAGAGTTTAAAATCGTTCAAAATCGTCGAGGGAAATCTTCAGATTAACATTATTCTCGATATCCACCATTTCAGACCTTTACACTGAGGACACGCTATGCCGCTTCTACGGAGTCGAATCACTTTCATTTCCTGGCACAACCTATGGAACTCTTGCCCAAGCAAAAAAAAAAAAAAAAATTATTCCAAAATTCTATCAGCTATAGAAGAATGGCATCAGAAATACCAAAATAAAAGAGAAGAAGTGATTATATCAAGGAACCATATTGGACATGCTACCATAACCAATTCGTAGATCCTAAAAAAGGAAGCTTCTCCGGCATGTGTGGCATACCAACAAACATGCACAATAAAAACACTTAGTGACAAAAAGGAGTAAATATCATTCAATCCACTTAAAATACTACTAAACACTAAACTTAGAAGAACTTTTTCAAAATATGGATGTATTTTACATATTCCAGTTTCTAAAGGAATTTAAACTGATTTCAAAACTTTAATTTAAAGAAAATAATCATAACTAACAAAAATTTGACTATCTATACATATACTATACATATACTATACATATACTATTCATATACTATACATATACTATTCATATACTATACAAATATAAAGGAAAGTTGTCTGTATGTGTGTGTGTGTTTGGCTAAAACTAAACATTTACAGTAATTCATGACAAAGTAAATATATATCCAGACTCATTATCACCCAAACCAGCTTTTTGTTAAAAAAAAATCGTTGTATAGTTTGTATTTACGAAGATATTTTAAAATTAAAATGTATTAGAGTGCATTCGAAATTCTCAGAATTAAAAAATAAATACGAGCTCTTAATTTTTATTCCAGATTAGGATTACTGTTCGTTTTTACTTTTTAATTCTGCTAAACACTATACATGTATTTTTAAAATTTCTATTCTCTTGAATTTATTTTCAAATCTACAGTAAATAAAAGATTAACTTAAAAAAATAAATATTAAAGCAACAAAGTAAATTTAAAAGAAGTATATTAAATACAATTATTTCACAAAAAGTTTAATATTTATTTAAATCTTCGAGTGTGTCTGTGTGTGTGAGTGTATGATCGTGTACAAAATATATATACAAACTCAGTATCATCCCAAAAGACAGATGTGTGTGTGGGGGAATGTATGTGTGCATTATTGACTTATTAATATTTTTCGTCTCTCTAATCGAAAATATTTTTTTATTCAATCTTTAAAAATTAAACTAAATATTTTTCGTTTTTTTGTTTTGGTTTGTAACTAACATAAAAAAGCAAATAATTTTCCATTAAGTATTATTAAAGCAAAAAAAAAACTATAGCACGCCTTATTTTTTCGAAAATTAATTTAAATAAAATATAACTTCGTAAAACAAATATTCAACATAACTAATGTTGTCCGAAAGTCATGTCTCTCTCTGCTAATTTTTATTTAACTAAAGTTGTTTTTCTTTTCAAATACAAATATAACTTTCCAAAACTAAATTCTCAATGTATCTTGCTTCTATTCCCTTTCAAAATTGTTAGTAATTAATGTTTAAAAGTAAAACTTTATTTACTTAAAAATATCTAAATTCCCCTCCAAAATAAATAGTAAATAATTATTTTTTGAAGTACAGTGTAACACGGATATAAGAGACCCGGATATAAGAGAAAACCGGACATAAGAGAGATTTTATCTGGTCCCAAATTAGAGCCAGTGTTAATGTATATATAATAGACCAAACCCGGATATAAGAGAAACCCGGATATAAGAGTCTTCTTCTCCGGTTTTGACAACTCTTTTATATCCGGGTTACACTGTAGTAGTAAAGCTCACTATAGTTTTTGCTTGAAAAAATTATTAAATTAAATGTCTAAATATATCTTAATTTAAGTTTATTTACTTTTTTTTATTAATAATAATTTTAAAAATGGTTAATAAACTTTTATATTATTTCGATTTGTTTGAAAACAACATTAACAGAGTATTTATGTTCGTATTTAAATCAAAAACAAAATGTCTTTTCAAATAAAAATATGGGGATGCTAAGCCTCTTAAGTCCTTTCCCCACTCCGAGCATGGTATTTATAGTGTGGTAATTTCATAAATTTAGTTATTATGTAAAAAAAAAAAAACAATAAAAAAAAAACAATTTAGTTTATTTTTAAAGATTGAATAAAAAATTATTTTCCATAAGATGGCTGAAAAATATCAATAAATTGTCAATAATAAACTATTATTCAGAGATCTTCCGAGCAACACCCGGTATCTCCGCTAGTTTAAAATAAATTATTTTTGATTGTTTAAACACAAGATTTCCTTTTTTTTTTTAATTATGGCATTAACTGAGCCGATGCGTTGATAAGCCGTAAAACAAACGAAAGCAAACTTCACTTCATCTGTGTCCGAAATACCAAAAGAATATTCCACTTTGACAGATTTTTTCTGCGACTTTGTGGAACAGACTCCCGTGTGGATGCTTCCCTGGACACTTCAGTTTTTAAACTCTTCAATTGAAGTGCAATCGTTATCTTTTCTCCTAATCCTCATAATATAAATTTCCTCGGATCCTTAATTACTGAATTCATTATTACCACTTTGAATGTAAAGCTCTGCCTTGAGTGTCCCTCGAGTCCTGTTTTAGGTGAAATTTAATATTAAAAGGATTCTTTAAGATTTACATTTTCATCTTTTTTGTTTTGATAGCAACGTTGCTAGGCATAGACCTTCTTCAGAAGTCTGTCAGAACCGGTAGCCTTCTGGGGAAGAAACATTTTATCTGATTAATTTAAGAATATCGCCGGATATTATGAAAAACTGAATTAGAAAAAAATATAGAATGTACTACCCCAAATGTTGGTAGATTTGAACGCCATATTGTTGGGAAGAATGATTTATTTCCCACTCTACAGCTCCTTTCCCCACAGACACTGTCGCAAGCCTATTGCTTCTTGCATAGTAAATGTCCAGACGAGCTCCATTCTTTAGAGCCAACTGTTACATCTAAAACCTGCCTTACTACATCCACAGGGTTGAATCACCCCCATTTCCTACGTAGTCTTTTAGCTAGAAGAGCGTTCCATCCAGAAAGCATCTTCACAAGAACTGCTACCTCGTGGGACAAACTCCCACTAAGATACTTCCCCGAATATTACAATCTTATCCTCTTCAAGTTTAAGGTCGATCGCTATGAACCCGCCTCAATCTCGTGATCTCCATTTCCTACCTCTTCCTTTTATATTCATATTTATGAAGCCCTACCTGTTGGAGGAAAGATGTATTCTCACCTTTCAAACTATATCCGTGTGGATGTAAGTGAAACAGCTTTGGCTGTGATTTGAACTCGACACTCTAATACCATATTCGACACGGTTAACCCATACACTACACGCAGTTAACAATTGGTTTGTTTTCTCCGGGAATCATCTATGATTTTTATCTAAACACTTACCCTGCTTTTTAAATCATTACAAGAATATACCCAGAGATAGCTAATACGGATTAATCATAGCAGGGCAGATTGATCACTTTAGTTTTAGTCGGAGAAGGAAAACTCTGAATTCAAAATCTGCCTGTAAAGATTTGAATTTCCTCAGGTCACTTTGTCCTAGACACAACTACTGCAGTTATAGCTACAGCATATGCAGTACTTTGACAGCCTTAATGGGATACGAGATTCGTAATCGATCGAATAAACTGGCATATTAGTATTTTGACTAAACCGAGCTTAGAAAGGTGTAAGGAAAAATGTTAAAAATATTATAGACAATGGGGGTGCGTATCGCAATGCTTTTAAGCTAGCTGCCTTCCTTCATTGAAATTTTATATTCGAAATCCAAGCTTTCTTGAGTTCAAATATCATCTTCGTCAAAATAGTCGAAACTCTATCAACTACAATGCAGAGCATGTTCTTGAAGTTTAACTAAAATAAAAACAAAACCACAATTATTGAATGATCAATAACAAAGAAATCTTTTTTGCGTTAGACACTTGCTAATCCTTAGACAGCAACTGGATGCTTCGTCCTGATGCACTGGCTTCTTTATAAACCATGACAAGTGATTTCGATCCTAACTGAATGTGTAGAGTTGTGCCTTGAACAAGCACCTGGTTGAGTTCTACATGTAAGCTTCTTGCCTGATTGCTCGAGTTGTATGCAGAAACAGTGACACGATCGAAAAGTGAGACTGTTAAAAATCACTTCTAGTTTATTTATACCCTTCAACATCAACACAAGACGTTTCTTCTTAGATTGTGAAAAACGGCGTAAATCGAAGATACGTCAGATACGATTCATTACTCGTAGAGCTGAGCGGTCTACCGCTAGCTGGTAAAATATTGCCTATTTTCTGAAGACTTCTCCCGCTAGCTATCAACACGGAGCCTCTTTTATAGAGTCGTCTGCCGCTAGTTGGCAAAATATACCCTTTTATGGAGCTTGAAATCCTTCCTCTTATCAGCTTTTCACATCTCCCAGTCCACACTCGTCCCAGAAGGAAATATTTTGGAGAAGACTGATCGAAAATACATAGGAGTGTCGCCTTAAAGTTCTCTGGGCCTTCATGCCCATTTAAATGACCATTCAGTCATTCTTAGCTCGTTTAATGAGCGAATTTTATATCCCGACGAGTGCCCTATATTTGCAGATTTACGTCAACAGGAAACTACACATCGTAAACAACAGTTATTATACTAGAAATGACAACAGCAAAAATGCAGTGTACATAGGATTTACTGCAGTCGTTAAGAGAAATAGTAACAGAAAAAAAAGTGGCAAAATATTGTTTATCTTATTTCTGAAATCGTATAATCGATTTTGGATGGAAATATCTACATTGATAAGACGTTTTATTTCACCTTTTTCTAATTTGCTGACTTTTTTCTTAAAATGATCAAGAATAAACATGGCGTCGGAAATAATGGTGGCAAAATGAATCTGAAAATCGTCTTTGGCTATTTTAATTAACATCCGGGGAACGTCAGAAGCATAGATATTAATGACCTTCGACCTTTCTGTTTTTTGTCAATTTTAAATGAGGACGCATTATTTCAGAGTCGAACTGAAGATTTAAAAATACAGCATCTTCTTTTTATTGAATAACTCAGATATCCAGACAGTTCAAGAGGTGCACATTATTAAACTTGGTTTTTAATCATTTCATCCCAAGCAAGGTAATAAAGCCACCAAAACGCAACCTAGTACGAAAGGTTCATTCTTTTAAATCAGTGCATTTTTGTGCCGTTCCCCACTCCCACTTCTGCCTCACAATTGTGGTTCATGAATAATGAAGTGGCTTGCCGATTTCTTTTACATCAGGGATTTTGAGGTTATCACATCCACTGTGTTACCGGTATCTGGGAGAAATGTAATGGATTCATACCTTTCCCAAGGATATTATCACTTAAGTGAATGTAATGAGCGTGTCTGGAATTCTAACTCGGTTCTCGAATTCCACAAATCAACCGTACTTCCGAGTGTGAAATGATATAAGAACAAGAGAGAGAACAACAAAAGAACAGGGACTGAGAAGATAACGATCGACATTGTATTTAAATTTTTAAAGATAAAAATTTGCTACTGCGCAAAAATTGGTAAATAAGAACCAAAGAGTAGATATCATGAAAACAATAAACTTGAAAATATTTATAGAAAAGGCGCAGGGAATCATTGCAGACTATTCTTTGGATATTATCAAGAATATCTAAATACATAACAGATGTGACAGCAATATTAAATGCACGGACAAATGGTGGAACTATAAAGGTGCAAGACGTAGTAATTGATTCAATATAATCGTTCAACTTTATGTCAGTGAAAAACGTTAATCCAAAAAGGCGTAATTAGTTCATGTCCCGGAGGATAGCATCAGGCAAAAATAAAGTTCTCCCAGACGATTAAAAGAGAGTGATTTCTTTTAGAGGGGCGTTAAAATTAACAAGCCATTTATTGTCCGAGTTAACAGATTGTAAATCATCTTTTAGATCAGGTGCCATTTTGATCTTACCGAATCGATCAAACTTACCACTTAGATAGGAATAAATAGTTGTATCATCGTCATAAATACCCGGTTGAGAACTGATGGCATCGAGGAGGCCGCTGAGGAGAATTAAGAACAACGTTGTCCATGGTTAGAGTCCTGGGACAGCTGCATTATCTATATCTAGAAGAGAATTCTTTTCAAGACAACATTCATTTGCGCGATTTGATAAGAAACACTGAATGAGAGCAAAAATTCTTCCAGAAATACTAAAACCTTTCAATTTGTGAAAAAGACGAGCATACGAAACATTGTCAAATGCTTTCCAGATATCCAAAACAACATTTTTAACATTCCTATCTAAAGTTTGGCAGAATCTTTCGGCAATGACCATTAACACATCAACAGTTGACCTAGAGAAGCGAAAGCCATATTACACATCTGAAAGACGACCCTGCGAGGTGAGATGCTTAATCAATTCGGACTTCATTAAAGCTTCTAGCAGTGACAAAAAGAAGTAGATGTCTAATAGGCTGATAGTAGAAGGTTCAGACGGTTCGCCTGAATTCTTAAAGACTGGAACCACAGAAGAGAATTTCCAAGAAGAAGAAAAGCAAGAAACATCAAGGAATTTATTGTAGAATTCAGAAAGAACCCTTCAGGAACACATTTCTTAAAGACTATTGCAGGGATACAATCAAGTCCACTTGTTTTCCGGGGATCCAGTTTAGAGATGATAGCAGGAAACATGGGCAGAGTTATATGCATGTCATATGCAGGAAAAACTCAGTTGTAATTGGAAAATCAGCCAAAGATACTACAGATATGTTAAAAGCATAACTGGAAGAGAATTTATAAACAAAACATACCGCTTTATCAGTAGAAGGTGAGAGCGTGTTAAATAAGAGGAAGTCTTCTATCCCTAAGCCAGTAAACTAAATTGTTACAGGCTATACAGTACCTCAATCTGTCAGCGAACAGAACACGTTTAAAATGATTACAAGCATACGCTGTGATAGGAAGTCTTACGTTAGTGCACCCCGAAATATAAAATTTGAAAGAATATATATATATATATATATATATATATATATATATATATATATATATATATATATATGTGTGTGTGTGTGTGTGTGTGTGTGTGTGTTGTGATCTTGTTAGGCCCAGAAATAAAAACACAAAGAGAGGAATTGAGTTAAACAAATATATTAACAGAAACAGTAATGCAAACGAGAGTGTTACAGTAAGAATGTTCGGTCCGACTGTCAGTCTAGCTCCTAGTTATAGCTGGAAGAGTCCATGCGTGCGTGGGTAAATTACCATAACACTATATATATATATATATATATATATATATATATATATATATATATATATATATATATATATATTGTTGAATGGTGTCTTAACCCCACAAATAAAGTGGAAGTTATCTCGAGAGCCAGAACTCCAATAAATTTCAGAGACAGATGCGACTTATGCATAAAAGAAAAAATCCTTATAATAAAACATAAAGATCCGGATTTATTACTAAACAAACATAATGAACTAATTTTTAAATGCCGACATAAGAACAACCTAAATCTAACTAAATATATTTAGGAATAACTATATAGGAAGACTAATATTACATGATCTTGGTTTTTTCTTTTTGGAGATGTTGCTATGCACACATAAGTGCGAACACATAACTGTATGTATATAACTATGTAATTGAACTTGAACATTCATACGTCTATTGATATGTATATGTATATACGTTTATATGGAAAGATAGGCATGCATGTGTTATTTTTGTGTATTGTGGGCACATGTTTGCAGTGGGTGGGTATGGTTATGGATATGTATGTATATATACTTGTATGTATATAGGTGATCTGTTTTTATCTGTTTTTTTAAATATATGTAGTTATATGTATATATGGGTGTATATATGTGTATGTGTGGGTATGTGGGTACATGTATGTGTGGATGTGTATGTATACAATTTTTATAATTTCTATATATGCATGTGTGAGTGTGGGTGTGTATATAGATGGATACATGCATGTCGTTCCATAGATAGTGTATGTATGTATAAATATAAGAAGTTGTGAGTTCATATATATAATATGGGAGAATATAGATATAATAAGGTAATTAAGTATGGATTTGATATGTTTTTTGCATGCACGCACATGTGGGTGTATATATGTATATGTATATATTTGTGTGTATGTGTGTATGTGTGTATATGTATATGTGTGTGTATATGTGTATATATGTGTATATGTATGTGTATGTGTATATAGATATGTGTGTATATATGTGGGTATATGTGTGGGTATATGTACATGTGTATGTATGTATGTATGCATGTGTGTGTGTATATCTACATGTGTATGTGTGTATGTATGAGTATATACATATATATATATATGTGCGTATATGTGTGTGTATATGTATATGTGAATATATGCATATATATGGATATGTATGTATATGTATGTGTGTATGTGTACAGATACGTGTGTATGTGTATATTTATGGATACATAGAATATTATAAAAGAAGGACTTACAGTCCTGTTATTAGTGTTTTATCTCATTTTCTCATTTAATATTCTCCAATTGGAAGTCTGAGTTTAAAATTCTTTATAATATGGAGGAAAATTTTTTTAATTGATAATTTAATTTAAATTGAAATATATTACCTTTTAATAATCATTATTGATGATAAAATATTTAAATTGGAAAAATGTTTGATATTTAGGTAGGTGTTAATATTAGGTTGCTGCAAAAATAATGACGTAATAATGTCGTTTTTTTACGTATTTTTTAGGTCAAAAAAGGACATTATTACGTCATTATTTTTGTACCAACCTAATACATGACGTTACCTGTGTATTTCGGCACATGGGTACCTGTATGAGTGGTATGAGTGATTGAACATGTAAAGGAACGTGTGTATGTGTGATATTTGCATGGATGTGTATACAGTATATGACAGAGCAAGATCTATAATATTACCTTCAAATATTACCCCATAAAAGAGATTACCTATCTAGAAACAGTCACGAGTTAAATTCATGAACAAAATCAAACGGATAGAGATGTCATCTTAATAATCAATAATAATTGTTTTTAAAGAGATTAAAAAAAAAAACAGATTACTAGAAGTAAACTTATATTTTAAAATAAAATTTTATTCTTTTAATGTACTTTCTATGAATATTTTTCTAATCGACTATTTCATAGAAAATCCCCAAAATTTAAAAAAAATTTAAATCACTAACAAACATCAAATTAAATTATTTGTAAACAGTTTAGAGACATTCAAATTTATATCAAACATTATAATCTTTATGAACCCCCAAAATAACACTTTCAAAGTAAAACGAAATAACAGCGTCTGTTTCTAGCCTTTTTTTTTTACAAAGAAAATTAGTGACCCCTTCTCTCATAACTTCCTTCTCTCTTTTTCTCTCTATGGGTTTTTTCTTCTCTACCCCTTCGATATCAATATATAACTTCCGTTAAGTTAACCGTTTAAATGTGTCAATATCTGCCAACTCACTCATGTCTTCTATCTTCCCTCCTCACTTCCTCACTTCGTTAACTTACATATGTTTAATACGGCACGTCAAAAATGTGTAAATTTTCTTTTCATTTTTTGTTTGGAAGTAAAGTCTGATGATCCGCAGTCCTTTAAAAGGGCTGTAGTGAAATAATCTATTACATGGAACCTTAAAGTGGTCTGTTGTTATATATATATATATATATATATATATATATATATATTCAGATAATTTTTATGTTCATACGTTCTTTTTATAGATACAAATATTTAAGTAAATGCTCTGTTTATAATAAACAGTATTAACGACATTTACCGGCCTTAAAATAATTGTTGGACTATGTTCATTATATATATATATATATATATATATATATATATATATATATATATATATATATATATAAAGAAAATATAATAAATATATAAAGAAATGTAGTCTTAAGATGTGGTATATTTATGGGACAAAGTGCTCAATATTAGGGTTAGAGCGTGTGTAAATATAAAAGTGAACATAAAAGTCAATACTTAGAGGCGACAGTCGCCTCTAAGTGTTGACTTCTATGTTCACACAGACACACAGACACGCAGACAGAGGCAGACACACACACACACACACACACACATATATATATATATATGTACATGTATGTCTGTCTGTGTTTGTGTGTATATGTGTGTGGCATCTGTCGGTATCCAGAGGCCCAAAGAGTTATGCCTCAGCTGCTGATGGCGGCACCGCATCTGTCATGACTGCACAGGTCTACACGAAAGTGGCAGTCTCGATTGCAATTAATGCATGTCAAAACTCTCTCGACCGATGTCGCCCTGTTGTTTTCTTTTCGCCGAGAACGCTGTACCCCGGCGGCAAGCCTCCGTTTCTTCTCTCCTCGCTCCAACCCGCGGTATAAATCGCGTCTCCAGCGTGCGAGATCGTTGGCGAAATCTTCCCAGATCTCGATGTCTATGTATATCGCCTGCATGTCCCTTTTGCAGACGTCCTTGGAGCACTAAACAAATCATAACACACTAGTTGGATCTCCCCTCCACACACACATACACGCATACATACCATACAAAATGCATGTACTTACTGTATATATATATTTTTATAATAATATAATATATAATATATATGCATGGAGAACGAATATATACACACATACTGGCAAAAACAAACACACTAGACGGGCCACTGACACACACAGAAACACACCCACACGAACCCTACACACCATATAATGTATGTATGTATTAGGTATATTTAATACTTCGCTAAAAAGAGCATATCCTGATGAAAAAAGGCCCCAAACTTGATTCAACATTTTTTTTACTCTAAATGTCTATGTTTTTATTATAGGTAAGACCAAAATATTTTTTTAATTATTTTTTTAATTTTTTAATCCTTTCTAGCAAATCTTGTTTTTTTTGTTTTTTTTGAGTCATCATAATACACATAAAATCAATCATGTCAACCATTTTTGACAATTTTGTAAACAAAAGTGAAATTCTCCGTTTAAAAATCTTGTAAAATTCAATCATACTTTTTTCCAAACTTATTTTAGGAAAATTAGAAAATTTAAAGTATACTTTATGCAATTTGAAACAAACATTACTTAATTTTTTAGTAGAAAAAAATAGTTGGAAATAAGAGAAGCATGTTTAACCGTGGTGATTGGTTTTGGAGGTGTGAATTGATGTTTACGGCAATGTATCGACAACTAACGTCAGGGCAATTTATCAAACAGAAGGACAGAAATGACAGTATTTTCGAATTTTAAATCAACCAGCTTATTTAACTATAAAGTAACTCTAAAAATTAAATACTTTCAAAAGTCTAATATTCTATTGATTTTTAGGTACTTTTTAAACGAACAAATGTTCAAAGCCTGCACTGTTTCCGTCACTAAAATTGAATCTAAAGAAGAAAAAATAATAATTGCAGTATATATCTCACTGAAAAAAAAAAAAAAACTGATTATATTTAAAAATGAAAAAGAAAATATTTAGTGATATATGTAAAAAAAAGAAAATTAAAAATTTTGAAAATGCGACGACGATGGTCGATCAGTCAGAGAATTTGAGACGAAATCAACGCAATTTATGAGGCCGGATACTCGCTATCAGGAGAAACAACCCTTAAAACAGGGGATATTATTTCTGAATTGTGCCTCCGTAGTTTTACCGGAAATGTTTTTAATATATGTTTTGGCATATTAAATAATTATTGCAAAAATAGAAACGCTTCGCAGATTGTAATAAGCTTTCAAATTTATGATCTGTAAAAATAGATCTTTTAATAAGAGTATTTCTAGAAATGCGCATATTCAAATTTAATGTTAAAATATTTAACAACTTTATAACATTTTTGTATTTAAAATTGAAAAAAAGAAAACAATTCTTGTAAAAATTAATTTTTTATCGAAAAAATATTTGGGCTTCAGACAAAATCCCCTTAATATATATTATTCATAAAAGCAATTAAAACCTTTTTTAATTAAATAATGTCTAAGTTTTATTGGGTTTTGTATTTTTCAATTCAGAGCTAAAATTTGGGTAGAAACGCTCCTCGATTTACAAAAAATCGATGATTTATATTATTCAAAGTCTTCTGCATTTAATTAAGATTACAGACAAGCTCATATTTGAGTTTTCAAGTTTTCATAAAATTAAGCAGGCGGTTGGTATAACAGATGTAAAAAAAATATTTTACGATGACTTTCTAAAAATAACAAACATTTTCCCAAAATAATTTCATTTCTGAATAAGTTCTGATAGTTTCAATAAAATTTGACAATTATTTGATTTTTGCAAGAATTTCCAAATTAATGTTGTTTTTAACTGAAAAAAAAAACCCGCTAAAAACTAATACTAAATATTACGCGACCACTGACGTAAAAAAAACAAAAAAAATAAAAAATAAAAAACAAACAAACAAGATTTTCAACCAAAATTTCAAAAGTGCTAGAAAGGAATAAAATTTTTTAAAAATAATTAAAAAATACTTTGGTCTTTGCTTTTATTAATAATCTAAACTTTTTCCCAATAAAACTTATTTTTTATTAAGTTTGAGGCCTTTTTCATGCTATGCTGTTTTTTCGGCGAATTAGTGAATATACCTAGTGTGTGTGTGTGTATATATATATATATATATATATATATATATATATATATATATACACACACACTACATATATATATATATATATATATATATATATATATATACTATTTCTTTGTAATGATACAATATATATCTATATAGAAAAATATATATATATATATACATCTTGGCAAAACACACACATACAATACACAAGAATAGTGAAAGTTCTGAAGAGATGCGCACGAGCATAAAAAGATAAGAACAAAGACCTCCTTTCTTTCCCTTTCTTTGGCCAAATTTAATTGTTTTATTGCCCCTCAAGCAAAAGAACATTTTTCGGACAGACTAAAATAGGTTCTGATGTCTACTACTACACACAAAAGACAATGGTTAAAAGACTCACCATAGGGAGGAAAAAAAAATAAATTCCTTTAAATAATATGTGAAAATAACTATTCTTTGCCTGATGAAAGTCACATGAACCGAAATACGTGCAGCAAAATTTAGGTCAACGTTTATTGGCAGAAATTTGGTTCTATGTAGGCACGTGCTCATTAACTCATTTAATGAGTTAATGAACACAGATCAATATAGTCAAGCCGGACCCGGGAACCACATATACCAGTATTGATAAGATTTGTTTTTATTAATATTTTTACTATATTATTTTTGCTATTAGGTTGGTGCAAATATAATGTTGTTTTCTCACATAGTAACATATGTGAGAAAACGACATTATTTTTGCACCAACCTAATACCTTTACTATACAACTATTGCTAATATTAGACTGTAACGCATTTAACATTTTTGCTAATACATTATTTCCATTATCTTATCATTTCCATTTTTAATATATCACCATTATTATCATTGTTCTTTGTCTTTTTTTTTACTTTAGTCTTAGTGTTAGAAACGTGATCATATATTTACTTATCTATCTTCATTTATTTTATTTATATGTTCTATTTATTTACGTATTTATATATTCCTGTTTATATGACTTTTATTTTAATCTATTTTATCTTATTTTATATATTTATTATTTTTATTAATACTTTAATTTAATTTTATTATTATTATTATTATTCATATCACTATTTTATTAAGTTTATTTATATTAATATTAATAATATTATTAAT
This sequence comes from Acanthosepion lycidas, assembly GCA_963932145.1. Taxonomy (NCBI): domain Eukaryota; kingdom Metazoa; phylum Mollusca; class Cephalopoda; order Sepiida; family Sepiidae; genus Acanthosepion; species Acanthosepion lycidas. The sequence continues at coordinate 26,893,333 of OZ010610.1, forward strand.
TACTTTATTGACTTCCATGAAAAAACCCCCCATGATTTCCTAAGATTTTTTCCTTGATTGTTCCCTTTAACAACAATTTGTGATTCTTATTTCCAACCTTATTTTCAATATCAAATGATAATCTGGATCTAAATTCAAATCCCAAATTAAATTACAATTCATATAAATAATTTAACAACAATAATTCACACCAACAATAAATTATCTCGCGATAAACAAAAATAACAAAAAACCGGTGTTCACCCCAAAAATATCAGCGCTTGAAAATTGAAACAAGAAGAGGTATCATCTGGTTCAACTCCCGTCTTTTAATTTATAACTAAGAACTGATATAGGTAAAATACTTTTTAAACTGCTCACGAAGCATTTTCTAGGGACTTCAAATCTACACAAAATGTTTAACAGAAATACTGTAAAATTATGTTATTGCAGCAGCAACATTCTAGATAACAAAGGGTGTTTCATTAAGACGGATTATATATAAGGGTGTTTGATTAAGACGAATCAAAGTCAGCAGTAAATAAATCAGTGTTATTGGTGAAAATTTATTTATTTCTCTATTGAATCATGTTATTTAACTCATGGCAGTTATGTGTGAAAATTAATATCGCCCAAAATATCTGCCAAATCTGAAACAAAAAGAAAAAAAAGACACTTAAACTTAATTCACATTTAAAATTGGTCCAAGTTGTTGAAACACCCTTTATAGTAATGAAACCCAATACGAGGAAGTTCAAGACGGACGCTCATACTAAAGATACTGACATCAACTCCTGCAACTGTAGAGATAAACACAACTGCCCTTTGGATGGTAACTGTAATGCTGCGAGCCTGATTTATAAAGCCTACGTGGAATGCAAAGAAGACACATTCGAGAAAGGCCGGCATAACCATAGGTCTTTTAAATTGGAGAGCCTTATGCGTTGTACCAAGCTGGCTAGCTTTGTATGGGAGTTCAAAAAGAGATGTAATAAAAGCCCTGGTATAAGTCTTACAGTTGTAATGGCAGTGTTTATAGGTTGGGTCAAGAGGAAAAGCTGTCTATTACGACATACCCGGACAGAGAAAAGTTGTTGACTGAATAGTCTGAAGTGATGTCCAAATGCAGACACGTTAATATGCATAATGTGGCCCAATAACCCCGGATGATTATATTTACGAAAAGAGTTGTTTTTTTTTTCATTTTTTCCCTTTTTCCTCAGGTTCGACCCGTTCATCCCCGCCCCTTCTGATAATTTTACTTTGTGTCGCCAATTCATGTTATATAAGCAGGTTTGAATAGTGCTACAAATTAATTATTTACCAGTAAGCACGTGCTGAGACCGTAAGGTTGAAACACGGATAGTGTTGAGTGTGAATTTTTTCAAAACTTTCATATATATATATATATATATATATATATATATATATATATATATATATATATATATATAAGGCAGGATGTGTGGGTGTAACGAATGCACAACTGCAATTTTCGACGAATTTGCACCAAAATTTACATTCACGTGCTCAAAGTTAGCGGGAAGGCCAAGACCGACTTTGCATTTCCCAACTCCCATCGATAGTGGAATTAATCGATTTTTTTCATGCTTCTACGGCAGTTTTCATGTAGTTTGAGGCCATTTTGTACTGGCCAGAGTGAGAGCCTATAGCTAGCTGCCACGAATAGGCAGGAAGATTCTATTGGCCAGTGTGAGAGCCAACAGCTGACTGACACGAATGTTAACTAGCATGCAAAAATTGATAGCTGCATTCGTCACAAGTGGGAAAAATTTAAAATGGCACTTTACTCCAATTGGCTCATTCGCTTGCTTAAACTCAATGTTGATTCTGATTCCGCAGAACTAGGTTGGGTGTGAAAAAGTATTTGGTGTTAACATTCTTTTTTCATTCGGTTTTTCCAGTTACGAGTTCTTTTTGAAAGTTGATCGTTTTGTGTTCATTTTGTTCAGTTCTTTTTCGTAACAGATTTAATGTTTAGTATAGAGCTTAGAAAAAGAAGTAAGGCATATAGCAACATCAACACGGCAAAGGGCACTCCTTTAAAGACAAGGAAGGGTAAAAATATTTTAAGTCAAGTGATAGCGATTGGTTTATGAGTCGTACGATTTTTTAATCAAGCACGGGCAACGCCGGGCCATGCTGCTAGTATATATATATATATATATATATATATATATATATAAAGTGAACATTGAAGTCAACACCTAGAGGCGACAGGCTGTTTCATGCTAGACGCAGTCGTCTAGAATGAAACAGCCTGTCGCCTCGAAGTTCACTTTTATATTTACACACGCTCTATCTCTGATATTGAGCACTTTATCTCATAAATATAGCACACCTTAAAAGTATATTTCTTCATATATATATATATAGAGAGAGAGAGAGAGAGAGATAGAGGAGGCAGGGAGAGAGAAATTCATATTTTTTGAAAGACAGAACACAAAGAATTGAATGTGGCTTTGATTTGAGGCAGTGTCGATTGTTTATTATCATAGGCAAAAATGTTCAGTCACTTCTCGTTATGATGAGGGGGTACAATTTTTTGAGACTCTGCATTCTTGAATGAATATAAGAAATTATTATTCAAAATAAGTTATTCTCATAACTTACTGCGTCAAAATGCATTCAATTCAAAAAAACAACGAAATTTTAAAATAATTATACCAGAATCAATTAAAAGTAACCTAATTCTTAAATCACGTCTAATTTAATTTTCTCATTGCCCAAATAATGGCCTTTATGAGTCGAAAGCTTGATGTAATGCGGCATGAATTTTGAACAACTTATGCACACAAAACAAACACATTTGTAGAAGGATGTGCGTACATTAGAATAAAGACGATCTTTAAATATAACAGAAATAAAATGTCTATTGTATTTAACAGTACACGTTTCAAAGAACAATTGAACCTTAAAATATACAGGGTGCGATGGATAAATTGTCGCCTAACTGATGCAAAAAAAAAAAAAAAAGAAGAAAATAACACTAATATCTCATTTTAACAGATATATTTACCAAAATTACACAAAATATTTTGTAATACTAAAGAATAAATTTATGCAATAAAATCGCCATTGGCTTCAACTTCGGAATCTCCTGCAACTCTTCTGGGCAGTTTCCTTGTTTAAGTTGGTAAATGCTGCTATAATCCTTGCCTTCAGTCCATCTTTGGTGTTACAAGGAGTTTTGTTGGTCTTTCGGTCAACTGTGCCCCATGCATGATAATCAAGGGGGTTACAAGTCTGGAGAGTTAGGTGGCCAGATGCAAGGGAGGATCTAGTCACAGAAATTGACTGAGTTCTCCTGTTTGTGTGGCATAGGATCTTCCATGGAAGCATTACCTCCTCGAGGCACCTTATGCATGCCTTCGTGCTTTGTCTGAGGCCCTCACCAACAAATCAGGGTGATCTTTTCTTATCAGAACGATCAGAATGAGCTGTCCAACCTCCGTAATCACCATTAGAATCATCCAACTCTTTCTGAATCCTCTGGATTGTAGTCAGTTTGACACCCAAACACTCGTATTGAAGCTTCTGGCGCGAATGCCAAGCAGTACAGCTTGCTGTTTCAACTTGGCCCTACATATTTTGCAGTCGAGAAAATAAAAACAAAAGCGCGCATGCGCGAAATTAAAAAAGATAAAATGGCGAGAGTTTATCCATCGCACCCTGTACTGTATATGTATATAGAAATGTTTACGCAGTTAAGATTATACTCGCTCAAGATGCGATTAAGAATAAGATTGTAATGCATCGATTTAGAATTGGATTAATTCGGCTTTACTTGAAAATCATGATTCGAAAGCCGGACTTTTACCATCGGAAACGTTCTGATGTTGTCAGTTGGAAATACTTAATCCAACAAGTAATAACCTCTTCCTTTCTTTCTCCTACCTCGCTCTCTTTGTCTCGGGCTCTCTCTGTATCTCTCTTTTACACACACACACACACACACATATATTTGTATATCTTTGGCTACTCTAAACTGTTGGAAATATCTAATAATTGCCAATTTCTAAGTAGATGTTCCACTTCGTGTCTTTCTGAGTCATTTTCGAACCTAATTATCCTTTTTCTTGCCACAGACTTCCTGAATGATAAGGGAAGTCGTCTACCGTAAAGCAAAAGTTGGCACACCATTAACAGTTAAGAGGATTCAGTGGTCATGAGGTGCTACATCACTGTGGCTTTGTGCCAGTCTGTGTTAACCTAACTCTCTCTCTCTCTCTCTCTCTCTCTCTCTCTATCTATCTATCTATCTATCTATGTGTGTGTGTATGTATGTGTGTGTGTACAGATGTCCCGTTCAGCTGATGAATCGGTATCATCAGAAAAAAAGAATTATTCCGAAAAACAAATTAGAATTTAAAGAATAGAATAAACGAACATAAAAATTTTAAAAAGTTCACTCATTTCTGAGATGAACTATTGTCACTGTTGAATACGACAATAAAGATGAGGACAAACAGTCCGAACAACATAAATAGTGTAAATAGCTCACTTATTATATACCAACAGAATATTCGTGATTATAATATTAACCTGGAAAAAAGCTGTTTTTATCATTTAAAAACTGTATATAATTTATGAAGATCCATTGAAAATATCGTGATCTGTAATTCCTTAACGATTCACATAAGACCATTTTCACCTGTCCTTATTAAATTACTACAGAAAAAATTTGGCATATGTAAACCGTAAAATAAATGAATGAAAAAAAAAAACTGAGTTGAGAGCAGTTAGAATGGAATTTCTAGAACAGTTAAATGAAATTCAAGAATTCACATGTTAAAAATGAATCGCCTTTATCTTTCTAATGTCGTTTTGTTGAAATAAAATTATATTTCCTCATGATGCGAAACATGTCAAAATAGAAGTTTTTTTTTCAAATTGTCTTTTATATATATATATATATATATATATATATATATATATATATATGTGTGTGTGTGTGTGTGTGTGTGTGTGTGTGAAGAAATATAGTTTTAAGGGTGCTATGTTTACGGGATAAAGTGCTCAATATCAAAGATAGAGCGTATGTAAATATAAATATAAAAGTGAACATTGAACTCAACACTCAGTGGCGACAGGCTGTTTCATGCTAGACACAATTGTCAGGCCACGATAAAAAGTTGAGAAAAATCCAACACTCCTGGCCTGATGATTACGTCTAGCATGAAACAGCCTGTCGCCAATGAGTGTTGACTTCAATGTTCATTTATATATATATATATATATATATATATATATATATATATATATATATATATATACAAACAAGTTTGATGAAAAAAAAAAACGACTAGGTATGTCTGATTCCTATTTTCTTGTATCTTTCCAATTTTCTGATAAGGTGTTGAGTATGGTTCTCGAAAATATGGATAAAGTGTCTGAAGATCATATTTCGTTATTTTGTTTAAGTCACTTCGAATATCGCAGTCATTTTGAAGAACACATGTGATGTCTGTGTGCAGTTAGAATTCCTTTGTCGACATCCTGGTATTCTTTGAGAAACTAGTGGGGGTGAAATGGTTTAGTGTGACGTAACGTGTAAGGATTGGGCACTAGATAGATAAAATGTTGAAGAGTAAGATCATAAATGTGTTGTTTTGGATACTAGAAGTGCCGTTGGCGGGTTCGGCTTTGTATGCTTATCTTCTATCGTTAAAGATGAAATGATGTGGGTAGTGAAGAAGTCTAAATATTTTTTTCGTTGTATTTCTTCATTTATGTATTCTGGGCTACATATCCTAAGGGCTCTGATGTAAAATGCCATGATTGGTCGTGATTTTACTTTTTCGCTATAGTGGGAATAAAAATGGATCAAATCATTTTTAAAGGTGCAAACTTTGAAATCTAATTTGCATCTAATAAGATGTCGATGAAAGGTAGAGATTTCTCTATTTCATGTTCAGGTGTAAATTCGATTGTATTTTCAACGTTATTTAAGATTTTCTAGCCGATTTATATTGTGAGGATATATTAGAAGAACGTTATGTATGTAACTAAGGAAAATGGCGTTTTGAGGCGGGATGTGTTTAAATGGGCGGGACGTTAAAAATTCTAGGAACTGAAAAGTAAGTACACTGATTATTGTTTATCAATTAACAGCCATCAAGAAAGGCACAGATCAGATTTGAAATTTATTTTCAAAATAAATTCTCACATGGAGGGATTAGACAGGCATTTGAGTTTACTCAGAGAGTATAATTTACGGAGAGAGACCTCTAAACAACAACATCCCTCGAAAGTCCCACTTCCTTTATTAATACGCCTATCCTTGAAAAAGAACACAGCCGTGTTCGAAAATTCCAATTTAAAAATTTTTCTATTTGCGTTTCAATTTAGTTAAAAAGTTAATATGTAATAAATATGAATTTTATTGTCTATATTGGTATCATTTTGTTGGCTTTTTATCCATTAAATTTTATTAACCAGCCTGTTTTATATATATATATATATATATATATATATATATATATATATATATATATATATATATATATATATATATGAAGAAATATAGTCTTACGGTGTGCTATATTTATGGGATAAAGTGTTCAATATCAGAGATAGAGCATGCGTAAATATAAAAGTAAACATTGAAGTCAACACTTAAAGGCGACAGACTGTTTCATGCTAGACGCAATAATCAGGCTACGAGTGCTGTTTTTTTTCTCGGATATTTATATATTCAGCTCATTGGTGCATTGTGGGTAGTCTATTTTGGCGGTTATTTTGTCGGAAGTCATTTATTTGTTTATTTGTTTATTTATTTGGGTTAATTTATTTTGCTTGTTTTTATTTATTTTTTATTTTTATTTTTTTATTTTTATTTGTTATTTTATATATTTATTTTTATTTTTATCAGTGTTTTATTAACGCAGTAAAATTTGTTTATATCGCTTATTTAATAGTTTTGTTTTAATTAGGGAAGATAATTAAAGCTATTTTTTTCAATTTGAGCGTTGATTGCTGTAGTTTATTCTAACTATTATTTTGAAACTAGGACCTTCCCAATAACAATACACTCAAAAAATACACTCAATACGCCTTCAAAACCAAAAAGGCTCCTCGCAAAAAAAAAAAAAAGAATTAGACGACTTCGAGAAAGACTTACCTGATCTAGTTAGAAGCATAAAGTTCCATAAAAAACAAGATGCATTTAAAAAAATAAATAAAAGAAGATATAACTAAAATAAACAATTCAGCAAACGTATTTATCGCAGCTGACAAAACAAGAGATTTATACAAACTAAGCCCTCCTACGCACAATAATTTACTCAAGAACAACATAACCAAAACATACAAAAAGGCACCCAAAACAATAGAACACGTTATCAATAAGGAAGTCAAAACAATCGCCCAAAAATTAGACCTAGAAGACCGAATAAGTTGTATTAGCAAGGCGAAAGCTTTTATCACACTAAAAGACCACAAAGAAAATTTCAAAACCAACCCTGCATGTAGACTCATAAACCCAGCCAAAAGCTAACTAGGTAAAATAAGTAAAACGATACTAGAAAGAATTAATTCTGAACTTAGGAAGAATTTAGGAGTAAACCAGTGGTAAAACACAAAAGCAACTATTGACTGGTTCCACAGCATAAATAACAAACAAAATTGCCAATTCCTACAATTAGACATAAAAGAATATTACCCGTCCATAAGAGAACCCATGCTAGATAAGGCCATCAACTTAGCTTAGGAACAAATAATAATAAAACCAAGGGAAATCAACATCATTAAGCACTCCCGTAAATCATTACTATTTCACAATGAAGAAGCATGGATAAAGAAAGATGGGATATTTGACACTACAATGGGAAGCTTTGACGGTACGTGCATGCGAAATCATAGGTATATACTTACTACACGAACTAAGCAAAATAATAGATAGAAATGACACAGGACTCTACAGGGACGACGGTCTCATAATCTTAAGAAACTGTAACAAACAAAACACGGACAAAACTAGAAAAGCAATAATAAAGATTATCAAAAATAACGAATTCGACATAGATATAAAAACTAACCTAAACGAATTAGATTTTCCAGATGTTACCTTCAACCTAAGAAAAGGCACATAAAACCATACAGAAAACCCAATGATAAACCACTCTACATACACACATCTTCCGACCACCCGCATTCTATAAACAAACAGATACCAAAATCGATTAACCGCAGGCTTTCCGACAATTTCTCCAATAAATCCATATTTAACAAAGACTACGAAGCAGCCCTAAAAGATAGCGGATTCCCAGCAACACTCACATACCCACCACAGAACACAAAAAAGGCCAACAGGAAAAGAAATATCATATAGTTCAACCTACCGTACAGCAAAAACATAAAAAAACGTAGAAAAAATATTCTTCAAACTCTTACACAAACACTTCCCGGAATCAAGCACCCTACACAAAATATTCAACAAAAACACAGTAAAAATCAACTACAGCTGCACCGAGAACATGGCACAAATAATAAAAAAACACAACAGGAAAACTATCAACAAACCACACGAACAAATTAAACCCACGTGCAACTGCAGGATAAAGAACGAATGTCCCTTAAACGGTAATTTCTTATAAAACAACGTAATATATCAAGCCACGGTAAAACCACCAGATAATGAAGAAAAAGTATACATAGGAGTAACTGAAGGACCATGGAAACAAAGAAATTATGATCACAAAACATCTTTCAAAAATACTAAATACGCTAAGAGCACAACGCTTTCTAAGTATATCTGGAAAATTTAAAAACAAAACGCAAATCACACCAAAAATATCTTGGAAAATAAGGAAAAGATCATCAGCCTACTTGTAATCTAAACCTACCAATCCAAAACTTGCAAACTTTGCTTGGAGAAAAAATAGCTATCATTACCTTCCCAGACCAAAATAAATTATTAAATAAATGATCCGAGCTCATCTCAAAATGCAGACATGAAAACAAATTTTTACTATGTTACTTAAAAATCGAAAATTGAAAAAAAATAAACAAAATGACAATAAAATAAATAAAATAAATTAACCCAAAGAAATTACCAAATCACACCCGTTAGAATAGACAAAATAGTATAAATAGATAAAAAATAAAAAAAACAACAAAATCAATGAATGCAAATAACTAAAGGAAATAATAAACAAATTAACAAACCAATATGGCCAAAATGTTAGTTAGACTATAAAAATCAAACCAGAAATCGGACGATAAAACATACCTATAACTATTATATAACGATAAAAAAAACTACGTTACTTAAAAATCGAAAACTGAAAAGAGTAAATAAAAACAAGTAAAATAAATTAATCTGAATTATTCCAGATAAATAAACTAACAAACCGATACCGATAAATTAACCAATTAGAAAAAAACAAGTAAAGATAATCAATCCAAATAAATAAATGAAGTAATAAACAAATTAAAAAGAGCTCCTGCGAAAATAATAGTTAGAATAAACTACAACAATCAACCCCAAAAGTGAATAAATACCTTTAATTATCTTCCCAAACCAAAACAAAACTATTAAATAAGCGATATAAACAGATTTTTACTACGTTAATAAAACACCGATAAAAATAAAAATAAATATATAAGAAATAAAAATAAATAAAAACAAGCAAAATAAATCAACCCAAATAAATAAACAAATAAACGACTTCCGGAAAAATAACCGCCAAAATAGACTACCCACAATGTACCCCTGACTCATATATATAAATAGCCGAGAAAAAAAAACAACAACCGTGGCCTGAGAGATTGCGCATAGCATGAAACAGCCTGTCGCCTCTGTATTAAATTCAATGTTCACTTATATATATATATATATATATATATATATATATATATATATATATATATATATATATATATATATATATATATATATATTGTCATTCACAGACAGACTGTTTCGCTGTATCATAGCTCTTCAGTGTTTCTAGACGTCCGAGATTGCTTCAAGCTGGTATCGAAACCCGACCGATTTACCATCGGTCAGAGATCCTACTCTTAGCCTATCATCGAGGGCAGAAAGAAAGGGAAATTTTAACGTTTTTTTCTATGCGAAATACGCCAGTGGCTCGAAGAAACCAATTCATACTTGAGGAGTAATTCATCAATAGTAGAATCCGGTGTTATTGAGAAAATATTATGATAAATAGCGAAAAAGTCCTAATGGATAAGGATATGGATATTTTCAATTTGTCATAATATTTTTTCAATACTGTTTTTTGATATATAAAATAATATATCGTTATGTCATATATATATATATATATATATATATATATATATATTATAATTTTTCGGTTCTCACCCATCGAAGTTGTGCGTTTTTTGTACAAATATAGTAATAGGAGAATTCTTTTGTTTTGGTAGGTTTTCCGTCAATGTGACATGAACTATATTGTTCAATAATTACAGGAATGTCACACTTATTATCCGAAAGTTGCACGTTGGATCAGTTATTTAATTTGCGAAGATGTATTCTCGCCATTTAAATCATTAACCTCCATATTTGTTTTTTGTATGAATGATTCATGTAATTATAAATTGAACTGCACCTATAATCGAAATATATATATATATATATATATATATATATATATATATATATATATATTTGTAGAGTGGATAAATGAAACGGCCAAATATAAGCAGGTGTGTACGGGTGTACTGGTGCGCATACGCAGGCAAGCAAATAAATAATCGTTAAATTTATGCCTGACGTGTAAACCTAATAATGATATGTATTAATTAGTACACAAGCGCGTATAACAGCACCCAGCGAAACTATTGTCGCACGCAAAAAACGTAGATACGCGTATATGTGCTAATTAATATATATATATATATATATATATATATATATATATATATATATATATATATATATTGTTTTGAAACCGCAAGCGAAGCGAAATCGAATTTTATCGGTCTTGCGAAATATAAAATATTACCATGGCTTTCTGAAGTTTCTGATTTATAAGTGCTCAATGTGTCCACCACCGGCAGCGCGGACAACATCAAGCCGATATGAAAATTCCTCCCAAACACGCCTCAGCATGTCACGGTCCGCCGTGTTGATTACAGCTGTTATTCGATCTTTCAAGTCATCAAAACTTGCTGGAAGTGCTGGAACATAAACTTGGTCTTTAACATACCCCCACAAGAAAAAGTCACACACAGTGAGGTCTGGGGATCTGGCAGGCCAAGCACAGAGAGCAAGGTCTTTAGCACCTCTCCTCCCAATCCATCGTTGAGGCACGTTTTCATTCAGATAAGCACTAACCCCGAGATGCCAATGGGGTGGTGCTCCATCTTGCTGAAAAATGAAGTCATTCGAATCTGCTTGCAGTAAAGTGAATAGCCAGTTTTGGGTGCTCTGTTCCCCAAATGCACACATTGTGACGATTGACTGTGCCTCTCAAATGGAAATTCGCTTCGTGACTAAAAACTAAACGTGAAAAGAGAGTTTCATCACCTTCCTCCATCTCCAGCATTGACTCACAGAATGTCCTCCGCATCACCTTGTCATAATTAGTAAGTGCTTGGACGAGGCTTAGTTTGTATGGTTTCATGTGTAATCGTCTCTTTAACACATGCCAGACAGTGGTATGAGGGATGGCAAGCTGAAGACTTGCTCGACGTACGGACTTACGTGGGCTGCTCTCAAATGCATCATGAATCCTCTCCACTTGCTCCTCTGTAACACGTGGTCATCCAGGACTCTTTCCTTTGCACAGGCACCCACTCTCTTTAAACTGTTTAACCCACCGTCGAATGCTCTCACGATGGGGCGGATCAATGCCGAATTCTGTTCTGAAAGCACGCTGCACCGTGACAATGGCGTTTGGTTTCGCGAACTCAAGCACGCATAATGCCTTCTGCTGAGGAGTCGCCATTTTGATTGATCTTCCCACAATTCAGCTGCACCAGAAGCGGTGAAACTGACACCCAATCAAACTTTGATAAGTACTTTATCAAATAACCACTGATTCAGTCCACTACAATGCTATAGACCTGAAAAAACAGCGTAATGATTTTGGCGTATTCTTTTTGAAACACCCTGTATATAAAGAGAGAGGTTAGGGATTTGATCTGTTTTCTGTCATTACCAAACGCAAGACAATAATCATTTGAAAATCAAGATCCGTTTGTGATGATTTTCCATTTTACGTCTATGTGACATCCACAAAACATTGAAAACTTCAAATCTCTGGATTTGGGCTCTCTCAAACTTCAACTAGTTTACATGTGCGTCACGTTCAACCTGACATCTCCAGGTCTAAATTTCAGACATTCAATAATTTACTTTTAATTTTTAATTCCCTTCACAACGGAGGCGGCCATTGCTGACTGCAGACTAATTTTCTTTATCCGTGAACATTCACGCGTTCTCGGGACATGGTTTCCCGTTGCCTCGTCGAGACGCCCTTATCCGAGATTGGTAATAATCTACTCCACCTTCTATATAAATGGCACAAACCATTCTTGGGCATTCAAGTCATATTTTTATTTTTCTTCAAATGAAAAAAATATCTCCTGAAATTGTTACTTATTTTTTTCTTTTTGTCTCCAGGAACATAATAAATACACGAATTTAGACAAACTGTATAATGACAAAAAAAAAAAAAAAAAAAAAAAAAAGTCAAATTCTCCTTTTCAATGCCATCGACTGATTAAAACGGAAGAAAGGCTTTCGGTTAGCAGAGTACCATTGTTCTAAGCATTGAACATTCTTGTAATTTCTATTTTGAAAAGTATTTTTGGCTACGAACTTGATAAATTAAAGAAAATGAATTTAATAAAATGCTTTTTTCTTTTGCAGCTTCTTTTGTTTATCTGTTTATCCATTAGAGAAAATAAGACAAATAGGAAAAAAGCTTTTTAATGACTGTTTTTCGTCTTCATGTGCTAGGTTGACATTTACAGGTCAGAAGGAAAAACGAAACTTTGTTGTGTTTATATTAAAGTCTGTTGTTTAGACGGGCATCTTCCAAAAATGCTTACTAAGACGCACCTATCTATCTATCTATCTATCTATCTATCTATCTATCTATCTATATATATATATATATATATATATATATATATATATATATATATATATCAGTATGTTAATATCTATCTATCGACTTCATATTGTTCATATTTATCTATATATATATATCTATCTCAGTCTGATAATATCTATCTATCTCTCTCTATATATATATCAGTATGTTCATATCTATCTATCTATCTATCTATCTATCTCAGCCTCCATTATCTATCTATCTATCTATCTATCTATCTATCTATCTCAGCCTCCATTATCTATCTATCTATCTATCTATCTATCTATCTATCTATCTATCTATCTATCTATCTGTGTGTGTGTATATCTCAGTATGTTCATATCTATCTATCTATCTATCTATCTATCTATCTATCTATCTATATGTGTGTGTATATCTCAGTATGTTCATATCTATCTATCTATCTATCTATCTATCTATCTATCTATCTATCTATCTATCTCAGTCTGTTAAAATCTATGTATGTATCCTAATGTTTTCCTCTTTACCCTTTTCCTACGTGTCTAAATTATATAATACTTAATTGTATAAGCAGCAGGAATGAAACAAGAAATTGACAAAAATTCCGTAGAGAAACGGAATTATTCGAGTCACGTGAATAACAGATGATGTCAATAAATTCAGAATCAGAAGAAAAGAGATGGGAGAACAAAAATGATACAATCAGGAAGAATCAAAATGGCGGAGAAATTTCAAATAGGATATCGGTAAGAAATGTGCGATAGAAAAACTAATCAGGCAACAATGCAATGTTGGGAAATATTTTTTTTATCAATATTAGATGCTAAATTGATTTTCAAATATTGGAAATACAGTTTCAAAAAAGAAATACAAAAATATTATTTGATACAATTTTTATCTGAAAACGCTATTACTTCTTCTCTCAGACTCATGGTGGCGCACGGAGTCACTGACATATAGAGTGATACTTTTATGGATTCAATAGCAAGTAATTATTTTCGGAACTGGATTTCTGATCCGATACATATATATATATATATATATATATATATATATATATATATATATATATATATATAATTAAATGGGCAAAATCCGACAATTATTTTAAGACAGTTTTTTATGTTTATATCTATATAAAGAATGTATAAACATAAAAAATGTCTTTATATAATTGTCGGGCTTTGTCCATTTCATAATGGGTGACGTCATTTGTTTACATTTGGATACGCATTGAGCAGATATCAATGTACGAGAGAAAATCATGGAAAATTGTAGTTTAAAACAGTAAAATCGACCTTGCTAACCGAAACGCTCCTCTGTGGCTAAATCGGTAAAGCACCTCAGGCTATATGACGGTTCCGTATAGGATACAGGTTCGATTCCTGTCGGAGAACACATATTTTATATGAAAAATTCTCGAACATTCAGGCCGGTAAATGTCGTTAATACAGTTTATTATAAACAGAGCATTTACTTAAATAGTTGTATCTATAAAAAGAACGTATAAACATAAAAGATGTCTTAAAGTATATATATGATAAAATGAGTTCATCGAGAATCGTGATGACCTAAGTTGGTATGGTTGACCCACTGCAACTCCTACAATCCCAGGGTACACAAGTGTGTGACCTATGGGGAGAAAAACCAGTCATATGGGTTGCCAGATCGTACTGAATTATTGCCTTCGGGTCCTTGCTTCCGGATTTTCCTTGGTTTGAATTTAGAGTTTTGCTCTAAATGGGTTGCCATCCAAGTCTGTCCTGCTATTTACACATATCTGGGGCAAAAGAAATATACATACCGGTATTATCCCGCAAGTGAATATAATGAAATCGACTGGAATTCGAACTCAGCTCTCCAATTCCTCAATACGAGCCGCAATCCATTAATAAACGTCATTTCTTTAGTGCAGAGCCATATTTGAGTAAACACTCCGCGCATTTATTACACAGTATATTTATTTTCGTCTACCGGAAGTTTAACCGTCGAGGCACTCCATGGCCGAAATGGTCTAAACCACGTAGGATATGACGACGGTTTTCTCCTGCCAAGTGGATGTGGGTTCTAATCCTGAGGCAAAGCGCATATTTTTCTTTTATAAGATTTTTTGAATATTCAGGACTGTAATCGACAATATGTCTGTCGTTATAATAGTTTTGTTTAAAAACGTTTGCCGCCTATATATATATTTATATTTCTCAGATGAGGTATTATGTACATTATTTACATTATTCGGACTATTGTTCTCATCTTTGTCGCCATATTTATTACAAGGTTTCGGCCGTTGTATGCTCCGGCCTTCTTCAGGTGGTTGGAATGTCGAACTGAACCCTTTATTTCGCTCACTAGGGTAGACAGTTTAATGAATGTCAGTTATTAGTTATCTCAATGTTAATTAGCCGGGTATTGAACTCACACCTTTGGGTCCTGTCACTGGATCTAACGCCTTTATCCACTGTGCCATGTGTCCTTGAGATCATCTGTGTATGAATTTCTGGGTATTATAGACCTAATGTCTCAGCAACTTTTTTTTTACCAGTGCTCATATTGAAATTTTTGCTGATATCATTTCATGTTTTTACCAGCACTCATACTGCAATTTATATATATATATATATATATATATATATTATATATATATATATATATATATATATATATATATATATATATGGTCCAAGAAAGACATTTGAATCAGTTCCACGCAAAAAAATTCATTTTTTATTTTAT
>OZ010610.1:26909320-26941820 GCA_963932145.1 Acanthosepion lycidas
ATGTGAGTGAAAGAGAGAGAGAAAGAGGAAAGAAAGAGAGAGAGAGAGCGTGAGAAAGAAAATAAACGAAACATTAATAGAGGTTAATAGTGCCGATCAGAATGTGAGTTGTTCAAGTCTGCTAACTTTTAACAAATGGAAGACTGTTGCATCTGATTTTGAAATTTTAAGCGTTGCCCGCTTTTAAAAAGAAACAGGCGGAAGCCGAAGACATGTTTGTTGATATATCTGAATCGTCAGAGATGAACTGACAGATAGAAAAAACAATGAGTTAAATAGATATAACCAGACAAGAGGAGAGAGAGAAGTGAAAAAGATTGTATAAGATAGATAGATAGATAGACGGATATAAAGAAATGCGTACAAGACAACCACAGATTGGAAACGATTTAGATGGATATAAACAGACTGAGCTATGACAGACGAACATGAAGATAGACGAATATGATGCTGTCTTACAATGCGACTACTAAATGAAGTGAGACATCTAACTAAATAAAAAACAGACCGAGATAGTTCCATGGCTCAGATTTCAAATTTAGAGAGGAACGTCACCTTCAAAGAGGAAATTGCTTCGAGTTAGAAAAAAAAAAAAAAATGAAAAAACAGCTGCATCTTGAGTTTTGCCTGTCTTCTTTCTAGTGTTTTATTCTTGTCACGTGACGACGCAGTGGGTGAGCCAATCAAAATGGCCACTCGTTTCAGATTGAACAAATGAGGAAATGGTGCTTCGGATTTACCACCATTTACACAGCTTTAGAAAGAAACGACACGTCATTTAATGTGCAAATATACGCGTTACAGTGTAACCCGGATATAAGAGAGTTGTCAGGACCGGATAAGAAGTCTCTTATATCCGGGTTTGGTATATTTTGTTTACATTAACACCGGCTCTAATTTGGGACCAGAGAAAATCTCTCTTATATTTGTGTTTCTCTTATATCCGGGTTTGGTCTATTTTGTTTACATTAACACAGGCTCTAATTTGGGACCAGAGAAAATCTCTTTTTTATCCGAGTTTCTCTTATATCCGGGTCTCTTATATCCGGGTTACACTGTATATACAATCTCAATCCGTACAATTTGAAGTTAACGTTTATTTTTTTGCCGCTTCCGTCCATTACAGCTCTTTAAGGCTTATATCTTCCTATGTTCTACATCGGTTTTATCTTTTTCGCATCTCTTCATAATAATACTTACAATGGTGTTAAATTACTCTTATATTTTTGGGTGGGCGACTGCCTAGTGACTGATATGATGGTAATTTTGTCTCCAGCATGAGCTAGAAAGGCCTGAGATCAGGTAAAATAAAGATTACAATCGGCACATTTAAAAACAAACAGCTTTCCAAGTTTCCTCTCCGCATACACTCAGTACATACATATTCTTGTAAAACCTTTACTTCTCGAGTGAATTAGTTTTTGCTGAGAACATAGACGATGAAGGATAAGAATTGAGTATAATGCTAAAAAAAAATTATTATTATTATTATTATTTTTGTTTGTTGTTGTTGTTTCTTCCTTTGATTTCTATTATATACACATTTCCTTCCGGGTCCCAACCAGAGACCTAGTGTTACAAATGGATTCATGACATTTTCCATTGATCATTTTTGCAAATAAAAGATAAAACCGAAAAACTTAAGATCACACATTTTACATTTATATTTCTTTAAGGCGTGGGCGACCCAGAATACCTTCAATGAGTCTATCGGAGCCTTTTCAATCAAACCTAGGGCTCCAACTACCACTGGACTTATTGATGTCCTCATGTGCCAACTTTTTTTTTAGATTTTAACTTCAAGATCCTTGTATTTTGATAGTTTTTTTTTGAAGATCTTCAAAGATGCATTACAATCTGCAGTGAATACCATACCTGCTTTTATAGTCTTTGAAGTCTGGACGATTAGATTTGATTCTTCTTATTATTATTGTTGTTGTTGTTGTTGTTGTGTTTTAGCTGTGTTTTGTGTAGTAAGAGTTGTCTCCATATTTCAGTCAGAGACCTCAAGAGATAACCATTTTTTGTATTAAAAAGATTCAAACAGATATGGTGCCATTCAGTCAGAGAAATTAGGTAATTGTGGTCATTGGTTGGATAAATATCAACACGAGATGTGAGTAATAATCATAAAAATGATTTTTGGCAAACCATAGTTCTTAGGGCTGCCAGGAATTTAATCCACATATTTGTTTGCTCTCTTTGATATCATAGCCAAAGACACAATAACAACAGGGAATATTATTGTCATAAGATTGATTTCTATCTCAAGGTCATCTTCTATTATTATTATTATTATTATTATTATTATTATTATTATTATTATTATTATATGTCCTTTGATTTTTGGTGTGTACTCCTTTCTTTCTGGGTGATGATCGAAGACCTGAAATCAGAAATGGCATCATGATATTTTTCACTGAGCAGTTTTGAAAAAAATCACACATATTTTTACATAGATAAAACTTATCGTAATGTGTGCGCTGTACTCGTGAGAACAATTTTTTTGTATTTCTTTAAGGCATTGGCTACCAGGGATTCCTTCAATGGATCTATTCGAATCTTTTCCAATAATCCGAGGTCTCCAACTTTGTGTTTCTTGCACATCTACCAGTATACATGTGGTTAGCTTGTTATGTTTGTGGGTATATTTATTTTTTTACTTGTTCTGAACATCCCGAGATAATATGGTCAACAGTTTCATCATATTTTTACCGCAGATCCTATATTTCGGTTAGTTCCATCCTTAATTATGTGACAGTGATAGGATCTGGCTGGGAGGTTTTGGTCCTGAGTTGCAATAATTAGGCCACCTGTCTCAGCTTTCAACCCGGTGCTCCTCAGCTACTGATGTGTTTTCTGTTGGTCCACACCTACTTTTTTCGTTCTTTTCAGATATTTACCATGCAACGCCTTGTCCTCCCAGTTTTTTTTTTTTTTTTTTTTTTTTGTAATTTCATTTGTTCAAGTTACTTTGCTTTCCGCTTTACTCGTTTGGCAAAGATGGTATTCGTTACAGTTTCTGTTGTTAGGATTTCAGGTACATTAAACTGTTTCTTTTAACAGTGCAGCTTCTTTGTTTATGGAATGGATTTGGTGTTTTATTATTTATAGGAGAGGGTCATTGGTTTTTGTGAGGTATGCTTCCAATACGATCTTTGTAGTTTTTAGAGTTAGTTACAGTTGGATCAGACCTCGGCCACCGAAAGCTCTATAAAGTATGTTCCATTAGCTACGTTGTATATAATTCATATATTTGCATATTTCATTATGATATTTTAAAAGGTATTTTTTTTCCTTTTGGTTTTTGATTTTTAAGTAACGTAGTAAAAATTTGTTTTCGTATCTGTATTTTGTGATGTGTTCTGATAGTTATTTGTGTTGACGTGAGAGGGTGATTATAGCTTTTTTCTCCTCCAGGGACAGTTTACAGTTTCTTTTACTTATTAATATTATTTTCAGATCTCTTTCTTTACAATTTAATATTGTATTTTGTCTTCTTCATTAGTTTCTAAGTATTTTTATGTACTATCTTGGTTTAGTTTCTTAATTCTGTTGTTGATATCAAGGCCTAAATCTGACATTGGCAATTTTGTTGGCATTAATGTTTAGTCTATTTTAGGGATGTTTTTTTCTCACCGGGCGGCTTTGGTTGTTGTTGGATTTAACATAGAAGTGTAAAAGTCTATCATTACTTCAATATACTCTTTTCTAGACCATTTTTCTGGGATTTTCTTTTAATGAATATAGAGAGCCTCTTTGAGGATTTTCTTTGGCTTGGTTTTCCTCTAATTCATGTTGGGTAGAGTTTGTTCTAGTTGCAAACTTTTCGATTTCAGTCTCGTTCCTCATTGGGGATCGCGGTCCTTGTTGACCTGCATGACGACCGATGCGATTTATCAATATTTTTCGCTGTGCTGGCATTATAGTTATTTCGTATTTACCCATACATGGGGGCTGGTACGAGGGCATCAGAGCATATTCATACCATGGTGGGCCATCACGTGAAATGGGCCAGGCCTCTTCTTGCTATTTTTTTACTATTAATATTATCAGAAATTAATCATCCTATATACGCAGCCTCGGTAACGATCGCTGGAACAATAGGTGAAAAAATTAAAAACACAGCGTAAACGAAAAAAATTATTTACGCTAAAAAATTATTTACATTAAACCAGTTATATATTTTACGTTTCTACGGAGCCTTGGTAAAATCTTCATTTATAAGCGTTTGAATCCCAAGGAGACACGATGTCCTTCACGAAACTTCGACATCAATTTTCAACGGAATTTTCTTTCACTTTTTCTCTTTTTATCTCTTATGTTCAGTAATATGAAACAATATTGAAACCTCCCTAATCATGTTATTACACGAATATATTTTACACATAAATACAATTAATATATAGATACTAATAATATTTAAAGAAAAGTTTATTATAAATGTTTGTATTTATGACTTATAAAATAAAAAAAAATGTATATAAATTACTAATAAATAAATAAAAGAATATTAAAAAACGACTGATAAGTCACTATCCCCATACTCACCACCATCATCATCATCACCACTTCCACGGCCACCATCACTACAACTATTGCATTCCTCTTTGTTTCTATTTCTTATTCCTATTATCGGTCATAAGAGTCTAATAACTAACTGTCCAATGCTCTAATGGAATCAGGTGAATAAAAAAAAGATTTGCGTCAAAAATCAATAAAACTAATAGCTACGAATTACATATAGGTATATCAACAATTAATATAACTTAGTAACATGTCTCTAAAATTAAAATATTAGTAATATATATATATATATATATATATATACAAACACATGATTATAAATACACATATATACAAATTATATATTATTATATATACATATATATATACAAACAAACACATACATATACATACACATATAAAAATTATATATTATTATCATCATTACTATTACTGCAATTATTATTATCATCATCATTATTATTATTGCTTTCTGCTTCATTTCCTCTTCCGATCAACAGTATCTGTTTTGTAACTTTCAGCAATTTGCTTCAATGACTGCTACGAGGAGGAGACGCTTTTGTAATTCAAACAAAGACACCCTTAAGAGAAAAAGATAAAAAAAATAACGAAACACAAAACAAAAATTAAGAAAATCTAGATTTACGTACAACAAAAATAAAAATGGAATTATGCCAGTGAATTCTAATTAGATAAAATGCAAATGAATAACACAATAAGAACACTGATGAAATAAGAATAACTCATCGATCACTTTTGAATGGTTTAATAACTTAAGAACATCTCTTTAAAATGAATTATCATTAATTTCAAATATAATTAATTACCATTAATTTAAAATATAATTTTCGGTAATGAACAAATATATATATATATATATATATATATATATATATATATATATATATATATATGGCATTTGAAGGAAATGAATAAAACACCAAAAGTAAAATGGAAAATTATAAACAAAACTAGAACCTGTTAAACTTGGGATGACCCATGTCCTTTATACCTACATGAGAAATTACACATTATTAAGTTTCTAAATAATAAAAATCTATTAAACAATAGACATGAGTTAACGGTTTTTTGCCGACATTATCAAATCTTTGCATTGAATAATTAGCATATAATTTTTTTTAAATCCATAGTCCTAATAAATAGCTTAAATACCCTACAAAAAAAGATAACCCTTTAGGAAGTCGTCAAAAAACAAATGTTACGGCAGTTCTTTTATAAACACAAAACCATTTCAGAAATAATAAAATAAAAAAATAAATAAATCTCCTTAGACACGTAAACCAGACTAGACGAAATCCACTTCCGTTTTAAATTTAGACACCCCAACCTTACCCTGACTTGACATCTATGAATGTAACTCTATACTGATAAAATTATTAACACCCTGCGCCCCTTTCTATATGAACAATTGCGCTGGCCGTTACCATGGAAATTTTGATTTCAATAATGAATCTGCTATTAAAACACGTAATTTTCAGAAATAAGTTATTCCAAAATAAATTTCGCTTGAAGATGGAACAGAGCTTACTTTAATTCAATTTAATTCAAATAATTATATTGAAGTTTTCGGCCCTTGTTTTGAAACATGAGAACTCTTATGTAGCGTGTTGGAATCATATTTTTAAATAAATAATTATATATATATATATGTATATATATATATATATATACATCAAATCCTTTTTAAAGAAATATAATCGCTTTCATTATAGGCTTTTTTTCTTTTCTTTTTTAAAGTAAGAATTTAAATGAATTATGACTCATAGTCAAATAGATTTAAATCAAAATCATTTGTTTATTTACATCGAGTTATATTTACGCTGACGTATATATATTTCTGAAAATAAATGAAAACAAAATAAACACAAAATTACGATAAAAATTAAAATAATATCAAAAAGGAAATAAAGAATTGCATAAAGTCGTTAAAAATTATTTACGTTAAAATTCATTAGGAAATGAAATTACGCTGAAATATTTACATTAAATAAGTTATATATTTTAAGTTTCTAAGGAGCCTCGAAATACACGTTATATCTCCTCGGATTCCAAACGCTATTATCTTTTTTTATTATTATTATTATTATTATTATTATTATTATTATTATTATTATTTCACAAATTATTCAAATGAGTATCCTCATCCCAGCATGAGATTAGAAATTCTACCACGTAGCAACTACTTAATATATAAACCATAGCAGCAAGGCTTCGTATGTTAAGTGATGTGGCCCAATACACTTTATTGGTATCTACTGAACTTAAAAAAGAGATTATTATTATTATTATTATTATTATTATTATTATTATTATTATTATTATTATTAAACATGATTGCGATAAATTTTCTAATATATTGCAATATTTATTTCATTCGATATTATGTCAAAGGCGTCTGTCCCGTGTCACGACTAAAACAAATTGCAAATGAAATATCTAAAAAGAAAGATATCCATAATTTTACACCATATCAAAACACCAAACAGCGCCCAATCAAAATTCTGATCGAATCCTGTTAGTCATCAACTGGCACCGAAATTTTGCTAGCATTTCTAAGTACTATACAACTTTTATGGATATATTTCCCAAAACTATCCGAGCTTTAATCATTCTTTTCCCAATTCGCTTATCGTTTTTTCAAACGAAACAAAAGGCAACCTACACATTTTAATGAATACAAACGATCACGTTCAACACTTCATTGGGCTTTTCGATCGTTTTACGACACAAACAGTGAAATAAAAGGAAAACTTTGTTCGTTATGCAACAGCATTTGCCAATTCCATCAGAAATTCAAAGAGAACGATTATGATTTCTTCAAACAATGGCAATTGAGCTTGATTCCCATTATACGCAGCCCAATGTACGAAACATGACTCGATTTATATTTGGTTGCACAACTGAAAAATGGAATAAAAGTATTAATGGCCACAGGTATGATCTCCGACATAACAATATGGCATCAATAGAACTTTCGGAATATTTTATCACAAATGACTAATTTCGACGAACGTTTTAAGGTGCACATTCTGAAAAAATATCCAGAATCTAGCGATTTTTCAAACCTTAAAACGCATGACATTTCATATGCAAATTACTAATTGCGGACCCCGGGGTGAGGATGAAAAAAATGACAAGAGATTTCCATAAGATTTATACTAAACTGTTTGATTAATTGATCTTACTAGTTAATTAACTAACGGAATATTTCAAGATGAGCATGGTGCCAATCATGTTCTAACATTTCAATTGCCATCTATTCTTACTTGTTGCCTTTCAATTCGCATTATCGCATTGATTACCAGTACGACCGTTTTTCTCAAAACAATCTGCTTTTGTATAAAGATAATATTTTTGTATTTTTTATATTTGTATGTAATGTTTTAACAACTTGAAGAAGACAGACTGTAGAAATATTGATAAACACTGTGTCTTTTCTTTTTTCTTTTCTTAAATAGCGATCTTCTCTAAGTATTATTATTATTAGTAGTAGTAGTAGTAATAATATTATTATTATTAGTAGTAGTAGTAGTAATAATATTAGTAGTAGTAGTAATAGTAGTACTCCATAAATTATTCAGGTGAGTATCTTCATCTTTGTTTTATCGATCATTTAATTTCAAACAGTGCCTTCTCTAACATTTTTGGTTATCTGCAAAGAGTTGAAGTGAATTAATATTTCATCATTCGTCGGGCATTATTTTATCGTTGTAACAACAAAGATGAGGAAGTTTGTTAGTATAATTCCTGGAATAAAGACATATCTTGGAATTAGTATTTCAGTTTAAAAATGTAATTAACTGCAATAAACTCAAGTTTATAAAACAGTAAACCTTACTAATCGTTATTCATTGTTAATGCTTCGTCTGAGGTGCCGTTTTCCTTCAGGACTTGACTGATCATGGCTCTTCACAACTTCCTATCCTAGCTCTAAAAATGTTTCTATTCTTCCTATCCCTCTCAGTTCCTGCTTTGTCAACCATTGACACAAGCACTATAGATAGGCTGCTCACTGTTTACCTTCAGTAAGTCCCATGAGTGTCAAATTCTCCAAGCCTTCTTTTCTCATTATGTGTCCCGTAATTTTCAACTGTCCCTTTCTCATCCTATGTGTCACTTTTATTTCTATTTTCTTTGAAAGGCCTTTATTGCTCCGATGCCCCGTCTGTAATATTCTCAAAATCCTTCTGTAGAGCCATGTGTTTCCTCTTCATCATATGAGGAAATTATCCACCATCCGCCGCCATTATAGGATCAGTGATCTTACAAGTCAGCGTTGTTGTTTTTTTTTTATTCTTTTAATTTCAAGTAATTTTTATTACAAATGTCAGTGCGCCATTCTACGAGATTTAGTAAGTCACGTGGCTCGGAAATAAACGTTCGAAGAGATGTTGGATATCGGTTGAGGAAGATCTTTGACCTCACTTCCGCTGCATCAGAGAGTGAGCAAAAATCGGAATGGGTGATAGCATAAAAAGAAAATAGCTAAAATAAACAGGGCTCAAAGGTGTCCTGAGTGTAAGGAAATGGGTGCTTGCGTGGGCGCATGGCCGGAAGAGCCGTGGCCTCAATACGTTGGATAGGCGACATACCAGAAAAAGGCGTAGCCATGTGAAGTTGTGTGTCCGTCCAAATGTTATAAAAATGGTCCAGCTCTTGGCCTGAGAGAGAGAGAGAGAGAGAGAGAGGCTGACTAGAGTTTCACCGAAGATCTTGTCTCTGTCAATTCTTGTGTAGACAATCCCAGCCTCTGTGATTCTCTTTCACTCTACCCAATTGATAAAACTCGAACAATAAAGCTTTTTATATATTTTATATATAAGTGTCCGTCGCCTTATTTGAGTCTAGCAGCAATATACAACGGGGATTTGAACCTGCGCACTTTAAATGCTTCCTTCACGGTAAAGTCCTAAAGGCAACATCGGTTAAGGCATCCAATGGTAACCATTTCGCCTTTCTACTTTTCTTGTTCGTCAGTGTTTTAATATTGGGGACATACCTTTACCATTCTTAGCAACATCAACTTTCGTAATGTCTGGTTATCCCTACTTCAGCTGTCCTATAAGATACTGGTAAATGTAAGGAAGCTTTCACTGCATACCAATAAAGATAGCGAGAGAATAACGTTTATATATTTTGGCGTCACAAAGGAAAAGGCGCTGGTTACTGAAGAAATGTCCTTCGAGTTAGAATTCATGGAAATATACAGAAAAATTGGTAAAGAATC
Organism: Acanthosepion lycidas; assembly: GCA_963932145.1. Classification (NCBI taxonomy): domain Eukaryota; kingdom Metazoa; phylum Mollusca; class Cephalopoda; order Sepiida; family Sepiidae; genus Acanthosepion; species Acanthosepion lycidas. The sequence goes on from OZ010610.1 coordinate 26,919,096, forward strand.
ATTTCAACAAGATATTCCCACAAGAAATGCTCAAGAGAAACGGAAAGTCATGAGCAAAAAAAAAAAAAAGTCGTTACCATTCTTAAGGAATGTTAACGGTATGGAATATTAGAAACGGATAAATTAAATAAATTTCTGGATATATTCTAAGAAAATATCATTTAACCTGTTTTTTTTTGGGGGGGGGTTGTGGGGGGGTTATTATTTCACTCCAAAGGAAGCATTAAAGCCACTAAGAGGCAAGGGGTAACTTGAGTGTGGAAAAATTCGAATAAAATGATTAAGAAGACAGAAGATAAAGATCGATTTATTTAATATATTGTGTTAGATTCTGATCTGTTTCTTTAACGGTACATCAACCCCTTATAAGTCATTTAATGTCTAAATATATTTTTCTTAGGAGCGTGGATGTAATAAAAATATGATATATATATATATATATATATATATATATATATATATATATATAATATTTTCATGCTCCCAAGAAAAATATATTAAAGAAAAAATAGGCCAGAAACTTTGGATTAACACCAAAGACGTGACAAACTGGTTTACTTATATAAAAAAAAAACAACAACTGTACACTAATATAATTTGATATTGAAAATTATTATCAATCAATATCTAAAGAACTGTTCATGAATGCGTTGGACTTTGCTACCCAGTACACGGATATTACTGAAGAAGAAAAGAGCATTATTGTAAATGCGAAAAAATAAAGGTGAGCAATGGATAAAAGATTCATATGACCACTTTGACATCACAATGGGATCACTAGATTCACCTGAGTCTTCTGATGTCATAGATCTTTTTATATTATACAATCTTACAGCGCACCGTGATAAAACTGACATTGGTTTATACAAAGACGATGGACTTATGGTTATAAAAAACGCCACTAACCTTAAAATCGATAAAAGTAGAAAGATATTATATAAGGAATTGAAAAGCATAAACTTAAAAATTACGGTAAGCACTAAATTAAAAAAAATGTTAACTTCCTTGATATAACATTTAAGAAAAAATACATACGCACCTTATAAAAAAAACAATACCAATCCTTTATATATACATCCTACATCAAATCACCCCTCCATCTATAATTAAGCATATATCTTTATCTATCCAAAAAAGAATAAGTTCAAATTCAGCAAATGACAAGACAAGACAAGACATGTTAATTTCTATAATAAAGCTGTAAAAGACAGTGGCTACAAAAACGCAAAACTAACTTATATAAAAAATGAAAATGGAAATCATAGAAAAAACAGAAGTAGAAAAATAATTTGGTATAGACCACGATACAACCAAATGGTAAAGAATAAATTACGACAAAAATTCTTCGCATTAATAGTCAAACCCTTTCCTAGAGAAAGTAAACTAACTACTATTTTCAATAAAAATACACTAAAATTAACTTACAGCTGTACTGAAAACTTAGAAAAAATTATTAAGAAACATAAAGCTAATATCTTAAATAAACACTTATATCAAAACCAAAAAAAATTAGACAATAGAAAAATAAAAACAGATCAAGATAAACAAAAATTATGTAACTGTAGAAATCCTCATAACTGTCCTTTTCAAAATAAATGTCGCACGAAATCATTAGTATTACCAATGCAATATCTCTTTTATTGAAAATCCTAAAAACATAAAAAATTATATTGGTTGCACAAGCCATGAGTTCAAAAAACGGTACAATCAACATCAAAGTTCATTTAGGATAAATAAATATAGAAATCAAACCTCTCTCTCAAAGTACTTCTGGCACTTAAAAGAATCCAATAAAACACTTATAGTAAAATAGAAATTAATAAGAAAAGCTAGAATATCTAGGTCATTAAATGACCCATGTCCTTTGTGCATACATCAGAAACTATATATTACTAAGTTTATAAAAAATAAAAATTTACTGAATCAAAGAAATGAAATAGCTATTTTTTGCCGTCATTGTCAAAAATTTTCCTTAAATAATATTTAAAAATAAAATTTAAAAAATGTGAGCTGGTAATATACATACTTATATTTGATATGAAAAAATAATTTTATATAATGTAAGTAATTCTATTACATTTACTTGTTTTAAAAAAGAAATATAGTCTATTAATAATTAAGAGTGAAAATATTTTAAAATTGTAGCTAAATAAAACGTATTCTAACCTAATCATTCCCCAAAAATCTTTAAGTATGCAAGTAGGAAAAAATGCCGAAAGAATTTTTGCCGTTAACAATAAGATTTAAAAAAAAAACAAAAAAAAAAAAACAGACGACATGCATTTAACGGATGTCAGAATTCATTGAAAAATACATCCCTACCCTCCCTAAACTTAACCTCTTTTCGAACATAACTAATAATAGATACAACAAAAGTTAATAAAAATGAACACGCTACCACCCCTTGTCTGAATTATTGGATTTCTCTGTATCCTTGGAAACAGTTAATTATGAATTTTCGTGTGCATTTAAAACTGATGTAATTTAAAAAAAATAAATTACTCCAAAATTCGCTTGAAGATGAAATGGAACTAATGTTTTTAATTTAATTACAAAATTAAATTTGAACTTTTTAGCTTCCATTTTTGAAACATGATTAAACTGGGTAGCGAAAAAACAATATTTTAAACCAGTTAATTTATAATATTTATGCTCTGTAAATTTACATTGAGCACCGTTTTGAAAAAATAAAAAATATCAATAAGAACACCGGATTATATATCTTACCGTTTTTTCTTTTTATTTACACACACACACACACACACACACACACACACACACACACACACACACACATATATATATATATATATATATATATATATATATATATATATATATGTGTGTTATTCTGCTCTCGCAATTGTATACATGGAAGATAATACTCATCTTTTATGCATATATATATGTAATGTGGACATAATCACTAGAGGCGATGATTTTATATTGTAGTTTTGTTCAAGTTATATTTTGGAATACAGTTCAATTTCTTTAAGAAAATTTTAGGATATTATATGGATTAATGTCAGGAAATAGTTCTTTCATGTTTGATTCATTGATTTTAACCTCTATGAGTTATGTAATACCGAAATCTAAATATTTTGAGCACAATTTTATGGTTTCAAGTAAATATATTTTGAACGGAATTTTATGCCTTCAATTACAGATATTTGTTGTTAGTAATTCTTCTATAAAATTGTATTGTTGCTAATTTTACTATAAATTAGTATTGTTAGTAATTTTTTTATGTAAAAATTCATGGCTGGTATTTTTGTTATAAAAATGTATTTTTATACTTTCAAGGTGTTTAGTTTTTCTTTGGTTGGTCACTATTTACCCATAGCTGGGACCCTAACAGGTGCTACCACCCCGGGTAAGAGTGGCCCTGGGAACAATAGCAATTAAATGGTGGTCTCGTGCTCCTCAAAATCTGGAATCTCTTGCAGCCATATGCAGTTTATCGTCATACCCAGGACTGATCAACTTTCTTAACACAAACCTAGCAATTGATTCAATAGAATCTCTCCACCTCATGTCAGCGAAATACGAGAAGATGCACTGAGCTTGCATCAGTCGTAATGATGGAAGGCAAAATGTGTATGAATGTATCTCGATGAATGGATGGATTTTTTTATTGCTACAAGAAAACGATGTTTTGTTTCCTTTTTTTTTTTTTTTTTTTTTTTGAAGGGAATTGATGATATTTTTTTTTTATTTATCTTGAACCAAAAAATACGGAACCAATTTTTTCATGCAGGAGCGAAACAAGTGAACATCATGTTTAAAAAAAACATGCTAACTAAAACAAAGAAGCACAATCAGAATGGGAGATGAGACTAGAATAACAATTACAAAACGATTAGAAACAAAATATTTAATGAAGACAAAACAATAAGGGATCAATGGGAATAACTAATTAGCTTAGTGGCAATAGAAAAAAAAGTAGAAACTAAACATAAATAACGATAAGATTTTGACCAATGGTTTGGTTTGTTTTGTTTTACGGCATATCAATCTCAATGGGTCATTCAATGCCGACAACATTTTTTTTTTTTGTGATATTTTTGTTTTGACAAAAATCTATTTCTGCTAATATTTTTCCCTCCAAAATATATAGCTGGTAATATTATTTTTTCAAAGACGTGTAGCTGGTAATATTATTTTTTCAAAAATATGTAGCTGATAATATTATTTTTTCAAAAACGTATAGCTGGTGATATTATTTTTCCAAAAAACGTATAGCTGGTAATATTATTTTTTCAAAAACGTGTAGCTGGCAATATTATTTTTTCAAAAACGTTTAGCTGGTAATATTATTTTTTCAAAAACGCGTAGGTGGTAATATTATTTTTCCAAAAACGTTTAGCTGGTAATATTATTTTTCCAAAAACGCATAGCTGGTAATAGTATTTTTTCAAAAACGTATAGCCAGTAATATTATTTTTTCAAAAACGTGTAGCTGGTAATATTATTTTTTCAAAAACGTGTAGCTGGTAATATTATTTTTTCAAAGACATACAGCTGATAATATTATTTTTTCAAAAACGTATTGCTGGTAATATTTTTTTTTTCAAAAGTTTATTGCTGGTAATAGTTTTTTTTTTCCTTCAAAAATTTATTCATGGTAATAATTTTATACAAAGTATTTCTGGTATTAAAACCTATTTTTACACTTTTATAATGCTTTTTACCTCAGTTTCGGGGTTAACTATTTGCCCATAGGTGGGACTCTAACAGGTGCTACCATCTCAGGTCAGGGTGGACCTGGGAACGCCAGCAATCAAAGCCTCCTGATCAGAGGCCTTGCCGATAGGCCTCGTTTATCGTCTTACTCTGGACGCGGATGTAGTTTATTGTCATACCCAGGACGCTGATGTAGTCTCAGTTTCGGGGTTAACAATTTGCCCATAGCTGGGACCCTAACACCACTCCAGGTCAGGGTGGATCTGGGAACACCAGCAATTAAGAGGAGGTTCCACGCACCTCAAAACCTCCTGATCGGAGGCCTTGCTATTGGACGTAGTTTATCGTCTAACTCTGGACGCGGATGTAGTTTATCGTCATACCCAGGACGCTTGACAAATGGATGAGAACAAAAGGCAAAAAAAAAAAAAAGCAAAAAAAAGCTGCTTACATTAATTAAGAAATCTTCCTTCTGAAATCTTTGAACAAAAGACAGAACTTTAAAAAGGGTAGAAGAACAATTTGAAATTTGTTTCTCGTTGTTATTTTTTTTTTTACTAAATCGGTGACCAATTTATAAAATAGGATTTTGTTTAAAAACTGTTTTGGGTTATAATTTTCTTTGGTTTCTTCATACAAATGTTCGTCATTTTTGTTTACTGCAAAAGTTGAAATTCCTATCATTGTATGCATCGCAGATATTAGGATTTTTTCTGTAGGGATTGTCATTTTTGCTGATTTATCATTGTTTCAAAAAGTTCTCTTTGGCATTATAACACACGCCCTCCAATATTCTGGTAGAGATCAACGTTTACTATTGCTTCACTTCCCCTGTCTTGTTCCCGTATTAGGTTGTCAGTTGTCTTTCTTTCTTCAGGCAAGTTCCCTCACTGAACCAACGAAGGGGCGTTAGACGGATTCCGACGACAGCGTGGCAGTGATTGCAGGCACTGGGAATTTTTTTTTTATCCATAGTTCATATGGACGTCCCACGTGAGACCGACCATGTATCACATCCTACCATCGTGATCAGCTTCACGAGACATGAAGGACGTTCGTGACAACACGTGTACTGCAGCCGCACCAGCAGTGGGTGTATCTTGGAGAATATAGTATTACAGAGCCATATTCCTCACCAGGCAGATTCAAAGTTGTCCTCCTCCTAGACCGGTTTCCCTACCAAGATTAAAGAGCTAAGTCAGCTCGGTTATTTAACCCATAATTGGAGGGAGAGAGATTCATTCCTTTTCCAAGAGTAATAGTTCGAAGTGAAACTCCGTCAGAATTTGTACATATTTCTGGGAAAATTATCCTAATTTTGTTCAGCGATAAGAACTAGTCTTGATTTACAAAAGAAAATCCTGAAGATGAACGACGTATTATCAGAAATCATTTTATTATAGAATAAGTATAGCAAATAAGTATTTGCTACCAAAAGAAATCAGAAATAAAGAAACCAAATATGGAATCTTATGAAAGAATCCCATAGAAAAACGCCGGATATTTTTTAATCTATAGGAATTGTTTCGTAATTTGATTCGATTTTCAGCAAATGTTAAAAGAATGAGAAGTACAATTACACACACGCGCGCGCACACACACACCGCACGCCCATTTCACTGATTTTTTTTAATAAGCCGCCACCTGCATTACTACTCGCCCCGATCTAGGTACCTCTGCGAGGGATAATGATTAGTCTGGATGACTGATGAAATCGACCACCAAAATAAAAATAAAAATGTCATACAAAAATTCAACATTAAAAAACCTAATTAGGGTTGACATGGCTGAAAATCAACCAATCTATTCTATCCCCAATTCGTGACATTCACTTACGCTCAAATAACGTTGTAAAGGGTATCAACACATCTCGTTCCCTAACTATGGGTTAAATATTAGGAATTGTATGTGGGAAAATCATTATTGTTCTAAAAAAACTGCTAATGCAATGTTCTCTTACCAAAAAGGAATTTTTCTTTCAATCAAAGATATGCATTCAATAAAACTCAAGGAGTTGATAATAAAAAAATAAATTCATCAAAAACTCACATTCCTATGAGGGTGGTAACACCTGATAGGATCCCAGCTATGGACAAATAGTAAACCCCTTTACAAAAACAAACACTATGAAAGTATAAAAATGCATTTTTATGGTAAAAATACCGGCAATAAATTTTTGTATAAGAAATTACCAACAAACTCCATTGATAGTAAAATTACCAACAACACAATTTTAAAGCAAAAGGAGCAGTAATATATTTTATAGCAGAATGACCAACAATACATTTTATAGTAGCAGAAGGCGTATGATTACGCTCAAAATATTTAAATTTCGACTTTAAATGACCCAAAGTGATGTTGATATGCCACTAAATAGAATAAGCCAAACCATTCCTATTGATATTTGCATGTATATGCCTGCATGTAAGTGCACAGGAAAATATGTTTATGCGAGGTGGGAATGAGTTAATGGGTGTGTGTATTGATTAATGTGTTTGTGTCTGCGTTAAGGACTTTATGTTTTATTGAGTGCGTATATGTGAGCGTAATATGCTTTCGTTGAATATTTGCGTTTTAATGTACGAGTATGTGTTTGTCAAATGTATGTATGTATGTGTTAATATATAAATGTGTGTATATGAAAGAGAAATTTGGACATATGTAAACGTGAATATGCGTGTTTTTGGAAGTGAGTGTGTATGCATTAATGTGTCTTTGTAGGTGTGTACATGTAAGCGTGGATATGTTTTAATAACTTCATAAGTTTTTATCAGCTCTGTATAACCAGCGAAGCACTTCTCTATGCGTCGTTAATCACTTAGGTCTAGTCACCACGTCTTCCTCGCTTTCCCTGCATGACATTTTACTGACCATTACAATCTACACCTGGAATAGATTTTTTTTTTCTGAAAGGTCCAAGTAGATACCTGCCATCACAGAACACGTTCTTCTTTCAGTCTGACCAATTTATACATTCAACCAGACATACAAAGGACGTTACTAAATTTCAACTCCTTTAAAAGACCGTCTTAAAAGGTGAGAACATGCAGGTTTTTAGGATATAACACGCTTACACAGGCCTGCTAGTTTCTACATGATTAATCAGTTTTATATTCCAGAGCCAAGCTAACGATAAAAGGGTGTGCGGATATATACCTATTTACACAATTTACATTGTTCGGATTGGTTCTTCCTCTTTGTTGCCACATTCACAACGTTTCAGCCGTTGTACCATACGACCATCTTCGTTATTTCGAAGGCTGGCCAGTAGAACTAGAACAATCTATTGTCATCAATTATAATTATAATTAAAACAACATGCCTGACCGCGTACATAATTCCGGAAAAATCCTTGTTGAAAACACAACTATACTTAAACATGAAAACAATAAACAAAAACTAAAAATTCTTGAAGCTATATACATAAAACAGTTGAAACCTAACCTGAACAAAATAAACTACGAAATCTCCACAAATATTCTTAAATGCCTAATAATTAATAACAGAACCATTGATTTATACGAACGGCCTCCCATACTTAATACCTCTCGTTTTCACTCTCGCGTATACACGAGTTAGTCGTTGCTTTGAAATTTTTCATGCAACAAAAACAGACTATCATTAGTGTTCCGTGTATTGGTTTACATATTTAAACGTATATTGTCATCTTTGATAATGGCTTATGTAAGCCGAAAGCTTAGATTGGATTTAAACATGTATCAATATGGTGATTTCCTTTCGTCCTTCAATGATAATGTTATTAAGCTTATGAGACAATATGAAAGGAACTTTCTTAAAATAAATAGACAACACTTGTCTATATTATTTAATGAAATATGCATGAATATATATATATATATATATATATATATATATATATATATATATATATACATTAAGAAATGGACAAAGTCCGACAATTTATTTATTAAAGACATTTTTATGTTTAACGTTCTTTTTATAGATACAAGTATTTAAGTAAAAGCTCTGCCTAACCGCTCGGCCGCAAAGGATCGTTCGGTTGGCAAGGTCGAATTTACTGCTTATAAACTTCAATCTTCCATGAATCTCGTACATTCATAACTGCTCATGGCGTATCAAATGTAAACAAATGACGTCATACATTAAGAAATGGACAAAGTCTGACAATTTATTTATTAAAGACATTTTTTATGTTTAACGTTCTTTTTATAGATACAAGTATTTAAGTAAATGCTATGTTTATGACAAACAGTATTAAATAAAATTTACCGGCCTGAATGTCCGAGAAATTTTCATAGAAAATATTCGTCCTTTGACAGGATTCGAACCTGCATCCTATACGGAACCGTCATTTAGACTGACGTGCCTAACCGCTCGGCCGCAAAGGATCGTTCGGTTGGCAAGGTCGAATTTACTGCTTATAAACTTCAATCTTCCATGAATCTCGTACATTCATAACTGCTCATGGCGTATCAAATGTAAACAAATGACGTCATACATTAAGAAATGAACAAAGTCCGACAATTTATATATATATATATATATATATATATATATATAGGGTCTGATGAAAATGTATCGGAACAGCTGGTGCTAAAAAAACCAGCTACAGAATATATCAATTCGGTATTTAATCTCCTTCGAAATAGCCCCCGTCTGAAGCCACAGACTTTATCCAGGATTCATGGAACTCCTTTTTGGGGATAGCGAGCAGTTTCCTCGTTACATTCTCTTGTATTTCCTTGATGTCTTGAAATCTTCTGTATTTCAAATGGGATTTAATATTTGAAGAGGAAAAAATCGCAAGGCGTAAGATATGGGGAATATGGTGGTTGTCGGAGTTGTGGATTGATGTACTTGGCCAAAATGCTGCACAAACTAATGAAAACTTTGTGGTGAGGTGAGACGGCCACACTCTACACACCTTCCTTCCAAGCACTGCTATAAACAACCGAAGTAAGCGATGACGTCATAACGCCGCACGACAGAATTCAAGGTCATAATTTCCTCATAAATGATTCCAGATTTAATTACATTCTTTAGAAAATAGAGACATGTACTCAAAGAGATAAATCCATACAATATAAGGTGTATACTAATAAGTAATATATATATATATATATATATATATATATATATATATATATATATATATATATATATATATATATATATATATATAGAGAGAGAGAGAGAGAGAGAGAGAGAGGGGTCACGGTGGAGTAATGGACAGAGACTTGAATTCAGGAATCAAAGAGCCGAGTTCGAATTCCAGTCGAATCCATTACATCACTTACGTGCTAATACCCTTGGCAAAGGTGTGAATCCTCTTCTTCTCTCTCTAGCTATGGGTAGATAGCAGGACAAACTGGGATCTATAGCCTTGGATGGCAACTGGTCTAGAAGAAAGAGAACTCAAAACCTGCGGAGGGTCGTTTGGGAACCCTGTGTCACGTAGTGCACCAAGTCTCTGTATTTGACCCTTCAAAAAGTGTGGATGGTTCTGCACAAAACCTTCACCACTATCAAATTTCATGTGCTTGCGTCGGGCTGTCAGTTTCCTAGGAACTGATCTGCTTGACGTTCCTACGTCGAATTCGATGGGGGGGGGGTCCAGTATATATATATATATGTGTGTGTGTGTATGTGTGTGTGTGTGTCATCCACATACAGGCCTGTTTCGCTGTATCACAGTTCATCAGTGCAGCTAGATACCCGATTGCTTCAAGCTGAGATCGAAACCCGACTGATTTGGCATCAGTTGGACTTTCTACGGCAAAGAAAAAAGGGAAATTTTAGCGTATTATTTTTACGAATGTAAACAAACACCAGACAGCCATAGTGCTTGATTCATTTTAATGAAGAGCATTGCATCAGTGAAGACGGCTGCTGTTTAGAATTACTCTGTCTCTCAACAGTGCTCAACCGAAATTATCGAGAACACAATAAGGTAATCCACATACAGGCCTGTTTCGCTGTATCACAGCTTATCAATAAGACTAGAAACCCTACCGATTTGGCATCCGTCGGAGTTTCGATCACCTAAACTATATATATATATATATATATATATATATATATATATATATATATATATATATGAATTAATGACTATTATGAATTAAATAAATAAATATTGATACATGCATGCGTGCGATTATGCGCATATATAAATTCGAAAATAAATATTTTATTTCATTTTTGGTGTTAACAGAACAGTGCTTAATATGGCAATACAGAGCTACGGAGAATATATTAATAAATGTACACATTACCTTACTTGGAAATTAAGACTTTCATGCTCATTACAATCTTCAGTTTAAACTTTATTTTTTATTTCTTCTCCATAATTATATATCGTTATGTTCCTATATTAATTCTCCTATTTTTGTAATATTTATAACTTTATTCTTCTTTATTTTATATTTATTTTTATTTCTATAATATATATTTTAATTTTTATTATTAATTATTCTAATATTTATATATATTTATTATATATTTATTTTTACTTTTCTTATTTTTACATCTATAAATATTTATATTATTTTATATATATATACATATGCACACACACACACATACATATATATATAGAGATAGATAGATATAGATATAGATCGATAGATATTTATAATTAGTTATTACAATTTTAGATTTTGTTTATACTCATTAATGTTACTCCCACTTTGATTTGCTATCCCTTAAAGTTTAACGATTTTTTCTTAAATATTTCAGCGTCCCTAATTTTTCATTTAATTTATTTTATTTCTTCTTTTTTATTCCCGCTATAATTTGGTAACTTGAATCCAGATCTATACCTCAATATTAGCTTCTAATTACATAATTATTAAACGTAGAATTATATACTATATAACTTTGCTTCCATGAAACCCAGAATATTTTAAAATACTAATGATATCATCACTATTTTTAGTACCTGTCAGTCTTTTGATGCGTATGACGGTCGCTTAGGACATCATCGGACGAGGTTGTTTACGTTGATAACGCTATATATTGATGTAAGAACGAAAGACGCTGGGAATTTTAAATTTAGAAAAGAAATTATGTGAGTATATCATCAAGCCAATTTCATTTAGATTCTTTTTAATTTTGTTTCCATCATCTTTGTTATTTAAATATTCCACATTGTGATAAGAGAATATCTGCCTAGAATGGTGAAACGCTGTAAGAACCTGGATGTGAATTTACTGTGGATGAGCTAGCGATTAAAACACTTAACATTTTCGTCTTTCGTTGTGAATTATTTACTCTTTCAATTAGAATAACATTTTTGTCGGTTTCTCCGAGCAACTTTTGTTTGAGAAATACCGTAAACCCCATGTATATTTACGCTACGTTGTTGACACGTTTTCCATCTTTGATTCCATCAACGATGTTACAGCCTTTCATACACAACTTAATTCCCTTCATTCATCCTTTTAATTTATCACGGAAGTGGAGAATAATTTTACTTTGCCTTTCTTGGATATTTTTGTTGAACGTAAAGATGGTTTCTTTATTACCTCCGTTTATCGGAAACCTAAGTTCACAGTTCTGTACACAAACTGGAATTCTTTTGTTCCAAAAGCCCGTAAGATTAACCTGATTTTCACTTTGGTCAATCACGCGCTGACGGTTTGTTCTCGCTATACTCTTGACCAATGGTTTTCCTGTCAATGTCATTAAGCGTGCGGTTGAGCATAAACTTCGACGTTTCATAGAACTGGCAGTTTTTAGACCTAGTCTTTATCCTATCTATTTGAAACTGTCGTAGCTCGGTAGGAAGAGTCAAAAGCTTGCTGACAGAGTGTCCGTTTGTATTACAACAGGTTTTTCTACTGTTAAATTGCGGGTGGTGTTTGGGACTAATTCGGTGTTTCCACTCTTTGCAAAAGATCGTCTGTCCTATTTTCAAAATATTTCTGTTATATACAATTATAAAGTGGAGAAAGATTGTAATTTTCCTTTCTTGGATGTTCTTGTCGAACGTAGAGATGATTTCTTGATTACCTGCGTTTATCGTTCCCAAATCTGTAGCGTAACGGGAATTCTTTTGTTCCCAAACCTTGTAAGATTAACCTGATTTCCACGTTGGCCCATCATGATGATTTGTTATCCCTTTACTCTTGACCAAGAACTAGAGAAAATTCATCATATTTTTATTGAGAATGGTTTTCCTGCTAATGTTGTTAAGCGCGTAATTGAGCGCAAAATTGAACGTTACAAAGATCGGTAGTTTTTGGTCCCAGTCTTTGTCCTTGTTATTTGAAACTTTCATGCCATTACAATTGCGGTAGTTATCATTGGATGGAGAATGACAATAAGTTTTCGATAACTCACCAGCACCTTTCTCAGTATCCATAAAATTTCTCATCATTGCCATTGGCTGGAGAGTTCCAAGTCACCGGTGGATTTCCAATTAATCCAATGTACATTAAAGCGTTGTTTATAAAGATCCATTTGTTCCTATCATCGGGAATATGATTCCAACATCTTTTTCGCTTCTCGAACGATCTCCTGTGTTTTCGCAAAATGTTACATTCTGCGTCCTACCTCGATGGTTCTCCACTGCCGCCACTTTAACATTCTACTAATATGCGTCTGGTCTGTCTGGATTTCAAACCCCTAGAGTATTTAATGCTTTTCATTTTTTAGAACAATCTCTGATTTATTTTGAAAGCTGTTCTTCATATAGTCGAACTTCAATCGTGTACAAAATTACTTTTCCTGTTTTTGCATTCGTTCTCAAATATCTTTCGCTTACATTTTCACTTTCACTTTCGATGTGGTTTGGACTTCTTTTACTTTTATTTTCACTTTCTATATGGTTTAGAGTTTCGTCTTTTAACAATGGCAGCATTTATCCCCTTCCCAGGTTTTGTCGATCTTTTTTTTAATATATTTTAGTATTCGTCATTTCTCTTGTCTGATTTTTTCATCAAGGAATGTTTTATGCGAGAGTCATAGGTTTTACAATTTTATGAAAAGTTTTGTTACCAGGCGAGCTAAATGTGGTTCGACAGAAAGATGACGAGAATGCACCGAACATGTGAGCAACAACATAATGAGGAGGGAAGGCTTAGACAATGTGATACTCACAAGACGTATTGAAGCCAAGAGGGATAGAGATAAACAAATCATAACCTCGCAGAGTTGAGGAAATTGATGGCGGGAAAGTGTTTAGGGGAGATAACATAAACACAACACTTATTAAGGCATACAAGGGATAGGAAATTATGGAGATCCATGACTGCCATTGATACATAGAAGAAAAAGAAAACACTTTGTTAAATTTTGATATATTAATTTTTTTTATCCTGTTGTACTGAAAGGCAAAGATTGATTATTATGCTGCATCATTAATATTGTAAAAAAGAGATTTCTTTTCTCCATTATAAATAAGTTTTGGCTTTAATCTAAAAAATCTTAGAACATTCAGAAAATAATTATTAATACGTAGACAAATATTACAATTTCGTTGTAAAAGAATTATAACTACTTTATTGAAAGATAAGCTAGAGTAAAAGAGAAATTAAATGATCATCATTTTGGATGGATGCATTGGGTTTATTGTACGTTGCAATTACAAGTCTCTTCAATTGAATTGTTACACTATATCAGATTTTATTTCGAAAGTCAATATATTCACAATAAAATTGCTCTTAAGCAAGTGAAATTTTCAAGTTGTACTTTTCTTAAATATTAATATACAAGGTGTCCGTAAAGTCATTCGACAAATAGGAAAATTTATTAAAACTACCGATACTATTTTTTAACTAAAATAAATCCAGCTTGCCCTGAAGATCCGTTTAGGTGAAAACTTGGCAGGTTTTCCTGGCTCTTTACGATTTTTTTAATTTATTCCCGCTCTACTTAGGGTATTGAGCACTATGTGTTGTAGTCTTACTACGCGCTTGGGTTTTTTTTTCCCTTTGGACTAAAAGACTTAAGGCACTGGACGATTTATTTCGCCCTGTTTGGATGTTTTTAGTTCTTTCTTTTTTTTATTTCCAATTTTATCCGCATGCACCGATTTGTTTTGACATATCTACAAATTGGACTGAGGTTTTTTCAAACGAGTATTACTATTAGTATATATATATATATATATATATATATATATATATCTGTGTGTGTGTGTGTGTGATTAAATAAATTACAAACATATTGTCTACTTATTTTTATCATAATCCGTTCATATTCACGGATATTTTTTCCGTGTATTACAATCAAATGATTCAAGAAATGCACTATATCAGTGAAAATCACTTTTATTTCCCAAGTACTTTCCATTTATTTCTGAGATCATCATCAGGGGTGCAACATACTTTTAGCCTTACAAGTTGTACCCCTGATGATGATCTCATACAGAAAGTACTTAGGAAATAAAAAGTGATTTTCTCTGTTACAGTGCATTGTAATACACGGAAAAATATCCGTAAGTATGAACGGATTACACTAAAAATAAGCAGGCATAATGTTTGTAATTTATTTAATCAGAGAATTTGCTGCCTACACACACACACACACACACACACATATATATATATATATATATACAGACAAATAGAAAATGTATTCAAATTAAAACGGAAACTGGATAGTGTTGAAATATTTACATAATATGAAATGAAATAAATACTGAAGTTTATATAAAAAGAGTTAATAAATTCTATGTGGGCCCTATTCGTTGTAGGAAGGACGACGTCTCAGTGATATTCAATTTCTGTCTATGTAATTCTTTAACTGTCGCCTGGAAAAAAAAACATTAATAAAACTATATATACCATATATGGCAGCAATATCCTAAGCATAGAGGAATGGTAGACTTATAAATATGCAAGATAGATTCCAGAGAGAACAATTGTACGCCTGACAATGTGAACTATCGGCCGACCTAGCGATGGATTCAATGGTCAGTAACTAGATCGTGTGCGAATATTAGCTGCTGTAAACTTGGAAGTGGGTCGAGTCAATCTTCATTTCCCGCCGTGACACGTGTTTTCTTTTGTTTCCTTCCGTGGACGTGCAATGGGTTCTTTCCTGTTGTTAGTACTCACCGACGCTGACGAGAGTGGGGGATGCAACGCGGGATAGGAAAATGGGTCGAAATTTGAAAAAGAGAAAGTGTCTAAATTTCAGTTTCTTTTTTTTGAGTACTTTCGACCATTTCATGTTTATTATGGGCAAAGTTGCCAGAGAATATTTACAAAAAAAATCACCAGGAATTTGATATGGATGTACGAGAACTCGTGCTCAAATTGAAAAAATATAATTTAAAAAATAACACAGGTAGAACCATGTCAAAAACAGTGTTGATAATTATGTCCACATATAAGCCTTGTCTCTGACAATGGAAAATTTCTCCCGTAAAATATGCCATATATTATTTTTCTCATATATATTTTTTCTCTTATATATATATATATATATATATATATATATATATAATAAAAAGGGTCAAACACTAATATTTCATGGTTATAATTTATTAGATTGGGATCGTAATTTAATTTTGCTTTAGGTCAGCGATTCGGTAGCGAATTATGCAACGAAAAATAATTCATATTTATCTGTATCTCACTCATTTAAAACGTTATTTAATTCCACTCTTTAAAACTTCTCTCTTTTAAATTTTAATCCCCACCTTCACCTTTAAGCGTTCCTGTTCTTTCTTCAGTTACATCTCTCTCTAGAGCTTTCATACATTTCCCTATCACACTTGTTTCCCACTCCCACACATACACTCTCACTTAAATTTTATTTTTTTATACCCGGAGTTATATTTTCCGATTTCTTTTTGAATTTGTAGGTCTGATGAATTGGATCGTAATTATAACCATGGAATATTAGTGTTTTAGCCTTTTTTTATTATATTATTAATCTGTCCTAGACTTGAGTTCTACCTGGATTCTATCCTCTTGGGAAATATATATATATATATATATATATATATATATATATATATATATATATATATATATATATTGACCACTAATATTATATATATATATATATATATATATATATATATATATATATATATATATATTGATCACTAATATTATATATATATATATATATATATATATATATATATATATATATATATATATAACTGAAGTATTTCATGCTTAACAAATTTTCAAAATGGGTGCCTGTTTATTTTGATCTATTGTTGCTTTCATTTTTTTTCAAAATGAATTCGCAAGTTCGGGCAGTTCGAAATAATTAAAACAATGCTCTTTAAAAAGTATTTAAAATCAAGTACACCTGTATACGTACAAATGAATATATATATATATATATATATATATATATATATATATATATATAGTGTGATATAAAATATACTTTTAAGCTATACTATAGCCTGAAGATTGCGTTGAAGCATGAAACAGACGGTTGCCGCTTGATGTTGACCTCTACGTCTACTTTTAATTACAGTGCGTAAGAGAATATGCAAACCAGACGTTGAGCATGGACTGAAATGTTTCTGCTTCATTCTTTGTAAAATTTGATTAAATCAAATCCTTATTGTTGTTAGTGATAATAATCGTTTTATTAGATTGTTAAATTTAAAGTATTAATCATACTGGAGAAATTAAGATTACTTTTTTTTATTTTATGCCTCTTCAGGACGTAGGCGAACATTTAATTTTCCTTTATCATCTCGGAATTGCTATTGAATTCTTGATTTCTATTAACTTCTCCATAGTTTTGAATTCAGAGTAGTCTTTCTCTTCGATTGGCTGCCACGCAATGTTAAAAAAAGTTTATTTGATCCTATTTAACTCTTAGATACATGATGGGAGAGATAACTGGTCCAAGAGCATTATAGGAAAAAAATATAAACGAAACAGACCAGGCTAAAGCTTCAACTTACCTCGACAATTCCATTTCCCGCGCTGATAAACATATAGCTAATAGAACATCCCATACTGATAGCTTTAATAGACGAAAAAATTGGTTCAATCCGAATTCGAACACGACTTTTCAAACGAGAAACATGCATTTCTACACTAAAGGAATAAATTAACGTATAAGTCGGTCGAGTTTCTATACAAAAACCGAGATACGTTTCTGTTCATACAAGAGAAAAAACAATTTTTACCGACTTAGATTTTGTTTTATACGGCTGTCATACGCTGATACGTAGATGAGGACGAAAATCATTTTCAGTAAATAATAACCTTAAAATTTTAGACAATATTCACTCAAAAATATTCGCCATTCATACAGAATTTATGGTTAATAAGCAGATTATCAAATTCCAGACTAAGCTTAATCTAGATAATTAATGTACAAAAACAGATGCATAAAAGAGAAAGTCAAATTCTCCTCATATTTGTTCATAAAATTTATCTTAGAATATATTATCTCTTTTTGCCTTTGTGTTTTCAGTTTCATAACTATCGTCAAATAATTGTTTATTCATTTATTGAATTTCAAAATGCTTGTGTTATTCAAACAAAACGAATTAGGAAAAATGGAGAAGCGTTTTCAGCTTTTATCGCTATAAGAATCGAAGACGATGGAATTGAACGTCACAGTCATTATTGTTAATTGATGTAATAAACATTACGTTATTAAGCGGCGGTTCGAATAGAAGATAGAAAGATGTTAACATGCTATTCATATCCCTCTGCTTTAATAATATAGCCCTTCAAGACGTAGGAGGTCATAGCTCTTTACAGCTTCCTCTTCTTGAATATCTCTCAATTGATTTGGCTTTTTATGAAAAGTAATGGAATGTTTTATGTTGACTTCTTGGTTTTCAAGTCGATCCAGGTATATTAAGAGCTGGACGGAAAAGGGTGTTAATGTGAAGTAAGTTACAATAAGTTGAAATTTGAACTCGGCCGGCTGACATCAATTTCTGCCCTGATAACAGTTATACAACCGGCATATTCATTATTCATATTGTTTTCTCATCTTCAATGTAGCTAAAAGATTCGACCAAGAAATTCTATCCATGTCATACTTTTTTCTTTGGTTGCGTTTAGCATGAAATGATTCAAATTTTAGTATGTTATTATGGATGATAACGACTACCAGTTGTCAAAATTTCAGCTTTTCACAGTTGTTATTTCTAACAAATATTAGGTTTTAAAATTTTGTCCCTTAGTTTTGGACGCTACTGTATATATATATATATATATATATATGTTTATATATACCGGGTGTAACAGCAAAATTGCCCAAATCGTGTAACAGCAAAATTGTCCAATTGTTAGATTAACTTCTGAAACGTTGTATCTTAGAAATACAGTGTAACCCGGATATAAGAGACCCTGATATAAAAGAAATCCGGATATAAGAGAGATTTTCTCTGGTCCGAAATTAGAGCCATAATTACCTAAACAAAATAGACCAAACCCAGATATAAGAGAAACCCGGATATAAGAGAAATCTGGATATAAGAGACTTCTCCGGTCCCGACAACTCTCTTATATCCGGGTAACACTGTAACTAAAATATCTTACTGGTATTCTCCGAGTTTTTTTTTGTTAGATTCTACTTTGAATAATAACCTTTACAGAAGGATAGTGACAAAATCAATCATAATTGAAAATGACATATTCGTCATTAATTAATCATAGCTAATGATTTGAAGCTCATGAAGGATTAAAATAACGTTCATATATATATATATATATATATATATATATATATATTATTTCAGGACAATTTTCCAACTTATTTAAGACGATCTTTACCCCCTTTAACCTAACTGTTCTGGAGTAACAAGGTGCCTCACAGGTTTTACGTACGATTACATTTTCAAGTCTTTTTTTCACTTCTCTTTGGACTGTCATAGCTGAAACTCCTCTCTCACGTACCAAACATCTTATGAATTGTGTTGGATATTTTCTAATTGATCTCTTTATTTCTAAGTTGAAATGATGATCCCTCTTGCCGTTTTGACCTCCTGGTCCAGTTTTCCTTTCTACTGTCCCTTCATTTTTAAACTTATTCAGTGTTCTCTTGATGGTTCTTGAATGAAGATGGAAACCAGAGTATGAATATTGGTACCATTACTGAAAGCTTGAATGATTTTTTCTTCTAACCATTGCTCATTTGGGAAGACAGTGGGACTGACACAAAACAGTTTCAACCTACTATCTTTTTAGCTGAATACATGATTTGGACAATTTTGCCGTTACACCCGGTTCATATGGTTATGCATACGGGTGTGGGTGTCTCAACAGACATAAGCAATAAAATCTCGCGTATTCTCAAACCAACTTCCCTCAACATATATATATATATATATATATATATATATATATATATGTGTGTGTGTGTGTGTGTGTGTGTGTGTGTGAGCGCGCGTAAGTGTTTGTAATCATGAAAATATGTTCCTTTATTTTCTTTAACTTTATTCCAACGTTCTGGATGTCTTCGAATTCTACCTTGATAAAACAAATCTGGCTTCAACACATTTTTTTTACCCCAAAATGTGGCTGTCTTGGATCCACCTGTGATTTTCACTTGTTCCGATTATCTTAAATTTTCCTTTCATCTCTAATCTTCTATAAAATATATTTTATTATCTGACAAGGCGACGAGACACTTTCCCGTTCTTCTTTCTAACAATTTGAAGTGGGACTCATTTCCCATGTTTTTGCGAGCATCCGTTTATCCCGCGAGATAAACGTAGCGCCCTGTTGGTTCAAAATTCAGTCTTTTAGACGTGAAATTGGAGTGGCCTCTCCAGGGTTCAGGCGTGGATGATGGTATATGAAGACTGTGTTATCTAGACTACACGCCCCCCCCCCACCTCTCGGCTGTACCGACAATATCTAAAGAGTATTACATTTGGAGACGGCTTGGCTGCAGGAGTTTCCGGAAAGTTGTGCACATGATTATACATATCGGCCTGGATTTCTCAACAAATGTGAGCAAGAAAATATCACGTATTCCCAAGCCAACATCCCTCAGTATATATATAAAATTTTGTTTTTTATACCCGGAGTTATATTTTCCGATTACTTGTTGAATTTGTAGGTCTTATGAATTGGATCGTGATTACGATTACAATATAATGAATTATAACCATGGAATATTAGTACTTGAGCCTTATATATATATATATATATATATATATATATATATATATATATATATATATAGTCTTAAGATGTTCTATTGGATTGGTGCAAAAATAATGACGTAATAATGTCGTTTTTTGACGTTAAAAAATACGTCAAAAAACGACATTATTACGTTTGCACCAATATAATATATTTATATATAAATATAGTCTTAAGATGTTCTATATTTATGGAATAAAGTGATCAATATCAGAGATAGAGCTTGTGTAAATATAAATGTGAACATAGAAGTCAGCACTTAGAGGTGACAGTCTGTTTCATGTTAGACGCAATCGTCAAGCCACGAGTGCTGTTATTTTTTCTCGGCTATTTATATATACGGGTCAGTGGTGCATTGTGGGTAGTCTATTTTGGCGGTTATTTAACCGGAAGTCGTTTATTTGTTTATTTATTTATTTGGGTTAAATTATTTTGCTTGTTTTTATTTATTTTTATTTTTATTTTTTTATTTCTTATCTTATATATTTATTTATTTATTTTATTTTTTATTTTTTTTTATGTATTTGTACGCGCGTGTGTGTGCGCGTGTAAGTATTTTAACCATGAAAATATGTTCCTTTATATTCTATAACCTTATTCCAACGTTCTGAATGTCTTTGAATTCTGTGTTGATAAAACAAATCTATCTTCAACCCATGCTTTTACTCCAAAATGAGGCTCTCTTAGATCTATCTATGATTTTTACTTGTTTCGATTATCTTATATCTTCCTTTCATCTCTTGGCTGCAGGAATTTCCGGAAACTTGTCAGGGTTGACAGTTATTAGGTTGGTGCAAAAATAATGACGTAATAATGTTGTTTTTTGACGTATTTTTTAACGTCAAAAAACGACATTACTACGTCATTATTTTTGCACCAACCTAATAACAGCCTTCGAGGCTCCAGTCCGGGTTGCCTGTTTGGATTTACTTCCAGTGCCATTTCCGTGTTTTGAATATGTTCACAAGGCAGCGGAGGTTTAAAATCAAAGTTTTAGATCAGAGTTTCTCAACCTTTTTAAGCAACGGCAGACCTAGGAGCAAATTAAAAATATCAAGGTAAACTTAGCAACAATTTTAAAGGATATACTTTTAAATATTATGAAATAAAACCATATTTTAAAAAAAATATGCATACAAATATGAACTTACTTTATTTCAGTGTTTCTATTCAAATATTTGTGCAGCTTATTTAGTGCGAAACCTGAGCTGATTGGGTTTTTCCGCGGTTTCTTCAATGTTTGGTCAAATTTGTGATAAGTAGACCCTCATTTCTTCTCAATGAAGATTAAAACAAATTATTTAAAATAACATAATAGAAGAATACTTAAAAGAATTATTTGAACAAAAACGTCTAATATTTATTCAAATACTAACGACCTCCACACACACACACACACACATATATATATATGTGTGTGTCATGTCAATATTTCGCGGCACACTTAAGAGGATCGCGCGGCACACTAGTGAGCCGCCGTACTGCGTTTAAGAATTACCTGTATGGCGTCTTCTACACGTTTCTTTGTTGCGCCATAGCAAACATATGCAAAAGAGACAAATCTTGTCCTGATCCGAACGCAAAACCTAGATGTAACCTTATCATATTAACAACACCAACGCTCCCCTGTCTTCTAAAGTTACCTTAGAAATACAAATGTAAGTAATCTGCACAGATACTGCACTGATCTTAGACAGCAGGGCTGGGAGCAATACGTTGAAAAGGAGTTAAAGTGCCAGTTCATCCGTAAATAATCCTGTCATTTTTAAGGTCACTATGCTAGCGATAGTAATCATGAAGAGTGTATCGACTCAGAATATGGCGATAAAAACCAACACTGAAAGCTAACCAGTCATAAAATAATGTTTTTTCTTTCCTGTTTTCTACTCATTCTACTCGTTCAATGCTATTTTGAAAAGGTTTTATATTCCACGATCCAGCTCATTTATATTAGATTTGG
>OZ010610.1:26946820-26984320 GCA_963932145.1 Acanthosepion lycidas
AGCTAGAAATAATTGTAAAAATGAACTTTAACACTCAATAAGTTTTTGATGTGTCGAAAACTGAGTAATCAGTATTATTTACATGATGTTCAGTGTATACTAAAAACTAGTTTATCTAAGTTACGCTGTTTATAGAAAAATGTCGAATCTCAGGAAGTAAAAAGATGCATTTATTAAATTTAAAAGTTTTATTGATTAATGAATGTATATTTCCAACTTTTTAATATTGATTTTAAAGACGGGAAAAACTTGTTAGCTATTTTCCTGGATTTGAACTTTCATTGTTTGAGTAGACGACAAAAATGTCCGTCTACTTTTTCAAAGTTTTTGATCTGCGTCTCAAGCAATTTCATTGATTGATCAACAAATGCTAATGTGTGATCCTATTTTTGCATAGAATGTAAGTGATGTCCGTGTGATCCTTCATTTGTAAAGAATTTTGATTTTAGTTATACTACATAGATCTATTGATTTTTTCTAAAAATTTTAACAGTGTTCTACAAATTCCTTTTCTTTATCTGATCGACCATCTGTGTCGTCTGTAAAGTGAACATTTGTGATGTTACGATCTCCGATGGTGAACCTGACCTGGTGCACCTCCCCACCAAGAACGCCACAGATGATGTGTTCAAGGAAGATAGCCAACTGGAAGAGCCTATTAAGTTTTATACCATTTCATAAAAACAAAACTGCAACAATATCCCAAGTTGAAAACTGACATATTTATGTATTTAGTTTGCAACTCCAAGCGTTAGAAATGTCACTATTAAACTAAAATGGCTGGAAAAAGAAGCCAGTTTGAAAATATTGAAGCAATTCTATACTGCCAATACAAGATGGCGCTTAATCTACAAGAAACAGACTTTGAAAACGATAAACAGGAAACATTTACACAAACGAAGTATTCAGAACGTTAAATGATTTGAGCAAATGTCTTTACTGACTTCGTCCTGAGAAGCCATAATGATTAACACATGACTTAACTGTAAACAATACTTGAGCCAACAAGAACAAAGAAAAAGTAACCAAATTTTGATGGATGGGCTTGGTAAGGTCATTCCTTAAATGACTGAAGTATACGAAATGAACATTACTAAAGGAAGCAATATCTTGGAATTTCACAGAACAAGATTCATTTCTATTTTTTTTTTTATAACCTTTGCTAATTTCCCGACGATTTTCCGCTTCAGAAGCGAATTTGGCAGCTGTCCAATGCTGCTCCTTCTAAGAATAAGAAGAATTCGGTAATTTTGTGAAACATGAAGAGTCGAAATTGGCAATAAAAAGACGGTATGGTATGTTAGCCAATGAAAATCCTTTAACGTGTTGAACTCTTCGACATTAGCAATTTCCAGGTATATATGGACAGAAGTCAAATTTTAACCTTTCTCCGACTTTCACAATAATTCAAAGTTTTCGATATAAAAAGAAATTTTGATTAGAGATTTCAAATTATTGATTAGGAATATTTTGTGAGATGATATTCATCAAAATATATTTTTATTCCTTAATTAATTCCGGATATTATTTACCAAATTTCTAAGAGAATATGACCGCACAATGTCATAAGCTTAAACACTGATTCCTAATGCCCTGTATATTTCTTGTTTTTGTTACAAGGTTTCGGCCGTTGAAAACACCGAAATTCTTCATTTTTTTTTAACAGAAATGATTACGTTCATCAAGTCTCACTAAAGAAATAATTCATTCACAAAAGCTTGTGAGATCAGAAATTAACTATTATAAGGGAAGAGAAAAATTAATGTATTAGTAGATATCAAAGTATTAGTATATATATATATATATATATATATATATATATATATATATATATATATATATAATAGTTAGTATAATATTAGTAGATATCGAAAGTAATTTGAAGTGCTACTGTATGTTTTAAAGCTTATAAAAATACTCTATGGATAATCTAAGTTCGCCTGGAAGTTTTCATATGCTGTTGGTCAACTACACAGTGTGTTTAAAGCATCATATCTGATAGCTGAGTCAACCACTTTGTGGAGGTTAATTCATTTTACAAGTCAGCGCACTTAAATTGTTTACGCAAAATTTGGGCAGTATACTCATTTCTTTCAATACCATTACAGAACAGTTTTAAATCATTCGTTAAAATTGCCAAATTATAGCGACCATTATACACAAACACACATATATCTGTAATGTTTTAAATGAGTGTTTATACTTTGCCGCAATGCTATGAATATATTTTCAAAATATTTTCTCCTTAAAGAGTTATGTTCTTTTTTTAATTAGGCTGGCATTAGTGAAAACAAAGTTACGTCCTACGTCGTTTCGATGTAAGTCACCCGAGTGCTTGATGCGCATTGTATTGATGATGCCTAGTTAGGATTCTTGCGATGGCTTTAGCTAACTTATGGAGTACCCTATTATTTTATTATATATTATATATATTATATTATATTATATTATATACATACATACATACATACATACATACATATATATATATATATATATATATATATGTGTATGTATGTATGTATATAAATGATGATTGTCACGTCTTTGCAGAAGAAAACCATCTTTTCACTTCGTAGATTTTTTTTCATTAGCAATTGTATTATTTCAATAATATATATATATAAAGACATACATACATGCAATATACATTATATATATATTTATATATATATATATATATATATATATATATATATATATATATATATATATATATTGATACACGTTTCATTAAATATTATGGTGTTGTCTATTTATTTTATGTAAAATTTTTCGTAACATCTGATAAGTTTAATAACATTATCGTTGAACGAAGAAAGCAATTCACAATACTGATCCATATTTTTTTATATTTTAATACAATCTAAGCTTTCGGCTTACATAAACCATTATCAAAGATGTCAATTACAACATATTAAACAATATACGGACAAGACTGATGATAGTCTGTCATTGTTTACATAGATGATTTCTAAGCAACGATAAACACGTGCATATAAGACGCTAGAAGCGAAAATCGTAGCGCATCTCATGACGTCACACATGACCACACGAGAGTGAATTGGAGAAGTATAAAGTATGGAAACCGTTGGTATAAACCAATGGCTTCTGTTACCAATTATAGACATTTAAGAATATTTGTAGAGATGCGATAATTGATTTTGTTTAGGCTGGGTTTCAACTGTTTGATGTATAATGCTTCAAGGATTTTTAGTTTTTGTCTATTGTTTTCATGTCGAAGTATAATTGTGTTTTCGACAAGTATTTTACGGCAGGCATGTTGTTTTAAATGCCTAAAAATGTTATAGTTTTCATTCAAATGTAGTGTCAAGCGTGGTGAAAGCGAGTTTGTGGTGTGACCAACATAAATATTATTTAATTTGTTGGAGATACACTCTCCCAAATAGCACTTGAATTTATAAACTATGTTGGTTTTTTTGCAAATCGCTAATAGGGGGAGAATATATATATATATATATATATATATATATATATATATATATATGTGTGTGTGTGTGTGTGTGTGTGTGTGTGTGTGTGTTTAGGCAGGAAATTCTCTTTTAGGCATGTTTGATTAAATAATTCCCAGACATTATGTCTGCTTATTTTTAACATAATCTGTTCATACTCACGAATAACCTTCTGTCTATAACAATTCAATTATGTGAAAAATGTGTTATAACTGAAAATCGGTTGTATTTTCCAAGTACTTTCGTTCTTCTTCCGAGATCATCTTCAGGTATTAGGTTGGTGCAAAAATAATGTTGTTTTCTCACATAGTAACATATGTGAAAAAGCGACATTATTTTTGCACCGACCTAATATTAATACAAAACTGTGTTGCTATTCAATAATGTATTTTTTCTTTTTGCTTTTAAATGCAACGGTTGACAGTCATGCTTAGCTTTCATTAGAACGTGAAAAAAATTATCCACTATAAAATGTTTTCTTCTCTGTTGTAATGCCATGGTTATGCGGGCATTAAAGCGTTAAAACTGTTCCTTTTATAGGTATTTTAGAATCTTATTAAAGTATTCGTAGTTGATTCATTTCAGTGTCGGCTTCAATTTTTTTAATGTAAATTGCTTCGAACATCTGTAGTTTTAATTTATTTTCTTGGTATAGAATATTTTTGTTATATATCATTATTTTTTATACTGTGAAAGTGGAGAGGAATTTTGGCGTAGATGTCGCGCAATATATGATTAATTTTATTTTTTGTATTTGGATGGAAGATGTATTAGTAGGAATGAGATTTTTTTATGATGTTCCCATCCTGTTTGTAGTTAGCATGCATCTGGTTACAATATACGAGTTTGATATATTTAGGAGCCTTTAAGGAAGTAGTATATTCTATTTGACATATGTTGAGGTTTTTGGTATATTGTCTTCTTTGTTTATCTACAATGTGGTTTGGGAAGTCATTATTAATGAGAGTCTGTTTAATATCTTTTAGTTCAGTGTAGAAAATCTTTTTTCTGGAAGAATTAATTTGTGCTTGGTTAATTAAATTTTGTATAAGTGCAATTTTGTAGTAATTAAGACATTAACTCATATAGTTGAGTGTGGAAGAGTTTTTGTTGATTGTTTTTATATGGGCAGGTAATAAATGTGTTATATTTTGTGTGTCTATTAAAATGTCAAGGAAAGAGATTTTGTTATCTTTGTTAAGTTCCTATGTGAATTTGAGGAAAGAGTTTTTTACATATTCTTTTAGTTCTATTATTGCTTCTATGTTTTTAACTAAAATAAGAATATTATGTACATGTCATAGGTAGTTGGAGGCTTTCTTGGTGGTGCTAAATATATTATTTTCTAGGTTGGCCATGTAAAAGTTGCTGAAGATTGGACCCAGAACTGAACCCATAGAAATGCCATCACGTTGCACATCTCTATCTATAAAAGGCAGGATGTGTGTGTGTGTGTGTGTGTGTGTGTGCAACGAATGCACGGCCGCAATTTTCGACGGATTTGCACCAAAATTTACATGCACATGCTCCAAGTTAGTGGAAAGGCCAAGACTGACTTTGCATTTCCCAACTCCCATCGATAGTGGAAATAATCAATTTTTTCATGCTTCTACGGCAGTTTTCATGTAGTTTGCAGCCATTTTCTACTGGCCAGACTGAGATCCTATAGCTGGTGCCACGAATAGGCAGGAAGGTTCTATTGGACACCGTGAGAGCCAACAGCTGACTGACACGAATGTTAACTAGGATGTTAGCATGCAAAAAAATCGATAGCTACATTCGTCACAAGTGGAAAAAATTTAAATCTGCATGGCACTTTACTCCAATTGGCTCATTCGCTTGCTTAAACTCAACGTTGATTCTGATTCCGCAGAACTGTGAAAAATTATTTGTTGTTAACATTCTTTTTTCATTCGGTCTTTCCAGTTACGAGTCCTTTTTTAAAGCTGATCGTTTTGTGTCCATTTTGTTTAGTTCTTTTTTCGTAACAGATTAATGTTTAGTATAGAGCTTAGAAAAAAATTGCAGTGTGAGATAGGCAAGAAGTAAGGCATGTAGCAACATCAGCACGGCAAAGGGCACTCCTTTAAAGGCAAGGAAGAGCAAAAATATTTTAAGTCAAGCGATAGCGATTGCTGTATGAGTCGTACGATTTTTGAATCAAGCACGGGCAACGCCGGGCCATGCTGCTAGTATACATCATTTCTCTGATCATAGAATTGGACTTTGATGGTACAGGTTAAAAGTAATTTTCTTAGTATCTTAGGTTTAATTTTTAATGCGGAGAGAGATGATTTATTATATATATTTTTAATAATAATGTCAATGGTTTCTTTAACTGGAACGTCAGTGAACAGATTTTCAACGTCAAGTGATGCTATGGTTTCATTATTAGGTTTTGAATATTTGTATAAGTTCAAAGGTTGATTTAATGCTGTATTTGTTAGGTATGTATGGTGTAACTAATTGGTTAAGCGTTTTAGTTAATTGGTAGACAGCAGTGGGAATTTGGGATACAATAGGGCGAAGTGGAAAGTTGGGTTTCTGCGTTTTGATAGAACCATAAATATATCCTGGTTTATAGTCTCCGATTATTTTGCTAAGTTTTAGATTGTCTTCTTCTGCATTGTTAGCTGTGATTAATTTATTAATTTTTGTTTTTAGCTGAGTAGTAGGATTATTAATAAATTCTCTAAATTTGGTGTGATCGTCAACTAACTGTTCCATTTTTCAGTTGTAGTCAGACTTGTTTAAAACAACAAAGATGTTTAATTAATCAGCTTTCTTTAATTACTATTTCTGGATAATTAGGTAATTATTTTGCAGCAATTTTAGTGATTTATTTAAGAGTTTAGATGAATTTATTCTTTTATCATGTCTGTCTCTTATAGATTCTGCCTAAAGTAGATCATAGATTTCTGGTTCTGTAGTAATTTATTCCTGTTCTTGGAGATTAATTATATTTTGGTATAGTGTCTGACTCTCGACTTTTTTATGTAGTCTATTTAGAATTTGTTTAAGCTGTTCAGAGATGGTAGTCCTTTTTAGTGTGTTATGTATCTATTGCTTCCGTTCTAAATTCTAAATAGATTTTAAAAAAATTACTAACAGATCGAAATGTACACATACGTTAAAAATTCTAAGAAAACTCAGTACATTATATAAAGGAGCTATATATATCTCGAATAACTTTCCATGATTTATAAACATCTCTATGATTTAACTGAAAACCAAAAAGAACTACTCAACCTCGGACTTAACTGCCATATATACAAAAATTATAATGAACTACATAAAAAAAAATAACCAACACTAAACAAAATTTTATTAAGAGTGTAGCACAATAGGCGGGGGCGACCGATGAATTTCTTGACTTATGTATATGCAGCGAAAAGCATACGGATAAAAAATCTTAAATTATCAGCATGTGTTTTATTGAAAATAATTAAATCTTCAAAGGAATAATTTTTCTTTTAATTTTTAAAAATATTCCATAACGGTAAAAAAAAAGTTGTGTAGTGCTTTTATTTTGGCCTTAGGGGAGCTAGATAAGATGAATTGTTAATGTGTGTTTTATTACATGAGAATAGATCAGATAAGACTTTTATGTGCTCAGTAGGGGAAGCATTAGCCAAAGCGGAAAAATGCGCATTTTTGTCCGGGACTTCGGGTAGGACCTGTTTTTATTCAAACAATTTCTTTGGATCTGCTGCAACTCTTTGTTAAGGAGTATTAGACATTTATTTTATATTCTACAGGATTTGGGGAGAGTCGGGGAACAAAAGTCAGGCGTATAAAGAATTGTCAAGGTTATTTGCTATGATAAAGTGTTCATTGCAAAATAATGCCAAGAAACATCGCCACTTGTTTCCATATGAATCCGTTAGACATTGAGAATTAGTCAAATATCAGCCGAATGCAAAGTACCAAGGGTTAGTAATTAATAAACTGACTAATAAATTTTAAACAGTAGTTTTCATTTTTTTTCTTTTTCGCATTGATGATGCGGTCTTTTATCTTTCTTTATCTTTTCTCACTATTTATATTATTCGGACTAGTGTCCTCATCTTTGTCGCCATATTTATTACAACGTTCTGGCCGTTGTACGCTCCGGCCTTCTTTGTAATAAATATGGCGACAAAGATGAGGACAATAGTCCGAATAATGTAAATAGTGTACATAATACGTCATCTCAGAAATATAGACAGATACTGAAAGGCCGAAATGTTGTAATAAATATAGCGGCAAAGATGTGGACAATAGTCCGAATAATGTAAATAGTGTACATAATACCTCATCTCAGAAATAATGTAAATAATGTACATAATATCTCATCTCAGAAATATAGACAGATACTGAAGGGCATTGTATGTATACATATATATTTGAACCATTTTTCAATGACTCATATTTTTGAGTACAATCCAACTTAAGAATGTATAGCTGTTTGTATTACTGGTATTTTTTTTATTATTATTTTAAGTTCAGCTGATAATGATTTTTCCTTCAAAAAACAAAAAATGCTAGTCTTTTTTATTACAAAATATTTCTGGTATTAAAACCTATTTTTACACTTTCATAGTGTTTTGATCTCAGTTTGGGTGTTAACTGTTTGCCCATAGCTGGGACCCAAACAGCTGCTACTACTCCGGGTCAGGGTGGATTTGGGAATACCAGCAATTAAGAGGTGGTTCCACGTTCCTCAAAAACCTCCTGTTCAGAGGCCTTGATGTTGGATGTAGTTTATCGTCTTACTCAGGACCAGGATGTAGTTTATCGTCATACCCAAGACGGCTAGTTTGAGGTGCAATTCCATTTGAAGTTGATGTTGCTCATAGTCCTTGCCTTACATGTGAGTCACTTTGAATTTTACTGACGAGGAAGAAGCTCAAGTGAGTAGCATAGTTGAAGAACAACGTGTATGGAAAATTAATGACACAGTTAAAGAAATATGCAAGACTCTAGGAGAAAGCAATGCTGCATATTACATTCATGTTACATATCCATGTTATATATTATATTTATGCTATTTATTTCCATGATATATATTATATTCATTTTACTTGTTATATTATATTTCGCAATATATTCATGTTACATGTATTCAATCTGCATATTACATTTATGTTATATATTATATTCATGTTATATATTATATTCAAGTTACATCTATTATGTTACACCTTATAGTCATGTTACATATATTCTTGTTACATATATTCCTGCTACATATTACATTCATGTTACATATTATATTCATGTTATATGTTTATGTTACACATTATTTTCATGATACATATTCTTGTTACTTGTTATATTATGTTAAACAATATATTCATGTTACATATTATATTCATGTTACACATATTTAGTCGACATATTACATGTATGTTACATATTATATTCATGTTACATATTATATTCATGTTACACATTACATTCATATTACATATATTCATGTGTCATATATTCGACATATGCTACATATATGAACTTTATATCTTTCTTAGGCTGGCCGTCATTGCTGACGACGACGCTATCCTTCATCTCTGTCCGTCTTTTGTGGGCTTCCAAATGAGATAGCAGCCCGATCCGCGAGCGATCAGTTTTCAGGCACAGGTAGCAGGGAAACATGTCCGATGCAGAATTGACTGGTTGCAGATGACGCTGGCGTCGCCTCTCCTCGAGCGCTCCTCGTCTCTCCTCCTCGAAGTTCGCCACTCCGGCGAGGCAGAGAGAGTGCCAGCCGATTCGATCACTTGCGAGGTTCTCTAATTGTGTTGGGTCAATGTTGCAGGAGACAAGAGCACACTTAAGGCAGTCTCGAAATCGTTTCTTTTGGCCTCCGCGTGGGCGGCTGCCGGTTTCGAGCTCTCCGAAGAATACAATTTTTGGTAGGCGACTGCCCGACATTCGCACATCATGTCCAACCCAACGTAGAAGGCGTTGCCGGATGATGGCCTCGATGCTGATATGAAGAACAACATTGTAGGGGATTGTATCACTCCAAATAACACGCAAAGTTCACTGAAGACAGCGGATGTGGAATGTCTCAAAGAGTTTCATTTGTTGGCGATACAGGGTCCAGCTTTCACAGCCGTAGAGTATTGTTTGAGACAACTACAGCACGATAGACAGCGACTTTGGTGGTGAATCGGAGGTTGCTATTAGAGAAGACCCGGACGCAGAGACGCCCGAAGGAAGCGGAGGCAAGCTTTATCCACCGGAGAATGTCTTCATAAATGTGTCCATTATCGGACATGACCTTGCCGAGGTAGATGATTGAGTTTACATTCGACAACGAAACGCTGTCAATATGCAATTAACATGATATAATAAAAATATAATTAACATTATATATTATATTTTTGTTACATATTATAACTATGCTACATATTATATTCCTATTACACTTAATTGTCTGTATTTATAACATTTTTACATTTATATAATCATTTGTTCCTTATATATGGAGAACTCTGTCATTGTTTTTCGGCGTATGAGTGTCCGGCAACATACCAGATTACCCGCACATATGATTTGACTACTGTGATGAGGGCTTGTGCAGAATACAAAGAATAGGCGCACAACTGCCCACAAGGTACCCAACAGACCCTCCTCAGGTTTTGAATTGTCCTCTACTAGACCGGTTGCCACCCAAAGGTATAGGACCCAGTGTGTTCTGCTATTTACCTATATCTAGTGAAAAAGAGATGGATTCCTACCTTTTCCAAGACTTTTTGTGTCTTATGAGAATGTAAAGAACTCGAATGGAATTCGAAATCGGCTTTCTGATTCATCACACCTCAATCCATTACTCCATACATACACACATATATATATATATATATATATATATATATATATATATATATGTAAGTAAATATAAATGGATATAAATCCGACAGTTCAACATGACAAAGACGATGGACATGAAAACAAGACTTATCCAAAACAAAATCTTCAGTTATATATATATATATATATATATATATATATATATATATATATATCAGAAAAATGTATATTCATTCTTAGTATATATATATATATATATATAAATTTATGCATATTTATTATTATTATTAATATTAGTATATATATATATATTATTACATTCGAGCATTTATGTTACCACTACAAAAATCCATATTTTTTCGATGCTCAATCCAGACATCTCTTCAGGTGGTGATCAAAGCAAGTTATAAACGATGTTTTTTAAAATGCTAGTTATGAAACATCACTTCATTTTTTTATTTTTTAAAAATTAGAAAGACATAAGAAATATTTCCATAAAAGGAAACAAAAGAAATATATAATTTTACCGTAAAAGTAAAAGAAATACACAGGTTAAAGCGGGGAAAAAAGAATATAATACGAAATCAATAAAAGGAAAAAGAGAGAAGAAAGAGAAGCAGAAAGAAGGAAGAAAAGAAAGACATTTGTCATATGCCCCAGTCGACGAATGAGTTATAGGGCGATCATACGCCGACTAGGAGATATATACACTCTCACACCTGTGGAGAGATACAAGCTATCTCTCTCAGATCGTGAGAGTGGACAATTGGTAAACAAAATATTTTTAAGACCACAGTTCGATTGGGATAATCGAACAGTAATCTTTCCCAGGTCGGCTTCGTTTTCAACACGAATACTGATCCACAATACAAGGATGAACTATAAGGCTTAGCGATTTTTGATTAATAATTTTAATATATACAAATATACATATATCAAAAATAAACGAACAGATAAGTATGAGTTAAAACATCCGACGATCGGATCTCGAACTTATTTTGGGATATCAAATTCGCCGAACACCAAATGGATTCAACTGAACCCGAACATACAAAATACAAGTATGAATTACTATGAATTGAATGCAGAAGCCAACACACATATACAAATGAGATGGGAAAGGAGTTACAATTATTGTTTTACATGTGGAAAGGTGTTTGCGGAAAAAAACATAATATTCATGTGTGTGTGTATATCTTTTCTACTACGGGTCCAAAATGTGATTACTTATCTTTTGTATTCAGTTCTCTCTTTTTTTTATATCAATGTCCGTTCTTTCCTTTTCTCGGCACAAACACAATTTCACACACTGCTAGTCTGTAATAGAGGGATACAGTTTCTTTCTCTCTTTGTTTCGTCTTTTTCTTTCCTTCCTTTCTTCTGTAGACGACTCGATTTGAAACAGGGATGTACACTTTCTTTACGCAGGTTGAACCATCAGCATATATATATTTTTTATCCGCGTCTTCAAATTGGGATTCTCGAACAGGAATATTTCTTTATACTTCTGTCCGGAGTTGCCTGGATCAAACTGGATAAGTCATCACTATCAAACGCGTCTTAGCTTTCCGTTCGTGAACCACTAGCGCCTCGGCTTCGGTCTTGCCTTTTCAAAGTCCAAAGAACAACTGATCTTCGAGTGAATCTTTGGCTGTCACGTGTCTTAGGTTTTGGGCGCGAATTCTAACTTACTTTCGTCCCTTGTCTAGCTTCTGTCTAGACGTTTTCCTTTACGGGTAATTGGGTCAGTTGACCCTTTTGACCTGCCTTCCCAAAATGTCATAAGACTTCACGTAATCTTTATTCTGTTGCTAGGCGGAAATTAACCTTCATATGTGCGTATATGCGTGTTTAGCTTATCTGCTTTTAATACCCGTCACACATTCAAAATCTTCCCTTCTCCAAAGAAAAGATAAAGAAAAGAAGAGAGAATTTTTTTTTTTTAATTTTCTATCTAGTTGCCATCATTTCCGGTTTAATCTTAACTTCATTCTCTATTACATCTCTCTCAAAGTTAACGGTTTTTCGTTGACCAAATTATCATAAAAAATATACGAATAATAAATATACATTTTCTTAGCATGAGTTTTAAGTCCATTTACTTATGGGACAAAAAATATATATGTAAAAAATGGATCAAATACAAATAGATAAATATACACTTACATACATGCAATTGCAAACATATATATATATATATATATATATATATATATATATATATATAGATATATATATATATATATATATATATATATATAGCGAGAGAGAGAGAGAGAGATTGTCACATAACAAATGTAACAAATATAGGCAAATATGCAAACACATAGAGTGTAACCCGGATATAAGAAACCCTGATATAAGATAAACCCGGATATAAGAGAGATTTTCTCTGGTCCCAAATTAGAGCCTGTGTTAATGTAAACAAAATAGACCAAACCCGGATATAAGATAAACCCGGATATAAGAGACTTCTTATATGGTCCCGACAACTCTCTTATATACGGATTACACTGTACATTTCTAATTTCAAAATATTTCAGAAAATCAATATATATATATATATATATATATATATATATATATATATATATATAGAGAGAGAGAGAGAGAGAGAGCGAGAGAGTGAGATTGTCACATAACAAATGTAACAAATGTAGAGAAAAATATGCAAACACATACATGTCTAATTTCAAAATATTTCAGAAAATCAATATATATATATATATAGAGAGAGAGAGAGAAAGACCTATATACTCTCCAAGATATTCCCTAATTTAGATAAAATTTATTCACATCTTATACATATTTTCAATATAATGCATGCAAATATAAATCACATATCCACTGTGACCCATTCAATATTTCTCGGATATCGATTTGTCTGCCATCGTCAGTCTACAACAATCCTCACGGTTTAAGTCTGTCTCCACTCACTCCGGCTGTTCAGGTCTTTATATTCCAGTTACATACAACTTCCGGTTCACTAGCTTCATCACTCTCCCGCATAAAAAGGAAGAAAATGTAGTTATCTATTCCTTAGAAAATATGAAGATACGCTCGACTTGAAATAGTAAGTAGTGACCTTTCTTTTCCCTCACTCATATTCATCTAAAGTGCATTTCAGAAGTAATATAGTCAAACCTTTCGACTTTCCTAAGGTATCATCAGGTTAAATATAGACAAATGGTGAGTTTCGTGGAAATGGTAAGTGTAGCCGAGTGGGAAAAGAGTGTTATGACATGGGCTACGTTTGACGTGTGTGTGTGTGTTTATTTTTTATATACATTAGAGGATACGTAGTCTTCAATTATAATTCTTTTTTTTATTTATATATTGTTGTTTTTGTTGTATGAGCATTTCTTCAAAGTTTATATAGATCAAATGATGATGGAGCTAGGTACCATAGAGCAAGTCACCATCGAACAAAAATTACATTTGAAAAGATTGCAGACATTGGCTGGGAATATATTTCCTGTCTTTCTTATTCCCCAGATCTTGAACCATCTGATTACCATTTATCCCGGGCTTCACTTCTTAGCCGAATAGAGATTTTTCAAAAAATATGAAGAATTGGAAACTACTTTTTTAGCATTCCTTTACTCCAAAGCCCACGATTTTTGAAAAAATTCTATTATGAAACTTGTGAATTGTTTGACATAAGTTTTAATAATAATAAAATGTATGTTAATGAGTAATTTTTAATTAAGCATTAATTTTCTCCCGATATAATCGGCCATTAATTACTAGATTAAGCAGTATTTATTATTTTTTTGCTATTTGTTAAATATATTTAATTCTTATTTGACCTTAATTCGTGTTGACTTTATTCAAATTTTTGATGTGGCTGGGAACCGTTTAGCAAGTGT
Organism: Acanthosepion lycidas; assembly: GCA_963932145.1. Taxonomy (NCBI): domain Eukaryota; kingdom Metazoa; phylum Mollusca; class Cephalopoda; order Sepiida; family Sepiidae; genus Acanthosepion; species Acanthosepion lycidas. Next base: position 26,960,961 of record OZ010610.1, read on the forward strand.
TGAGGTTATTAAATCAGAGTTACTTCTCCTTCTGTTATGAAAAGGCCAATCTTCTCCGGTACTTACATATGTCAACACAAATGCAGAAGGAGAGTTAATTCCAAATCAATGCGAGCGGTAGAAGTAAAAAGAGATTTCACGTCAATAACAGTTACAGAGGAATGCTTATAACTTGAGGCACTCAAACAACTAAAGTTGTGCGTATGTGTCGATAGTATTAAGTAAGTTTATCCAATCCTGGTATATTGGTTAAGTTGGACCGATTTTATCACCATCTTTATATGCTAATTTCTATGTTGTACAGCTGCCATGTTTTTTTTTTTGATGAAACATGCGCAGCTTTACAAGAATCAGACCAGAGCAAAATGGAATAATGTGGCCATATCTTGACTACAGCTATCCAATCTTATATTTCCAGCCTTAGTAAAGTTCAAAAGTGTTTTTCTTTTTCTGAACAAATTTGTCGCCATGTATGGCATCAATATGTAAGCCCCAATCTCAATATGACGAAGCTATTTAAGAACATGATTCGAGTTTTTTTTTTTTTTTGTCATTCTATGCTATTCAGGTTTAGAAAAACACTTGTTTTTTTATTGTTTCAGGCGATTTGATAAACATCACATTCCAAGAAGCAGAAAATGTAACTTGACCAACCATAAGAACGTCATAGGCAATGGCGTCACCAAGACTCATCCAGAAAATGGTCTATGGCAACACGTTCCACACAGGGGAAATTAGAGGCAAAGAAAAGTCATATCGTTATAATTTATGCTAAAGGGAACCGTTTTAATTTTGACTCATATGTGATTACATTGGCAAAACTCCGTGAATCTGGTTTTAACTTTAGGGTGGCTTTGACCTTCGTGAATCACCCTAGGTTCACTTAAAAACATCACGAAACTTAGTTTTGAGTTTGTGCGTGTGAAGTATTTCTCACTGTCGGAAACAGACGAAAGTGAAAATAAGTTAAAAAAAAATAATGAAGCAAATTAGTGAAGAGATCGAGAACTCATTCATCCATTCTAAATGAATTAAATTCCGATCAGAGTCCGTAATGTGACAGGAAAAGTATTTTTCAGTAAAAGAAACTACATTTCAACTCATCGATGGATCGAAACTTGTTACCGGGTGCACTCCGGGCGATGGGATTTGTTTTCAAAAACACGCGTTTGCCAATTTGTTGCCACGGGGATCGTGAGATCAAAGAAATATGTGAAGCTGTGTCAAATTGAAAACAGATTGAAACCTTTCTGACAAAAAACTGCAAAATATATTTTGTGAGGCATTTGAAGTCACCATTTAAAGTTACAAACACAGAATATGAGTTTGAACATTTTCGATGCGGCCTTTTCGAAAATTTATCCGAAACTGAATTTGGAACTTGTTTTTGAATTTGCTTTGAAAGGTTTGGTTTCCCAGTGGCGACAAAACTTTCCTTATGTCTGCATCTGTGACATAACTGACATTCATGCTACTTGAACGGAAAGAAGAGTGTGTAGCACCATTTCACCGCACGACCAACTTGCAACAGGGGGGAGATTTTCTCTTGGTGCGTCTGACGATTTTTCCTTTTCTCGAACGTCGCGGTTGTAGACAAATTTCAAAATGAGGGCTGATGAACCTTGATGGTGTCTATTTTAAAGTTCATAAGCCTCTGGTAATCGGTCATAAGAACTTTTACTATGACGTCTTTATCCTGCTCCAGTATGAATAATAGACATGTGGAGATTGAAGGTCAGGGGCATGAGATTTAAAGTGAACTTTAGTTAGTATCTGAAGCTGAAATTTCTCATATTCGTGATTAATGCCGCCTGCCAAAGGTTACGCAGTCGTCTGCGTCGCCTTTCGACAATATTAAATAATTTCAACGGACATGAAAGAGTGACTGTTGATCTCCGAAAATATCCGTGAATTGGTTAACAATTTCTGTAAAATTTAAATCCGAAAGCTGTTTTAGTAAAGTAAAATTAGTGAATCACTCGTTTTTTTTTGTGCCCAGCTTACGAAGCAAAAGTCTTCATTTCCATGTGTCGTCTTTGTCTGAAAAATCGCGCTCGAAAGTGTCCCGCCAACGTTTAAACGACAAAGAAATGTCGTGCTCTTTTCTGGATCGTACATGAAATCGGGAATGTTATTTGTTATTTTTTTTTTTTTATCGGATGAAACATCTATTGTTATTTATTTTTTGTTGTTTATTCTTTGAAAATAAAAAAAAAAATCTGTTTTCGTAAGTTTTAAATAATCTCGTCGCCAAATCACCTAGTCGCCATGTTTACCGGAAGTCCCGATGAACTCTTCTACCGTGGAGATTCCAAAATCCCTAAGGAACGTAACCATTTAATTATATATTTTTTTACTTATCGGTTGAATATAACAATATACAACGCAGATAACATAATACACTTAAAGAAAATACAAGACGCTAAACAAAACAAATACGATGCATCAAAACAAAATAATTAAATGAAATAAATAGACAAACGGTGTGAATAAATACATGCCCACCACTATATAAATTCAATTGCAACAATCACTAGCGAAAAATTAAGGGAATACATACAAAATACAAAAGAAATTAATCAGGATTTTTTCCTTGTTCCTCAGATCACATTCTGATATATAAAAATTAATATCATATTCTCCATTCACATATACGCACGCATGCACGCGTGCGCGCATACACAGACGCGCGCGCACATAGACACACACACACACACACACACACACATATATATATATATATATATATATATATATATTAGGTTATTTAGTGGAAAAGTCGAAGCAAATTCTAGACAAGCCGGTGGAATTTCATGACTCAGAACATATATAATAATAATAAAATATATTATTATTCAACAATACTATCACTTACAAAAGGCAAAATAATTTCAGAAAGACAGAAATATAATAAAACAATTAAAAAATTAAAAATGAGACTAATGATGGTAGAAATGAATCGGATATCATACTAAAAGACCTAAACGTTATAATTTACGCGTAATGCACAAAGCAGGCAAACTATCATACTTGGAACTGGAAGTGTTACAGTCAGAATGGGGAAAGACATAACAAAACTTTTAACAATTCTTCGAACAATTAGCCATTCACATATTAAAAATTCAGCCAACCTCGTCGATAAACTAAAACGTAAAAATATGACAGTAAACTCATGGCTAGTGTAGATGTCAAATCCCTTTATACTAACGTTTCTGTTGGTAAATGCTTAAATTAAAAAATAAAAAATGTAATATAAAAAATTAACCTTAACCTCCCAATAGAAAAACTCACAAAAATTTGCAGACTTATCACAAACCAACGCTATTTTATTTTGCCAATCATTTTTCTATAAACCAAAATTCGATTTACCTATTGTATCGTTTCCTTTTTTAGTTTAGTTTTTCTGTTCTTAGAATTTCTTGAATCCGATTGTTTCCGAAGTATTTTATCTAAACCATCAACATATTTCCGTTGTATTCGTTGGTTGGTTGATACGTTTTCTACGGCTTATCAACCCTTCGCAGGTTATTTAAAGCCAGAAAATATTTTTAGATTCAAAGAGGTTTTTTTCTTTTTGAGATAACATTAATGGCTGGTTACTCGTATCCAAGTATCTTTCTTTATTAAGATTTCTCGAACATTTAGGCCGATAGGTAAAAAAAAATGCTGTTTAATAAATAAACGGAGCGTCTACGCAAACACGAGTATCCACTAAAAATAAAGTTTGAAGTAGGTACATCCACTCTTTCGCTAAAAAGTTGGTGAAATAAGCCCCAAAATTGATGAAAACAAAGTTTTATATTGAAAATGTTTGTGTTATAAATTGATATGTTTGTGTTATATATTGAAAATGTTTGTTATAAGAGGACAAATCGAAGTATTTCTTTTTAAAATTCTTTAATCCTTTCTACCACGTTCGAAATGTTGATTAAAAATCTTGTTTTTTCTTGCGTCAGTGGGTGGGCCAAAGATTACGATAGGAAATTTAGCACCTTCTTTGTGATAAAATTTGGAAATTCTTTTTTTAGAGAATCTTGATAAAAATAGTTTTTGTACATCTATTGCCACACTTAATTTTATGAAATTTCAAGAAATTAAATTTTGATCCACTCAAGAATTATATAAAAATGGGAGTTTCGTCATTTTCTTAAATTACGTTTTATAGATAAAGTCTTCGTAGAACAACATTGGACTGTCAGGCTGTCAACAGGTCAGGTTAAAAACATACCTACTGTCGTGTTAAATAATGCTTTCTGTAATATTCTAAACTTAAAGTAAATAATATTTGTTTCAAATCAGATTAGTTATACTTTAAATAAGTTTCAGAATAGTAAATTTTATTTTTGCAAGATTTTTTAAACAGAGAACTAACTTGTGTTTACAAATGTCTAAAAATTGGATGAACTTGTTGTTAATAAAAAAAAGAAATAAAAATTGATTCCAATCAATATAATTTCTGTTTGAAATACACCAGAAAATTTTGCTTACCTGAAATAGTAAATTTAATCCGTTAGCTTTAAATTAAATATAAAATAAGAGCTGAAATGAAGGCTTTTTTCTTTCTTAAAAATTAATTTAAACATTAGGTATTACGATTTTTGTTGAGGTACTTAGTTTAAAGTGCTAAAAATCTGTCCGATATATATATATATATATATATATATATATATATATATATATATATATATATATATATACATACACACACACATATATATATATATATATATATATATATATATATATATATATATATATATAAAGTTATTTTTAAACCCCTTTTTATTCCTTAGTTTTAAATTAATATTTCATTCTCTATATAACCTCAGTTTAATGTCATAAGGCTAATATCCTGGTTTAATTTTATAAAACTTCTTCCCTTTACGACAAGTACTTTCCACCCTACCTTGATGGATGTTACTGAAAAAAAGAAGTGAAAATTGGTTCCAATTGATATAATTTCTGTTTGAAATACACCAGAATATTTTTCATACCGGAAATAGTAAATCTAATCCTTTAGCTTTCAATTAAGGCTAAAATAGGGCTTTATCATTTTTATAAATTAATTTAAACCTTAGGCAACGTGATTTTTGTTGCGGTACCTCGATTAAAATGATAAAAATCTTTTCGGTTAATAAAAGTCCATTCTAAAAATTATCTTTGTTTACGTTTAAATACAAAACTGTGTGCAGATATGAAAAACTTCGAGAGATTCTATGACGGGAGAAATTTCGCTTGGAAGCATGAAATTGGCTTCGCCTGACTAACTGTTCCATCATGGCCAAGCGGTAAGACGTACCGGCTAAACGATAGTTCCCTCTGCCCTGAAGATCTTAAATTTTATCTTTTAGGTATCTTTCAGGCCGGTAGGTGAAAATAAATAAATGTATAAACAGAGCACCTACTCAAATATGAGTATCCACAAAAATAACGTTTAAACTGATATATGTGTGTGCGCGAGCACGCGCCTATTTAGATAGCATATCTTCATTCAAACATGTTTTATTGAATAATATAGACATATTATGTTCATTTATTTTTATAATAATCCTTTGTAGTTCTCTAATTAGCTTCTTGACTTTAAGTTGAAATTCATCAAGGAATGCGCCGTAGTTTTTGTTACCCAAGTACTTTTGATCTCCCCCGAGATCATCATCAGGGGTGAATTGCGAAGACAAATTTAATGTAACTGTGATCGTTGTGGCGGTGATTTTTCTAAACACGTGTGAACGCGCTCTTTTACAATTTTAAATTGATCCGTTGCAGCTACGATGTTTGTTTTTGTAAACAAGCGTCCACAATATAAGGGAGATAACCAGAGATGTTAAAAGTGCAACATAGCTTTAAATGTTAGTCAAATTCATTTTACAACATTGCTACTACAGTCGTAATAAATTTTGTTCAATGTTGGCTGGTTGCTTATATATAATTATTATTTACTTTAAATTTAAAATATCGCTCAAATAGAAATTCCATGTAAATAGGAAATACATTTTATTTACAAAAGCAAAATGTAGAAGAAAATATAAAACTTGACTAATGACTAAACTACTTTTATCTCCAGGCCCCATTTAAAATATTTCTCAGGCTCACTTTTGGTCCTAAGGACCTACATCAAAAATCAGTGTTTTAAGACGAAGAATCCCCTTACATAGAATTGTCCCACTTTGTCAATCAATTACATGTGTATGCTTTGTATGTAAATTTAATTCCATTAATGAAATTTAAATAAATATTTTCATAGGGTGACAATTGGAGTCTAGTGTCGTCCGACTAAATCTTTTGTTATTATAACTTATTATGAGTGTATCCATCTCCTCTGAACGACAAAAAGAAACAAAACATTTGTCTACATTTTAAGGTGAAAGTGCTTGTTTTACAGTTTTTAGTAAACATTATTTTGTTTTATTTAAAATTACGAAGATCATACAAAAAGTGCTACGTCTCACTCAGAATGAAGAGCCATATAGATTTTGTAAGATGCTTTTTTTTATATTTAAGCATTTGCTAACAGGAACATTGATATAAAGTGATCCTATATCTAAGCTATCTATGAGATTGTCAGTCGTATTTATTCCCCTTAATTTTTTAACCAGCATGATTGAATTCAACACTTCAGCTTCTACGAGGGTCGTTCAAAACGTTCTCTAAGCCTCACTCAGAAAGAAAAGACAAATCTGAACATTTTTGCTGTAGCAACACACTACCACTTATAAAACTATAAAAATTAATATTGATTTTTGTCTTACTTTCTGCGTGGGTGAGGCCCATGCAAGTGTGAGAGGTGTGTGAAGAATCTAAAAATGGACAAAACAATGTCCTGAACAGTCAAAATACTTTGAAAAGAAAGGTGCGGCACCCAAGGAATTCCATGAGGGCATGATAGGGACAATTGTTGAGGACTTCCCTTCCTATGCAACTGTGAAGAAGTGATCTGCGGAATTCAAGTGGGTCATGAAAAGTACAAAAGATGACCCTCGGTCATGTCGTGCCATTCAACATATGATTTTGGATGACAGACCTCTTACTGTCCATCATATAGCTAAATCTATAGGCAATAGTTCTGGTTCGGTCCATACTGTTTAAATTGAGATCTTGAGGATGAGCAAGCTGTCTACATGATGGGCCCCAAAATTCTGGCACCAGAACAGAATATGAAAAGAATTGACATTTCCAGTACACATCTGATTTGCTTCTAGGCTGATCATGAGAATTTCCACCGCAGTTTAGTAACTCAGGAGGAAATCTGTGTTCAGTGCTTTGATCCTGAATCAAAGATTCAAAGCAAACAGTGGAAAACACCCTGGTTCTACAACCCGAAGAAGGTCAAACAGGCTGCATCTGTTGGCAAGTTGATGCCTTCTTTTTTTATTCTGAAGGCATAATCATGATAGACTATTTGGAAAAGGGAAATACTACTAATGGAAAGCACTATGAATCAGAATTAAGGCAATTGAAGGAAGCAATCAAGTCAAAACGCAGAGAGAATGCGTATAGGTGTACTCTTGTTCTAGGATATCACAGACGTCCACACTGCTAAGGTTGCAGTAGTGGAATCAGTCAACTGTGTCTTTGAATAGCTACTCCATCCCCTAATTCACTTAGCTCCATCTGACTTCTTAAACACAGAACCTACCTGTGTTGTTACCATGTTAGAAACAATGATGAACTGATATGTACTGCTCAATATGTGTTCTAAGAATGCTGACATCGGAGCAGAAGATGAAAAGGGTTGACTTTTCCAGGACACTTTTTGACTCGCTTCTAAGTTAACCGTATGATTTTTCAACGCAGGTTAGTAACTCAAAATGAAACTTGGATTCAACACTTGGAACCTGAATCAAAGATTCAAAGCAAACCGCGGAAATATTCTCGTTTTCCCCAACCCCACAGAAGAAATTCAAGCAGGTAGCGCCTGTTGGCAAAGTAATGCTTCTGTTTTGCGGATTCTGCATCCATGATTATGATAGACTACCTGGAAAAGAGAAAAACTATTAATGCACAGTACTATGAATCAGAATTAAGACAACTGAAGGAAACAATCAAGTCGAAACGCAGGACATTGCTCGGGTTGCAGTCGCTGAAGCAGCCAACTGTGGCTTGAATTGTTACCACCCACCCCATTACTTACTAAATTGAGCTCCATCTAACTTCTTTTTGTTTCCTAAACTTAAATACCACTTGCGTGGTCGACATTTTGGTAGCAATGATGAGATCATATGTACTATGGAAGATTTTCTAGGGGACCAGGACGCCACCTTCTTCTGTGATGGAATTCCAATGTTTAACCATCGTTGGACCAAGTGCATTGATGGTCAAGGGGACTATATCCAAAAATAGGGAAACACTGTCTTGTTTCTTCAACTCTTTCTAGGTGAGGCTTAGAACTTTCTTAACAACCCTCCTAGCAATCACACTCTATTTGCTCAAATCTAATCCCTTTTTTCTCTTTTATCCTATTTTTTTTTTTACTGTGAGGTTTGAATCTGCCGTAAAATGGTATTAGCAAAATTGCCGTAATTAAAGGACGTCGTAATAGACGACGTACCGGCGTCCATAAGGTTCATTGTTAAATATGAGAGATTTAAAGTCACGTGTCACTAGTAATTGCCTAATGTCTTCATTACAGATACATTGAGCTTATACAGTATATTAAGCGAGTTAGGTTTTACTGTAAGAAATTATCTAAAAGGTAAAATAAATGTCTCCATTTATGTTTAGGACAATAAAAATTTGATTCTCGGCTTCACTTTGAGAAAACTCATTGTAATTCATTGATGTATGCAGCAATTTTAGATTTTAATCAACGTTAAATCTATTTTTTCGAAATTGAAATCAAATTCTTTTGAAATATTGTAATATTCAAGATGTCTGCCGATCGTAATGTACGACGAATTCGAGATGATGACAAGGAATACAAAGCAAGTAGGGGGAATATATTAAGTGCATTGCAGCGTTTTCACAAAAAAACATATTCTTTCATTATTTTTTTTTTATAATCCGTTAAACTTTCTATGTAAATTTCAAATTAATATTTGGTTTTCCTACATTCTTAATGCCTTTATACTTGACTATTTCATTTATAATAAAATGTCGCTACTGAGAGAATAATTATCTAGCAACATTCTCTTCACAGAACCAAAAGTATTCGAAATTTTTGATGCGGATCATGAAAACTATTAACAGTGAATAGAACAGAATTTTCTCAGTTACGAAGAAAGTTTCTGTTCTTTCTAAGGCTGGTCGGCTTTATCCAGTTCTTATATTAGTATCAAGTAGGCATACCAGAATTGTAGTCTTAAAGAATTTATTCGTTCATAAAAAGTAATATGTAACAACTGAATAAAGAAATCATTTACCATATAAGTAATCCAAAATATATTTTATTAATCATTATATAAGAATTTAAAACGCAGTGTATATCAATATATATATATTACCTGCTTAACCCGTTATTACGTTATCAGAATGGAGAAATGGCTATCGTTATGTGGTTTACTTATCTGCCGACAAAGAAAATGTTATGTAATTTTTTTTATAAGTAAGCAATTCGTTCATTTCTACGCATTTAATTTATTTTGATGATGTAGTATAAATAAATATTTTCTATAATTTTATTATTTTTTATTAATTTCAAAATTAAAAATTGGAGATAAGGAATACCAAAACGTTTTATTTCCAAATATTTATACGAGAAATATTATATTAAAGAAACAATTAAATTGTTATCGTTGGGAAATTGTTGTCGTAGAATATAGAATAATAAGGTTATGGTTAAGAAGAAATAACAGAAATAAACAGCAAAACAGGTTCTTGGAAATAAATCGTATTATCATATCGTACTTCTGAAATACACGTTTGTTAGGGGCAGTTGATGGTTATATGTCCCGTAAGGAAAAAAAAAAAGAGGAAAAGAAACAGTATGTGACGGTTTGTTTTCATTGGTTCATAAAATCAGCATCTAGGAAGATTTCGAGATTTCCTCCCTCCAAGATTCATCAGTAAGGTTTTTGGCATCATCACCAGTATGTGGGACAGAGATTGTTCTCTCACTCACTGTTACTTATCCGTCGCTGACATGTAGTCGGCAACATTTCCCTCCTGAAGACAATAATATTATCCGATACTTGATTTTCATTGAGAAAGCGTGACAGTGAGACTTCGTCGTAGTGGCTTGAAGATACCCAGTGCACCCCTATATACACACGCGAATAGGTGTGCATGTGTGCGTATACACAAGCGTATAATTACAGATATATGCACATAAATTCCAACAATAATTAAATTTAATTATAATTCTAACTCCTGTCTATATCTCTGAAATGAGGTGTTATGATTACATGCATTATTTACATTATTCCTTGAGGACACTTGGCCTATTGGATAAGAGCGTTCGTTAGATCCAGTGACTAGACCCAAAGAGTTGTGAGTTCAATACCAGGCTACAGCAGTGGTGAACCAAAAAACTTAGAGAGTTGAGAAATAAATGAGACATCCGGAAGAGGAACTAGAACAATCTACCCTGGTGGACGAAATAAAGGACTCGGTTCAAAATTCCAATCACCTGAAGAAGGCTGGAGGTTACAACAGTCGAAACATTGTGAATATGGCAATGAAGATGAGGATAACAATCCGAATAATGTAAATAATGCAAGTAATCATAATACCTCATCTCAGAGAAGTTATAGACAAAGATATAGAGAGATATAGACATAAAGACTGGAGCGTACAACGGCCGAAACGTTGAGAATATGGCAATTAAGATAAGGATAACAGTCCGAATAATGTAAATAATGCAAGTAATCATAATACCTCATCTCAGAGATATAGACAGATAGAGAGAGACATAGACAAAAAAGCTGGAGCGTACAACGACCGAAACGTTGTTAATATGTCAATGAAGATGAGGATAACAGTTCGAATAATGTAAATAATGTAAGTAATCATAATACCTCATCTCGGAGATATAGACAGGGATATAGAGAGACATAGACATAAAAGCCGGAGCGTAGAACGGCCGAAACGTTGTTAATATGGCAATGAAGATGAGGATAACAGTCCGAATAATGTAAATAATGCAAAAAACCTACCTCCTACAATTATGATATCACCAAACCCAATTAAAAAACGAAATAATAGTCCAGTGAACATATATAAATATCAAATTTCCAATTCATTGTATATTTCTGATCTACTTATTTTAGAATAGATTAATGTCATAAAATGTCATAATTCTCCTGTGAGTTCTAAATTTAGTGTACAATATGAGTCACGAATAAAAATCATTGTACCGGGGACGCCGCTCTAAGGCGCATTTGAGAGGTAGAACCACAAATCCAACCCAAGGTCTGCCAAACTCCAACTACGTGAATTCAAGCCTATTCCTAATGATCGGTTCAAGGGTATAAAAAGTGTAGTAACTGTTCTCTCCTCATTTAAGTTGGGAGAAGGCCCTCTGTCCTGTGGATTCCGACACTGCGACAGCCCTTCCCTTATTGCACTAAGAGAGATGGAGGTCAGTGTAATATCGACGCCAGCGTGACATTGGCCGCGGCCGCTCGTTTAGACCCACATGTACGCATATGGGCATCCCATGTAAAATGACCTTGCGTCACATCCAGTCTTAATTGGGAGGTCAGGTAGATATCGCTTCCATCTTCCAAATGTTTTTTTTTTAAATCATTTCACCCCAAACAAGGTGGGAATGCCATTGGTACGTAGGGGGTTACAGGGAGTGAAACTGAGAAAAAAGACTGAGTATATAGAGGAAAGGACAAAAGATGAACGGGATTCATGATGGCGATCGAGGTTGCATTTAAATTTTTTAAGATTGTAGTTATCGGAGAAGCAAGTAAGCGTAATGGAGTTCCACAGGCGGGAAGTGCAAGGAAAGAAACCTTTAGAGTAGAAATGGCAGCGGCATTCAGCTATTTCAACAATAAAATGGTGGGACTTATAGGATAATTTAGGAGCACACTTAAATTCATGTAGTCGAGGCACCAGGGGAAAGAAATTTCGCCGGGGCAGTTGCCATGAAAATATTTGTAGAAAAGACAGAGGGAAGCCACGTTACGTTGGTGATGAAGTGATTGAAGTCAAGATACCAAGTCAGAGTGAGTCTACTGTGAAAACCAGCTTTCAAATTATTTTTCTTCTGGCTGGACTTGAACACAGCTCACTGATTTCGGCGAGAAATCCGCTAGCCACTTATTCATTATCGGAGGTCATTTGTAAATTAGTTTTCTTCCATTTAAACTCACTTCCAACTGACTGAGAAAATCTAAATGCAAAATTGTTTCCAAAATTATCTCCCTTTATTTATTCCAAAATGGCGATGGTGATCCTCATGTTGATCAGGTCGAAAAAAAAAAAAAAGAAAAAAAAAAAGAAAAGAAAAAAAAAACAAGCCTGTATTTCTAAAAAAATGAACTAAAGTGGTATGAACGTCATTCTCAAATCGCCCTAATTGAAAGATGGGAAAATATCTACTTCTGTTTCTTTAAAAATACTTTAATAACTTTCGGAAAATCTACAAAAAATGAAAAAATAAGTCCTAAAAAGATTTTTCCAACAAGGAAGAAAGAAATTTGAAAGAAACATATAAATAAAACGGCGCCATAGAAGAAATGAATATATATATATATATTTGCTTTTGAACTAATTCGAAAGCTGTCGTTTAGCAAAATAAGTCTTGCGTATATTGATGTAAATAGAAATCGGTATAAAGTCTTGTATACTTACATCTATTTATCAAATGCATAATATAGCTTGAAACAAGCGTGAATGTTTGCATGAGTTATTTTGCATAGGTTGGGCATAAGGACATAGATATCGAGCATTGGGTAAAGATCGAAAACACTACTAACAATGTACAGGTCTAGTTTGCTGATTATTAAACCACTGTGCCCATTTGGCAATTATTTCGTTCCCCTTTATTTTGACACAAGGCCACGAGTTTCGGGCATTCAGACATGATAGACCTCACTACGTAGCAATTTTCTAATCATTTAACTACGACCAGGACCGCTCGACTCTTGTATTAGGACGAAACGATATTTACCTCTGTTTATAAAGATTACGCAAAACGGATTCGGGGATCACTGAAGGCTTCTTGCTTGGATTACATTTTAAGCTTAACACTATGAAATTTTCTTCTTTGCGTCACTTTAAATCATAAGTTGGGCTACAAATGAGAAAGAATTCAGTGCAAAAACCAATTCGATATTTGTAACCCTAAATGGCGACCATGAGCTCGAATAAATTCTAAGCAAGCGTGTCATGAATAAACATTTAAATAAGGCAAACTTTCCCTTTTTCTACACCTAGACTGGTTGCCAACAAAGGCTTGGAGAGTCCAGCCTTCCCTGATATTAACCTCTAGCTGAGAAATGATATGGATTTAATCTTTTCCAAGACTATTCCACTCTCTAAATAAACAACTGTTACCCAAACAGCTATTAATAACATTGTTACTTTCCAGGTAAACTTTAAAGAAAACTTCAAATGTAACTAGTAGGAACTTTTCTTGAAAAGGGACAGAATTTGGCATTATCAGGTACTTGCAGAAAAAGGGTTTAACTCCCAAGGACATTCATACTGATATGCTTTCTACATTAGTGGATGATGATCCAGTTTCATCAACAGTGCAATAGGGGGGAGATGAATTTAGGAGGGGAAGAGAGAATCTTCAAGATGATCCAAGTCTGGACGTCCTGCAACTTCCACCCCCGAGGAAAATATTATTCGTGTTCACCACATGATGATAGATGACAGGCGATTGACTATAAATCAAATAGCCTATGTTATTAGCATATCCCGTCAGAGAGTTGAGAATATTCTGCACAATGAACTTGGCATGACGAAGGTTTCTGCTCCGTGGGTGCCACGTCTTTTGACATCTGATCAAAAGCGCACCAGGCTGATGACATCATAAGAAAATCATACATTTTTTTAGGCAGATCCAGCTGGTTTCCTTGAACGCTTTCTAATCCAGAATCAGTGTTTGGTTGGGTTCATCACCTTGAGCCAGAGACAATCCATACAGTAGAATCACCTCTCTTCATATGCTCCAAAGAAGGTAAAGATAGTTTCATCTGCAAGGAAGGTAATGGTCTAAGTTTTTTTGGGGAGACAAAAGGCATTATGTTTATTGACTGTTTTCAAAGGGGTCACACCATCAATGGAGAGGACTATGCCAAGTTGTTGAGGCAGTTATGAAAGATTATCAAACTCAAATGAAAATTGATTAATTACCTTCCTCGGGTGGTATTTTATTTCCTCTGTAGATGCAATAGAGGGTTCAGTCCGAAATTCCAATCACCTGAAGAAGGCCGGAGCGTACAACGGCCGAAACGTCATGAATATAGCAACAAAGATGAGGGCAACAGTCCGAACAATGTAAATAGTGTAATTAAAATACCCCACCTCAGAAATATAGACAGGTATATACATTACAGTCTACTACTGTTAATTTTTTAAACTGGTCCAAAAAGTAGAATATATATATATATATATCGCTAAAAGAAGATGAACAGGTTTTTTTATTAGAATTTCTATTATGACAAAAAAAAAAAATTAATTATTAAATTTTGCTCTCGTCAAAAAATCTTCCTTTATCCTTGATTATTGCAGGACAAATCTTTGGCATTCTTTGCAAAAGTTTCTCAAAGTATAAGCTTGATAATTGATCCCATTCTTTTTTCAATGACTAGGTCCCCAGGATAACAACGAAACGCTATGGTTCTATAGCATCAAGATGAGAATTTAAGAGATGAAAAAAAAAATTAAATGCATGAAACTTCTACGGGACGGAAACTGAAAGAAATTGGTATGAACACCACCCAGACCCGGTTACGGAGATAGGACCTGTTACAATTCTATGGGACTACACTATACACACTGACAGATCAATCAAAGCCAACCAACCAGACATTGTTATTAGAGACCGAAAACAAAAAAAGTGCCTCCTTATTGATATGCCAGTCCCTGTGGACTGCAATGTATCTTTGAAGATCTTCAAAAAGCTGTCAAAATACAAGGACCTTGAAATCGAAATCTCAAATATGGGCAACATGGGAACATTAACAATCCCCGTTGTAGTTGGAGCCCACGGATTGGTTGGAAAAGATTCCAGTAGACTAATTGAAGGGATTCCTGCTAGCCCATGCCTTAAAGAAATACAAAATTCCTCTCATGAGTACAGCCCACACCTTACAAAGGCCTTTATCTATGTAAAATATGTGTTTTTTTTAATTGCTCAGTGGAAAATGTCATGATTCTATTTGTGACCTTAAGTGTCTGGGCAGGACCCGGAAAGAAATGAGTACAAACCAGAAATCAAAGGAAATAATAATAATAATAATAATAATAATAATAATAATAATAATAATACTTAGAAACACTAACGGTAATTATGAAATATAGTATTAGGTTGGTGCAAAAATAATGACGTAATAATGTCGTTTTTTGACGTACTTTTAACGTCAAAAAACGACATTATTACGTCATTATTTTTGCACCAACCTAATATAAGTTTTGACAAAACGCCTTCTTTTAATTTCTAAAGTACCACAAAAGGGTTCGATTCTAGTCAAGACAGTTGTTTTAAAATAGTCTGTAATTTAGCTGAATATATTAGCAGAGCTAATCAGGATGTAATAACAAAAGTACGCAGGTAAGAAAGCTTTATTCATCTGAGAATACACGGTTCATGTATAGTGTCCTTTTATAGTCCCAGTAAACAGAAATAGCTCTAGGAGAGTAACAAAGAAGAGGAGACCACTCTTGATTATTCATAACACAGGGTTTGGAGACTAGGATTGATCAGCACATGCTCGTGTCGAGGGTAGTGGAAATTTGCACACGTTTCGGAATAATTCCAGTCTTGCTATTGCAAAGCACTTCAAAATTGTCTTTCATTAAGAATGAAAAGAGAAAACTTTATAAAAACAATAGAAAATCAAAATGTAAACAAACTGGGTGTATTTGCAATCTTCCTGTTTCAAATAAGATGTTTTTTTAAGCCCAGTAAAAGTCTCTGAAAATATTTAGTTGTGTATAATACGCCCCCAGCCCTATTGGCCTTTAATTTTTGTTCAAAATGTCTCCTATTACGCACGAGAAATTACGGTGAATAGATTTATTCGAGAACCGCCCCCGAAGTTTGGCCCGTGCTTTGGAGTAGTTTTGTTATGATCAGTTCTTCACGCATGGTTTCAAAATGTCACACAATCAACTCTTCCTGCGCCCAAGTTGTGCTGAAAGATCTGCGGAAAGAGACGTCGATGGAGTTATTTGCACAAACGTCGGGTGTGTCGGACAAAACGATGGAGTACTTTTGGTGGTGGGGGGTCTCGAAACCTCTGCTGACTGCTGAGGTCCGCTCACATGAAACGATTGCCGGTGTTGGTGGCGATTTTTGAAATAAATTAACTACGAGTTAATATAAATGGAAATCATAAACACAACATTAAAAGAAATATGCCGAACTGAGCGAGGATAGTGGTGACAAGCGATCATATTCAGTCACATCGGGAAAGAATGGTTTCGGGTCTTTGGTTGACTGTAATCGTCGCCACAATCTCCGCCTCCCCTAGTGGCAACACTCACGTACACACGCCACATCAGCTATACGTGTCCCGGGCATCCACTCACTTCATCATAATTTTTGTCATTATCAGGATTTGACCCTCGAACGACAGTCCTGGCTATGACGATAAACTACATCCGGCAGCAAGGCCTCGGAAGCGTAAAACTACATCTTAATTGCTGTTGTTCCCAGGTCAACCCTGACCCAGGATGGTAACACCTATCAGGGTCCCATCTTTGGGCAAATAGTGCCCCCACCCCCAGCCAAAAGTATAATACTATTAACGTATAAAAATACATATTTATAGTAAAAATACTAGCAATATATTTTTTTATAATTACTAGCAATATATTTTATAGCAAAATGACCAAGAATACATTTTTTGTTGTTGAAGTCATACAATTGCGTTTTATATATATATATATATATATATATATATATATATATATATATATATATATATATATATATACGATTTCGTCTAGCATAAAACAGACTGTCGCATCTAAGTGTTGACTTCAATGTTCACTTTTATATTTACACACGCTCTATCTCTGATATTGAGCACTTTATCCCATAAATATAGCACACCTTAATATATATATATATATATATATATATATATATATATATATGTGGCCTGACGATTGCATATAGCATGAAACAGACTGTCGCCTCTAAGTGTTGACTTCTATGTTCACTTTTATATTTACACACGCTCTATCTCTGATATTGAGCACTTTATTCCATAAATATAGCACATCTTAAGACTATATTTCTTTATATATATATATATATATATATATATATATATATATATATATATATATATATCCATAAAAGTTTGTTCAAAACATTTAGAGTTTGGTATTAAATAACGCATAGAAGTGTTGATATGCCGCTAACCAAAATCCATCAACCAGCGAAAGGCAGAGCCGTGAAAATTCCTCTTCAACTTTGTCATATTTTGTGTCACAGCTACCAGCAGACGACCCTGAAGTTCTGCATATGAAGTCAGTGATATTACATCAGCTTTCTACGTTTTGGTTTGTATTTTTTCTGAGATTCTTCAGTATTTCGCATCCCAAAATCTCAGGCTGTGGAGTCGCCCGGAGACGTCTTCTCCAAGTGATGCACAGTAATCTTTGGAAAACCTACAGAATGGTGACTACAGATAATTTCCAAAAAATAAAAAAAAATAAAAAAACATATAGGAAAATATCACAAATAACATTTACATTCTTTGTGTCAATTGGGAAAACTTTTCTTTCGAAATAGCAATACTGCTGGGGAGATGAAATCGCAATTCTCAGAGGAGAAACGTTCGTCGGTATTCTTTGGCATGCTTCCCAGGTGTGCAGAATAAATCTTCCTTGAAATTTTTTTCCCTTTTTCCAAGATAGATTATTGGAAATCATTTTGGCAGCTTGCTACTCGTTCAAATATTGATGACTCGTGGATCTGTTAATGTTAATTGACCTTGTTGATGGTCAAAATTCATCACCACTACACAAGCTGTACCTTGAAATATTCCGGACACACGAAAAGGCTGTTTCAAAGGTTTTGTCCATGACATGATTTCCGTCAAGAAGTGATCCCAGACGCGAGCTTTTAATATCTTGCACTGTCAATTTGTTTAATAATAACGAAAAATACTTCCCAAAATCCGACAATTATTTTAAGACATTTTTATAAAAAGAATGTATAAATATAAAAATGTCTTAAAATAATTGTCGGACTTTGTCCATTTCATAATGTGTGACGTCATTTGTTTACATTTGGATACGCCATGAGCAGATATGAATGTACGTGAGAGATTCATGGAAGATTAAAGTTTAAAGACAGTAAAATCGACCTTGCTAGCCGAACGCTCCTCTGTGGCCGAAACGGTTATGGCACGCCAGGCTTTATGACGGTTCCGTATAGGATACAGGTTCGATTCCTGTCGGAGGACGAAAATTTTATATGAAAATTTATCGGACATTCAGGCCGGTAAACGTTGTTTAATACTGTTTATTATAAAACAGAGCATTTACTTAAATATTTATATCTATTAAAAGAACGTATAAACATAAAAATGTCTTAAAAATAATTGTCGGACTCATTATTCATTATATATATATATATATAGTGATGCAGTCACAACTTCGATGGGCTGGTTATGTTACAAGGATGCGTGATGACGAAATAGCTAAGACACTAATCTACGCCCAGCTTGACAAAGGACTGTTGGACGGCCGTGACTCAGAAAAATACAAACCAAAAAGTAACCTCTTAGCTGTCAATGTACCTCATAGAAATAGCTGGAGATATTTGATTTTAAATTTACTTTTTATAATTAAATTTTAGATTCAATTTTGAAACATAGAAATTTCTGTCTCGCAATTGAAACATTTTAAAAAAGAATACACGCACAAACACACACACACACACACACACATATATATATATATATATATATATATATATATATATATATATATATATATATATTCGTCGTATGAGGATCCGACAACATCATTGTTTTTATGTTTGTGTCATAAGTGACACTTTAGTCCTATTCAGGATTTGCATACAAGACCACATATTGTACAACAGCGAGGATCTCGAAACATAGCTATAGGAATATTTGCTGACGCTTTTCGCATTTTTCTTTCGTCTCTTAGCCGGTCACCACGACTGATTTCAAAATTTCTGATACACTTTAGGACAAATATCTCCAGTTATTTCTATGAGGTACATTGACAGCTAAGAGGTTACTTTTTGGTTTGTATTTTTCTGAGTCACGGCCGTCCAACAGTCCTTTGTCCACTGTCAAGCTGGGCGTAGATTAGGGTCTTAGCTATTTTGTCATCACTCATCATTGTAATATAACCAGCCCATCGAAGTTGTGACTGCATCACTATATATATATATATATATATATATATATATATATATATATATATATATATATATATATTTAATAGGCCGATTAATAAAATTTGAGAAATAAAAAACGACAATATTGGCAATAAGTGTAATGATATTTGGCTAAACCGAAGGATGAAGAGAAAGATTTTAAAGTCGGAATTTTCGGACACGCCTGTTTCTTTTTCAACGATATATATATATATTTAATGATAATATCTGCCATCTTTCAGAACCTCTATTACTTTCAAAGATTTACATTCCTAAACAGAGATTTCAGTTTTAAGTTCAAATGTCAATGTACAATAGAAACTTGTAACAGACAATAATTCAAAATTCTTAGAAAATGAAGATAATACAGTAATACAAAATTTCTTAGATAGTAAAAAAGGAAAAACGGAGGTGGTATTTAGTGCAACGTACTTGTAAGTCGACAAAATTATTTTTGTAAACTCAAAACTCTTGTTGCAGGCGGTACGTTGGGTCCCAGATATTGAATGACAGGAGACAACAACAAACAAAGCGAAGACTTGAATAAAATAGTTTATTTTTGTTAAAGAAAATAGATCAACAAAAATATCTCTGCAAGTTCATGTAAAGGGTGAGAAGAACGTTGTTCTGAAAAAAATAGTTTATCATTAATGCTGTCGAGAATGGTTGGAACAGCGGCCGATGGCGAGCTGGGGATGATGATGGTTGGTTGGCCAGCTAGCTGATGGTAGGAGCCATACGCCGGCTGTCATCTACTGGAATATATACTACTCTTTGATCCTGGTCACCAGGTCGCAAAAGGGACTTTATCGGTACTGCTGTCGAGGATGGTTGGAGCAGCGGCCGATGGCGAGCTGGGGATGATGATGGTTGGTTTGGCTAGCTAGCTGATGGTAGGAGCCATACACCGGCTGTCATCTACTGGAATATATACTTCTCTTTGATCTTGGTCACCAGATCACAAAACGGTCTTTATCATTACTTTGAGGCCTTTTTATGTCCTGGATCGTTAGTTAAGCTTTGTTTTGTTGTTTGGTTTTAAAATATATGGGAGTGTCGACAGGAGACGACACTCTCGTGTAAGATTTCACATGTGTTTTTTTTTTTTAAATTTTAGGCTCCTTTTTAGAAAATCTGTACTCATTCATTAACTGCCAATTTCTGTGATGGGTCTCTATTCTATCGATTATAGAGAAACAATTAAAATTACAACTTCTCTTCGCACTGATCGTTATTTGACAGATATTTGAAAATTAAGGAATTTTAAAGAACTATTTTGAATTATTGAATTATCTTCACAAAAATTTTGATTTGCTGCCGTTACAAGTGTGCATTTTACTGTAGCATTTGAACTAAAAAAAATAAATTAATATATATCTTTTGCTTGATGAAAGAAATAGAGGTACCGAAACATATACTAACATTCATTCAGTCAGTTATGCGACATGCGTGACACACGCTTAGGCAATCATGTACCTTTCCATACATGACTGATTAGGCAACTTTTTCACGCAGTAGGTTGCCATTTCTTTCTGCGGTAGACCAGTTGACATCCAAGGTTGTAGAACTTGGTCTGTTTACCCATAGCTGGTGGTGGGGGTAGAAGATTGATATCTTTCGCAAGGGTATTAGCATATAAGTGAATGTAATGGATTCGACTAGAATTCGAACTCGGCTCTCCGAGTCCTCAATCCGAGCCGCTATCTATTACTCCACCGTGCAATCTTGTTTCCAATTATATTGTGACGATCGGATGGTTCAGTAATTTTTGACTTCAAATAACAAAGAATATGATTCTAATATGAAAACGATATTAGATCAACGAAAATATTAAAGTTCTTCAGTCAACTTCATAAAATAATGAGCTGTAAGTTAATAGGCTTGAAATGGCCGGATGCTGCATGTATTATTTGAGTGAGATTCGAGAAACTGAAGCAACATACTCTTGCCCGAATAAGATATTAATTTCTTTCAAAAATTTTATATATTTGAGAAAAAATTGATTCGGATGCCTCTATCCAATTTAATGAACAACTGCACTCAGATTTTGTAGTCATTTACGCAAATATGGCTACGAAAGTGTATCCTAATTCTGTACCTCTGTCATATAAATCAGGTAAAAAGCAAAAGTGTTTTTAAATTCTAAATAAATTTCAATGTCATTCTAATGAGATGTTTTTGTTTTAGTCTTCATTGACTGTTTTTAGTGTTCTATATCTATATTTATTGAGAATTATATTTTGATTCCTATTTTTTTTAATCATTTTACCCCAAGCAAGGCGGAAATATCACTAGTATGCAGTGGGGGAGATACAAGGAAAGAAAGAGGAGCTAAAAGACTGAGTATAGGGTGGAATGAGGAAAGGACAACAGATGAACGGGATTCAAGAAGATGGAAGATAGCGATGGACGTTGCGTTTAAATTTTTGAAGTTTGTAGTTATCAGGGACGCAAGTAAGCTTAAAGGAGTTCCACGGGTGGGAAGTGCGAGAAAAGAAGATACTGTTGGAGTAGAAGTGGCGGTTGTATTTCACTATCTTTTGCAGCAATATTTACGTAAACGTCTACAAAGGCAGGTTTCAGTTTTGAATTTTACTTATAAACTGAGCTCCCACTTTAGCGCATGTAGTGAAGGAAACGCATGTGACCCCTCTCTTGAACTATTTGACTATAAAAGAACTGGTCACTTTTAGAGGAAAATTGACGAATTGGTAAAACAAAAAATAATAATTCCAGAACATTGTTGAGATTTTACAACGAAAAGAGTTGAGAAAAGATTCGTTCCTGGGAACATTGCACACAATTACTGCCTATCACACATAGTAAGGCTAACCTAAATATTTTGGTAGTATATCAAAGTACAGCATGCCACTTGACAACAGAATTTAATTTAAACAACTGCAGTTGCGGGCAACGACAGTTGTCTCCCCCTCGAACGACTCGACTATAAAAGAAATTGTCGAACCTCACCGACGGACAGCAGTCAAATTGCATTCAATAAACTTTTGCTACACGTTTAAAAATGTTCGTTTGGTCTGGTGATCCTGCTATACCTTTAAAAAAATTTTTGCAGAGCCATTCCACTGGATCCCACTTTTTTGTTAAGTATTAAAATTTTCCGAATTAAATGAATGTCATGTTCAGACAAAAGAAAACAAACGACATTAGAAAAATGCATTTGCATCAAAGAGGATATAACTTTATTTAGCAAGGATTTAACCAATAATTGCATATGGCCTGATGGGTATCGGAGTTAGTTGCATATTTCTTAACAACACTAGTAATTTGGGTTCGAATCCGGGGATTAAAAAAATATTATCAAGTACCAATATTTCACCATCTCATTGATCGTATTTTTACTTTCTTCCAGACTTAGTTAACAGAATGAACATATCTTTTTGTCTAAAGAAGTTGTTCTCAGAGAATTTACTCTCCTTGTGATTACTCCAACTCAATTCTTCCGCCATTTTGAATAGTCACCTAGTCATTTTTTTCTCTATAATAATTTATATTTTTAAAAAAAATCATTTCACTCCCAGCGAGGCTATAAAACCACGAAGACACTGTGTTACTGAGCGTCAGAGAGTATGTGAAAAAAAAAGAAAAGAAAAAAGACAAAGAGAAATGCTATTAAAGAGAAAAGAATAATAAAATAACAAGAATTAAGAAAACAGAACATAATAATTGACATTGTATTTAAATTTTTGAAGATCAAAGTTGACTGGAATCCGGACGAGAGTTCCACAAACGAGAAATGCGAAAGAAGAAACTCTTAGAATAGAACTTACGGTTACATCTAGCCATTTCAGCTGCAAAATGATGAGACCTAGCTGCCAATCTAGTACTGCGCTTACATTCTAGCGCTCAATGT
>OZ010610.1:26986820-27061820 GCA_963932145.1 Acanthosepion lycidas
TTCCTGTCTATATCTCTGAGATGAGGTATTATGATTACTTGTATTATTTACATTATTCGGACTATTATCCTCATCTTCATTGCCATATTCTCAACGTTTCGGCCGTTGTACGCTCCGGCCTTTATGTCTATGTCTCCCTATATATCTGTCTATATCTCTGAGATAAGGTATATCTGTCTATATCTGTCTATATCTCTGAGATGATGTATTATGATTACTTGCATTATTTACATTATTCTAATTATTATCCTCATCTTCATTGCCATATTCTCAACGTTTCGCCCGTTGTACGCTCCGGACTTTATGTCTATGTCTCTCTATATCTCCCACCCTCATTTGTAGCATTTAATCCCTTCTAGATTATCACGTATTTTGGCCTGTTCTCTAATTCA
This sequence comes from Acanthosepion lycidas, assembly GCA_963932145.1. Taxonomy (NCBI): domain Eukaryota; kingdom Metazoa; phylum Mollusca; class Cephalopoda; order Sepiida; family Sepiidae; genus Acanthosepion; species Acanthosepion lycidas. Next base: position 26,987,213 of record OZ010610.1, read on the forward strand.
TGTTGATCTCTTTACATCACTTCGTGTTATCTCTAACATTTCTCTTTCATTAATCTTTGTATATGACCGTGTTTGTTTTCAAGCAATTTTGTTAATGTCCTTGTTTTGCCCTCAAAGTCCCTCATAGCTGGAATTTCTACATTCATTATACATCATTTGTGTTTTAAGCCGCCATTGACAAAGGGGCGTGGCTCATTGTACCTCTATTTTATTAAATATTTTCTAATGAGTCATTATATCGTTTTATTTTATTTGCTGGATTTCTTTAATGATAGCTTCTTCTTCACCTATTACTACTGCTATGTTTTCTTTCTTTTTCTACGCCTACTTTTTCTTTCTTTCTTCTTCTTCTTCTTCTTCGACCTTTTCTTTTTCTTCTTCTACTACTACTTTTTCTTTCTTTTTATTCTTCGAAGAATACTTCTTTTTATTTCTTATTAATCTTCGTATTTTTCTTCTACTACTACTACTACTACTACTTCTTTTCCATTTTCTTCGCCTTTTTTTTCTTTTACTACTTTTTTCCTTTTCCTTTCTCCTGTTTCTTCTACTACTTTTTCTTTTTCTTCTTCTACTATTTCTTTCTTTCTTTCTTTCTTTCTTTCTTTCTTTCTTCTTCTTCTTTTTCTTCTTCTTCTTCTTCTTCTTCTCCCACTATGTTTTCTTTCTCCTTCTTCTACTACCTTTTCTTCCTTTCTCTTTTTCCTTTCTTTTGCGACTACTACTACTACTTCTTTTCCTTGTATTGCATTTCTTTCTTCTCTACTACTACTTCTACTTCTATTTCTTTCTTCTTTCTGTCTTTTTTCGTTTATAACTACTACTTTTTTAAAAATATTTTTATGTAAAATTAACAGTGACTGAGAAAACACTTTGTGTCCAGAAAAGAAATCGATCGTACGATCGTAGGAAAAATTTAATAAAAATGTTGATCGCCGTACCTTGTCAGCCGTTTTCAATGAAAATGTATATATATATATATATATATATATATATATATATATATATATATATATATATATATATACACTGAGGATGCGATGGGTAAATTGTCGCAATATCATGCAAATCTTTTCGAATCCTCTGCACTGAAATGTTCGTATTAGAACTTTCGGCGTGAATGCCAAGCAAATCATGTCGTTTCCAAATTTCTGGCAGAGTGAAATGCTTTTTTTGTCACAGACGATACCCAACTGAACCAACGATATTGTGAAGTCGACAAAATAAAAAACAAACAGCGCGCATGCGCGAAGTAAATAAAAATATAAAATTGCGACAATTTACCCATCGCTTCCTCAGTGTGTATAGATGTATATATACATTTTTATTGAAAACGGCTGACAAGGTACGGCGTTCAACATTTTTATTAGCTATGAATTAGAGAACAGGCCAACATAAGTGATAATCTAGAAGGGATTAAATGCTACAAATGAGGGTGGAAAATATAGAGAGACATAGACATAAAGGCCGGAGCGTACAACGGGCGAAACGTTGAGAATATGGCAATGCAGATGAGGATAATAATTAGAATAATGTAAATAATGCAAGTAATCAAAATACCTCATCTCAGAGATATAGACAGATATATAGGGAGATATAGACATAAATGCCGGAGCCTTACAACGGCCGAAACGTTGAGAATATGGCAATGAAGATGAGGATAATAGTCCGAATAATGTAAATAATGCAAGTAATCATAATACATCATCTCAGAGATATAGACAGATATATAGAGAGACATAGACATAAAGGCCGGAGCGTACAACGGCCGAAACGTTGTGAATATGGCAATGAAGATGAGGATAATAGTCCGAATAATGTAAATAATGCAAGTAATCATAATACATCATCTCAGAGATCTAGAGAGACATAGACATAAAGGCCAGGGTGTACAATGGCCAAAATCTTCTGAATATGCAATATAGATGACTATAACAGTCCGAATAATTTAAATAATATAAGTAATCATAATGCTTCATTTTATAGATATAAATAGACTTTTAATTAGTCAGACATTGGAAAGACCGTTTTTCTGACTGTAGGCGGGAGTGCTACAGGGAAAATAACTGAGAGATCCGGAAGACGCATGACACATGGAACTAGAACAATCTATTCCGGTAGTCGAAATAAGGGGTTCTGTTCGAAATTTCAATCACCTGAGGATGGCCGGAGCGTACCGCGGCCGAAACGCTGTGAATATGGCAATGGAGATCAGGATAAAATTCCGAATAATGTAAATAATGCAAGATTTGATTTTTTCCTTCAATATCTGTGGTAATTTATTCTGTCATGCAACATAATCCCCCCAAAAATGACTGATTGCATTCCGCTGAGCAACAATACAGTATCAAGACGCATCAATGAAATTGCAGGGCATATTGAAAATCAACTAGCTGCATTTTTGCAAGTAACAGATTCATGAAACCCTTTTATCTAATAATCAAGCCATTCATATTGTGTATGCTAGGTTTTTCGATGATAGAAATGAACTCAGACAGGAAATGCTTTTTGCTCGTAGTCTTGTGACAGATTCTAAAGAAGTAACAATTTTTAAGGAAAAATCAAACTATTTCCAATGATGTTGTTGCTGCTGCTATTGGAGGAAGATAGAGGGTCTTTATAGAATTTTTAAAAGAGACTTTCCCATCGCGAATATTTAGTTTCACAAAATTGGGGTGGACGTTTGAAAAAATATTCTTGATCATGTAATAAAAGGTGTCAACCGTATCAAGTCAAATCCACTCGAAGATCGTTTTTTTCATCAACTTTGTGCTGACAATGAAATGTTTAAAAACTTAATTTTGCATACAGAGATTACATGCAATATTTACATTATTCGGACTATTGCGCTCAGCTTTGTCGCCACATTTATCACAATGTTTCGGCCGCCCTTCTTCAGGTGGTTGGAATGTCGAACTGAACCCTTTATTTCACTCACTGGGGTAGACTGTTCTAGTTCCACGTGCCATGTTTAATGGATGTCAGTTATGCAATGCTAACAGCAAAAATTGTAATATGAGCACTGGTAAAAACATGATATGCTAACAGCAAAAATTGTAATATGAGCACTGGTAAAAAAACATTAAAAGACATTAGGTTTATAATACCCAGAAATTCATACACAGATGTCCTCAAGGACACAGGGCACAGTGAATAAAGGCGTTTGTTAGATCCAGTGACAGGACCCAAAGAGTATGAGTTTATTACCCAGTTAAAACAGGAGGTAACTGATAACTGACATCTATTAAATATGGAACATAGAACTAGAACAGTCTACCCCAGTGAACGAAATAAAGGGTTCATTTCGACATTCCAATCACATGAAGAAGGCCGAAACGTTGTGATAATTATGACGACAAAGATGAGGAAAATAGTCCGCATAATGTAAATAATGTACATAATACCTCTTCTTAGAAATATAGACAGATATTGAACGGCCGAATCGTTATAATAAATATGGCGACAAAGATGAGGACAATAGTCCGAATAATGTACATAATACCGCATTTCAGAAATATAGACAGATACTGAAGGGCTGAAACGTTTTAATAAATATGGCGACAAAGATGAGGACAATAGTCCGAATAATGTAAATAATGTACATAATACATCATCTCAAAAATACGGACATAGATTAGATGGTTTTCTAAAGGTAATTGTCTGGGTCGTTTTGTTGAACTATGGCAAAGTGTTGAATTATTTTTGAATGGCACGGAGCTTGGAGAAGAAATCGGGCTGCTAAATCCGACATTTCCTACCTTTCAGATATTTTTGAGAAACTAAATATGCTGAACAAGCAGCAGAAAGAAAAAAAAAACAATGCAATTATTTGAAATTGCAGAGGGAATCGGTGCTTTTCTTGGAAAACTTCGTTTTTTAATATTTTATATCGGGTGTAAGGAATCTTGTCACTCATGAAGAGCTGCATGAAGATAATATTTTAATTTACATCGACCATTTGAAAAAAAAATGTATGTTGATATAGAAATAAGGTTCAAAGATCTCCTAGAAATGAAAATTCCAAGTTGGGTGGTAGATCGATTCTGAGACAAATGCAGCTGAAAGAAAACTTGATTGGGTTGCAGAATAACCAAACTGCTAGAACCACATCTAAACATGGACTCCAGAAATTTTGAACATCTAATTAAATTTCAGTTAATTTTCCATTGTTATGGAAGAAAATGATTGCCTTTCCAATAACTTACTTCGTAGAATCAGGATTGAGAAGAGGGTCTGAAGTTCCACCAAAAGCTGGAAACCGCTTAGAAATCCTAAGAGAGTATCCAAGCATGTCTTCATGGCATCATGACCAAAGATCTCATTGATTAAAATGTATTTGAAATCAATTTTATTTTTTATAGTTATTCTTATTTTGAAAGTGGTTTTATATTTTGAAGCTAAACAATTCTTTTCTTAATGTTTTATTTTTATTGCTTTTGATATAATAGAATATGCATACACCTGTGTTCCCCTCACTGGATTATGATTGTCTGGTGCCCGTCATAAAAACAGACGGACGTGTAAGTACGACAGAGTTTAAGTCTATGACGACGCCCCTTGGACTACGCCATTAGCTATCCCATGCGTCTACACCTATTACCTGCGACTACGACGAGTGCCAGTCGATTACTGCTACCATATTCTACTTGGTTATAGTAGCCAAAACCACTTAGCTACTTCGATCAAATATATCCCTTTCCGGGACATATCAGATTTGTACCATAAATAGAAAAAATGTAAAAATTAATATTAATAATAAAAGTTCCTTTCATTTGAGATGCAAAATATTTTAGATGCTTGTGAAAGTGTGTGTCCAATAAATAGACATAGTTGTATCTTTATTCGGTATATTCGATGTAAAATGGAAGTAAATTTTACACTATAATGATTTCCTGGGCCACAGAAAAATTAAGGGTTCAAAGTAGGCCATGAGCTCAAAAAGTTTGGGAACCACTGCTCTTTTGTTTTTGTTTTTTTTACCACACCCTTCTTTGTGTTTGTTTTGACATCCATATTCTCAAACTAGTCAAAGAGGTTACTCGCTGTTCTCGCTTCTTCCCTTGCCTTCAGTATTTCCTGTGAGTGTCAAATTCTTCAGACCTTCGTAAGGTCTCTCAGAAATTTCAACTGTCTCTGCTTGCAAGTATTAGTTTTCTTGTACTTCTTATTTCTCTTAAAATTCTCCCATTGCTCATGTGTTCTCTCTATAGTATTCTCGGCACTTAAAAAGCATATCTGCCGCTTCAAGTCTCGTCTTCATCTGTGAAGAAATTGTTCAGCATATAAAATATTAGATATTATACAGCATTCAGCACTCAATTCTTTGTTTCTAAAGTCGTTTTCTTGTCTTTATGACTCACGGCCGTATTACGTTGAAACAATTCGTACAATCACCGAAGTTAACCAAAGTCGAGTGTGGTCAGTATTTAGATGGGTCACCCTTTTCGGAATACGATGTAAGTTTTGATGTACGCGTTGTGTAATGAGTAAAGGCTCGAAATTGAAAACAGTAGTGCAAATCGCGTAAGTTGTAATCATTTTGGCGCATAGATTCACGTGAATCCACCTCTCCTCCTCCCAGCTATGGGTTAATTATTATCAGTAAATTCTTATCATCAAAAGATTCTCACAATCTAAAAATCTTTTCACGCTTTAAATAAACTATAAAAGGTAGATAAACTGGAAAAAAACAAACAAATTCGTTTTAATATTTTACTTAATTTCTGAAAAGTTATCTTTCTATTCTAAAGACACTTCCGGTTTATTTGTCATGCACTTCACGTTTGTTAACAACACGTCATAGTTTAATTTCTGTTAACAAATTTAGATTATGGCATAAAGTACTTAATAAAAAAAATGGCTGAATTCATTAGTAATGCTTAAGATTAGTTTATTTGTTAAGAATGGCACAGTGACGACGCCATATACATTTATATATAACTTGGCCCGTGTTCATTGTTTGAACAAAATCCAATAAACTCATATATGTTTACAGCTTTATTTTTCGTTGATTTTCTTTAACGGCATATCAAAACCTCTATGGGTTATTTAATGCCTAAATCTAAATATTTTGGACACAATTTTATGGTTTTAAGTAAATGTATTTTGAATAGAATTGTATGCCTCCAACTACAGATAAAATATATTTTTGCTGGTCATGTTGCTTTAAAAATGTATTATTGTATATTTTACTATAAAATGTATTGTTGCGAATTTTACTATGAAGTGTATTGTTGCTAATTTTACTATAAGTAGGTATTGTTGCTAAATTTCTATTTAATGGCTAAATTTAATTTTCTTGAGAGTTTTGAAGTAATAATTTTATATATGTCATTCTGCTTTCACAATTGAATACATGGTAGATGATACTCAGCTTTTGTGTATATACATGTTTGTGTGGACATAATTACTAGAGGTGGTGGTATGTATGTTTTATGTTGTAGTTTTTTTCAAGTTATATTTTGGAATACAGTTTGATTTCTTTAAGAAATTGTAGAATATTCTAGTGAGGTCATGAAAGAGTTTCTTCGTGTTGGTTGTTTGGTTCATTGATTTTGTTTAGTGGTATATCAACATTTATGGGTTATTTAATGTCATTTTTCTATAAAAATGTATTGTTGGTCAGTCAACTATAAATCATTATTGTTGGTCAATTATTAGGTTGGTGCAAAAATAATGACGTAATAATGTCGTTTTTTAACGTATTCTTTAACGTCAAAAAACGATATTATTGCTTCATTATTTTTGCACCAACCTAATATATACATGGAAGATGGTACGTTTGATGGTACGTTTAATTGTAGGATATTATATGGATTACTGTCATGAAAGACTTCTTTCATCTTGGTTAGTTGGTCAATTTTGTTTAACGACATATCAACCTCTATGGGTTATTTAATGCCGAAATCTAAATATTTTGAACACAATTTTATTGCTTCAACTAAATATGTTTTGAACGCAACTGTATGCCCTAATAATGTTTCATAATGTTTTATTTTTGTTTGGGGGTTCAATATTTGCCTCTAGCTGGGACTCTGACAGATGCTATCACTCCGGGTAAGGGTGGAACTGGCAACAACAGCAATTAAGAGGGGTTTACACTCTCCTCAAAATCCCCAATCTCTCGTTCAGAGACTTGGCTGATGGATGTAGTTTATCGTCATATCCAGGACTGTTTACAGTTTTAAAAAAACTTCATGTTACGTCTTGAGCAAGTAAACCTGGCGGTGCACATCTCTCACCTGGTCAGACCACAGTGAACTTCCTCCAACTTGAAGGAAGGTCGGTTTTGATACTGTTGGGCGATCTCACGTGCTAAACTTTGGCATCTCATTTTCATAAGAAGAAATATAACTGACTTTTTTTTTTAATTACTAATACAAAACTGCTTACCATTCAATAATTTCTTTCTTTCAGACTATTATCTTTATCCTTGTTGTTTGCATCACAATATTTCCTATTTGGATTCAAAAGGGGCCCTTAAATGAGAACACTGCATCGTCTCGAAACTGCTTACATATATAATATATTCAATAAATATTTTCTGAAATTGACAAACAATGAGTTATTAACATCTCTTACCACACAAGAAATCATAGCCTTATTAAATATCACGTCAGTGTTGCATTTCAGGTTTTTAGTCATGTGTACTCAGCATACGTAAAGACATTATTTTAGAAGCATGTGCTTTTGTTCCCTAGCGACAATTCTCCCTTCTTTTCTTTTTCTGGTTTTGGGCGTCTTCGACAATGAAATAAGAGAATTGCAAAGTTGCCAAAATATGTCTGAGATTCAGTGAAAACATATTTGTTTGAAACATTTAACTATATGCCACGCCCGTTGAGAAATGGGGTACACGGCAAAAGTAAAACAGGTACTTGTTACAACTACTGATTCAACTGATTGTGTGATATAATACCAGTTCTCCTATATGCCAGTGAATGCTGAATAATCTCCTCGCAGATGAAGAAGACACTTGAAGCATAACAGAAATGTGGTTCTACAGAAGGATACTGAGAATAAAATGAACCGAACATAGACGAAGATTTAGAGAAAATGGAAACAAAAAGGACACTTATAATTAACACCAGGAAGAGACATGAAATTTGGACAAGAGGGTTTGGATATTTTGATACTCACAAGACAGATTGAAAGCAAGATGGACAGAGGAAAACAACGTATAACCTACCTAGCGAGCATTGAGTGAATGTTAGTGAAAGGTTTAGGATAGACACAAAAGATAAAATTTATTAAGAGCTACAAGGGTATGAATTTAAGGAGAGACATGATCACGAACTTCCTGAAAGGACACTTCACATCGAAGAAGAATAGACAGAGATGTAACTACTGAATTAAATAAAATGGCGGACCCCATTTCTCTTCAGGTCAAAACACAGCCGATATCCTCCAAACTGAAGGTTCGCCTTGTTCTCAAAAACGTGAACCTTGGTCGTTGATGCTTGATTATTTACAGGCAGAAACCTATTTGATGTATTTTTTCTGAATTACTAATAGAAAACTATTTATTATTCTGTAACCTATCTTAGTATCCCTATCTTTTTTGTTTGCATTACACTATTCGAAAAATAAATCCTTAAATAGGAGACAGTAGGTCGTCTTAAAAAAGCTGACATATCTTTGTTAATTGATTGCTAATCAGAGAGCATTGTAATCCATTTTGAGAGCCTTTCGATTTCAATCGATGTTTATTGCTTTTTCTACTGATAACATTTTGATTTCCTATTCGTGTTTCGTTCGGTTTGTTTCTCTTCCAATTTTATCTACATTTTGTAATACAAAATTATTATATGAGATTTGTTTTGACTTTCTCTTGTAATAAAGTTCAGTCACGCTCCACTTCGCATCAGTTCCCAAAATCTATCCAGCGTCTATCTTTCAATTATGTGTGTGTGGATAATTGAATATAACATCGACCTCATGTATATATATTCTTACTTTATCGACCTCCTGTATGTAGATATTCCTACTTTAATTCTATCTATCTATCTATCTATCTATCTATCTATCTATCTCTTTCATATTGTATCTATCATTTTCTCGATTCATATCTATCTATCTATCTATCTATTTATCTATGGATATATATATATATATATATATATATATATATATATATATATATATATCAGTTTGTTTACATGTCTTTACATGTCCATTTCAGTCTAATCATATTTGGATTATTCATTATCTATCTATCTATCTATCTATCTATCTATCTATCTGTCTATCTATTTTCAAACTGATAATATCTCGGTCGGTTCCTATCTATCTATCTATCTATCTATCTATCTCTTTCATATTGTATCTATCATTTTCTCGATTCATATCTATCTATCTATCTATCTATTTATCTATGGATATATATATATATATATATATATATATATATATATCAGTTTGTTTACATGTCTTTACATGTCCATTTCAGTCTAATCATATTTGGATTATTCATTATCTATCTATCTATCTATCTATCTATCTATCTATCTATCTATTTTCAAACTGATAATATCTCGGTCGGTTCCTATCTATCTATCTATCTATCTATCTATCTATCTGTCTGTCTGTCTATCTCTTTCATATTATAACTATCATTTTCTCGATTCATATCTATCTATCTATCTATCTATTTATTTATCTATGCATATATATATATATATATATATATATATATATATATATATATATATATATATATATATCAGTTTGTTTACATGTCTTTACATGTCCATTTCAGTCTAATCATATTTGGATTATTCATTATCTATCTATCTATCTATCTATTGATTTTCAAACTGATAATATCTCGGTCGGTTCATATCTATCTATCTATCTATCTATCTATCTATCTATCTATCTATCTATCTATCTATCTTTCTTTCTTTCTATGTATCTATCTATCAATCAATTTCACTCTGTTTACATCTGTTTATATGTTCATTTTAGTCTGCTCATAATTGCATTATTCATATTTATCTATCTATCTATTATCGATTTTTCATATTGGTTGCTTTACAGTGCTTGTATATCGGTTACTATTTATCTCTCGTTCCCTCTCGCCCCCATATTAACATATCACTACAAGAATATGTCTACATATGAATGAGACGCACCTTTTTTATCTAGTGAATTTTATATTTTGTTGCTAAGATGAAATCCTATCTCTTGTCAGTGAAAGGCGAGAAATATCAAAAGATTCGAATTATCCTTTATCTTCAGAAAGTTTTATGGGCTTGTCAAAGCAAACTATCTTCATCGATCCAAGTTTGAGGCGTACAAGACCAAAAGCATGCGAAATAAGAACCTGATCTGTACGAATTCCACTAAGCCTATGAATGTATATGTAAACATTGTATCAGCCTTTTTTATATTCAAACTTGACAGGGTTCACTTGGTTTGGCCACACGTCCAGACGACGCGATTCTCCTTCTCCGTCATTTTAAACTGACATTTTCTTTTCCCCGTATATTAGGATTATTTAGTAATAAAGTAACAAAAAGATTAAACAAAATCATGAAAAAAAAAAAATTTTAACTTGACACTAGAACCTACGTCACGCAATTTTGTATTTCAGACTTAACGCTAAACTTTCTGTTAACATGATATTAGTCTGCCAATGATTCTCTCTCAAGAAATATATATTATTTCAAACAAACTTACAACTTGAATACGCAACCAACTTCAATATAAAATATCTAACCAAAGAAAAATAACCCTTTCAAACTATCAGTAAGTCTTTTGAAATTTACAGAAATTATTTGCAAAGATAAACTGTTTTAATTTCACTATATATACCTAAATATTGGAATATACTTTCTTATATTTGAACATACATTATAACAACACACTACCTTTTAATCCAAAGTATAATTGACATTCGATTCATCAAACACAAAAACATTTAAACAATTTAAAATACTACCTTGTTATATAATTAAAATACCCAAATTGAATGCCTTATTTGAACACCTTTGGGTCTTCAAATTAGACATTCAACATGGGTATTTTAAGGAGTAGAGTTATATCTTAAACTCTTTAAAATTTATTTATTCATTCGACAATATTTTTTGCGTAGCCAACCCATAACTATGGTCTACCTAGTGGAAAGTGCCAGAGGGGATGTGAAATTAGTTGAAGATCTTAACTTTGTTTACAGAATAGATAGCATATATGGGGAACAAACATGTTGGAAATGTAAAAATAAAGAATGTCAAGCTAGAATTTTACCGTGCTAGAAAATGATAATTTATCTATATGTAAAACATTTGCCGAGAATTGCAATCCATCTCATCCATCAAAACTAAAAATATATGAAGCAAAAACAAAATTGGAATTACTAGCCACTATTTCACAAACTTCTGCACGATCTTTAATTGCAGAAATTTTATCTACTTTAGATGATAATTCATTGTCTTTGCTAACGACTTCTTCGCATTTGTCTCGCTGTATTAGTGGTTGGAAACAAAAGAAAGGCCAATCTCCCCTTAAACCAACCGGAAGATGTGGGTATACAATACCTGAAGAATATAGACTCCTTGAAAATGTTGGGAACTTTTTATTGTATGATAGTGGTAAAGATGATCTGGATAGAAGTTTAGTATTTGGTACTCAAGCTGGGTTAAAGGACCTTGCTAATAATAAAGATTGTTCTTGTGATGGCATTTTTAAATGTAGCTCACATTATCAGTTATTCACTTTACATATTATCATGACATATTAGCGTACCACGTCTTTCTGTTTTGCTACCTAGTAAATCACAACCCACAGCAGACTTTTATCGCCTTGGAGGACTTTCAACCATCATTAGAGCCCGAAACTTTAATGGTTGAATCCGAGAAAGCAATTATCAATGCTTTCGGTGATATATTTCCAACAACAAATATAACAGTTTGTTTATTTCATATGGCTAAGAATATCTATGGCTACATTGTGGATATAGGTTTAAAGTGACGCCATCTTACGGCCACAGGATTTAAAAACAATATCAAATGTTTCACTGCATTAGTATTTCTGTCAGTTTTTGATGTTATTGATGGATTTCTTGAACTGACTGACGATGAGGATTTGCCCAAGAATTTATATCATATTTTGAAACGGACTATAGGAGAACGGGGTCTAGGTGAACAAAGATGAAGAATGCAGCCAAATTTTCCTAGTGAATTGAGGAATATCTTTGAACAAAACCAGAATGGTATAATCAGAACCAAAAACAGGGTAGATGACTTCCACAATTGCAGCACAGAGCTCCATGACTAACATGCACCTAAATTTGTGGAAACCAATTTCGTATTTGAAAAAGGAAGAGCCATTAACAAAAAAGAAAAAGTGTGATTTAAATCGAGGCGATGCAGTGCAAATGTAGAAAATATATATTGATATCAATGCAAGACTTCAGCGGAGAATATTTCATTACAGACGAATGCAAAAACATTATTTACGAAGCATTGCTTGGAATTTGCACACATTTTAAATTATTTCTTTGTTAATTTGACATATTTTTAGTCTTTTATTTTTTTAAATAAATGTTTACTTTTTAATTTCTTTTCTGAGGTTTGACCCTGTAAAAAGACATCTTATATACTTGATAAAAAAGTACTTTACATATTAAATTGAACATTACTCTAAAAGTGACGTTCAAGATAAGGGTATTGAAAAAAATGCGGCGATATTGTCGTACGGCAAAAATCCTATACGGCGAAGTTTCCTACGGTAAAAAATTCTAAGGCTAATTTTCCTACTGCTAAACTTTTAACATCTGGTCTTCAGGATACGGCTCACTATAATGGCTCAGGAAGTATCTGACGTCTTGTTTTATCTTTACAGTAGCCAGGTTAGTGTAAAAATGGAATAAAGCTGTCAATTCTGGAATGATGCTAGTCAACTCTCAATTTCCAGCCTTGAGAGGATTCAAAATCATTTACACGATCTTTTTGGCGATGATACACTGTCTACCCTGCATCCTCTTTCCCCGCAGATGCAACGTTACAAAATTGTCGCATCCCTATCGATATTTCCACGAAAAATGTTTAACTGAAATCCATTCTTAAGTTTCATCAATTCATACCTTTACGACTAGGACACATTCCACAGAGCCGATCTACTTTATTTACCCCCTGTTCCAAATGTAAACAGCAAGATTCACTAATTTTCCCAAGAACTGCCACTTTGTTGAACTGTGTGGGTGCTTCTCTGAACACGACATTGTTGGGCTAATAGAATCAAGAGTCAAAAAGTGCTTTGTAACAGGTTTCTCCTTATCCTAGTAATGTTCACTACCTCTTTGTTTCATATTTATAATAAACATTAAGAGTACAGTTAGTCTTAAGAAGTAAAATCAATTTACTTTAACACAAAATTAACTAACAAGAAAATTTGGTGAGTTACCAATATATATATATATATATATATGTATGTATGTATGTATGTATGCTTGTGTGTGTTTGTGTGTAAAAAGAGGGAAAATTGAAAATAAAAAATATCTGTTATCCTTGCAGTATCTAGTGGAATTTTTCAATTCCCACAATCTATTTCTTTCAAAAAATGTTCCTAATATTCTTGAAAATTAAAACTAATATTACTAAATATTCCCTTTTCTGTGGGACAATCTTTTCTTGTAACATAGCTTGCTATATACAAAAGTGACATTTTAATATCTTTAAGGATACTAGATGTAAGGGCTGGCAAATTAATGAATACTTGGCGTCTCATTTCATCCTGCAAATTTCCACATTTTGAACAATTATGGCTTGGATGAAAGTTGGATTCTTTGATCCAAGCCATAATTGTTCAATGTTTAATTTATAAAGTAGTTTTAGTTTTTTTCAATATTTAAATTAACGGTAATTTCTTACAAAGCAACGTAATATACCAAGCCACAATAAAATCACCATATAATGAAGAAAAATATACATAGGAGTAACCGAAGGACACTGGAAACAAAGAAATTATGCACACAAAACATCTTTCACAAATAGTAAATACGCGAACAGCACAATGCTTTCTAGATATATCTGGGAAATTAAAAACAAAACGCACATCACACCAAGAATATATTGGAAAAATAAGGAAAAGATCATCAGCCTGCAACAACCAAACCAAAACTAGCTATCATTACCTTCCCGGACCAAAATAAATTATTAAATAAACAATCCAAGTTCATCTCAAAATACAGACATTAAAACAAATTTTACGACCTTACTTAAAAATCGAAAACAAAAAAATAATAAAATAAATAAATACACAAAATGACAATAAAATAAGTAAAATAAATTAACCCAAACCAATTACCAAATCACACCCATTAGAATAGACGAAATAGAATAAATAAATAAAAAACAAAATCAATGAAGCCAAATAAAGTAAATAATAAACAAATTAACAAACCATTATGACCAAAATATTAGTTAGACTACAAAAATCAAACCAAAAATCAGACGAAAAACATAACAGTTATATAACAAAAAAATACTACGTTACTTAAAAGTCAAAAAACCGAAAAGAGTAAATAAAATAATAATAGTATAATAAATAAATAATAAAAAAAAGTAAAATAAATTAATCTAAATTAATCCAAATAAATAAATAAACAAACTGACGAACCGACCCCGGTAAATTAATTGTTAGAAAAAAAAAGTAAAGATAATCAATCCAAATAAATAAATGCAGTAATAAACAAACTAAAAACCGCTCCCGCCAAAATAATAGTTAGAATAAACTACAGCAATCAACCCCAAAATTGTATAAATTGCTTTATCTTCCCAAACCTAAACAAAACTATTAAATAAGCGATGCAAACAAATTTTTACTACGTTAATAAAACACCGATTAAAATTAAAATAAATAAATATATAAGATAAGAAATAAAAATAAAAAATAAAAATAAATAAAAACAAGCAAAATAATCTAACCCAAATAAATAAACAAATAGACGACTTCCAGCAAAATAACCGCCAAAATAGCCTACCCACAATGCACCACTGACCCGTATATATAAATAGCCGAGAAAAACAATAGCACTCGTGGCATGACGATTGCGTCTAGCATGAAACCTCCTGTCGCCGCTAAGTGTTGACTTCAATGTTCACTTATATATATATATATATATATATATATATATATATATATATATAAAGGTTGGTATATCTGGAATAAAATTCGAATTACCAAAAAAACTATTCTTAAGAGAGTGTTCAATACCGAGTAGAGCTAATAATATTTCTTCAAATGTATATCATATACCTGTTATAAAATAACTACAAAAGTCTCATGAAGTGATGATGTTGAATTGAAAATAATCGGTTTTAAGAGTTTAAAAGCCAACCAAACCCTCTGACTAAGGGAAATGTTGTTACGTAACCACTGATGAGCACTCAGAATACAAATTAATGTTAATTTAAATTAACATGACGACATACTCTAGTATAAGTACAATCTATTAGTGCAATAAAGTTAAGATTAGATTAAATTAGAAATCAATATAAAAATTAAATTTTAAGTTAACAGTTACATTTAAAATTAAAAATTTCAAATGTCAGATTCTAAAGTTAATCGAGCGACAAGTTTAATATTATTTCAAGATTATTCAGAAATGAAAACAGGAGAAAAAATATATTTCATTGTTCTTAGCGAAGTGCCAATTTATTAGTTAAATTGGACGCTGATGAAGAAAAGTGTCTCTGATCGCTAGATATATTAGATACATGGAAGTCAGAAATATAATGCACAAACACATAGGTACATGTAAAAGCAGGTAAATATATCAGCACGCAACTACAGGGAAGAATATCCACGCAGGAAACAAAGGAAGGAAAAATAAATAAAAAAATTGAAAAAGAATAAAAATGAAGACAAATACACACATAGAAGCACGCAAAAGAAAATTTTGTCACGCATATGTATATACAGGTAAACACATATACAATCAATCACACACAGGTACAAATATACGAATAATCGGACTCACCAAAATCCAAACATAAGCGCACGAATAAATCTACACAAACCGACCATCAATATTTATACACACACAAACATACACACAAATATAAAGAAGATCAAATAAAAATAAGAAGTGCATATACATGCATATGTATGATGCATATATATATACGTAGTTGGAATACACATATCGGGCTATAAACAAAACTACAGAAAAAGACGTATATACGCATATACACACACACATATATATACACACATACGCATATATATATATATATATATATATATATATATATGCGAATAGCCAAACAAAATATACACAAAAACATACAAGTAAAAGATCCATATATATGCAAATATAAATATACATATACAACCACATACACATACCCACATATACACAAATGTATGCACACACACACACATATATATATATACATACATATGCACATATACATACACAAACATGCACAGATATATGCACATATGTATATACAAATATATAAACAGATATACAAACAACCACACATACATACTTACGCACATGCATACATAGATAACAGTTTCGAATGTTATATTTCACTTGATTTTTTTTGTTAATGGGTTCGTCCATTTCTCCCTCATTTCATGTCATATATTTTTTATAAGTTTTTGTTAAAAATAATCTAAATGCATTTTGTACATTTGAAATTTTTATCTGTCTATATTTCTGAGATGAGGTATTATGTACACTATTTGCATTATTCGGACTATTGTCCTCATATTTATTACAAGGTTTCGGTCGTTGTACACCCCGGCCTTTTTCAGGTGGTTGGAATGTCGAACTGAACCATTTAATTCGCTCACTGGGGTAGACCGTTCTACATCCACGTCCCATGTTTAATGGATATCAGTTATCAGTTATCTCCTGTTAATTCCCCTCTCCAAGTTCTCCGCTGCCTTCACCGGGTATTGAACTCACACTGTCTGGGTCCTGTCACTGGATCTAACCAACACCTTTATCCCCTGTGCCATGTGTCCTTGAAGACACATGGCACAGGGGATAAAGGCGTTAGTCTGAGCAATGTAGAAAAAATTCAAACTTTAGCCAGCAAAAAACTAGCATTACATATAGAATATTCAATTCGACATTCCAACCACCTGAAGAAGGCCGGGGCGTACAACGGCCGAATCGTTTTCATAAATATGGCGACAAAGATGTATACAACAGTTGGAATTGATAAAAATGTAATGCTGAAACGTACAGTATAAAAGGGAACGTAAGAAAAGAAAATATTGTAATATGATCATGACAGTGAAAGAAAAGTTGCCGCTTTGGGAAAAAATGCCATAACTGCCGAAGAAAAAATTATTTTCAGTCTGTATGCAAAGTTAAAAACAAAATAGACAGTATAGAAAAAGTGGAAATCAAAAAAAACTGATGAAGCGTTTCAATACAGAGGCATAAGGAATAGAATTATTTTTGAAAAAAATTAATTAAATGGCATGACTTTTCCAATCCAAGTGAATACGGGGAGTGAAGTCAATCTGATCCCAAGAAATTTCTGGGGACAAATGGAAACACCAAAATTTAAAAAAGAGATATTTTATAAAACCTTGGGCTACCTCAATGGAACTTCTGCAATCTGTGACCAATTTGAAATTATTCCCATTACAGTAGTGGAATCTATAAATATTCACGGACGAATAGAAATTAAACAATCTGTAAAATCAGAAAATGTAAAAACGAGCATACAATTAAATTAAAATTGTACCCCCTCCGGTTTAGAATAACGTAAATGACCTATTCACCCTCTAGTTTTAGTGGTTGCCAAGTAGGGGAGGGAATTTTGAAGTTTTTTTCTCCAGGTGACAGTAAATAGTTCTTATAGTTTTGCGAAAATCAGACTGAAATTTAAGAATATGTGGAGATTTTAAAATAAGCATATACCATGAAATATGCTCGGATTCGTTTCCTATTCCCAATATCGGAACCGCTATCCATTTGTAGCCTTGTTCTAACAGCCACCGACGGACTGTTGAAGAGGAAAGACTAACACCTTGCTCTTCGCTTCGACTGGCTGCAATTTCTTGGCTAGTTATAGTCCTATTCTTCCCAACTTCTCTCTTGATTACCCTGCCAGTTCTATCATCAATCTTTTTCTTTCGTCCCCTTGTTTCCTTCATTGGAGCAGGAGTGGCATCATTATGTGCCCTAAGCACTCGAGAGACAGTTGATTGCGAGGTTATAGCAATTTCTGCAATTTCTCTCGTAGATTTGCCTGTTTTTGAGAGGGCAATAATAGATGCCTTAAGTGGTTCTGAGTGGCAATTTCAAGCTGTTTTTATACTGTATGAGGCTTTCTGGAATATTCTGGAATACTCTAGATTTAATTTAAGCTGTTCTAGAACTCTCTAGAATATTGTTCTGGGTGTATTGTAAAATAGTTTTCAATATTTTGTCAAAAGCTCTTTAAATTTACCAGTTTAATAATTAGAATGCGATATCTGAGTCACGTTTTTTGCACAGAGTTTTTTCCTGAATCTCATTTATATCCAAATTTATAATTATCAATAGAATAACTTAGGGTGAATAAACTTTTTTCCTAGCTGGTCGGGAAGGGGTCTTTATATTAGTAAGATTAAAAATTATTTTCAACCCCCAAAACAATAGACAAAAATACTTTTAGTAAAAAAAAATCAGATGTCACTTTTATCGAACAGCATTGTTCTTTAACAAGTTAAAAAATGCTAGGATGTCAATAAATACAAACAAATGTGAATTTGATTGCAATACAATATCATATATAGGGTACCAAATTTCAAAAGATGGTATTGCACCAGAACAAAAAAAAAAATTCAGAAGTATCTCTATCTACTAAAAAAAAGAATTAGGATCTTTTTTAAGATAGGTTAATTTTTATAATAGATACCTACCAAAATACAGCGACCTGAGGTTTTAAAAAAGAAAAATCCATGATAAAAATCTTTAATCCCAAAAAGTTGGTTATGTTAACTATGGATGCAAGTGAGCGAGCTGTGTCATTTATTTTATTGCAAGAAGGCAATCCAATAATGTAGTTTTCAAAACGATTGACAGCAGCAAAAATAAATTCTTCAAATATTGGAAAAGAGGCATTGGCCATTGTCTGGAGCACAGTCAGATATCGAAAGTCTTATTAGGAAAAAGGTTCCTATTAAAGTCGGACCATAAACCTCTATAGTTTATTTTTAACCCTAGAAAGGAGCTACCATAAGTAACACTTTCAGAATTCGAAGGTGGTCAATAAAATTGATGGCATATGATTTTGACATTGAGTATGTAAAAGGAAATACATCACGAGATGTCGATGCGCTGCCAAGGTTACAATCTAACGAGGATTAAAAAGGAAAAAAAATGGAAATCCAGGATGAAGAAATATTACATTGGGTTGAAACTGACATATTATCTCTACAAAGACTGGCATCGGAAGCTTTAAAATTCTGATAATAAGCAAGATTACTGAGAGAATAAGAAGAAGCAGGTGGAGTAATTGTTCCGAAGCTGAAAGATCTTATAAAGATATTACAGTATACATTAACAATGGAAAATGGTGTTACGCACAACAAAGATGTGATACTATCATTAGAAACAGTAAGAAAAGATATTTTAGGAAGTGTACATGATAATATGCATTGTGGAATAACAGCTACGCAGAGATTAAAATTGAAGGCATGATGGCCAGAGTATTATCGCGATATATAAAAATATGTACATAAATGCCCAAAATATGTAAAAATAAATAATTTTCGACAAAGGAAAATACACCCATGTCCTAAAGAAACGAAACCATTGTCTTCTGTTCATATGAATCGTGTATATTTATGACATAGGACTATTTCTAATTTTAGTAGACTCCTTTTCTGGACGCTCTGAAGTCGATAAAGTTAGAAAAGCGCCTACAATAAAGAGTGACACTTTCTAGAAATGGTGTCCCTAAAACATTGGTATCAGAGAACGTACCAGAATTTTATGATGAAGATTTATGCAATTGGTTATGATGGATTGGCTGCTTCCCGGACAAAACACCATCGTATCACCGACAATCTAAGAGGATTGCAAAAAGAATGGCCCATTCTGACCTATTAGGACTGAGAATTGAAGAGGAAGATCTTGTGATGGAAGAAGATCCTGTCGAAGAAGAAAGAATGAGTTCTTCAGATTAGGATAATATGACAGAAGACGTACCTATGGATGATAGCGGGAGCAAACAACTGACGATGAGATTAGACCAAGATCTTCATAAAAAGAACACGACATAAACCAGGAAATAACGATAACAAAGTTTTGATTACACAGCGAAAAACGAGATGAAAAGAAGGAAATATTTAGAGAAAAAAACGTACAGAATTAAATATTTGGAAATAGAGAAAAAAATCTTTGTCTTATCAGATACAGCGAGAAAATATTGCCAATGGGGTAAAAGGAGCAAAGCTGAAAGAAAGAAAAGAAATGACAAGCAGAAAGAAGGCGACTACAATGTGGAATGGGAGAAGGAAAATAAAAAGGTGACCGGGAGATTGACG
The DNA here is from genome assembly GCA_963932145.1 of Acanthosepion lycidas. Taxonomy (NCBI): domain Eukaryota; kingdom Metazoa; phylum Mollusca; class Cephalopoda; order Sepiida; family Sepiidae; genus Acanthosepion; species Acanthosepion lycidas. The sequence continues at coordinate 27,007,718 of OZ010610.1, forward strand.
GGTGTGGGGAATAAAGAAAGTGTGAAAGGAACTCAGATTCAACTATAAAACATCTCTAAATGAAAAATCCCAAAATGAAATCAGTAAAATTATTATTGAACTGCAATCAGGATTCACAGATAATAATCTCCGTTTGGGGTGAATATTTATTAAAATCAAAACTGGTAGCCAATGATGATTGAGATATATAAACGTAGAAACATAACAGATATTGAGGCACGTATAAAATGGGAAGAGAAAAAACTGGGGGTAAATATCTTTTGGTAAGATAACGTTTTTTTTTGGGGGGGGGGTTTGCAATGTTATCTCGCATTTTCTTTATAATTTTCATGTCGATATTTCGATTAACAATGTCAGACAAAGGAATGTTATTCTTTTTTTACTTTAAGGCATAGAAGCACTTTTGGACACGTCTGAATTCTTGTTGGAAAACCAAAAAGCATTTTCAAGAAGTGGAAAATGAAGAAGAAAAAGAAAAGAAGAAGGAGAAGAAGAACAAGACGAAGTAAATGAAGAAAAAGAAGGAGAAAAAAGAAGAAGCTGATGAAGTGGAAAATGAAGAAGAAGAACAAGAACAAGAAGAAGAAAGAAAAAAGAAAGAAAGAAAGAAAGAAAGAAAGAAAGAAAGAAAAAGAAGAAAAAGAAAAAGAGGAAAAAGAAGAAGCGGAAGAAGAAGAAGATGCGTAAAATGAAGAAGAAGAAAAGAGGAAAACGAAGAAGGGGAGGGGATGGCGGAGGAAGAAAGATGAAAAGAATAAAAGGAAAAAAGAAGAAGCGGAAAAAGAAGAAGGGGAGGAGGTGGAGGAGGGAGAAGAAGATGAAAAAGAAGAAGAAAAAGAAGAAGAGAAAAAAGAAGAAGTGGGAAAAGAAGTAGGGGAGGGGGAGGAAGAAGAAGAGGAAAATAAAGAAAAAAAAAGGAAGAAGACGCGGAAAAGAAGAGGAACCGTAGCACTTGTCTTCCACTCTGTGTCATTGAAAATGATTTGACGCACTAAATCGTAAATTCCTATCGTTATCCAAGTTAAATTAAACTTTATTGAATGATGGCGACTTGATGACTGTTCATTTTTTGCAGTTCCGTTTCATAGAGGAAGAAGAAGATGATGATGATGAAGATTTTTTTGATTAATTTGTTTTCTTTACAGATTATAAATCGAGAGAATATTGTATAGTGTAAGAATTTTTCTTTTTTGACATAATAATCATTTAGTGATACAAGTCTATTTAATTAACCCATAGCTGGGGGAAATTAGTGAATTCATACCTTTCACAAAAGTATTCGCGTGCAATTGAATATAACGAACCCAGCTGACAAAATCGACTCTCCAGTCAATAATTCCAAGCCATTATCAATTACACTACCCGCATATCTGAACTCACGACATCTGGTATTCCCAAGCGGTCACCCATCTAGGTAATGACCAGGCTCGACGTTGCTTAAATTCGGTGATCGTACGGGAACAGGGTTTGAACGTGATGTGGGCGTAGGGTCAAAAAAGAAGAAGAAAAAGAAGAAGAGCAGGAAGAAGAAAAACATAGAAACACTAATTACATAAAGAACTGGAAAATTGTGAAATCAAGTAAAAAAAGAAAAAAAGATGAAAAACCCGATTCCTTGAAGAAAACAAAGAAGAAGCGGAAAAAGGGTCAATTCTGTGATATCAATTTAATAAGCGTAGCTTAGATGCGACACAAGGCCAAAAGTGAGGATCGAACTCACAACTCAATCGTCATTGATTTAGCAAGACAAGCTTGCTAACTATTACATATCGTCGAAGAGTCCAATTCTGTGATGGCATGAAGTCGCAAAAAAGGACCGGTCTTAAGCAAAGAATCTTTCGATGTCAGAGTGTCTCACAATTCTTCTTGTAAATGTATTTTATCCCTTCATCTTTTATGCTTCTCCTATTACAGAAATTGGAAACTAGATAGAAATGGGCTTAGACGTTTATTTATTAAAATAGTCATCATCTACTACTGATGACTTTTCCACAGGTTCTAGCTACTTTTTCGTTTTTTTTGTGTTTTTTTTTTAAGGTTTAATGCAGTTTTTATTTTATCTTCATTTTTTAAATTAGTCCAAGAAAGTCGCCAATGCCACTGAGACGCAAGGGGGCTACTAAGAGTGAAAGTGATAGAAATGATTTTCGAAGGAACTGGAAACCCAATCCTAAACAGGGAACAACGGATAACATATACTCCTGTTCAAAGTTCCCTACTCCAACTTATGAAAAAAAAGAAAAATTAATAAATGAAATTGCAGACTTCAGGCGAAGGCATTAAATAGAGTATATTTGTAAAATGACAATATGAATAGAGGCAAAAGGAAAAGTTATCATAACCAACGCGTTTCGTCCTCTCTAAACATTTACCTTTTTAAAGTTCCCCGAGGACGAAACGCATCGGCTAAGATATATATATATATATATATATATATATATATATATATATATATATATATATATATATATATGTATGAATCATTTCACCTCAAGTAAGGTAATAAAGCCACTAAGGCACATGGGGTTGCTGAGTGTGAAAGAATATGAGAAAAATAAAAAAAGGAGAGCGAACAATAAAAGTACAGAAATTAAGAAGACAGAAAATAACGATTGCAATTGCATTTAAATTTTTGAAGATCATAGTTGACCGACAAGCAGGAAGACGAAAGAGAGTTCCACAAGTGCGAAAGAAAAAACTGCTAGCATAGAACTTACAATTGGATTTATCCATTTTGACTGAGAATTTGTGAGACCTACCTGCCAATATAGTACTGCGCTTAAATTCGTATGCAACAATATATATTTTTCTACATAAAGAATAATATTGTGAAAAAATGTATGACAAATTGGAAAAATCTTTCTTGTGATGCGTCTTGTCCTTTAGGATTTAATCAGGCTAAATTTGTTATGTCGATGCTACTACACATGAGAATGAAGCAGGATTGCTGGGAATTAAAGTTTTTTATTGTAATCTAACCGATTTCATTTAGATCCGTTTTCTCTCTATCACTTTTGTTAGTAGATATCCTACATTGTGATAACAGAAGTTCTGCCAGGAAGCGTGAAATTTTGAAAGAGCCCAGGCGCAAATTTACTGTGGATGATGTCCTTGGGATCAAGGTACTATCTCATTTCACCATTCTAGGCAGATCTATATCTATTAACAAATGGGATGGAAACAACAAGAATCTAAAGGAAATTGGCTAGATTATTTATACACACACACACACACATATATATATATTACGACATTTTTATGTTTATATATTCTTTTTATAGATACAAACATTTAAGTAAATGTTCTGTTTTATAATAAACAGTATTAATAACATTTACCGACCTGAATGCCCGAGAAATGTTCATAAGAAAATATTCGTTGTTCGACAAGAATCGAACCTGTATCCTATATAGAACCGTCATTTAGCCAGACGTGCCTTAACCGATCGAGCCACGGAGAAACGTTCGATTGGTAAGGTCGATTTTACTGCTTTTAAACTTCAATCTTCCATGAATCTCTCACGTACATTCATATCTGCTTAAATCGTATCCAAATGTAAACAAATGACGTCACACATTATGAAATGGACAAAGTCCGACAATTATTTTAAGACATTTTTATGTTTATACATTCTTTTCGTATATATATATATATATATATATATATATATATATATATATATATATATATATATATACATATATATATATATATATATATATATATATATATATATATATATATATATATATATATATATTAATTCATTTACAAATTTCCAGCACATTTTAACTGAAAGGTAGTGTAAGCTCATAAAAATACACAAAATACTCTGATGACAGGATAACACATTTTGTTAAAATAAAAATATAAAAAAATGAAATTCTGGAAACTTTTGATACTTTTTATTTTTCTTTCCATCTCTTTTGTTATTAGATATCCGACACTGGGATAATAGAAGTCCTGCCAGGATTGGTGAAATGCTTTAAGGGCCCAGGCGCAAATTTACTAAAGATGACCTTGCGATCAAGGCACTCTGTAGACATCTTCGTCGTAGTGAATTGTTTCTTCTTTGATCAGAGTAGCGTTTTTATGTCAAAATTTTGGTCAGTCTTGTTACCAGTTTGATGCATTGTTTTGTAAAATGTCGCTTTTGTCTTCACATCATCACCATTTATGGCAGAGCTACTATTATCACAGTGTGGGATATCTACTAACAAAAAATGACGTAAAGAAATGAAATCGGCTAGCTTAAAAAAAGAATATTCCCATCATACCTGTTTTGTGCGCATGCGTATTCGTACCAACATAATAAATTTAGCCCGATGATATCCTAAAGAAAGAAACGTGTCAAAAGAATTTTTTTCACCCTTTGTAATACATTTTCCCCCATATATATAATTAATTTTGACAAATATAAAACTAAATATGTAGATGCACTAGAAAAAAGCAACCACAAAGTTAGGCTACAATACATAGACATTAGTAAGAATAGAAAACGTAACATAATTTGGTTTAACTCACCATTTAACAAAAATGTCAAAATCAATATAGGTAAAATTGTCAATAATTTAATCTACAAACATTTCAGCTATATCCCATTGCTCAACAAAATCTTCAACAAGAACAACATTAAGATTAGTTACACCTGCACCAAAAAATTTGAACAGTATATAGCACAACATAATAATATAACATTAAACAAATATTTAAACAACCTCAACAGCAATATTAATTCCGACAAAATGTGTAATTGTCGAAAAAACAGTACCTGTCCATTAAATTATAAATGTATGAATAAAGGCGTTATTTATAAGGCTTGTATTAAATATAATGGCGTGACTAAGTTTTATTTTGGTTCCATTGCCAACCACTGGAAAACTCGGTATTACCATCATAAAATGATTCTTAGTAATAAAAAATATTCAAATGTACCGGCTCTCTTAAAATTTTACTAGAAAATTAAAACAAATAACTATACACCGGTAGTAAATTCGAATTGCATCGCCAAAACTACACCCTTTTCTGGTCGCGGCGACCGATGTAACCTTTGTTGAAAAAAAATATTAATTCTCAAAAATATTAATGACCCCAACCTGCCAAACAAACGTAATTGGTCTTGATAAAAAAAATATCTCTCTTCTAAAGTATTTTGATTCTGGATAAATATTTTTACCCAACTTCAACTGCCCGTTAAATGTTTTAGGTTAAATACTTACTACCCACCTTTAACCATTTAAGCGTCTATTAATACATAACGGCTCACACGGCGTTCCTCTTTTATTTAATTTAAAAAAAAAAATTCTCATCTTGTACCTTCTCTATCTACACTTTTATTTTTTTTAGTTTATATCCAAATATTGAACGATAGTTTTATATCCTAATATTAAATAATAGGTTTATCCATTGTGTAATGTTACTTCGTTGACACATAAAGATTACTTATAAACAAAAATACATTTCACCTTGCCTACACCGTCCTTTTTAATCATATTGCTTGCTCTTTATGCTTTTGATTTTTTCAACTTAAATCTTTTTTCCCAACGGAAAAAAACATATACCATGTAAACTTGCATCACTTTCTTTTGATTTGTTTTTTTTTTCCAATATCTTCCTCCAAATATTCTATATTTTAAATTTACACCACAATAATATATTGTGTTTATATTAACTTTGAACTTTGAATCTGCGTATAATTTAGCGTTCTTCCCATGAGACCGAGTATTAAAAAAAAAACAACAACTGTAATAAGTGGCTCGTTTGCCATATGTGCCTGACGACCTGGGAAACCATGAAACGTTGAGTTACACTACAAAAGTACGTATATATGTATTTATTAATATATACTTCATAACCCTGTTTAACTACATTGAGCACCGTTTTGTTTGCACTATAAATCAAATTAAATAAATATTTTTTGTTTATTTGTGAATACATGATATCGCACGCATATAGAGTTGCTAATATCTCGTTATTTAGATTATATTCACACACACACACGCATATATATATATATATATATATGTGAAAAGTGTATATATATATATATATATATATATATATATATATATATATATATATAATTATTTATATGAAACCCAGGGTCACAAACTCACATCAATCCAACCAAATTTATATATATATTTAAATTACATGATCCAGCAGCCCACAATACTATCAATACTTGGAATTACAAATGTAGCCTTGTGAAAAGGCAAATTGAAATAGCAAAGGAAAAACTGAACAACCTTAACAGCAACAAACAGGACATTTACGATAAACTACAGGATATAACTACCCCGGACCAACTGGAGGAAATTACACATAGACTCATGGAAATTACCAACAAATCTGAAGCTCAACGCCGATTTAAAATTATAAAAAAAAACTGAATACATTATACAAAGGTAATATCACTCTTCCTAACAAAACTGATAAATACATTAACCTTTCCAACTATGAACTAAGCACCAAAAAGAATTACTTAACCTTGGACCTAACTGCCATATATACCGTAAGTACAATCGACTTTTAAAAAAAATAGAAATTGAGACCCTATACCAAAACATCGTTAAACTTCAGGATGAACAACTAATAGAAACTACACCAGAATTTAAAGCCTTACTTAAAGCCGAGGAATTCAAAGATCGGCATGATAAAAGCAGAAACTCTTCAAAAATACTTTCTAAACAACTGAAAATTGCCGCACAAGAACTACGCAACCACCCTGACATTATTGTAAAAAAAGCTGATAAGACCAATATTTTTGTCATCCTAAACAAATTGGATTACAACAAAAAACTTGACCACATACTCCATGATCACATAAAGTTTAAAAAACTTAACAAGAACCCGACCAACCAACTAAAATCAAATCTTAATAAACTTATTAATGCTAATAATGCTGAACAGAACTCTTTTAAACTCCCTAAAATTGTTGGGGATTATAGACCTGGTTATATATACGGCACTATAAAAACACATAAACTTAACTATCCTCTCCGTCCTATCATATCGCAAATTCCAGCTCCTGTATATCATCTAACAAAATACATTAACGAACTTATTACTCCCTACCTTCCTAGTAAATATAGTGTTAAGTCAACATTAGAAGTAATCCAAATCCTAAAAAGTGAAAAACCTGACAATGAAATCATGGCTTCACTTGACGTTGAAAACTTATTTACCAATCTTCCTGTTAGTGAAACTATTGACATAATTATACGAAATATATACAGTAACTCATCTTTACCCCCACTTAAAATGAATCCTAATATATTAAGAAAACCACTATTGGCTTGTACTACTGAAGTCCCTTTCTTTGATCATAATAACAATATATATATAAAACGTGATGGTGTCTCCATGGGTTCAGTACTGGGTCCGACATTTAGCAATTTCTACATGTCGAACCTCGAAAATAAGATATTTACAGATTTTAAAAAACCATCAATCTACCTAAGATACGTTGATGATATTCTTATGTTAGTTAAAAATAGAGATGAAATTTAACTTGAAAAACGTTTCCAAAATAATTCTGTCCTTAAATTCACATATGAACTCAATACTAATAATAAAATCCCCTTCCTTGACATAATGATAAACACAAATAATAACAAATTTACTATTTCGGCATACAAAAAACCTACAAGCATAAATTCATGTAAACTTAACTACAAGAGCGAATGCCCATATTACTACAAAATAGCAATTATAAAGAATCTAATACATCGTGCAGAAACTATTTCATCCACAAAACAGATTTTTTACAGTGAACTAAAGAATATAAAACAGACACTTATTAATAATAGCTTTCCAAACTATATAGTTGATGAACAAATAAGATGCTTTCTTAGAAATCTCAATACTAAGAAAATTGTACATAATACTGCTTCTACTGATCTCAAACATATTAATCTCCTATATCGTAATCAAATGCATACTAATTATAAACAAGATGAAAATATACTAAAAAAATTAGTATATTCTAATATATCAACTACAGATCCTAGCAAAAAAATTAAATTAATCATATACTAAACTTAATCTAGTATATCCAACTTAATTCTTCGCAATAATTCTTCTCCCCCGGTTAGCGATTTTCAAAAAACCAACATAGTTTATAAATTCAAGTGCCCTTTGGGAAAGTGTATCTCCAACGAATTAAATAATATTTATGTTGGTCACACCACAAACTCGCTTTCACGACGCTTGACACTACATCTGAATGAAAACTCTAACATTTTTAGGCATTTAAAACAACATGCCTGCCCGCACACACAATTCCGTAAAATACTTGTCGAAAACACAATTATACTTCGACATGAAAACAATAGACAAAAACTAAAAATCCTTGAAGCATTATACATCAAACAGTTGAAACCCAACCTAAACAAAATCAATTATGGCATCTCTACAAATATTCTTAAATGTCTATAATTGTTAACAGAAGCCATTGGTTTATACCAACGGCTTTCGATTCATACTTCGTGTGGTCATGTGTGACGTCATGAGATGCGGTGCGATTTTCGCTTCTAGCGTCTTATATGCGCGCGTTTATCGTTGCTTAGAAATCTTCTATGTAAACATTGACAGATTATCATCACTGTCGTGTCCGTATATTGTTTAATATGTTGTAATTGATATCTTTGATAATGGCTTAAGTAAGCCGAAAGCTTAGATTGTATTAAAAAAATATGGATCACTACTGGGAATTTATTTCTTCTTTCAACGATAATGTTATTAAACTTATCAGAAGTTACGAAAAAAATTTACATAAAATAAATAGACAACACTTGTCTATATTATTTAATAAAAACGTGTATATATATATATATATATATATATATATATATATATATATATATATATATATGTCACATATTATGAAATAGACAAAATACGACAATTATTTCAAGACATTTTTATGTTTATACACTCTTTTTATAGATACAAATATTTAAGTAAATGCTCTGTTTATAATAAACAGTATTAACAACATTTACGGCCTGAATGTCCGAGAAATTTTCATAGAAAATATTCGTTCTTCGACAGGAATCGAACCTGTAAAAATGTCTTAAAATATAAATATATATATATATATATATAGATAGATAGATAGATAGATAAGTGCACTGAAAAATTCTTACAAGGAACGAAAAGAGATTCTAAAACAAATTCTCATATTGCTCGTTTACTCAGATTCTCGGATATGTGTTCGAGACGATAACTTTACGATACCCCTTCATACGCCAATCCGTTTTTGTGTATATATCGAGCCAGTTAATACGGTATCGATTACGATTATAATAATATAATAATTTTTCTGATGAAAGAATCTTTTTCGGCCTCATTATCCTTTGTGATAATGACTTTTTCTCCCCACAAAAGTTTATCATATTCTAAATTTTTTGGCCTAGTGCCAGACAAACGGCTGTTGTATCATGATCTTGTAAGTTTTGCTTTACTTGCCCATTTCAGATTATTTCTTATCTGAAAAGGTCAACAAAGCAAATCACTACAAAGTAAGTCGGCCTCTACTGCCGCCCTATTTGAAGCATGTTTATCCAGGACATTGTTTTGATTGCTACCCTTCTACCACCCCGACGCTCAGATATTCAGATCAGCCCTTTATCATTGGCCCACAATCAGTAATATTAAATATATATAATAATTACTTCTGGTCATCTTTTTATGAAAACTAGAAATTGAATACACAACTGAAAGCTGTTTTAACCGCTCTTGTTTTAATGTTATTAAGATTAATTACTTCTTTTTGTTTGTTTGTTTTTTAATCGGTACCACCCTGTGCAAGGCATTAAAGCTACTAAGACACAAGGGGTCACAAGGTATGGAAGAATTAAAAACAGAAAGATTATTATTCATTGGGGGAGGGTGAGAATATTCAGGATGACAGTAGATACCGATTGACATTGCATTTAACATTTTACAGATTAAACTTGGTTGGAAAGCATGGAGCCGGAAGGGAGTTCCACAACATAGTAGTGCGAGAAATTAAACTATCAGCATAGAACTTACGGTTTACATCTAGCCAAATAAACTGCAAATTGATGAGATCTCGACGGCAGTCTAGTCCTGCGATTAAATTTCAAAAGTCTAGGTGCCATAGCAAAGATCTCAATCCAACAATTACCATGAAATCATTTATAAAAAAAAGGCACAGAGAGTCCACCTTACGGTGGTGAGAAAGTGACTGAAGCTCGGCTGCCAGATTAGGACAAATAATATTGCTGATTATTCTTCGGATTTTATCAAGGAGCTCAAGCTAAACAGCTTGTTTTAGTAGTTTAAAATATGTAATATTAATATATATATATATATATATATATATATATATATATATATATATATATATATATATATGTCTGTGTGTGTATGTGTGTGTGCGCGTATATACACACACACACACATATATATATATATATATATATATATATATATATATATATATATATATATATAGAGAGAGAGAGAGAGAGAGAGAGAGAGGTACATCTATGAGATCGCTAAAAAGAGTATAGCATGATGAAAAAGACACCAAACTTGAAAATAAATCTTTATCGTGCAAATGTTTATGTTATTATAAAGAAGAAAGATCAAAGTATTTTGGGGTATTTTTTTGTTACTTTTTTGATCGTTCCCAGCACATCCAAAATTTTCGTTAAATATCTTGTTTTTTTAGCCAGCAAAATTAACAGATAACCAATCAAGTCTCTCATTTTTTTCTATTTTATAAAAAAAGTGAAAATTTCAGTTCGAAATTCTTTTAAAAATCAATTATATTTTTTTCAAAACTTATTTTAAGAAAATCAGAAATTATAATGTTTATTTAAAATATTTTGAATATTTAGTTTCTGCGCCGAAAAGATGTAGTTTGAAAATAAAACAAAGCAGGTCATAACATTTCACGTCACTTGACAGGTGACGAAAGATATTTTCCTTACCTATTGATAACTTAGGTGAGGATAATTCTTTCTACCGAAGGAGCGAAGTGAAATTATTTAGATTTAAGTGAACAAATTATTTACCTCGTTATTTTTAAGGAAAACTTTCAGCGCTCTAATTTTTTTGTATTTAGCTTTCAGCTTTACGTTTACAATGCTTTATCGTGTAAATTCAGCAGTTTTCTTAAGTTTTTTTTTTAATTTAAGTAACTGTTGACCATGTTCACCATAGTCTATGAATATAGAATACAGCGCAGTATGTAATCTGTTCAATGAAACAACGTTAAAGATTAACACTCACGAACAAAGGTTGTCAGTGAATATTCAGGAAAAAACATGGCCGCCTTTATACGCGTCGCATTGAATATTTCGAGCCTTCTGATTGATTAACCCTTCTATTGGTGAATTATAAAATGAGTCAGCTCCAACAGTAACTCTGTATCATTTTTTTACCATCAAAACAATTTAGTATTACCAGGGGTAGGCGATAGTCACTGATCTTAACTAGTGTCTTTGTGCAATGTAAAGAATAATCTATTAGGTTGGTGCAAAATAATGACGTAATAATGTCTTTTTTTGACGTTAAAAAATACGTCAAAAAACGACATTATTACGTCATTATTTTTGCACCAACCTAATATATAAGAGCAAATTTGGCTGACCATATAAAATGATTTTTGACTTTATGGATGCTCTAATATTTTAGCCTTCTGCCAAACTGTTGTAACCTAAGGAAGTATTATCGTTCATTACCAACCTTCATGTGATTATTCTATTCGGTAACCTACAATGAAGATTCTGCAAGAATTAGAAGAGCCAAGATAACTCCCGCACCCAAGATTACAAGAACGACACATATAAGATTCGCCAGCGGCGCGTAGAAGTAGTCCCCTGCTATAAGTGAGTCAATTCCACAATGAATCTCCAACTGCAGACCAACATACAGTATTTACTACTGTATTTATGTGAATGGGGACATACGCATTACTGTCCGTAGGTATGCTACAACACAAACCAACTAAATATTAATATCGCGATCATTTTCCATTAGACATGGCACGAGGAACTAGAAAAATCTACCCCAGTGAGCGAAATAAAGGGTTCAGTTCGACATTCCAACCACCTGAAGAAGGCCGGAGCGTACACCGGCCGAAAGGAGTATGGTGACAAAGATGAAGACAATAGCCCGAATAATGTAAAGAGAGATCATTTCCATATGGAGTTTGACCCGTACTTTCGCTTATTTCTTTAGCCCTATCTCAATCTAAACTGAACTTAGTAAATAACCTCCAAGCCACCTGTGACTTATTTGAAAGAATCACGTATTTTTGAAGGTTTCTTGTAGTCTTCAATTCCCCAGATACTCAACGCTGCATCATAGACTACATGAACGACGGACAATTTTCTTTTTTTTATCTCGATTTATTTTATGAGGGAGAGTAGTTTTAGCGAAAGCGTGAAGGAGATGATGCATGTCAACTAGTTGGCCACCTTGCCTTAATAATGAATTTGGCTGCGGGAGGTATCTTGACTCTTCTAATTCTTGCAATAGCTTCCTAATTCTTGCAATAGCTTCCTATTAGGTTGGTGCAAAAATAATGTCGCTTTCTCACATATGTTACTATGTGAGAAAACGACATTATTTTTGCACCAAACTAATAATTCTAGCAATAGCTTCATAGTTTCGCACATTTTTAAATAAAATCTATTAAAATTTAAACAAAAGCAATCATTTTTAGAATTCCAAGTCCACGCGTTTATTCTGACCAATAGTTTGCCATTCCGCGCTTGACTATGTATTCTGCAAAAAGATTTTAGTATTTGAGCTTAGATTAAAATCGAACATTACAGATGCTGATTTCTTTAATATTAGGGTGAATCAAATCTGCCTTTGACTCATATTAAACAGAATTTATTAAATTATTGTGGATTCCGAGATGAATTCGGTCCCCAAGGAATGACAAACGCAATAATTAAATATAAGAAATAAAATGTATTTACACAATCATACAAAGAGTAATACTGTTAGTAAGTCCAGGAACGTGGTTAGTAGCAAATACAGATAGATATATACAGTCTCGAAGTAGGACTTCCTTAGAGTCTACGTGCTTGTAACTGACTTCTACAAGAGGTTACCTCACACTATCGTCGTTCGTATATTCTCTGACTCTTCGACTGCCATACGACTGCTCTCACTGAGTGTAACTCTGGGTATTTGACGGCAGCAGTCCAGGTACACTTGGTAGAGTCCACTTATATGAAAAAGGAGTGGACCCCATAATATAAATATAAACATTAATTGATAAATAAGTCCTCTGTGTGATGTCAATAAAGTGCAAATAGAAATACGTATGTGGAATTATATAAAGAACTGTTCAAACGTGCATAATGTTAGTTCGTCATGAGTGCTAAGCGTGACTAATCATAGCGATAGAATTTTGGACACTGAACGTTTGCGTGACCATCGAAATCTAAAAATGTATGAAATAAATGGAAATTTGCGAGCACTGAAGCAACCCATCTGCAGAATAAAAGACTTAATAGCGAAACGTTTTCTGCTTCACGGCAGCGCAGGTCCGAAAAACGGAACAACAGTAAAAAGCCTCAAATTAGCAACAGCTGTACAACCGCAGCGCTGATTTCACATCAAACTTCTAGTCGTTCCAGCGAAGAGTCTTTTGAACAGGAGCAGAAGTTTATCCCTTGTTTCTTGTTTAGGATTGGGTTTCCTTAAGTAGTTAAGTCAACTTAACGTTCTTTTTTCTTGTTATTTCTTTTTCTGGGGAATTCTAATCTGTGTCTGTATTTCAGAAATGAGGTATTGTAACGATTTACACTATTTACATTGTTCGGACTGTTGTCCTCATCTTTTTCGTCAGGTTCATGATGTTTCGGCCGGTGCACGCTCCGGCCTTCTTCAGGATCTGTCTACATTTCTGAGATGAGATATTATAACTATTTACACTATTTACATTATTTGAACTGTTGTCCTCATTTTCATTGTGATGTTCACGACGTTTCAGCCGTTGTACGCTCCGGCCTTCTTCAGGATCTATCTATATTTTTTAGATGAAGTATTGTAACTATTTACACTATTTACATTGAAGATGAGGACAACAGTCTGAACAATGTAAATAGTGTAAATAGTGACAATACTTCATCCCTAGAAATATAGACAGATCCTGAAGAAGGCCGGAGCGTACAACGGCAGAAACGTCGTGAATATGACATTGAAGATGAGGACAACAGTCTGAACAATGTCATGTTCACGACGTTTCTGCCGTTGTACGCTCCGGCCTTCAGGATCTGTCTATATTTCTAGGGATGAAGTATTGTCACTATTTACACTATTTACATTGTTCAGACTGCTGTCCTCATTTTCATTGTCATTTCACTTGACGAAGGCCGGAGTGTACAACGGCCGAAACGTTGTGAATATGACAATGAAGATGGGGGCAACAGACTGACCAATATAAATTGTGTAAATAGAATTCTAATCATTTAAATATACATACACCGATTCATTCGCAGAAAATTTTCTTAATTTTTGACGAATGTCTTTTGTATAGCAGAAATTCCAAACAGTTTTCAACCGTTCATTTTATTTAGCTTTTCTTCTAGTCACATGAAAAACGGCGACTTTCGCAAAAAGCTTACGTAGGCAAAAACGCGATATGAACTGTTTTACTATTCGCTATATTTCTACAAAGATTTAACATATCTTAGTAATGAAGAAAACCATTGCAGCCAGGTGGATGGTGTTTAATGGTGGATGAAACGGACTTGCCATTCGTTTAGATCTTTGTTTGAAGAATAGAAGAATTATTTCCTTCCATTCTCTTCTTCCAGACCATTATTCTTTTCTCTTTTATTCTCAACAAACAGCCAACAAACAAAAGTAAGGATGTCTCTACCTGCCTGCTAGCGCGATTGCAGTGAAACGTTTATGAACTGATATTATATTATCTGAGCATATATTATCCACATCACAAGGGTTTGTTTTTTCTAGGAAAATTTTTTTATAAACTCATCTTATCAAAGCAGTTATAAAGCGACTGATTGCAAAGCAGGCAAATATATTGATGACGAAGAATGAATATATGTGATTTACACCAGAAAAAGAATTATTTCTTTTTGAAGGGTTTTCGCTTTTGCCAAAATTCTACTTAGGCGTGCATCATCTTAACAAACACTAATAATATGAATATTAAAAGTATGTCTTTAAATGTACTTAATATTTTGTAAGTGTGGGGGTAGAGTAGCGGTTATGAACGCGAAAAATGTAACGGGTGAATCGAAATCAGGCTCATAACCCGTTAGGATCTGCTCTTTTTTATAAATTAATTCACGCCAAGGAAGACGATAATGCCACTAAGACTCAAGAGGATACTGGGTGTGAAAAAGAAAGAGAAAACTTTAGAAGGAACCGGAAACCCAATCATAAACAGAAAGCATAGGATAAATATTTACTCCTGTTCAGAAGACCGAGGGAGAGTGCGAACCGGACGATAGCCGAATCTATCAATTCCTGGTCTAGTTCTGGGCTAGACTCTTAGTTTTGTTTTGCACTAATCCTCTTGGGAAAGAATCCATTTCTTCTGCTTACAGCTATTAGATAAATAAAAATGTTATCTTTATGTTATGTTATTCTAGCCTTGAGTGGCAACCAGTCTAAGAGAAGGAAAACTTTGAATTCCAATTCATTTTGCACTATTCTTGCTTGAAGCAGATTGGAAATTCACGTCACTTTATTTTCTTTTCAAGCATTTCAATTATTTTAAGTTTAGAGATCATTACCAAACAGTTACAATATAGCTTCTAGCTGTCCATTAGCTGAGGATATGCGACTCTGTGCTAAGCACAAAGACTTCTGAACAGTTTCTTCTGTCTACTTTCTCTCACAAGGCTTGCATCAATTCGAGGCGCTGGGGGCTGGTAATTTTAAGATATTTTCCAACTATGCAACAAGTCAGGATCCCCACGTGGAACATCGATGGAAAAATTATAAAGAAATCATCTCTTCTACCAGATATGGTCTGGTGCCTGTGCTATATATCCTAACCAAATCAAAAAGCACAATCTGCAACGTTATCAGTCTTCACCTGCCATCTCAGCTTGAGTCGTTTCCCCAATTTCATAATGTAGATGTATCTGTTATACAAGTATTTAATTGTTCTGCTGAGCTTCTTTTCTTTTCATTGGTACCCCGACTTCATGAATTTAAGCGCAGTACTAGATTGGCGGTTATGTCTCGTCATGTCAATGTTGAAATTGCTAGTTGTATATGCCTTATATGTATATATATACACTACAGTTCAAAAGTTTAAGGACACCTCTGCTATTTTTTAATTGGCCCCAAAAGTACTTGTTTTGTGCTTTAAATAAGAGAAAATTATTTTACATACTTAAAAACAAGTGAGACATGACATTTTGTTTGAGATTTTATATATCATTAAATTTTGCTCTCGGCAAAATGTCCTCCTTTCGTAATGATTACTGCAGCACAAACTTTCGGCATTCATTGCAAAAGTTTCTCAAAGTATAAATTTGATAATTAATTCCATTCTTTTTTCAATAACTTTAAAAGCTCTTTTTCATTTTTCTCTCTCTTCTGTCTAATTCTGGGGTGGGGGCTTCAAACAGTTGAACAGTAGTATATATATATATATATATATATATATACACACACACACAAAAGTGGACAATGAAGTCAACACTCAGAGGCGACAATCTGTTTCATGCAAAACGCAATCATCAGGTCACGATGATTGCGTTTAGCATGAAACAGACTATATATATATATATATATATATATATATATATATATATATATATATATATATATCCGAATGTAATGAGAACGAAAAATAATATAAATTCTAACGTTCACAACGTTAATTTAAAAGAGTGCTCAATACCAAGAGTAGAGCAATAATTATTTCTTATAATTTTTTACATACGGATAAAAACAACTTAATCACTACAAAGATGCATTCTTGTTTCGATGTGACTGCATCTCGACTCGTGAGAATCAAAAATGATTATGAACAATTCTATTTACAAGCAAGCCGCTTATGAGAAAAACATAGGGAGAAACACCTTAAGAGGAAACCAAAGGTAAAGATAAGGGACAAAAGAGAAGGAAAGGAAAAGGGTGACAGAGTATGACAATAGTTTTTATTGATAACAGTTCCTTCACTTTATATATAAACCTTTTTGGTTGTAATGTGGATTTGTTTTAGTTTATATATTATATTTTATTTTTCATATTTTTACTACACGTGTTTCTGGTCTTGTGACCTTCTTCAGGCAAATAAATGGAATAAATTTTAAAAGAATAAATTTTCCTTATATTCTTTTAATGTTACATTGTTTGTTTTCTGTATTTGTAGTGAGCCTTTATCTCATTCCTGGACTGTTGGCATAAAAATTTCTGCGTAAGTGGTAATAAAACCATTAGGTTTGGACTAGGAGGTGGTGATGATAGATGTGTTGATGAGAGATGTTTCCCCATCCTTACATTACCGTCAAGACTGTCAAATCTATTTTCATTTTGTGTTTCGTGTGTGCGTGCGTGTCCCCGTTAGCTTGCATATGTATATGTAAATTCCCTCCCCATATAAAAAAAATATCCTATAAAAAGGAATCAGCATACACACATATATATACATGCATATATATACATACATATATAGACATATATACCCACACCCATAAACATTCTTCCTGTGTTGCTTAGGAACTGCGTGTGCCCGTCTTTGTTTTTGCCAATGTATGTATATATATATTTTAAAAGAAGCTAGTTATGAAATATCACTTCTTTTTATACATTGTCACCCGGATATAAGAGACCCGGATATAAGAGAAACTCCGATATAAGAGAGATTTTCTCCGGTCCCAAATTAGAGCCATACTTACCAAAACAAAATAGACCAAACCCGGATATAAGAGAAACCCTGATATAAGAGAAACCCGAATATAAGAGATTTTTTTCCGGTTCCGACAAGTCTTTATGTAAAAGAAAAGGGAAGAAATGTATAAATTTATCATAAAAGGAGAGAAATACACCGGTTAAAGCAGGAAAAAAAAAGAAGAGGACAACGAATCAATAAAAGGAAAAAGAAAGAAGAAAGAGAAATAAAAAGCGGTAAGAATAGAAAAACAAATTTTCCCTTCTCCAAACAAATGGTCATTTAGATGGGGTATTTTTGAATTTCTTTTATTTTTAATATATATATATATATATATATATATATATATATATGAAGAAATATAGTCTTAAGGTGTGGTATATTTATGGGATAAAGTGCTCGATATCAGAGATAGAGCGTGTGTAAATATAAAAGTGAACATAGAAGTCAACACTTAGAGGCGACAGTCTGCTTCATGCTATATACAATATGGCCTGACGATTGCATATAGCATGAAACAGACTGTCGCCTCTAAGTGTTGACTTTAAAAAGACGCACTCTGTGCTGACTTTTAGGGGGGCTAATTGTGTCTCTGGCCAAAAGATCAAATGTAACTCTCATTCTGCTTATAAAACAGCGATGATAATTTTGCAATGTGAACTTTGTATTCCTTAATTTACACTATATGGAACTTCAAACCTCACTCTAACTCTGAACTGGCCTAGAATTCCAGTTTCAGACAAAATTCATATTCGAGCCAAAATTCCAATTAAGGCTGAAATTTGAATTCTTCAAATCACAATATTTGCGGAACTTCAAAACTTCACGTCGCGAAACCGCTCTCTAATTCTTTGGCATTTTGAATAAGTAAAACTGATTTCCCCAATTCACAATGTTTTGGAGATATTTTAAGCTGAATTTAAAACAAAAACTCTTAAATTCACAAAGTTTTTTGTTTTGTTTTTTTGTTACTAAATAAGATAAATTAAAAGCTTAAAATCACTAATTTTTTTCAGTTATTTTAAAATTTGAATTCTTAACTGTTCCCTTCTCATCCGGTCACAAATCCTAATGCTTGATATTCAAGCACCAGATGAAGGACACATTTTCAATCACGTCATCATCTTCATTCCCCAAAATGGTATATGTCTATGAAGAGGAAACGGCTCGAGTTAGAGAGGTTTCAGACAAATGGACAGACAAAATTTGCCGTTTATTTCTTTATAAAGGAGTGAGCTAATCTACTTAATGTAAGAGCCTTGCATGATAAAATTTAGATGCGTGAAAGCCGAAAGACATGACACATGACAATTAAGGCACAAAGGTTTACCTCCTTTAACATTGAATGCAAAATCTCCCTACCAATATGGCTTAAAATCTTTGCTTTCATCTCTCTATTTTTAAACAAAACTTGTATCCGATATGTATCAACGAAGCCTGCATATTTCATTGTCTTGTGTTACACTGCATTAATGTACAGGATTTGAATGGGGTTCCCTTAATCCCCATACCGATGACGCCAGTCTTCTGACCTTCCTTTGTAACCCTGACCGACCGGAAATTTCTTTAAACTCTTTACTTCCCACCATTCATTCGCTCAGCACCGAACAATAATGCCTCACTCAGATCTACTGTTAAAATTTGGATTTAAATTCTTAAATATTTTTTTTAGCCATAAACATTAAAATTTCGTTTTAATCCAATGTGGTCACAATTCATATCCAGTAAATAATTATAATGCTTGAAAAATTTCTTATTTACTTTTTATATTAACTGTAATAAAAAAAAAAAAAAAGATCGCCTCTTCTAAATATCAAATAGTCACTTGTTTCTTGTGATCCGAAGTTTGGTTACACTTGATATTTACAAGTGTGTATTTGGGCAACAATCCTTCTTTTATACAAGTTTCATTAAAGACAACGAACAAGGTACTGCGATTTAGATTTTATTCAATTTTTCTAGCATTCATACAAGTATTTTTTCTGGACATAATGTATGTAAAAATTGTTCTGTATATCCAAGCGCTTTCGACTATTTTATTAACCATTATCAAGGATTATTTGTTTTCATTTTTAATTGAATGTATAAATGATTCATGTATGTATCTAGGGTTATGGGAATGATTTTTTTATTATTATTTCAGTTATACCAACAAGAGAGAAACTGAATAAAAAGCTTAATCACAGTACCTTTTCAATCTGTCTATATCTGTGACAAGGGATAGTAACTATTTACATTGTTCGGACTGTTGTCTTCATTTTTATTGTCATATTCACGACGTTTCGGCCATTGTACATTTCAGCCTTCTTCAGGTGATATACGTTGGAATTTCGAACCGAAACCACCAGGGTAGATTGTTCTGGTTTTACATGCAATGCCTTTTCTGGATATTTCAGTTATTTCCTTTTAGTAGCTCAACACTGTGGCCAGGTATTGAATTATTAACACTTTGGGCGAAGTCATTGGATTACTTCACCCAACGCTTTTATCCACTAAGTCACGTGCCTGTGAATTTTGCGGACTTATAAACCTGATGTCGTAGTGACCTATTTTATCAGAACTCATATTACATTTTTTTATGTGACTATAAAGATGAGGTCAACAGTCCGAACTAAAAATAGTATAAATACTTTTCAATCTAAACCATGACTGTTAACATAGCCCTGCAACTGGAAATCATTTATGTCAAGTTTGTTGTCGCTTGACCCCCACTGTTTTCATTTATTTATTCTTTCCTTCGATCAAGTGGATGCTGGTTTGAAGACCAGACGTCAAATACTTTATCCACCGGTCATAAAACGCGTTTGGTGTACCAGTCATCGTTTTTCAGAAGACCTTTGTCTTTTGATAATCCAGTACAGAGATGGGCATCCTTTTTCGAACAGCGGGTCGCATGAAGCATAATTTAACATTGAGTGGGGCGCACTACTAAAAAAATAAAATCATGGTAAGTTTTCATTAAAGATGCTGGAGACATTTCCAAAACAAAAGAATATCCTCAAAAGCTTCTGCCTTAAAAATGGGGAAGTCGAGTTTTTCTTCTTTGGAGAAAGGATTCCTTTTATATTTAAAAAAAAACTGTAGTCTTCGTATAATATTATAACTGATGACAGAGTGATTAACACACACTTCTGTGTATGTTTTGTTTCTAATTTATACATTTTATGATGCAAAAAATGTTTTTAAAGAAGTATATTTATTCTCTAAAGGAAAAATAATTATGATTAACGTTACCTGCTTCTGAAGCAAAAGGTGTTTACACTTATGAGCCTCCTTAGTGAAAATCGCCAATGGTTAAAAATGCTGACAACGTTACCTTCAACGAAAAGGTACCAAATTCAAGACACATTGTACTTAATAATTGTTTATGTATGTGGCTATGCATGAGAGAATGTGTGAGTGAACAAGTGAGAACGAAAGGAAACAAACAGCATTTAAACAACGTTATTTTCCTTATGAAATTGATCGTGCTATTCAGAATGCCAATCGGGCAGCATGTGACACGCGGCTCGCACTTTGCCAATGACTGATGTAAAAGATGGAACAGAAAGAAGGCGAAGGAGGGGAGATATTGTGCGAGGAGCGGGAATTTTTTTAAAACAAGGTGTCTGTAATAGATTGCGGTAAACGTTTGAGCGGCGTCTATCTGGGCCAAGTGATAGCAGTTGAAGCAGAAGCAGTACTATTAGAAATAGTCATAGTAGTAGCAGAAATAGTTCCAATTACGGTTGTCTTAGATAAGACAGGTAAATGGAAACAACAGTATCCCTGGCTGCCTTGTTTGTGTCTAGGTGTTGTTTTTAGGATAAACTTCTCTGTTTTCTCCTTCCCTTAATGGCGTAGTTCCCGCTGCTTTTCACCTGGATCTTTAGCAGTGAAAAAGACAGAAGCGGGTAGGAGATTCGGTGCTATATCATATTGGCGGAAAAGTTGCAGAGAGGTCACCACTCTTTCTATAGTGCCAGCATCTTGCTCTCCCGCTTGGGAAAATGACCAGTAGCCTCTGGCCCTACATGTTCAGACATTTGGTAATCATGTCCTGCCTAGCCAATAATTGGTGACTCCTGCTGCTGATTTTTTTTATGGAGGCGGGCGGGGGTAGTACGGAGAACCTTTTAGAAAAAAATACAAAAACAAACAAATAAGCATCAAAAACAAATAACAAAAGTTTCATTAGTCACACATACCTAAAAAATAAAAATAAAATATTCCTTTAAAAGCAAAATATCTCCCAACTGATTCTTAAAATTCTTTTAGCCATTTACCCCCAAGTAAGGTGATAAAGCCACTAAGACGTAATAGGTTATTGGAAGCGAAAGAATGGAGCAAAGACAATAAAAAAAGAATAGGATTCAAGGAAACCGAAGATAATGATTGACGTTGTTTAATTTTTTTCATCGTCGCAGTTGTCAGGAAAGCAAGAAGTTGGAAGAGAAGTACGAACGAAGAAACTACTGGCATAGAGCTTACTATTACATCTAACTATTTCAACATTATAATGATGAGACCTAACTGCCAATCTAGTACTCTGCTTCATGAAGTCGAGGTTCAGATTAATTATTCTTTAGTTGCACTAGTTCAGACCTTTACAGCTAAGGTACGCCATATTATGTTTATAAAGTCGAAACACTCCCATTCTCCTTGTATTGTAAATATAAAGAGAAAGATACACTCATGCAGCTTCTCCCAAGAACTTTTGCTTCTGGGAACTGTCCCCCATCTGGATGCTTCCTTGAATACTAAAATATTAACGTCATTATTTTTCCTCTTTATTCGCATAATCAGTTACTATCACATCCTTTAATGTTCATGCAATACATCTCATTCAGTAACCCTCTACCTCGAATAGCTCTCGAGCCTGGTATTAGGCACCATTTAATTTTTTTAAAAAATGAATGCATGACCTGTCTTAATAGTATGTTCGGACGGTTCGATAGGCTCAAATTGACAGCTGATCTTAAAAAACTGACCTACATTCTGTTATTAACTAGAGCAAGAAATGCAAAAAAAAACTGCCGTCTGCTAATCATCCGAGAGAAGCCTTTTTGCCTTCTATCTGCATGGCTGATGCTAACCTCCAGGTGAGTGACTCATTGTACTTTCTAGTTCTGACATTTTCCACTGACAAAAACTGAAAAGATTATATCGAAACGATTGCTAGGTCTGCTACTAGGAAGGTTGGTTCAATGTGTCTTTCTTGACAATGTTCTCGACAGTATCTATTTTACATATTTACAAGTCTATCATTTGTCCGTGCATAAAATATGGCTGTCACATAGTGTCTGGTGTTCCTGCTACATATTTAGAGATTGATAAAATCCTAAGAACAATCAACAAAATTATTGGTCCTGATCTGGCGTCTCAGCTTCAGTCACTTTCCCATGGCCATAAAGTTGCTTCCCTGTGTCTTTTTAATAAATACCTTCATAATATTTGTTCAGATGAGATCTTTGATATGATATCCAGACTTTATGAATTTAAGCGCACTATTAAATTAGCAACAAGAACTCCTTATTTTACAGTTGAATTTGTAAGATGTAACCGTAAGTTCTATACTAGTTTCTTTTCTCGCACTTCTTGCTTGTGGAATTCTCTTCCGGCTCCATCTTTCCCAGTCAATTTTGACCTTCAAAAATTTAAATGCAATGCCAATCGTCATCTTCGCTCCACTTCTCTTCATTTATTTCTTTCGCTCCTTAATAATATTTTTCTTATATTTTTCACACTCGGTACCGCCCCCTCTGCGTGTTAGTGACTCTGTTGCCTTGTTTATCATTGATATATCCTTGCGGAATATATTTTGTTCTTTTCTTATGGTTCTTTTTTAGGCACGGTTATTCTTCCTGTATGAATAACTCTATGTTCCTGAAAGGAAAGGATATTCCTTGATGTATTTGATGTCCATATTTTTACAGTGATTTGATCGCATAATTTTTTTTTTGTTTTTTTTTTTTACTTGGCAATTATTTTTTGCTGCCAATAGTGATTCCTTTCTCAATAGCTCTTCTTTTAACAGATGGGTGCACCGACGAACCAACCGTTCAAGTTCCGTCACATCGATTAAAAAAAGGTAGAGGCGTATATCATGTATTTAATCATCACTTGGCTTTTTTATGATTTCTTTCTGTTGTAACCAAGTAAATGGTTAAGAAATAACAAGGCAAGAGGTTGCAGATAAATCGTGTATTGAACAGTAAATACAACAGAAGAGTATTACACGACTCAGGAGTGTGTGTGTCGGTTGACCAGAGTTCAATCGATGCTACTATTTCCCCGAGGCTTACTTTCCTACAAATTTTATAGTAAATTGAAGAGCCCACAATAGACTCAATAGAGGGAGGACCCCATATACATACATACATACATACATACATACATACATATATATATATATATATATATATATATATATATAATTTGTTTTTTATTAACTTTTTGGCACTATTTTGAAATGATAAAGGAGCGCACCCGAGTCGCCCACATTTGGGGTGTTCTCAATGGTCACTTTAACCGGAGGGTAATGGAAGGGCCTCGCACTGTGAGAATTTGGTGTGAATTGTAGTAAATATAAATTCTTTTTACTTTGAGGTGAATTAACAGGAAAGATCATAATCATTATACACCGTGCATATATATATATATATATATATATATATATATGTATGCATGTACATATATATATATATATATATATATATATATATATATATATATATATATATATATATATATATATATATATATATGCCCTGAATATGACTCTGAAATTTAACAGACAGAAATAAAAATTCTCACGATGTGGGGTTATAACGCCGATTTCACTTCCAACCCAACCTGTCTTTTTGACATCATCAAATCCCTATCTTTTAAAATACATTTCCATCACTGCATATTTGTTGGCTAAAGTATTTGCATATTTACAAATGGCACAAGTGACTCATTTTCGAATCTAAATAAAAGCCAATTAAATTCTAATCATTTTGTGAAGGGCAACTTTTGCATTTTTGGTCATACATATTGTTGTAACCAAGTAAATGGTTAAAAAATAACAAAACAAGAGGTTGCAGATAAATCTTGTATTGAACAGTAAATACAACAGAAGAGTATTACAGAACTTGGGAGTCTGTGTCGGTTTACCAGCGTTCAATCGATGCTACCGTTCTCCCGAGGCATACTACTTTTATAGTAAGTGGAAGAGTCCACAATAGACTGCTTATAGGGAGGACACTACAGCACTGTATTTCTTTCTTGGTTTAATTAACGCCTGACATCAATAAGAAAAAGAAATTAAAAAAAAATTCCGCCAAGATAAAACTTTTAACTGTTAAAATAGAAAAATCCGAAGACCCAAAATGGCGGAAAGGCGGTTTCTGAAAAAAAAAAAAAAAGAAACATACAAACAAAACATTAACCAATTGGAAATTATTAGACCAAAGAATCAGTACAATCCTTCAGTTGCTGTTTAATTTGCGTTGGTTGAATATTTTTGTAAGAACCCAAATTCTAATTCTACCATTATATCCATCTAATGTAGCTCTGCATCCTTCATTAAAAATTATTGTAAAGAAATCAATTTAGATGCGTTTTGCTAGATTAACACTTTTGAAAAGTTCTACAGTTCTTGCGTTAATGACTTTAGCCTTTGTTCTTATTATTCTGTATTCTTTCTCTCCGTATATACTAACAACACAAGCATCTTCAAATATTACTACCTTTTCCATTTTCATATACTCTTCTTTTGTGACATTCTTAAAGTCAATTTTTCACTTCTTTGTATGTTTCCAATGTATTCAATTTCTTTTTTTTTTTTAACTTTCTTTTAATTTCTTTGATCTTTTTTCACAATTTCCAACATAGCGTGTCTCTGCCTCAACATATAGACAATATTCTCTTTTAAGATTATATCATTCTTATAACCCATGGCAATCTTTATGTATCTGAAAGTTATAAGATATTTATCGGGAGGTATATTCTTATATATATTTACTTATATGATGAACAAACTCGGAATTGTAAAACACAATCTCACACCATCAAATAAGGAAAACATATATTATAACTTGCATCTCACATAATATATATTTTTCTGAAATGTTTACCAGCATCGATAAATATTATTGGTAAAACCTAATGAAAACTGACGTAGCGTATATACTGATTTATCTATATGAGTGCCTATATCGACCCATACGTGAGTGCGTATGCAACAAACGTCATTATATTCTTAGCTTAAAGATGGATGAAGCATTTTACGCAGCAAATATTTGTTGTTTTTTTAGCATAATTTCTTTCCATCTCAATTCACATTGTCGCGAAACACCAGCATTCATTTCGTATTCCGTTAGTGAGAAGTTCCACTCGCGCAGCTTCTTCACGTGAACCCTCACATTATGCAAACATCTCAGTAGTGGGTGCTTTCCTGATTACAACAGTCTTAAACGGTTCAAGTCTAAGGTTAAACAATCTTCCCCACATTTTCCCATAAACTGTACTTCTTACTCTGTAACCCTCTACCTCGAGTGGCTCTTGCGCCTTTTACAGACTGAACATCATTGTACAAAAAGAAAAGAAAATGACAGTGGTTTTCAATGCCTAATGACTCTTACCTGGCTTATCTTAGCGAGATGACATCAACTCTCACCCAGCAATGTCATTGCAAGCCTCTATAGCTATTTCCAGGGAAAGTGTTCAGATGAACTACATTCCACCATTTTTACCTTCACGACTAAGACCTACCATGCCACGCCCATTGTAGCGAACCACCTTCATTCCCTTCGCATTCCATTGGTGAGATGTAATTTCCACTCGAGCATTTTCAACCCAAGAACCTCTGCTTTGTGGAAACGATTCCGAAGAGGATGCTTCCTCGATCACTGTAATCTTGGCCTGTTCAAGTCTAAGACAACATATCACCATAATACTTGCCTCTTACTCAGTAACCTTCTACCTCGAGGGGCTCTTGGGCCTTGTACACCATGAACATCATTATAAAAAATTCACTTAACCCAACCCTTCTCCATATATGATATAAATCTATCATATCTATGAATATGTTTATATTCTTATCTGCTTTTATATAGTCTATATTCAAGTATATACACTGAAGATAATTATGCCTATATCTGTATATATATATAAATATGACTATGAGTATGGATACGTGTGTGTATGTGTGTGTGTTTGTGTGTGTGTGTGTGTGTGTGTGTGTGTGTGTGTGTGTGTGTGTGTGTGTGTGTGCTATGGCGCGTACACTCTGTCTGCACAGGCGTAAATGAGTTCCGGTGTAACTTTTCCAAATATTTGATAAATGAAATAAATGTCATTTAATTGGAATTGCTCAGGAGAGAAGCCCGTTGTATGCTAATGTGAGTAAGAGAAAGAGAGCAAATAGCAACGGGAAGATGAATTATTAGGTTGGTGCAAAAATAATGACTTAGTAATGTCGTTTTTTGACGTTAAAAATACGTCGAAAAACGACATTATTACGTCATTATTTTTGCACCAACCTAATAAAAGGATTAAAGAAGGAGGACAAGAAGACAGAGAAGAAAGAGAATTAAAAATGTGAATGAAAGAAAAAGAAGAAAAATAGGAACTAGAAATAGATGCTGACTGAGAATGGCGAAAGTCAGCGGGAAAAGAGGAACAGAAAATAAAAAGTTGACAAGGAAAGAGAGAATCAAAATCAAGAAAAAAATGAAGAAAGAATTTAGTTGTATTAAATTCCTTCCCTTGAATTCATCCATTGGGTAGACTCAGTAATATTTTCCAATTACAAGAATTTGCTTAGAACAATGGTAACTTGACAAAATAATAAAATTCAGTGTTTATCTCTTGGGTAACCGAAAGTGTTTCTGCCGTTTTAATCATTCGATGGTATTTGAACGACATCGAAAAGGAGAATTTGATTTTTTTTTTTTTGTGAGTTTAATTTTGTCAGTGTGCATTTTAACTTTCTAAATTGGTACATCGTCATTGATTCTAACTCTGGTGATAAAAGAAAATAAATGCATGACATGCAAAGAAATTCTTTGCGTTACTTACAGAAGAGGCAATGTGAATGGTTTCATGTTTGAAGAGTGATTTTCAAGTTGGGCGTTTAATGTAACGCTCAACGGCACGGAAAGTGGAATCGGCGAACAGAGGTCGAATTCTGGTCAAATTTACTTTTTTAAAAGTTAAATGCTATCACGTGATGCAAGCTTGGGAGATCATGTCTCTTTCGATTCATGACTTATTAGGCAGAAGACTTTTCCGCAGGAGGTTGCCATTACTTTCTGGATATAGGACCTAGTATGTCCTGTTATTCAACCCATATCTGGAGGGAGAAGATATAAAGATAGTCAAGTGGCATACGCGATACACGTTTGGGTGATCATGTCTCTTTCAATTCATAACTGACGAGGCAGATTTTTTTTCTCGCTGTAGGTTGCCTTTTCTTTTTGCAGTAGATTGGATACCAGACAAGGCTATAGGGCCTAATCGTTCCTGCTATGCAACCTACAGTTGGGGCAAAAAGATAGATTCAGATAATTACCAAAGTAAGTAAAATAAACGAACCCGACTGGAATTCAAACGTGTCCATTATCTATTGATATTACACCACACCCAAACATTTTACTTTAAGGCTTTTCTGAAAGTTTTATACTTATCCCCATTTTTTCTTTCTTTCTTTCTTTCTTTCTTTCTTTCTTTCTTTCTTTCTTTCTTTCTTTCTTTTCTTTCTTTCTTTCTTTCTTTTTTTTTCTTTCTTTCTTTCCTTTATACTACCTTCACTTCTTTTTACTTTTTTATTTTAAATTTACTTTTTTCTGTTTCGTCTCTTCCTTTCTTACTTTCTTTCTTTTCCTTATTTGCTTTTTTTCGTTCTTATTTCTGAAAATTTCTTATTTGCTTCTTTTTTGTAGGTTACGCCTTTCTTTCTATCTTTTTTCTTGTTCGATTTATTTATTTATTTTTATATTTTCATATATATATATATATATATATATATATATATATATATATATATTGTTCTTTTCCACTTTCTTTCCTCCTTTCTCTCTTTCTTTCTTTACTCTGCCCTCCTTTTCTTTTTCACAATTATCATATCTGTCATTCATTTCCTTCTCAAGCTCGCCAGTCTTGGTCGGCCAGTTAATTGCATCTTCATTTTGTTTAAATATATGGATCAACAAAATGAGACGTGGTGACAAATAAAGAAAGAAAGGAGAAAGAAAAACATAGAAAAATAAAATAATGAAATATAAAGAATGAAAGAAGAAAATCTATATAAAAAAGAAAAGAAGGAAGGACCAGAAAGAAGGAAAAAAGAAAAGTAATAAGAAACATAAGGAAAGAAAAAAGAAAGGAAAGAAGAATTAGAAATAAGGGGAAAGAAAAGAAAGAAGAAACAGCGAGGGGAAAAAAGAAAAAAGAAACAGAATGTAGGAAAAAAACAAAGAAAGAAGCACCAGAAATATGAGACAGACAGAAGGAAAAAGAAACAGAAGAATGAAAAGAAAGAAAAAAAGCAAAGAAAGAAGAAACAGAAAGAAGGAAAACAGGAAGGAATGAAGGAACAGCAAGAAGAAAAAAGAAAAGAAAAAGGAAACAGAGAAATGGAAAAAAGAAAAGAAGAAATAAAAAAAAAGGAAAAATAGAAAGAAAAAACGGAAAAAAGGTAAAAAAAAGAAAAGAAAGAAGAAACAGAAAGAAGGAAAAAAGTAAAGAAAGAAGGGAGAGAAAGAAAGAAAAAAGAAACAGAAAGAAGGAAAAAAGTAAAAAAAGAAGGGACAGGAAGAAAGAAAAAAGAAACAGAAAGAAGGAAAAAGTAAAATAAGAAGGGACAGACAGAAAAAAAGAAAGAAGAAGAAGAAACAGAAAGAAGGAAAAAGTAAAGAAAGAAGGGACAGAAAGAAAGAAAAAAGAAACAGAAAGAAGGAAAAACGTAAAGAAAGAAGGGAGAGAAAGAAAGAAAAAAGAAACAGAAAGAAGGAAAAATGTAATGAAAGAAGGGACAGAAAGAAAGAAAAAAGAAACAGAAAGAAGGAAAAAGTAAAGTAAGAAGGGACAGATAGACAGAAAGAAAGAAAGAAAGAAAGAAAGAAAGTAAGAAGCAGAAGAAACAGAAATAAGGATAAAGTAAAGAAAGAAGGGACAGAAGGAACGAAAAAAGAAACAGAAGAAGGAAAAAAGTAAAGAAAAAAGGGGCAGAAAGAAAGAAAAAAGAAACAGAAAGAAGGAAAAAGTAAAGAAAGGAGGGAGAGAAAGAAAGAAACAGAAAGAAGGAAAAAAGTAAAGAAAGAAGGGAGAGAAAGAAAGAAAAAAGAAACAGAAAGAAGGAAAAAAGTAAAGAAAGAAGGGACAGAAAGAAAGAAGAAGAAACAGAAAGAAGGAAAAAAGTAAAGAAAGAAGGGACAGAATAAAAGAAAAAAGAAGGAAAAAGTAAAGTAAGAAGGGACAGACAGAAAGAAAGACAGAAAGAAAGAAAGAAAGAAAGAAAGAAAGAAAGAAAGAAGAAGAAGAAACAGAAAGAAGGAAAAAGTAAAGAAAGAAAAAAGAAACAGAAAGAAGGGAAAAGTAAAGTAAGAAGGGACAGACAGACAGACAGACAGAAAGAAAGAAAGAAAGAAGAAGAAGAAACAGAAAGAAGAAAAGAAGAAGAAACAGAAAGAAGGAAAAAGAAACAGAATGCAAGAAAAAAGCAAGGAAAAAGAACAGAAAGAAGGAAAAAATAAAAAATAATGAATAAATAAAAAAGAAAAAATAATGAATAAGTAAAAAAGAAAAAGGGAAAAAAGAGAAAGATAGAAAATGAAAAAAGAAACAAACAGAAGGAAGTAAAAATAAAGAAGAATCAAAAAGAAGTAAAGGAAAAGAAAGAAAACAAAAAAGGAGAAAATATAAAAGAAAGAAACAGAAAGAGACAGAAAGAAAAAAAATCGAAAAGAAAAGAAAGAAGGAAAAAAGAAATTAAGAAGGAACAGTAAAAAGGTAAAAGAAAAGAAAGAAGAAATAGAGAGAAGGATAAAAGAAAGATGAAACGGAAAGAAGTTAAAATGAAGGAAAAATAAACACAAAGAAAGGAAAAAGAAAGACAGAAACAGAAAGAAAAAAAGTAAAGAAAGAAGAAACAGAAAGAAGGAAAAAAGAACGACCAGAAAGAAGGAAAAGAAAAAAGAAAGAGAAAGAAAGAAAAAGAAGAAACAGAAGAAAAGTAAAAAGAAGAGAAAGAAAGAAGAAAAAGAAGGAAGGAAAAAGAAAAGAAAGAAGAAAGAGAAAGAAGGATAAAAAAGAATGAAGAAATAAAAAGAAGGAAAAAAGAAAAGAAAGTAGAAAGAAAAAGAAGGATAAAAAAGAATGAAGAAATAAAAAGAAGGAAAAAATAAATGAAAGAAGAAACCGGAAAAATGAAATAAAGAAAGAATAAATAAAAAGAAGGAAAAAAGAAAAGAAAGTAGAAAGAAAAAGAAGGAAACAGCCTCATGATTTTCATCATTAGCAATCGTAACTATTCCGAGTTCATTGCTCGGATGTGATGGTACCATACAGAATAGTCAAACTCAATATGAATAGAAATAAATCAAGTGTGGTGTTCAATTTTCAGAACCCGAAAAAAGCCATGAGAAAAATGAGTGAAAAACTGGTAAATGTATCCCCTCTAAAACTACTTGCCTTTAATCGTCGAGGAGAAGCCTGTTGGCCTTCCAGCAGGATGACGGACGCAGTGAAAGTAACATTACATATTCTCCGTCTAACGTTTTCATTGAGATGAATTAGAAGAATTCTATTGAATCAACTGCTAGGTCCCCTGCTAGGAAAGCTCGTCCGTTGTATCGTGTTAGGCAACTTATCTGACCAGGATATATCTTGCACATTTAAATATCTACCATTCATTCATAAATCGAATATTTCTGAAACATCTGATTTGGTATCCATGGTCCCATGTATCTAGACATTCTTCAACAAAATCAAAAGAAGAATCTGCAATGTCATCAGTCCCGACCTGGCATCTCGGCTTCAGTCAATTTCCTACTACCGTAAGATAGCTTCTCTGTGCCTTTTCTATAAACATTTTCATGGTAATTTGACTCGCTTTCATTTTCGTCATCTCGACTTAATGAACCTAATCGAACTACTACGTTGGCAGGGTCTCACCATTTTACTGCTAAAATGACTAGATGGAGCCGTAACAGTTTCTTCTCTCTCACTTTTTTCTTGTGGAACTCTATTCCGTCTTCTCGCTATTTATTATAACTCACTACTAATGGTCAAAATATTATACCGTGCTTAGGCATTCGCCGTGACGTCCTTAGGAATTTACTTTTATTGACTCCAACGGACTTCTCTGGTTTACTTGGAGTTTCTTATTGAAAGCGTCTTGACTAGTTCATTTCTGTTAAATCTCCACTTTTGAGATTTTTTTTCACGAGTAAATATTTTA
Source organism: Acanthosepion lycidas (assembly GCA_963932145.1). Taxonomy (NCBI): domain Eukaryota; kingdom Metazoa; phylum Mollusca; class Cephalopoda; order Sepiida; family Sepiidae; genus Acanthosepion; species Acanthosepion lycidas. The sequence goes on from OZ010610.1 coordinate 27,040,018, forward strand.
TTTTATTTCTTAGTAAAGACCCCACCACACACACACACACACACACACACACACCTCTTTCTGGCGAGTTGGCCAACTTACTGAACTTTGCATTTCTTTCGTTTTTGTTCAAACTGTATTTTTACCGTACGTTTCCTTTTTCTGGTAATCATATTTGTATGTCCAACGAATTGTTAGGGTGCCGGCATGTCAATAATTCAATACACTACTTACATAGATTCTTTCTTGCGGGCCTTTCTGCGGTAAACCTTTTTCTTTAACTGATTCCAATGCCTTTTATATTCCTTTTTTTTTTCTTTCACCATAAATAGCCTTATTTCAATTTGTGAACTTCGTCCAAAACATCTTTTCCATTTTTTTATGTACTCTGAAAAACACTTTTTCGCTAATTTTGAAAAATTGTGTGTCGTATTTGTTATCGGTTATCTTTTCTGACCTGGTATCTTGTCGAACACCGATTTCATTTTTCTTGAGAAGTTCCATTCTGCTTGTGGCATGGCTGTCGGTGTATTGGAATTTGGCGTTATCCGGTAGACGCTCAAGAATTTTTGAAGCGCTTTTTCGCTTATTTTTTCCTTATTTGCTTTTTTCAAAGTTCTCTTAAAAGTACTAACAAGCCATTCAGCTTGTCTGTTTGACCTCCATTGATACGGCAGGGTAGTAATATGTTCAATCGAAAATATTTTACAAGATATTTAATTTCGTTAACAGTGAATTTTGTACCGTTATCCGAGACTATGGTATCTGGAATAATTCAGGTAAAAATTTCACAGTAAACGTGGAAATTGTTTTTTTTTTTTCATTTAAAAATTACAGGCCACTTAGTAAAGCTATCCACTACTACAAGAAAATGTAGCACGATTATTCGATCTACGAAATCTATATGCAGTCTTGACCATGGATTATCCGTTGTAATTTTCCGGTAGGTGATTTTGCTGCCAGAGCACAACCACTGCGGGCTTTTACTAATTTTGCAATGTATTGATCCATTTTGGTGCAATATACATAGCTTCTAATGAGAGATTTCATCCTTGAAATTCCCGGATGTGCGTTATGAAATTCATTGAATATCCACTTTTTATAATATGATAGATATTATGACACTTTGTGCAAACATCAGTACTCCGTCACATTGTGAGTAAACGTTCAAGTCTGGATTGCATTCTAAAAATCGTTTATCTTTCTTACTTTCTCTTAGACGTTTTCTTATTTTCGCAATAAACATGTCTTGTTCTGCTTTTACTTTTATTTCTGTCATGGTAACTGTTGTTCGCGTACTACATTGCATAATATATTTTTAATTTCTATTTCAATTTTTAATGTTGCAATAACAAGTGTCCTCAAACGGTTCAGTATTTTTGGTATCAATCTTGATAAACCATCAGTATATCCTAATTTTTTTTGAACGGTTAGTATTCCATCCTGAAATCGTAATTTAAGAATATGGTATCCCAGCGCTGTAATCTATTCGCTGTATATGTAGAAATTCATTCCTTTTTTTAACCATAAATTGATAATAGAGGACGGTAGTCCGTCTCTGAACAAAAATTTTTTTCACTGAAATTAATATTGCTAATGCATCTTTTTCGATCTGGCTGTTAGTTTCATTTTTTGCCGGTAGTAGCGAACACGAAACATGTGCAACGGTTTTCATGTTACCTTCATTATATTTGTCGAATTACTGCTTCTATACCACAGTAGCATCTGAAGCCAATACGATTTCTGCTTTTGGATCGTATTGCGCTAATGATATGTCTGACGTTAGTATTTTCTGACACTCATCAGTCTAATTCCACTTTTTAAGCAAATTGTTCAGTGGAGCTCTCAAATTCTGCATATTAGGTATATGGATTTGATAAAAGTTTGCTAGTCCTGGAAATACTTGTAACCTAGTAACGTTTGTTGGAGAAGGCATATTCTTAATGGCACTACCCTGGCTGACGAGCATTTTTGTCAGTGATTTATCCTAGGTATTTGATTTTAGACAAAACAATTTGCACGTTTCCTCACTGAGTTTGAAAACGTACTCTTGTATTTTTTCAAAAACTCTTTTCACATGCCTGATATGTTGTTCCTTATATACACTTGTAATTAATATATCATCCAGATAAGCAACTGTGAATTTAAAATCTGCAAGCATAATATCCATAGTTTGTTCCCAAAAGGAAGTCAGTTGAACTTATACAATCCATTGTCGATGTTTATCGTTATTAACACTGAACATTCTTCTGAAACCTGTATTTGAAAATAAGCTTCAGAAAAATTTTCACCGTTTAAATTCGCAAAAATTTCCTCTGGACTTGGTAATGGGTAGTTATGGATTTCTAAACATTTCTTTAACCCTGTCAAAAAATCAGTACAAATACGAATTTTCTATTTTTACATACCTGCTGGTGTTGCTCATTTTGAAAGGTCAGTTCTTTTCAATTATGCCTATTTTTCCACGCTGTCTAATTCTGCGTTGACTTGATCCAATGTTGCGAACGGCACACTACGTTTTGGTTTAAACACTGGCGTCGACGCTTAAACTTTGGAACACCGACCCAACTCACCCGAAAAAACATCCGGAAAACATTTTTTTCAATTCTTCCTTTAAATTTTCACATTGTTTTTTAAAACTTTTTCCCACATAAATCTTTGTAATAAATATATATATAGGTAAATCCCACAACTCAAATCATTCCATCCAGTCAGTACCGAATAAGTTTGTACTATTTTTAAAACATAAGTCTTGGCTTTTACACACTTGTTACGAAATGAAAGGTTACAAGTTATTTCCCCAATAAAAATAATTTCCCATCAGGCACGCTATGTGCGATTTTCGAAGTTCTTTTTAATATAGGTTTTCCGTTTGATTTCCATGTGGTTTCGTTGATTATTGTGATATCATTACAAGTGATTATTGTGATATCATCACAAGTGATTATTGTGATATCATTACAAGTGATTATTGTGATATGATTACAAGTGATTATTGTGATATCATCACAAGAGATTATTGTGATATGATTACAAGTGATTATTGTGATATCATTACAAGTGATTATTGTGATATCATTACAAGTGAATATTGTGATATCATCACAAGAGATTATTGTGATATGATTACAAGTGATTATTGTGATATCATTACAAGTGTCTAATTGCATTTTTACATTCACATTATTAATATTCATATGCACAAACTTTCTTTGGTTTTCTGTAATTATTTATTTCCGTCGCAACCCAGTGCACGAATTTTTTTCCTTGCTTTAGTTATACAGTGCGACCATTTATGTCCTACTTTTCCACGCTTGTAGTATTTTAAATTCTTAAAGGAAGAGTCGTTTCCTAGATGTAACCATCCACATCTGAAATATGGATTAATTTTTCTTTTCCTACATTTTTCTTTAGCTTCTATGTATGCACATTCTTTTTCTTCAATTTCTTCAGATTTGCGATTCTTTGACATTCGTCCAATATTTCTTGCAATGTTAGTTTTTGATTCTGTTCAATTTCGTTAGAACTCTAGCACGGATTTCTCCGTTTTTTTTTTTTTTGTTTTTTTTTTACGCCGTTAATCCTTGGACAAAAATTAACCCTTTAAACATCTCCGGGGTCAGTTCGTTTATTTTGAATCTTTCACATACCTTATTAACAATTCCAGCATATGTGAGAAAATCTTCGTCTTCTTTTTTCAACAGATTAATGCACTTCCAACGAGTATTGAATAACGATCTTTTCTCGTTAAAACATTTAGTCAGAATACTTACTTCTTCATCAAAGCAAATTTCTCCTGTTTTTTTTTTTTTCGGTAGTACAAAATTACAATATTTTTCATGTTCTACTAGTTCCAATTTTCTCAACAGACGCCTTGTTTTTTGTTTCTCGTATCCCCAGTCGCTACATTCTTCGCTAAAAATTTGTTCGTATCTTCTAAAAGAACCAGAAAAGATAATTCCATCATATGAATTGTATGTGAATTCAGTTATGGCATTTGCCACTGCTTTGCGAGTGAAAGAACTTAGTGAATTTTCCGTTTTCTTTCGTATTATTTCAATTAAATTTTATTGTTTCCGGAATTACAGCTGCTATTGTTTCTCTGGCTCTATTTTTATCTCTTCCATATTTTTTGTTTTGTTTTTTCTTTCTCCATTTTTTTCTTTTTTACGCATACTAAGGAGAAAAAACATTAAACCATCGAAGTTCTAATTACTCTTTGCTGTTACCCTATGTGACAAAGAAAAAAGGTACTTTTTTCCTACTCAGTATGAGTTTCGATCTCTCGTCGTAACTGTTATAACTTTCTCTTAGCAGCTATAAATTTTATCCTGTTGTGGCGTCCTTAGAAATTCTCTTCTACTGACCCCAACGAACTTCTCAGACTCACTCGGAATTCATTATTTAAGACGTCTTGCCTAGTTCATTTGTGTTACCGGGAGTATCTTAGTTACTCCACAGCACTTTCCTCTTAAGTAAAATTTTCAAAAATTTAAATGCAACGTCAGTCGTCATCTTCTGTTGGCTTGTATTATATTTTTTATTGTTCTTTTTCCAATGTTTTCTGAATTTCTTTCATTTTCAGTAGTCGCTTGCGTTTTAGTGGCTTTATCGCCATGCCTGGGAAAAAGTGATTAAATACACACATACACATACGCTTAAGCGATCATCATTAAAGCTTGTTGATTGATGTGGTTTTGAATATAGGACGCACATAAAACGAATCTCAAACATCCAACGATCAACAATGCCATGTGGGTCTTTATCCTTGGTTTTCAGATATGATCGGATGTGGTCAGACGAAAGAAAATTAAAAAAAATACGTCTCGTTAATTCTTTAATCCAGATGATTACAAAAGAGAATCACCATCTCTTGTTCGTCGTTTCTTTCTTTTCCATTCTGACTTATCTGTCCCAGTAAAGCAACATCATCTCTCAACCATAATTAAAGGCGAATTGACACACGTTGCGTCTGAAAACTACTACAAATCTAGAACCTCATTAGCCAAAGAAAAAAGGATCTCTATTTGTTATCAAATATTTCATTATACTAATTATCCGGTCTAATATCATAACCTTTGTTGTTTTTATCAACCTATATTGACCAATGTATTCTTCGACTTTTTTCAAGATTGTATTGTATATACCGCCCTCATTCGATAATACTACTAATAATAAATCGGCAGAGACGATGGTCGACCACAGACGTGATTACAGTGTCATTGTGAACTCCTTGATCCTGTCGATAGTTGCATAGTATGTGCTATGCTAGGGCTAAATAAGTTTTGAATTCAGAGCTTACCATCTCCTAGACTGGTTGACAACCGCGGCCGCAGGACCCAGTCTGTTCTGCTGTCTAACCCATACCTGAAGGGAGAAGTGATGGATTCATGTCTTTATGCTGTGGCCTTGTTAGGGCCAGAAATACAGACACCAAGAGAGGAATTGAGTTAAAGAAATATATTAACAGAAACAGTAATACAAACATATACAAACGAGAGTGTTACAGCAAGAATGTTCGGTCCGACTGTCAGAGCTGACTGCTGCAATCTTCCCTCTCCTAAAGGCAGTACCTGCTCCTGTTTATAGCTGGGAGAGTCCATGCGTGCGTGGGTAAATTGCTATAACACTTTCCCATGTGTATTTGTGTGAAAGTGAATGCAAGGAATGTGGTTGGAATTCGATTTGATCTGAGATGTCTCGTTCTGATCTGCTAACCATGACATCCCCTGAAGAGACAATTAAATTTTAAAAATCCCAACCTTTTTAGAATAAATAATTTAGATATCGAAAGTTTACAAATGACATTGTATTTGCTTCTTATGGAAAGTAATGAAATTAAAGGAACGTCTGTCTTGGGGTCTGCATTTAGCAAGAAAGAGAGAATCAGTCTTCTAGTCAGTTAATCTTTGTTGGCTTAATCAAAATGTATTGTCTTAGCAAAGTGATTTTTTTTATACCAGGATCACAAGATTTTACTGACGTTTACAGCACATATTGCCTTAGACATTTTGCGATTGATTTTATCTGATGAGCTGTTATTTCTGTGACGAAGTCAAAGAAGGCTTCTTGTTATAGAGTATCATGTAACACTGTTATTCATATCCAACATTATTTGGAGGCGAAACAAACATTGTCAAACAATTCTATTGGTCAAGAAAAATGATGTGTAATATTAAGCATTTTGTACAGTTTAGCAGCATGTTGTGTTTTGCGAGAGAATTAAAATGTTGTACGCTGGTTCCTAAATTTCATGAATTTAAGCGTTCAACTAGGCTGGCAACTCGCTCACACCCGTTCACTGTCGGAACTGTTAAATATAGCCGTCTCTTCTACTCCAATAGCTTCCTGTCTATCACCCCTCGCCTGTGGAACTCCCTCCCCTTTTCCTGTTTTTTCTGATAGCTATAATCTCCGACTATTCAAATGTAATGTCAATCGACGTTTCCAGATGCCTTGATCTATCCCCTATCATTCTGTTCATTATTTCCTCTATCACTCCTATTTGCTCTCGCTCCAACTCTCTGTAACCCCTTGCGTGCTAGTGGCTTCCCGTCTTGCTTGGGGTGAAACGCTTAAAAAACAAAGTTCTTGTTCTATAACTAAAATAGAATTTGTATTTTAATTGTAATACGAATTACATCAGAAAGAGCGATATAGTGTGAAAGAAAAGTAACAATATGATATGTCCCCTGTGGATACGAGGGATCACGGCTCTCTACAATATCCTAATTGTACTCTTAATGAGGTTCTTACTTAGAAAGCCTATTGGGATTCAGGCTTACACAAGACCCCATTTGGATGCATAGTATATATGATTCATCGATAAAGACGCTGGAAAAATAGTCGGTTCCTTGTACCGACCTATAAAGCACCTGACTCCTCCTGCTATGCTCTGTATTTCCAAGAGCGAGATGAAACCAACAATAAATTATTCCTGACACATTTGGCCCCGAGCTGCCTTGATAAAGTTCAAAAGCTTGTCTGCGGCCTTGTAGATCATGAATCGTTTTCCACTATACAGACTTTTTCCCACAGACAAAACATGGCCAGCCTCACGCTAATCTATCGCTATTTTCATGACAGATGATCGGATAATCCTTGATTCCACCTGTTCATCACTTGCCTGTTAGAAGCTGCCAAGCCCCTTACACCGAGTTGATTCATCCCCACTCCCTTTATATTTCACTCAGACAGCACCTTCCCTAGAATGTTGAATTATGGATTGAACAACCAGGAAGGTGCTTCTTCAATTTGAAAGACCAACTGTTATTTATCGCACATATCCTCATAATATACACATATTGCTCTCTTCTTTTACGACTTTGCAACCTCATTTATTAATTCTCTATCATAAGTGGCTCTTGGGCCTTGAATAGGGTGAACATTAGTAAAAGAAAACGTTCATAATAATGTTTGTCTTTTTACTATCTCTCCTAGTCCCTGCTCTACCACCCATTCACACAAACTCATTTTGTTTAGATAGGTTACTCTCATAGCAGTCTGATCACAAATATTACATTTCTTGTTCCAGTGTTTAAAAAAAAAACAAGTTTTTGACTTATTTTCGGTCTGTTTCTGTCCAGTGGTACACATTTGTATCTGGAATGACATAATCAGTCAGTTATGTGCCATGCTCGATACACGCTTAGGCGATCATGTATCTTTCGATAACAGACTAACGAGGCAGATTTTTCCCGCAGTAGGTTGATATTTCTTTCTGCGATAAACCAGTAGCTATCCAAGGCTATGGATCACAGTCTTTCCTCCTATTTACTCATAGCTATGGGAGAAGAAGAGGATTCATAACTTTCCCAAGGGTATTAGCAGATAAGTGAATGTAATGGATTTGACTGGAATTCGAACTCGGTTCTCCGATTATTCAATCCGAGCCGCTAGGAAGTTTTAATGAGCAATACAATTAATGAGATACTTGAACATGAATTAACGCAGCAATATCTGATTGAGTTGGTGTTGCTGCTCTCCCACACTCTTGTAAATATTCGTCAGTCAGATAGGGATAATTTTGTTTTAAATGTTTTTATTAATGAAAATCTGAATGTAAGTGTTCTAAGTTATGGTCAATATTTTCTTACAGCACGCGTGATGGTTGCAGGAGACAAGAAAACTTAAAATTGCAAACTTCTCGCTTCCCCCCAGAAGCGAAAAATATAATTTCAATCGGTCTGGGTTGCGGATTACAAGATATAGCTTCGGGAGCACAAGAACCGTATTGGACAACAATGCTCCAGTATTACCTAGTATAGTATTTTAATAATTTATTAGATGCTCAAACAAAATAATCAACACTTGATTCAGAGACAACAATTTAGAATCAAACAGTAACGTGTTTCCTTTATATATATATATATATATATATATATATATATATATGGTTGGATAGATGTGAGCTTGTGAAACCCAGGGTCACAAGCTCACATCTATCCAACCATATATGTTATCTCTATCTCTGATATTGCGCGCTTTCTAATAAGTACCGCGCATATAATATATAAATAATTATACATATATATATATATATTTATTTATATTTATATACACACACTTTTCACACACACACACACACACGCATATATATATATATATATATATATATATATATATATATATATATATTGTGTATATTTAGGCAGAAATTTTTCATTAATGCATCTTTCATTAAATAATACAGACAAGTTTTGTGTATTTATTTTAAGTAAGTTCCTTTCATACTGTCTGATAAGCTTAATAACATTATCATTGAAATAATAATTGGCATTTCCTTTCGTCTTTCAATGATAATGTTATTAAACTTATCAGACAATATGAAAGGAACTTACTAAATTACTAAATTACTTAATAAATACACAATTATATCACTAAACTTACTAACTTACTAAATTAGTTAATAAATACACAATTATATCACTAAACTTACTAACTTACTAAATTACTTAATAAATACACAAAACCTGTCTATATTTTTAATGAAACATGCATTAATATATATATATATATATATATATATATATATATATATATATATATATATATATATATATTTATATATATATATATATATATATATACATACATTGGCAGCCATGATGAACAATCTATTGATATTTCTTGTAGACGTTAATTTCGTTTTCATCAATTTAATTCTGTTTAAGATAAGAATATTTTGAGATAAAAAAGTTATCTTTGTTAAATAAAAATAGAAATAATTGCGTTTTAAACCTTAAAACTTTGCTTTTTTTTATTAAACGAAGATAATTATTGTATCTCAAAATATTATTCAATTCTTCATTTCTTATAAAACAGTTTTTACTCTTTTCAATTTTTGGAAAAAATTAACACGGAGAAATGGAAAATTAATAAGCGTGCATTATAAAAAAATATCTACAGGAAGATTGCTAATTATACAAATGTAATAATCTGTCGCATAATTTAAATTGATAAATGAATTTATTTAATATAAGTTTGCTTAGTAAAATATGAAAAGAATATTCGATAATAATGAAATCTATTAGGTTGGTGCAAAAATAATGTCGGTTTTTGACGTATTTTTTAGCGTCAAAAACCGACATTATTTTTGCACCAACCAAATAATAAAAATGCTGCTTGATGGAAATGTTTTGATTATTTAAATCTAATTAACAAGGAAATTTAATGTTAGTCGACTACAAAATGTTTCCTATATCAGAATATATATATATATATATATATATATATATATATATATATATATATATATATATATATATATTCTGATAAGTTATATTTATTATTATTATTAGTAGTAGTAGTTTATGTATATATATGTGTGTGTGTATATATTTTTTTGACTAGGTGTATTTATTATCAGTAGTATATAAATATGTATATGTGTGTGTATGTGTTGTTTGTGTGTGTTGTGCGTGTGTGTATGTATTTTCTGACTAGGTGTGTGTGTTTTTGCTTTCCATGTCGACAAATATGTAAATAAATTCTTAGAATTAATCTGTAGAAAATACATGCAACACCTTTTTTGCAGATTAATTCTGAGAATTATATATATATATATATATATATATATATATATATATATATATATATATATATATATATATATATATATATTCATGAATTATTCATACATAAAACAAATACAAAGGTTAATGATTAAATGGCGAGAAATCCATCTTCGCGAACAATTCAATAATATATAAAAACCGCGAATCTGTTTATGAATGAAAAAATCCTGTTTTATAAATTTCCGTTGCATTAGATCTTTTTATTTTACAAGCTTTCGTCTGTTCCTACAGACATCCTCAGGTATGAAATAGATTGTGTTCTTGTTTTTACTCTCAGTAATAAGTGGACAAACGGAAACAAGATTGTAATCCGAAAAATTCTATGAGAAATGTGTGTTATTGTTTTGGAACGTGCAGTCGCAACGCTGAGTTTGAATTTAAATTTTAAGGTTAAGGATCTGCGTTTATGTACAAATGTAGTGATAAAAGAATTCTTTTTTACTGGTAAATTTTCCGTCAAAGTGGCATGAACTGTATTGTTCAATAATTACTGTAAATTGATAAGATCTTGATGCTTGCCTAGTACTGTGCTTAAATTAAAAAAGTCTAAGTACCCTAGCGAATACCTCATCCGAACAATTACCATGAAAGTATTTATAGAAAAGTTATAGGATGGCAACCTTACGGCGATGGGAATGTGACTGAAGCCGAGCCGCCAGATCAGGACGGATAATATTGCTGATTTTTCTTTAGATTTTATCAAATCAATGATATCTTTTGATGGTCACATTCAACAATAATGTATCAGTCTGTCTCTTTGCTTTCTTTCTACATCAGAAATTCATATATATTCCTGAATAGATATTTATGTAAAGGAGTATTTCTGTAGAATTAATCCGTTTACATTATTCGAACTGCTGTCCTCTTCTTTATTGCCATATTCATATATTTTTGCAGATTAAAGTTGGCTGGAAAGCATGGAGCCGGAAGGGATTTCCACGACCGAGAATTGCCAAAAGAGAAACTGTTAGTACAGAATTTATGGTATCATGGAGCCAGATCAACTGTAAATTGGTCAGATCTTGACGCCTGTCTAGCACTGCCCTTAAATTTAAAAAAAAGTTAGGTACCATAGCGAAGAGCTCACCCGAACAACTACAATGAATGCATTTATAGAATAGACACGGCAAGCTAACCTTATGATACTGGCGCCGATCCAACAGATCAGGACCAATAATATTGCTGATTCTTCTTTGGATTTTATCAAGAAGCTCCAGGTAAATAGCAGGGACAAGAGACCATATGTGGGAGAAATATTCTAAGCACGGATGATTGATAGATTCTGGATAGGAAAATTGTCTCTCACGACACAGTGCACCAAATTTCTTAGCAAGCTGACCTAGCAATGGATTAGGTATAATCTTTCTACTTCATATGAGTCCAAGAAGGTGCAACGAGTCAGTTTCCTGGAGGTTAGCATCAGCCATGTTGAAGGAAGGCAGAGAGGAGGTCTCTCAGATGATTAATAGAGAGCAATTTAGAGCAGTTTTAGTTTTGGAAATGCTTGCTGTATTCATATGTGTTATAATTTCTCCCTGTGTTATAATTTTTCCGTCTGTGACAGGTATATACACATTTGTATACAATATCCTGTACGACATAGCAGTATAAAAAATTTATTTGAGAACAATTTATATTTGGCAATTCCTTCTTTCAGTCATTTTGATTCTTCCTTTCTGTGATCACATCATACCTTACATCTGCCCAGCTAACTACCCAGAATTCAACCCCTTTGATTATTATGTGAGGGACGCAGTTGAGCGAGGGACAGCTGTACCCTTCTATTTAATGGGTAACTCTGGGGAGAAATCGAATACGATTTTTCCAAAGATATTAAGGTCAAGTGAAATCAACTGACCAGACCAGAATTTGAAATCGACTCGCCGGTTACACTTTATCCGCCGAAGTCTATTTTTAAATCGGTATCACCCCCATTCAAGGCAGTAAAGCCACTAAGACACGAGGGATCACAGAAGGTGGAAGAATTAGGAACAGAGACATTAATAATGAACGTGAAGAAGAAAAACTAATTAGGAGGACAGTAGACAGCGATTGAGATTGCATTTAATTTTTTGCAGATTAAAGTTGGCTGGAAAGCATGGAGCAAGAAGTGAATTTCACAAGCGAGAAGTGCGAGAAAAGAAACTGTTAGCATAGAATTTACTGTTACATCAAACTAGCTCAACTATAAATTGATAAGAGATCGATACCAGTTTAGTTCTGCGTTAAATTCATAAAGTCTAGGTACCCTAGCGAATACCTCATCCGAACAATTACCATGAAAGTATTTATAGAAAAGTTATAGGATGGCAACCTTACGGCGGTGGGAAAGTGACTGAAGCCGAGCCGCCAGATCAGGATGGATAATATTGCTGATTCTTCTTTAGATTTTATCAAATCAATGATATCTTTTGATGGTCACATTCAACAATAATGTATCAGTCTGTCTCTTTGCTTTCTTTCTACATCAGAAATTCATATATATTCCTGAATATATATATGTGTGTGTGTGTGTGCGTGTGTGTGTGTGTAAAGGAATATTTCTGTAAAAGTAATCCGCTTATAAATTATATGATGACTTTACTACCTTTCCAGAAAAACTGTAATTCCATATTCCATTTGTAGCGGAATTGTCGGTGGTTGGTTAAAATATGGTTGAGATACAGCGTTTTATTGACTGAGTCTGTTATTCTTCGAATTAGAAGGAAAAATGATCTCAGCTCGAGGCAGTCATGAAGATTCGCGTTGATGACACCAAAATCTTACAATGAAATGTGATTATCATTGATAACAAGATTAAGTTCTTTGCTCGTGTTAATATTCTGGGTGCCCCATTACTAAACGTTTGTTGCAGACAGGGTTTTATTAAATAACAAGACAATTTTCCGTTGGGTGTTTTTTAGAATAATTGTCTTTCATGCCATTTCCTATTAATCATTGATTATACTGTCTTCATCTTGTCCCTTACACAGGTCGCGTCTATATTCAGTACCCATTCTGGCAACTCCAGTGACATCAAAGAAAACCATGTATATCGGCATTCGATTTTTTATTGGACCATTTCAGCGGCGTAGAGAAGAGGGACTTACAGCATGGGTAAGAGCCTTTCCTCCATATATTTTATAAATATTTAGCCGACTCTCCAAAAACGTCGTCTCATAGACACTTCACTGTTAAAAATAAATTCGATCCTCACTGGGTACCCCATTATTAAACGCTTACTATAGACAAGGTTTATTAAATAAGAAGACTTTTTTTTTTCCTGATTTAATCCAACTTTTCCCTTTATCTTATCCCTAGCAGAGGTGGCGGCTGTATTCAGTACCATTCGGGTAATTCCAGTGATGGTAAATGAAACTAACTTTTGATTGGACCATTTCAGCAGGGTAGAGAAGAGGGACTTAGAGCTTAGGCAAGAGTTTTTGTTCCATATCTACCTTCCTTGTGTACTGGAGATACGGGAAACAGAATTCTAGATGATGTGCCTGAGACACCGTCTAGAAACACCAAAGATGAACTGAAGGCAAGGATTATGGAAGCATTCAACAAGGAGACCACCCAGAAGAGTTACAGGAGATACCGAAGTCATTCGGAAGCCTTGGTTAAAGCTAATGACGATTTTATTGAATAAATTTACTCTGTAGGATTTCAAGATATTTTCGTGTAATTTTGTTAAATATATGTGTTATAATGAGATGTCAGTGTTATTTTCTTTTTTGCGTCATTTAGACGACAACTTATTCCACCGCACCCTGGACTCTCTTGTCCTTTTCGATGTATCAGGAACAAGCATCTCACGTGTAAGAATCAGTATCCAGACAAGCCACACATTTCATTTGATTATAGAGGTGAATGCTTCAGCAGAACCAACTACACTTTTTTGGGGAGCCTAATACCATGGACTGACGACTGCATTTAACAAGAAAAAAATCAGTCCCCTGTGGGTGCTGACTTCAATGTCCATGTTATATATATATATTTTTTGAATAGATATAAAAGAAAAAGATTCATGGACAACAAGTGTTTTTTTTATTTATTCGTTGTGTCGTCGGTGATTAACATGTTGGAAGGTTTTTAGTTTTTTTTAGTAATAAATGATTTAATTTGCTTAGTTTTGTCTCTAGACAATATGTATCTATATATAAATATAGTTTTATGGTATGCTATGTTTATGGGTTAAAGAGCTCACCATCAGGGACAGAGTGCATGTAAATATAAAAGTGGACATTGAGGTCAACGCCCAACGGCGACAGTCAGTTTCATGCTTAAAAGCAATCTTCACGCTTATAATTGTTACATAGAGTTCATGCTTGTAAAATAGTTCAATAGTAGCTTTATGATATTTTTATTCTTCATATTGAATTTGCTTGTCGTCTACGGCATTTGGATTTTTTTTGTTAATAGTGTTTTTGAATTAGTTTTTAAATATTGTGTTTGTATCAAATATTAAATGACATACTAAATTATTTATTAGGGATATTTGTATTAGTTTAGACATTAAACGTTGTAATTAAGTAGGCGTGGGTTTAAGTTGATTTTATACACTCTTCGTGTCGTGATTGCATCCCGCCTACAGTCACTTTCTCACAGACGTGCTGTGGCTTCCCTCTGTCTTTTCTACAAATATTTTCATAGCAACTGCTCTTACGACCTACTTTCACTGGTTCCCAAACTACATGAATTTAAGCGTGCTACGAGGTTGTCATCTCAGTCCCACCCTTTCATTGTTGAAACGGCTAAATATAGACGTCTCTTTTACTTCAACAGCTTCTTCGTCAGTGGAACTCCCTTCCTATCACTTTCTTCCCTGATAACTATAATTTTCAAATATTCAAATGTAATGTCAAACGACATCTTCTGATGCCTTGGCCTTGATTCCCGTCTTCTGTTTAGACACACCTCTTTACATTTACTCTCACTCTCTATAAACCCTTGGAAGCTAGTGGCACTGCCGCCTTGCTTGGGGTGATTTGCTTAAAAAAAAAGAAAGCTACATTCCATCCATTGCAGTAACAAAAAAACTAAAAAAAAAAAAAATGCAACAGACCAATGCAGAAACAATGCCAAGATAATATTCTTCGTTGTTAGTACTCTACCGGTGCTAAACAATCTGATGTAGACAAATACCATATCCATCAGTGGTTGCGTCGTGCAAGATTAAAAGCTGAAACCGAATGTTTTATTCTTGCTAAGTAGAAATTGTAATAATCTATGCTAAGTAGAAATTATGAAGCAAACATACAGAAAAATTGTGTTGACTCCAAATGCAGATTCTGTGATGAATATCCAGAAAAAATGACCTTCTTCCATCAGGTTGCACGGTATTAGCATCCACAGAATATAAAACTCACCATGACAGAGTTTAATATATATATATATATATATATATATATATATATATATATAGATAGATAGATAGATAGATAGATAGATAGAGAGAGAGAGAGAGAGAGGGGGGTTCTAAAGATTTTGCTCTTCTTTAAGTTTTTGTGATGAAGGGAGGGGAAATTACATGAAGGTTCAAAGGTGAAAATTCTGCCCCCCCCCCCCCGGTGAATTACTGTCGTGATTTTTTCTTAAGAGATGGTTGTTATTGGAATTGATTATATTTTCTAGTTTACTAACACATGAGAAACTGATTTTTAAGGTTTTTCTGGTGAAAATTTTCTTCAAAGGATTGTTATTATTAATAAAGTGTTTGTCTATTAACTTTAAGAAATATTTGACAATATTGACGTAGGATTACCTGCAGAAGTTTGGGTTAAAACATATTATCCCCCTTATTCTATTTTTTTGACTTTTTAGATTTATGTATTTATCACTTTAAACGTTATTTTTGTAGATACTCATATTTGACTAGACGTTCCGTTTATTTATTAAACAGCATATTTATTTATTTTCAGCCATTGACATAACAGTTCAAAAATTCTTCTTTAAAAAGATTTCGCGAACATTTCATATATATATATATATATATATATATATATATATATATATATAATGTGTGACGTCATTTGTTTACATTTGATACGCCATGAGCAGATATGAATGTACGTGAGAAATTCATGGAAGATTGAAGTTTAATACAGTAAATTCGACTTTGTTAACCGAACGTTCCTCTGTGGCCAAATCGGTTAACGGCACGTCAAGCTAAATGACTGTTCCGTATAGGATACAGGTTCGAATCCTGTCAGAGGACGAATATTTTCCGTGAAAATTTCTCGGACATTCAGGCCGGTAAATGTCATTTAATACTGTTTATTATAAACAGAGCATTTACTTAAATATTTGTATCTATAAAAAAGAATATTTAAACATAAAAATATCTTTTTTTTTTTTTTTATATATATATATATATATATATATATATATATATATATATATATATATATATATATATATATATATATATATATAGTCTGTTGTCATCCACAGACAGACTGTATCACACCTCATCAGTGTTGCTAGACGTCCGGTTGCCTCTAGCTAGGATCGAAACCCGTCTGAATTGGCGTATATATTGTGTAGCATGTAAGTTTTACAAATTAAACACCAACACCATAACAGTTACCGCTTGACCTCTCATTTATTAGACAAGTTGTTTGGTCACTGTAATAGTCATTAACTAAAATGTCCATTTGTCCGTTTTCTCAAAATGTCCCTCCAGCTAAACTTATGATGGAAAAAAAATCCATTCACAAATTGACCATTTCGTTTAATGTCTGATCAATATACTGTCCATTCGATTAATAAATAGCAGGAAAAAAGTTTATCAGTGAAAACATACGATAACATACTTTTATATAGACCTATATTGTCATATATTTAAGTTCACTCGAAAGCAAAGACAAAATGCTGATGTTCGTCACGGTATTGTGCATCTTGTTAAAAATTCTTGAATTTTTCTGAGAAAATAACTTCATGCCAATATAATCAAATAGAACTTCGAAATTACTCAAATAATATCTAACATCACATTCATATCATATTCAATTTGAATCGGAGCAAATAAAGCTGAACGCAACAATCACTTGCGATATGTACGTAAGGAGAATTTATACGCATGCGTGCACGTTTGTACTTGAATTCGCTCAAATAATTTGATAAGGAAAAAATCATAATGCAGCAACTATTTCCCGCGCTATTATAAGTGAAAGACATATACACGTGTATGATTGCGTGAGGCGAGGGTTTAATGCGAAAAGACCAGGAGGGGTAGATAGTGTTTCGTTTAATACTAGCTGAAGAATCTATTTACGTTGGAACAAAAAGCAAAACTTAGCTCGTGGTAGGTTGTAAAGATTATTCGTTCACAAAATAATCTCAAATAAATCCTAATACCAAGGTGAAACAAATGATTTAATTTGCTTAGTTTTGTCACTAGATAATATGTATCTATATATTGGGTATCTGATGATAACATATAGTTTAAACATAAAAATATCTTATATATATATATATATATATATATATATATATATATATATATATATATATATATAGAGAGAGAGAGAGAGAGAGAGAGAGAGTCTATTGTTATCCACAGACAGACTGTATCACAGCTCATCAGTGTGGCTAGACGTCCGGTTGCCTCTAGCTAGGATCGAAACCCGTCTGAATTGGCGTGTATAGTGTGTAGCATATAAGTTTTACAAGTTAAAGTTTTTATTCCTATTTATATTCAAATTATTGTCCTCATCTTTGTTGTTATCACTACGTTTCGGGCGTTTCGCCCTCCAAACATTCATGAAGGGTATGTCAATCTGGGTAACCCACAGGAACTTATGAGCTGGGCCATTTATTTAATCTAGGAGATTTGAATCTTGTTCTCGTTCCACTGCCCATGTCTCGGGATATATCGGCTATTTTAGAACTGCTCAGCTATTACTCTCCTGTTTCCACTGCGTCCAATTAAAAACTATCCAGTCCAGGGATTGAACTCACAATTAATATGTCATTACGTTCACGAAACTAAAAATAATACATAGGTGACTTTAATCCGATCATAAAACAAAGATCTGAAGATAACATTGAAGTGAATATATATGACTGTCACTATGCAGTGTTTCTACCAATAAACGCGGTGTCTCCTCCTGAGGAGCAATCTTTCCCTATAAATAACGCAAGAAATACACTGCATGGTGGACTCTCCTGTCGTATTCGACGTTAACGGTCAAGCAGCTCAGTTCCTAGGAAACGACAACGAGACACCAGCCCATATGATTCGATTATAGTGATGAACTGCAGAACTAAACACACTTTTTGAAGTGCCGAATATATAGACCTGGTGCACTACGTGCTACAAGGTTGTGAGTTCAGAGCTGATGCTAGACACACACGCATGCACACACGCATGCACACACGCACGCACACACGCACACACAAACACACACACACACACACATATATATATATATATATATATTAAATGCAAATATTGGTGTTACAACTTTACTCCTACAGGTTTTAGCCCAACATCTCATACCATTTTGAAAGCAGGCCGACTCCGTGAGCAAGACAAAAACATTCTGGGTCGGATCCGGACCAGCAGTCCTGAAATTTTGGATTGCAAAGTTTTCATTATTGTGATTATTTTCAGCGATTTTTACGTAATTTTTTGCGACGATTTTTTTTTTTTTTTTTTTTTGTACAATAACATTTTTTGATACTTCGAAACAAACATCGAAATTAATAGTGAAAACCAGCGAAAGTTACCCATGAAATAAAAATAATAGTAAGTAATGAAAGTAAGGACCTACGTACATCAAACTGGCTTTAAATTAAGTGGCGGTAGAAGAATTATCCTTGAACTTTTAAAAGATATTAATGCAATTCTTAAATACAGCGATCAATTTTTAGTTCTGTAATTTATTGTTGCCTATCCAATCAACTGCTCCCTACCTTATGTGATGAAGGTCCAATCAAGAGCCCTTCGAAGGAACTTAAATACCGCCCAATTTTGAAGCTAGTATATATATATATATATATATATATATATATATATATATATATATATATAAGATAAAGTTAATTGGTAATCTCTATGGATAATTCCAGGGAGTATATAAATCCCAAGAGCTCAATGTGACTACAGAGCAAGTGATAATTAATAAATCGGAGACTTCAGAAAGCCACGGTAATTTTTTTTTTCGCAAAATCGAGAATTTGATTTCGCTTCGTCAGACCTGGCGGTTTCAAACAAACAATGAATGGATTCAAAAATTCTTCCAGGAATCAACCGAAACCCGAAAAAACTTAATTGAAATTGTGTTTTAACTAGGAATGAAAGGTAATTTGGGGATATGTCTCTAGGAGACGTGACAGTAGTAGTGAAGTCTTATTCAGCAGATAAGCGAAGGGAGGGGAGATGATTTTTCAAGAAGGGATCAAAGAAAAAAGAAAAAGAAGAGAAGAAACGAAAGAAAGAACTAGGGAACATACACAAATCCATATACCTACATACATGCACAATCTTCTATATACATATATATATCCACATACAAATATGTCCCTCCATCCATACACATATTCGCATCCATCTGACAAATATGTTTTCCCATAAATGTGTTCACACCTACATATAAACACACACATATATACACATACTCACATATTTATCTATTTGTATTCATAAACATGCACATATCAGATTCCGAAATAAGTATTTAGATACAATGTAAGATGTCATCCCTATGCATATCCATTTAGATAACATGTAAGATGTCATCCCTTACCATATAATAGAAAAGAGGCACTTAAGAGTTCTTTCCATCAAGTGTACCCAGATATACACACAACGCATAAGAATACAAACATACATCACACGAATACACACCTGTACCTATCTACACATACGGGGGCACACATGTGTGCATATACAAAAATATGTTTTCCAACAGAAATAAAAAATGCAAAGAAGTACAATAGTATGCTTTTTCATACACGTACATGAAGAAGAGAGATGTGTAAGCAAGAGATGCCCAGGTTAAGAGGAGTTTTTGTGATGAAGAGAGGGAAATTGCATGAAGATTCATAGGTAGAAATTATGTTTCCCTGTGAATCACTGTCTCAAACTACATGAATTTAAGCGTGCTACGAGGTTGGCATCTCAGTCCCATCCTTTCATTGTTGAAACGGCTAAATATAGACATCTCTTTTACTTCAACAACTTCTTCGTCAGTAGAACTCCCTTCCTATCACTTGCTTCCCTGATAACTATAATTTTCAAATATTCAAATGTAATGTCGAACGACATCTTCTGATGCCTTGGCCTTGATTCCCGTCTTCTGTTTATTCTTTTCCCAGACACACCTCTTTACATTTACTCTCACTCTCTGTAACCCCTTGGATGCTAGTGGCACTGCCGCCTTGCTTGGGGTGATTTGCTTAAAAAAAAAAAGCAAGCTACATTCCATCCATTGCAGTAACAAAAAACCTAAAAAAAAAAAAATGCAATAGACCAATGCAGAAACAATGCCAAGATAATATTCTTCGTTGTTAGTACTCTACCGGTGCTAAACAATCTGATGTAGACAAATACCTTACTCATCAGTGGTTGCGTCGTGCAAGATTAAAAGCTGAAACCGAATGTTTTATTCTTGCTAAGTAGAAATTATAATAATCTATGCTAAGTAGAAATTATGAAGCAAACATACAGAAAAATTGTGTTGACTCCAAATGCAGATTCTGTGATGAATATCCAGAAAAAATTGACCTTCTTCCATCAGGTTGCACGGTATTAGCATCCACAGAATATAAAACTCAGCATGACAGAATTTAATTTATATATATATACATATGTATGAAAATTTCTTTGATTTAAGCAGTAGAGAAGACAATATTTATGAATCAAAATGAAAATAGGAAAACTGGTAATTTTTCGTATTTTGCTTTGATAAAGTCCACATTGGACGAAACGCGTCAGCAATTACCAGTTTTCCTATTGTCATTTTTATTCATATATATATATATATATATATATATATATATATATATATATATATATATATATAGAGAGAGAGAGAGAGAGAGAGAGAGAGGGGGGGGAGGTTCTAAAGATTTTTCTCTTCTTTGAGTCTTTGTGATGAAAGGAGGGAAATTGCATGAAGGTTCAAAGGTGGAAATTCTGCCCCCCACCCCACCGTGAATCACTGTCGTGATTTTTTCTTAAGAGATGGTTGTTATTGGAATTGATTATATTTTCTAGTTTACTAACACATGAGAAACTGATTTTTAAGGTTTTTCTGGTGAAAAATTTCTTCAAAGGATTGTTATTATTAATAAAGTGTTTGTCTATTAACTTTAAGAAATATTTGACAATATTGACGTTGGTGAAGGTTGGGTTAAACCATATTATCTTCCTTTTCCTATTTTTTGACTTCTTAGGTGCATTGATTCGCATATGTTGTTGGCAATTTAGCTCTTGTGTAAAATTACTTTTTCTAAGGACCTGATTATATGTGAATTTTCATTAAAATTTATTTCTGTTAGATGATAACTTGTTGATCCTGGTATGAACCATGTTAAGAATTTGTTTTAAAATTGATTTCGAGTGGTTAGAGTTGACGTCTATATATATATATATATATGGGGATTTGATTTTGTTTATGAAAGGGCTTGAAGGTATCATTGTAAAGATTGATGTCAACGTCTAGGAAGTTAAGTATTTTGAGGTTGGAAGATATAAAAAAGGGATTTATGATCTTTTTTTGTAATTTGGAAGATATATATATATATATATATATATAT
>OZ010610.1:27064320-27076820 GCA_963932145.1 Acanthosepion lycidas
ATTAATCCTGCGTTAATCAAATTGTGTGTTTTGTACCCAGTTTTCTTTTAAGCACCCGTAATTCTGAGTTGAAAAAATGTTTCTTTTACTTCCTCCCACTACACTCCTGATTTAGTGACGGTGTGTAGCACGCGGTGTAGCGAAGTTGTAGCTCAGTTGTCGTGGGAGACAGACGCCAGGGGACTATTCATCTTCGGAAATCTGAGGTTGAAAAGGCAACGTTATGGTTCTTTAAAACACGTTATCTCGCAAATTAACGACAATATTTTGCGGTCTGCATTTTTATTCAACTTGAAAAAATTACTTTTCAAGGGAGATAAATGTTAAATATCAGTTTATATTTCTGAGATGAGGTATTATGTACACTATTTACATTATTCGGACTATTGTTTTCATCTTTTTCGCCATATTTATTACGTTTCGGCCCTACAGTACTTGTCTATATTTCTGAGATGAGGTATTATGTATACTATTTACATTATTCGGACTACTGTCCTCATCTTTGTTGCCATATTTCTTTCAACGTTTCGGCCATTGTACGCTCCGGACTTCTTCAGGTGGTTGGAATGTCGAACTGAAACATTCTCCACTACCTTAACCAGCTATTGAACTCACACTTTTGGGTACTGTCACTGGATCTAATCAACGCCTTTATCCACTGTGCCTTGAAGAGGGGAATTAACAGGCGATAACTGACAACTGACATCCATTAAACATGGTACGTGGAACTAGAACAGTTTACCCTAGTGAGCGAAATACAGCGTTCAGTTTGACATTCCAACCACCTGAAGAAGGCCGGAACGTAAAACGACTGAAACGTTGTAATAAATATCGCGACAAAGATGAGGACAATAGTTCGAATACTGTAAATAGTATTGTTATGGTCCAGTTCCTTGTACCACGGTTATAGTCCAAGGTAGAACCAATAAAGAAGAACTCGAACACGTATATGGAATAACACAGATATATTACAAACAGGGATATATACAGAGAGGTAGAAAAGTGTTAGTACGAACAATCAGGTTTAGTAGTAATTGTCTGAAAGCCACTCTGTTTCGGACTGTCTCTGACTCGACTGACTGACTCGCTCTGACTGACTGACAGACTCCTGACGGACTTCACTCCAGACTACAGACTGAACTCTAGACTTCAGACGGAACTCTAGACTTCAGACTGAACAGTATTTAGTCACCCCCCACGAGGGTATCATCACAAGGCCGGTTTAACGTGGGATCTCCGAGCCCGGGTGCTCGGCCAAAAATATGCCCTTTGAACCCGTATAAACGGGTTCAGGGTTGGTTTACCTCCCCGAAAGAGACTCCGCTCTTCGGCGTAGCCTCGTTCGGGTTCCTCCCCGCCCGAAGGTAGAGTCCAACCGATCAGCCGGTCGCCAGATTTCGGACTAAACTCTCTGCTTCCTCTTGAGGCGCAGTATTTATTACGTATGGAATAGTCCATTATGTTATTATAGTTAAGGTCCCATAACAAGTATAAATGTTAAATAATAATAAATAAGGACTAACAGATTTTGATTTTTCTTAGTGTAAAAAATAGTTCCGCTTTGATACTGACAGTAGCTTAATCTGTGAGGGAGCAAATTAAATGATAATATTTTTATCGATCATAACTTATATTTACAAAGAAAAAATATATGATATTCGTTAATATGCCATCATCTCTCCACATATCACAGGATTTGTAACGAATAAGTCACGAATGATCAGTGATCGTTTAAATTTCCAGTCACAGTGAAACGAATGCAAAAGATGTAAATCAAACTTAACAAATTTAACAAATAGCTATTTTGGTACCAAAAATAAACTTTTAAAATCGCAAAGCAATTTTGCTATAGAATATTTACCAATTTAGTTGGATAGAATTTACTTGGGCGTGTATTAATTTCTTTCTCAAATAAATGTGAATATTTTTTCTGAAACTGAACATAGTTTATAGATTCAAAAACCAGTTCGAAGTGTCTCAAATAAAAATTCAAAAAAATATTATTTTTTAGCCATTTTAATCATTTTGCGTGAAGCTAATACTGCTTTTTATCTGCAACTCCAATTTCGCATGGCTTTATAATAATATTGCCTTGTTTCAAGGAAATAAAAACTGAATATTATCTAAAAGACAAAAGCACAAAATTTAAATCTGCCATTTCAATAAATTTAGACTGGGTTAGGCATCATCCACGCCAATTTTATTCCAGAGGCGAAACAATTTCAAATTAGTATTGCTTCCTATTTTATCTTTATTCGAAAGTTTATCGATCAATCCATTTCCTGATACTATCAATATCAATTTATTTTACCGTAAAACTTTCTGTTTATCTTTATCCGCATCAGTTATTTTGTGTATGTATATAAAATTGTTTTTCCAGCTTTTTAAAATTGTTCCTTTGATCTATGTCCGAAAATATCTACCTGGCTGTATTTGTACTTAGTTCTT
Organism: Acanthosepion lycidas; assembly: GCA_963932145.1. NCBI lineage: Eukaryota > Metazoa > Mollusca > Cephalopoda > Sepiida > Sepiidae > Acanthosepion > Acanthosepion lycidas. The sequence continues at coordinate 27,066,769 of OZ010610.1, forward strand.
TATTTCTTCTTATGTGACGTCACTAATGTAGAAACAAAATTTTATTGGTCTAAAAACGATGGATATCTTATTTATGGTGAGGGGACAAACTAATTACCTGGAGTTGTAAAGAGTCTTGATTTCGCATATTCTGAAATGACTTGGTAAATAAAAGAATCCTTACATAGAATATAGTGGATTTGTTTGTTCCTTTAACTGATATATAGTTTAATATGAATTATTTAGGCATAATACTATATTAATTTATTAGGTCCAATTATAGGTATTTCCCCGTTTTGGCAAACCAATTGAAATGATAAATATGGCATCCTAAGAAATAATCATGAAGAAATATGTCTTTTCCTCTCTGACAAAGCACGTATAACACAAGACAAAACATTGGAAATCAACTGATCTATTTTATCCTACCTGCCATATTCACCTTAAATTAAATAGAAGAGTAGACTTGACACGCTGGTAATAAGTATAAAAGAAAGATTCTAAATTCAAATCTGTGAAAAAGCAACGGGAAACCTTTCCACTATCTTCGCCACGAAGGAATAGCAACTGAAAAATAATAAAAAAAGGAATATGTGAAGAATCGTGATCACCTATAGTCTTGGACACATTTCAAAATCGCTTCGGTAGATATGGATTCAATTGTCTACAATTCACATTTGTTCCCTATCTTCGGGATAGGATCATGCTTAAAGATTACTACGGTGGGACAAGACACAGAAAACTCTGGATGAATATCTTTCGCATAAATGGTCATATATGACATAAGTAATTTCGGTTTTGTGGGAACCATTTGAAATTATGAATGTCTCATTCTAAGTACTATTCACACGTGACAGTTAGGAGTAAATTTGTAATACACTGACATTCAACAATGTTCAACGCAAAAGGCAGTGGATTGACAAGGATAAATCTTCATATTTCGAGTTCTTAAAACGCACTGAAACGTATAAATGTATATTTATGCGTCCAGAAGCTGCAAAATGGCGATAAAAGTTTAGTGGAAAAGCGCTCTCCGATCGACAATAAGAAAAATGTTTTCCCCCTCCATGACAACACAAAACCGTATGAAACAGAAATAAAAGCCGAATAAAATTGGAATTAAATTCGTATTTACCTGACCTTGCACCAAACGCGACTGTTATACTTTTTTTGATCGTTTGGAAATATCATTTTTGAGATCGATGGTGGACATTTTGTAAGTTAATTTGTATGGAATTTTTTTTTCAGTGGTCCAAACACCGGCAAGATTAACTGATTTCGTTCAAACCCTCCCCCTCGCCACCGCATGTGTATTGGGTATGGCACACTTAACATTTTTTAAAAAAATTTTCTTCGTGGCAAGTATATTTTATTCCAATTATTAAACATATACAGTAATTCCTGGTTTATTTAATTTAAGCGCAGTACTCGATCGGCTGCTACGTCTCATTATTCTACAGTTTTTTCTTGCATGTAAAACTTTTCTCCTGCTTCTTTTCTCTTTAATCATCAAAAGTTTATATGCAATTTTATTTGTTATCTTCTGTTGTTTAATCCCTGGCCAATTATTTTTCCCTCTCCTTAATATTGTTCTTCCGAAACTTGAACCTTACACTTTCTTCTGCGATGTTTGAGAGGCTGCCTATCTCCTTACTGGAGTGCGTGTTTAGATAAGGACGTGTAATACTGTTCTTTCCGATGTGTGCATTTCAGATACAGCTGTGTTGAGCACATGGATCAGTGGGTCATTTGTAAAGTTAACCCTGTATTTCTGAAGAAAATGAACTGCAAATTATATTCTGGAATGATCGGGGTTAATACAAAGTTATTTTATAAATTAAAAAAAATGCCTACCAGCATGTCTATTCATTACAGCACTTGTATTAACTAATTAAGCTATATATGTCTGCATACGCATATATCTCTGTTTATATCTTCTTTCTTTCAGTCGCTTTTGCCGACATATTCGTCAGCCATTTTATTCCATTTCTTCTGCTTTTACAAATCATTTTCAAGCCTAGAACTATTTTAGAAAAAGGCGAAAAATTAAACGATTTAGTCTTTTCTCTTTGCTCAATAGGAAATTAAAGTGGGCGTATATCTGCGAATTGCCAGGATTTTATTCATAAAACGTTCATAAAAAAAGACTAGTAAAATCCTTAAAATAGGACCGGATAAGTCCTATTTTAAGGATTTTATTAGACTTTTTTTTATTTCATTTGACCTCAGTTTGCTATTGAAATAACGATTATTGATCTTCTTTAAATTTTAATAATTTTACCTTTGAGTGGAACTTAATTTTGCAGGTGCCATATATAAAAATGTACTTAACAGAACTTATACAAAACTTTAAAACTCCGCACACATCTACAGATGTAAACGATGCGATATATATTTAGGTAAATATATCATCAGAGCTGTTTATATAACGTTCTTAGTTACTAACTGTAAATGTAAATAAGAATCGACGTTTAGTAAACTTGTCTTAAGCCGAGTGAGGTTCATTTTGTTGTATCGGAAGATATTTGTCAGCCAGTTTTTCTAAATGGAGAATTTGCCTTCGATATGAAAACTCAAATTCTTAGTATTCCTTTCACAGTCTTCCATTAAAATCCTTGACCTCGATCGCCAATACTCTTTTAATTCGACAACCATAAAAACTAGCTTCCCACATAAATCTGAACTCAACTTAGTCAGGTAAAAGGCCAATGGGATTTCGAAAATGTGAGTCTGAAGATAGCGTTGCATAAAGCAGAAATATAAGAAAAAAAAGTGTTTTGAAAATCAACGTTGGAAAATGTCACAGGTTTGGTCAGGATAGCCAGCAATTGGTCAAAATTCTTGACAGTCATGTATTGGATATAATACCAAAAATGCGAGAAGTCCACTGAGGGTCGCTGGAATTTTGAAGCATCGATACGCGTTCCGCACCCGAATTCGATAGGCACTCTAATGCCGCATATGGCAGGCTTCTGAGCCAATAAGTAGACATGCGTTCCCCTAAAGTTTTTCTTTCTGCTTCCACCTAGAATCGATGCTATCACGTCCGTCTCTCTCTTATAATAAAACGAAAAAGAAAGCGACTTTTCTTGACACCCCATCTATGAAATGACTTTGGGGTGTGAGCGGTTGGATCCAGTGATGTCTTTGAACGGAACGTAATAAAAAAAATTCAATATCTGTCTATATTTACCAGATGAGGTATTAAGCACAATATTTACATTGCCCGATCTGTGATCCACATCTTTGTCGCCATATTTATCACGTTTCGGCCGTTGTACGCTACGGCCTTCTTCAGGTGGTTGGAATGTGGAACTGAACACTTTATTTCGCTCGCAGGAGCAAACTGTTCTAGTTCCCATGTCTAATGGATGTCAGTTATCAGTTATCTCCTGTTACTTCCCCTCTCCAAGTTCTCCAGCGCATTAACCAGGTATTGAACTCACACACATTGTGTCCTGTAAATGGATCTTACTAACGCCTTTATCCACAGCGCCATGTATCCTTGAGGAGGCGTTGGATGTAAAAAAAATTTTAAACTTTAGCCGTCAAAAAAACAAGCATTACATAAAATATCAATTTAGCAATAAATACTGTTCTATAATTTTCATTTTCAGCCAGCTTCCCTGAAGATCCGTTTCGGTGAAACCTAGGTAGGTTGGCTTGGCTCCTTAGGATCATCTTATATATATATATATATATATATATATATGTGTGTGTGTGTGTGTGTGTGCGCGCGCGCGCGTGGGTGTGTGCAATGTTGTATTAGAATCTGGTAGAATATTAAAAAAAAGGAAAAATTTGTACGTATATATGTATATCTGTGTGTCTGTGTATGTGCGTGTAAAATATTTTCAGATACAGTGTGTATCTGCGAAGAAACAAGACGAGTAAAAAGACAAGAGGAAAACTTATCTTAGCATTTCGTCCCCTAGCCGACTTTATCAAAACAAATTTAAGGATCTATTTTGTTGCACGTGTTTATATACAAGAGCAAGGATGTCATTGGTTTATCAAGACGTTTAAATTTGAGAACGTTCATGAATATTCATCAGGTGGTTTAAAGGCCTGTAAAAACATGTAGAGGAAAATAATATCTTACAAACGTATTATCGCAAACTGTTCATGTCACTGTACTTTACTTCATTTGAAGAGTGGGCAGCTCTAGGCGGTGTAATGGTTAGGCTCACTAGAACAATTACGACTGAGTAGTGAGTTCGTTCCTCACTGGGTGCCCCCTACTTTCGCCCTTGTGCCACATCTAAGCTACGATTGGAAAATCACTACTTCATTTGAAGAGTGCTACTCTTGTATGGCTTCCTTTTGTAAGGTTTCTGAGTGCAATGACGCATAAGACTTCAGCAGTAATCGGACAAAATATGGTAATTCCATCGGCCTTGGGTACCGCTTTTCCAAAGACTTTACATCTTGGTGGAAACGTTCTCTCTGTTGTTACTTATAATGCCAGGCTTTTCAAAAATGTTATCTTAGCTTCAGTATGAAGAACACGATGCTCACTTAGACGAGAGGTCAAAATATCAGCTCCCTTTTTTGACAAAGCTAGATCCTTAACCAAGTCATTCACCGCTCTTTGTTTAAAAAGCTTACAATTTTTCAGTCTGAAAACTTCCCAAATACGAATAATGAATACTACTGCTGCTGCTGCTGCTGCTGTCCGAAGATTTATCACTGCTTCTGTCATATTTCATACTGTCATCATCTTGAACAAGTTCAGGAAAGGACATAAAAACGGGGACGTTTATCTGTAACCATAGGTTCTATTCTAATAGTTTCCTCCTCTCGGTCTTCTTGCCTTTAGAACTCTTTTAAGCTTCTTGCTTTCTTATCCGCTTTGGTCTTCAAAAATTTAAATTTCAACATCAATCGTTATTTTTTCTCATATTGAGCCCTGTTCTTTTTATTTCTCTTCCATTTCTAAGTTTTCTTCTCCCTGTTTTACTTTTGCCTCAATAACATCTTGAATCTTAGTGGCTTTATTACCTTGCTTGGAGGTAATGATCTTAAAAGAGAATAATTTCACCAATTACCGAATTGTTTATTTTATCCTTTTGCTGGATTTTGCTATTCAACATTTGAAATATAAATGACATTAAAGGCATTTCCTTTATATTTGCAGAATCTGTACAATGCCCAACAGACATTTAAGGTAGATGCTTAAAGATTAAGTGGTAAGGAGCAGAGTTTATGAGGATATGTAGGGACGATAACGGTTAACCCTAGGCTTGAACAGGTTAAAATTGTGATGATGGAGTTAGCATCCACTTGGGGGTCGTTTCCACGAAGCAGCAGTTTCAGAGAAGAAGCGGCTCGAGGGGAATTTACCGCTCATCAATGGAATAGGAAGGTAATGAGGCTGGTTCGCTACACTGTACGTGGTATGGTAGGTCTTAACTTTGAAGGCTAGAATTGGTGGAACAATGGGAAAGGGATTGTAGGTTGGAAAATAATTATTCACCCACAAGGCCGCGTATAAGCTTTTGAAATGGAAAGTAAAGAGTGGGCAGTTCCTGTTCACATATTGCAGCAATACTCCATTTTCGGTCTGATCTAGCTCTTGAAAACTAAAGGATATCACATTTATTGATCTGTTTTTTATCGTCTACTAGCAGCATGGCCCGGCGTTGCCCGTGCTTGATTCAAAAATCGTACTACTCATAGAGCAATCGCTATCACTTGACTTAAAATATTGTTGCCCTTCCTTGCTTTTAAAGGAGTTCCCTTTGCCGTGCTGATGTTGCTACATGCCTTACTTCTTGTCTATCTCACACTGCGAATTTTTTCTAAGCTCTATACTAAACATTAAATCTGTTACGAAAAAGAACTAAACAAGATGAACACAAAACGATCAGATTTGAAAAAGGACTCGTAACTGGAAAAACCGAATGAAAAAAGAATGTTAACAACAAATACTTTTTCACACCCAACCCAGTTCTGCAGAATCAGAATCAACATTGAGTTTAAGCAAGCGAATGAGCCAATTGGAGTAAAGTGCCATGCAGATTTAAATTTTTCCCACTTGTGACGAATGCTGCTATCGATTTTTTGCATGCAAGCATGCTAGTTAACATTCGTGTCAGTCATCTGTTGGTTCACACGGTGGCCAATAGAATCTTTCTGCTTATTCGTGGCAGCTACCTATGGGCTCTCACTCTGGCCAGTAGAAAATGGTCGCAAACTACATGAAAACTGCCGTAGAAGCATGAAAAATCGATTATTTCCACTATTGATGGGAGTTGGGAAATGCAAAGTCGGTCTTCGCCTTCTCAATAACTTGGAGCATGTGCATGTAAATTTTGGTGCAAATCCGTCGAAAATTGCGACCGTGCATTCGTTACACACACACACACACACACACACACACACACACACACACACACACACATTATTTCCATATTTAAAACCAGAAAATATTTTTTAGAATCTAAGATTTTTTTAGCGATACAAGACTTAATAATTAACCCATAGCTGGGGAGAAGAGGTGGATTCATACATTTCCCAACAGCAATTGCGCGTGTTGTAAAATGATCTACTGGCCATATTTATAATTAGGAGCAGTCCATATTAAAAGTAATAGGGAAGAGAAAATGGTACGTTGAGACCCACTCTACAACAGCACGTATATTAATATAACGAACTCAACGCGGATTGGAATTCTGCTCTCCCAGCGGGAATTGGAACTCGGGTCTCACAACGGGAATTGAAACGCTGCTCTCCCAACGCGAATTGAAACTCTGCTCTCCCACCGCGATTTGGAACTCTGCTCTCCCAACGGGAATTGAAACTTTGCTCTCCCAACAGGAATTGGAACTCTGATGTCACAACGCGAGTTTAAACTCTGCTCTCCCAAAACGAAATGAAACTCTGCTCTCCCAACACGAATTGGAACTGCTCTCACAACGGAAACTGAAACTCTACTCTCCCAGCGGGAATTGAAACTCTGACCTCCCAACAAGAATTGGAACTCTGATCTCCCATTGCGAGTTGAAACTCGACTCTCTCAAATGGAAGTGGAACACAGCACTCCCAACTGGATTTGGAACTCAGCTCTCCCAATAAGATTTGGAACTCTGCTCTGCTAACGGGAATTGGAATTCTGCTCAGACAACGGGAATTGGAACGCTGCTCTCCCAACACGAATTGAAACTCTGATCTCCCGACACGAATTGAAACTCTTCTCTCCCAACACAAATTGGAACTCCGCTCTCACAACAGGAATTGAAACTCTGATCTCCCATCAGGAATTGGAACTCTGATCTCCCAACGCGAGTTGAAACTCGGCTCTCCCAAATGGTATTGGAACTCGGCTCGCCCAACTGGATTTGGGACTCGGCTCTCGCAACTGGATTTGAAACACTGCTCTGCCAACGGGAATTGGAACTCTGCCCTAACAACGAGAATTGAAACTCTGCTCTCCCAACGGGAATAGAAACGATGCTCTCCCACCGCGATTTGGAACTCTGCTCTCCCAACAGGAATTGAAACTCATCTCCTCAACACGAATTGCAACTCTGCTCTAACAACGGGAATTAGAGCTCTGCTCTCCCATCGGGAATTGAAACAGCTCTCCCGACACGAATTGGAACACTGATCTTCCATCGTGAGTTGAAACTCGGCTCTCCCAAATGGAATTGGAACTCAACTCTCCGAATTGGAATTGGAACTCTGCTCTTACAACTAGATTTGAAACTCAGCACTGACAACGTGAATTGAACCTCTGCACTCTCAACGAGAATTGAAACTCTGCTCTCCCAACGCGAATTGGAACTCTGCTCTGACAAGGGGAATAGGAACTCTGCTCTCCCACCGCGATTTGGAACATGGAAGTGGAACACGGCTCTCCCAACAAGATTTGGAACTCTGCTCTGCTAACGGGAATTGGAACTCTACTCTTACAACGGGAATTGGAACTCTGATCTCTCAACGGGAATTGAAACGCTGCTCTCTCAACGCGAATTGAAACTCTGATCACCCTGCCGCGAATTGAAACTCTGCTCTCACAACGGGAATTGAAACTCTGCTCTCACAGTGGGAATTGAAACTCAGCTCTCTCAAAAGGAATTGGGACACTGATCTCCGAACGCGAGTCGAAACTCGGCTCTCCCAACTAGATTTGGAACTCTGCTCTGCCAACGGGATTTGGAACTGTGCTCTGACAACGGGAGTTGGAACTCTGATGCCCCAACGCGAGTTGAAACTCTGCTCTCCCAACACGAAATGAAACTCTGCTCTCCCAACACGAATTGGAACTGCTCTCACAACGGAAACTGAAACTCTACTCTCAAAGCGGGAATTGAAACTCTGATCTCCCAACAAGAATTGGAACTCTGATCTCCCAATGCGAGTTAAAACTCGGCTCTCTCAAAGGGAACTGAACCTCTGCTCTCCCAACGCGAATTGAAACTCTGCTCTCCCAACGCGAATTGAAACTCTGTTCTCCCACCGCGATTTGGAACTCTGCTCTTCCAACGGGAATTGAAACTCTGGTCTCTCAGCAGGAATTGAAACTCTGATCTCCCAACGTGAGTTGAAACTCGGCTCTCCCAAATGGAATTGGAACTCTGCTCTCCCAACGCGAATTGAAACTCTGCTCTACCAAAGGGAATTCGAAATCTGCTCTATCAATGGGAATTCGAAATCTTCTCTCCTAACGGGAATTGAAACTAAGCTCTCCGATTAACAATCCCGAGCCATTTCCTATTAGAACCACCCGCAACTCTAAGCTTACAGCTCCTGGTATTCCCAATCTGTCACTTAGCTACCTACTAACCAGGCATAAATTCAATGATCGCGCGCAAGGTTTGAACGTGATTTGGCCGTAAGCTTAAATTTTCTGTGTTCACTCATAAATATCATCTTGTCATTTCAAAGGTGACTACGTCGTTTTTCTTTACAATGTATCGAATACTTTTCAAATATTTTTCAATAAATTTAGAAATTATTTAAATTCATATACATTTTAATGTAGAAAGATATAGTGTTAGATTTGAAATAAAATTCACTTGGGCAAAGAAATATTGAAGAAAAGCGAAAATATTTAATATAGGCACGACTTACTTGTCTACTGAAAATTCAAGTCAGCACGCAATCGTTTCAAATGAGATGCTGTAAACAGAGTGGTTATGTGCATAGTTGCTTTTTCAAAGGCAGAAAATGTTCTCAGAAATTATAAACATATGAGTAACTACATTCATCTTTACCAGTTTAAATATTTAAAGACACTTGGTATATATATATATATATATATATATATATATATATATATATATATATATATATATATATATATATATAGCTAATATTAGTGGTAAATATACACATACATATGCAAAATAGAATCCAGGTAGAACTCAATGTCCAGGACAGAGTAAGGATATAATAAAAAGGCTTAAACACTAATATTCCATGGTCATAATTTAATCCATTGGAATCGTAAATACGATCCAATTCATCAGACCTACAAATTCGAAAAAAAACAGAAAAAACAACTCCGGAAATAAAAATAGAATTTAGAGAGAGTGTAAGTATGAGAGTGTGGGACGAATGTTAGAACTAAAGAGAGGGGTAACAGACGAGAGAAGGTGGAAGATTAAAACTTAACAGATATATATATATATATATATATATATATATATATATATATATGTGTGTGTGTGTGTGTGTGTGTGTGTGTTTGTGTGCGCGCGCGTGTGTGCGTGTGTGTGTGTGTGTGGAAAGATTATATTGAAATCATTGCTAGATCTGTCTGCCTATAGGAAAATTGGTTCATGATGTCATTCTAGACAATTATCCTCGCTCGAATCTTTCTTACACATTTAAGGCTACTATTTGTTCATACATTGAATATTACTGTCACATTGTTTTTTTCTAAGTGTAGCTTAGCTGTGGCACAAAAGTCGCGGTGGGGGCAACTAGTAAGGATCGAACTCCCTATTCAGTTTTAACTTAGTTTGCTAACCATTACATCACGTCCAAGTGTACATATTGCTATCACACGCAATATGGTAACTCTGCAATCTGCCATTTTATCGGTCCTGACCTGACATCTTAGTTTC
>OZ010610.1:27081820-27099320 GCA_963932145.1 Acanthosepion lycidas
CCCCAATCGATGAAATAAAGGGTTTAGTTTGAATTTTCCTAAAGGTTATCTGCACTGCGAAGCAGATGATGAAGGGCACAATGGCTAAAATGTTGTAACAACTAAAAATGAGGGTATAAATAATGTGAATAATCATCTCTTCCGTGTATTATTTAATTCAATCTTTACAAATTCTTCTTATAAAAAATACTTCCATTCCCTGCAAGACTGTAAAAGGCATAACCATAAGAAAAAATACAATAAAAAGGTTGACTGGAAAATTAGCAGATATAATTGCAAATATGTTGTTTGATAATGTTCAAAAATAAAAATAAAAAAAATCTTATCCCCCCCCCAAAAAAAAAACTTAGATCATTCAGTATGCAACCTCAGCAGAACTTCTTTTCTGTGTTGATAACAAAACCTTTTTGTCTAGAAAGGAAAGGAAATAACTATTATTCCTTTCAAACTCTGCTTTGGTGAACTTGACATGGAAATTTTGGAACTTAACTTTACATTACATACCAGACAGATTCAGTGCTGAGTTGCTGAAGGATGGGCTGATTTATTTAATGACATATCAACTCTTCATGGGTCATTTAATGTTGTAATTTCATTTTGGGGAAGCTTTGAATTAATAAAAATATATGTTATTTTGCTTTCACAATTGAATACATGGTAGTTGATACTCAGCTTTTGTGCATATATTTGTTTGTGTGGACATAATTACTACAGGTGGTGATATTTGTGCTTTATTGACGTTATAGTTTGGAATACAGTTTGATTTCTTTAAGGAAGTGTAGGATATTATATGAATTAATGCCGTGATAGAGTTCTTTCATGTTGATTGATTGGTTGAATTTGTTAAGCGACATATCAACCTCCATGGGTAATTTAATGTTGAAATCTAAATATTTCGAACACAATTTTATGCCTTCAACTACAGATAAAATGTATTGTTGGTAATTTTACTATAAATATGTATTTTTATACTTTCATAATGATCTTTTGGTGGTGGTTCCCTATTTGTCCATAGCTGGGACCCTAACAGGTGCTACCAACGCCAATGGGTTATTTAATGCAGCTAATATTTTTATTGCTGGTAATTATTTTTTCAAAAATCTATTTCTGGTAATATTTTTCTTCAAAAATATATTGCTGGTAATAATATATGTCTGGTTATAATTTTTTACAAAAATATATTGCTGGTATTAAAACTGTTATACTCCGTGCTAATAGGAATATGGAATGGACAAACACGGCGGATAAATAGTAATAGGTTTATTATAGAAACGAGTACAACACGCAAGAAATTAATAGTTATGCTCACGGTCGTCGCAAGTCGGTACAGCTGTGTGCGTGCTGATATCGGAAGGCCGCTAGTTCTCGCAGATCCCCGCTCGACTCTCCTGTCCGGTGTCCTCACGGATACCTTTAGGTGATTACCACCTATAGTACCGCCATTTATAAGGGTGGCAGGTTATTCCATCACATCAAAAACTTATTTTTTCACTTTCATAGTGTTTTGTCCCCAGTTTGGGGAGTGTTAACTATTTGTCCATAGCTGGGGCCCTAACAGGTGCTACCAACCCGGGGCAGGATGGACATGGGAACACTAGCAATTAAGAGGTGTCTCCACGTTGCTCAAAACCTCCTGATCAGAAGCCTTTTTGTTGGATGTAGTTTATCGTCTTACCCAGGGCGCGGATGAAGTTTACTGTCATAACCAGAACGCGGATGTAGTTTATCGCCTTACCCAGGACGCGGATGTAGTTTATTGTCATACCCGGGACGCGGATGTAGTTTATCGCCTTACCCAGGACGCGGATGTAGTTTATTGTCATACCCGGGGCGCGGATGTGTTTTATCGTCTTACCCAGGACGCAGATGTAGTTTATCGTCATACACAGTACGGTCGTGAACTGCGAACGTTATTTCTAAGGCTGTAAGATCTCAATATTAAAGGGAATCTTTGACAGCTTTACAACTCAAAATGAAACCAATGTTGAACTACGCGAAAATCCTTCCGCCATTTAAATATTGAATATACATTCAAGGAAATTTATTGACAAGTCAGTGGAAGTAATCTTACAATAAGAGCCGAATATACAGGAATTTAAACAATTCTTGACAAAAATTATGGTTGGATTTATTTGAGTTAAAAAGTTTTAATCATCTTGTCTAAATTACCCACGTTCTTTAAAAATGGCTGATTCTTTACGTCGGAACAAGTTAACAATCGCTGTACCAAAAAATAATTATAGCGAACTAATAATCAACATAATTATCACAAAAATTTAATTAATAATTCAAATCTATCAGAGTTGTAATTCTGGTTAAATATCATGTTGATGACAATCTGATGCAGGAAATAATTACGATGAAATCGGGTACAACTAATTAATTGTCGAAGAGAATAATGAAACAATTCACGGATTAAAAATAATTATGAGAAGCCATAAAATCTCTAGTAAGATTTGAACCAAAAATAAACCAAGTCGAATTCATTAAATTTTATTAACCCTAGATCACTAACCATGGGTATATAGTATCCAGCGCAAATTTTCCTATTTTTAATTACAGTTTTCAGTACCTGATTTTCTTACCTAGATAATATGTTTTTCATTTTCTATTGATGTTAACTCAAAGTACAAAGTTTGAAGTGCCTGCATGTAAAATATTTCAAATAAAGATTTATATTTAATATTTTTTTGATATTTTCAAAATCAGGTATAATATACTTATGGTTAGGAGTGGTGTAACTTTAATTGATGGTATTGTTCTGGGTTTAATAGTAGATCTTCGCCAACCTACCCAATTGTCGGTGGTGGGTAATTGGGTGTGGGGCTCAATCTGACAAACATTTATGATCTTCTGAAATATCCACAATTTTCTGGGATGAATTCTTGCCATATTTATACAAAACATTATTAAACCTCAGATGCTTATATTTTTACCAAAATTCAAACTAGGGATTTACCTAACCAAAAAATTAAATGCACTTACGCGCAAATGCCTATAGGAAAGGTAAGAGTTCATCTCCTGAGTGAAATAATATAAATATATCTGAAAAAACATTGTTATTCGCAAAAAAATCATTAATGAAGCAATCACTTACAAAGAAAAGAATCGATTTTATAATTAATTAGTAGTGGTAACAGAAGTTCTAATTTTAATTGTTTGGAAACCAATCTTATTTTTTCTGGATTAGTGCGTAGGCAAATGAAAGGAACAAATTATTTTAATTTTTCCACTGATTATCAAGTAAGAACCTTTATTCGTTATAGGCACGAAAGATTAAAGAAAGTATTTTATTCACACACACACACATATATTTACGCCCTAGCTGGAGGGAGAAAAAGAGGATTCACACCTTTCCCAAGGGTATTAGCACGTAAGTGAATGTAATGGATTCGACTGTAATTCGAACTCGGCTCTACGATTCCTCAATCCAAGTCGCTATCTATTACTCCACCCTGCTATGGGCAAATGGCAGGACAGACTGGGTTCTGTAGCTTTGGATGGCAACTGTTCTAGGAGAAGGACAACTCTGAATTCAAAACCTGCGGAGGGTCGTTTGGGGACCTTGTGGCACTTAGTGCACCAGGTCTCTTTATTCGGCCCTTCAAAAAGTATGGATGGTCCTGCACGAAATTCACCACCATAATCAAATCTCATGTGCCGTTGTCGGGTTGTCGGGTTGTCGGTTTCCTGAGAACTGATCTCCTTGAACCTCATACGTCGAACTCGACGGTAGAGGCGAGTATATATATATATATATATATATATATATATATATATATATATATAACCATCCACTGACAGACTTCGATCGAAACACGACTGATTTAACATCTCTCGGAGTCTCTCACTCTTAGGCTATCAGTTCACACAGCGGAGAAAGTGAATTTTTAACGCATTATATACGAGATCTAAGCATTAAAGGCTAACAGAGTGCCAAATTTATAGCGTAGACCTTTTAGCGTTAATTAGTATAAGCCGACAAATTCCCTTTCTTCCAAAGTGCTCAACCTACGAGAAGGGGAGTATATAGTTATCCACATACAGACTTTTTCGCTGTATCACACCTCATTAGTGTGGCTAGACATGCGATTTCTTCAAGCCGGCATCGAAACCCGACTGCTTTGACAATCGGAGTCTCTCACCCTTATATATATATATATATATATATATATATATATATATATATATATATATATATATATATTTCTTATCGTAGACAGTCTCCGTCTAGTGATAAAGAATCTAAAAACAAAAAATTCAGACTACCTGGTAACCATAAAAATAGAGATTTGCTTTCTGTGCATAGTTTATTAGGTACAGAAAAATTTTGAAATTCGTTTACTTGATTAAATCTATACATAGTTCTGTATGGAGAGTTTATAAAGAGTCACTCCCCCTGAAAATATTTCCAATACCCTAATCAAATAGTCCATCGTAAAGCTTATCAGAAATGCGCAAAAAATAAATTTAATACAATTTTTTTTTAATACCTTTTTTGTAACGTCATATTTACAACTTAGAACATCAGATGTTGAAAGTAAATAACACAGATCTTGAAAAAAAACTTTCACAGAAAAATAAAACAAATTAGCCCTGTTTATGATTTTTCATTTGATAAATGGTAATCTATGATAGCTTGATTACTATTTTGATTTGTTTTTTACGGTTTACCAACACTAGTTGCAGGTTATTTAAAACTAGGAAATAATTTTAAAATTTAAGAAGTTTTGGAGATAATGATTTTACTGATACTAACCCTACTAATTAACTCATAACTAGAGGAGATGAGGTGGATTCAACCCTTACCCAATGGTATTTGCGCGTAAGAGAATACAAAAAAAACGAATAGGAGCCGTACACGGCTCTCTGATTTCTAACCCCGGCCCCGTTACCCATTACAGCATCCCCACATCCAAGCTTACAACGCATAGTGTATGGGGAAGCGATCACCCATCTCGGTGATAACCAAGCTCAACTTTGCGTAACTTGGATGATCCAACATATGATAGAGAAATATGTCCACAGTATGGTCAAGAACAGCAAGCATAACAAAAATAAGGTTAGTCTTGTGAATACTTAAACGACACTACTGAAATGTTCAGTGATATTTGTTAAAACTTAGAAGCTTGTTAAATACCAAATGAAAATTTTGAAATTTCAAATCCAAAATGTATTTCCCGTCAGAAGATCAGCTCTGAATTCAGTCGTGTAAATGCAAGGTATATGTTTCGTTGCCAAGTCATTTTGAAGCATTTTGTATTCTGCAGTTTTCGTACCATTATTATAAAAATTATTTTAGTTATATATATATATATATATATATATATATATATATATATATATATATATATATATATATATATATATATATACATATATATATATATATTATATATATATATATATATTATATATATACATATTATATATATATATTATATATATATATATGTATATATATATATATATATATATATATACATATATACATATATATATATATATATATATAAATATATATATATATTGTTACGTTGACCCCATATTTGTACCCTTACCTCAGATTTTATAAGTATATTTTCAGTACCTTGTTTATTTGCGACGAAACATATGAATCTTAATAACTTCTTTATTTCTTGAATAGGCAGATTGTGAGATATATATTGTTTTTATAACCAGATGAGTCAGGGCCAGTTCTCGGAAGAGAACCTTCCCTTCTTCCCCCATTTCCTACCTGGTCCCCGATGCTAAACAAACGCTGTTTGACAGGTGCGAATGATGTTAGCCAGTTCCATAGTCGCTGGCCAGAACGAACGCTGTTTGACAGATAACAAGGTCAGTGAATGACGCATACCTTTTTTTTTTGGGGGGGGGGCAACACGTAACTCAACATATAGCAGTTTTCGTTTCGCACGTGTTGAGGTAACAACAACAACATATAGTTGCTGGCTGTCGGAGGAATCGGACGTCACCAAAACCTGTCTTAGCTATTTGCCATTAGAAGAAGTAGTTGTCACCAGAACCAGACTTCGCGGTTCGATGCGAGAAGAATTAGATGCCACCAAAAACCAAAGGACCGACGCGAGAATCTAGATCAACATCGTCAACCCAAGTCGGCTACATTCCCGTGATTTTTCTGTGTGTTCTCCTCGCCATCAACCCGGATCGGACGTCGACAGTCAAAAATTCATATTCGAACATTGTCAATCCCATCCTTTGCTTTCAGAGAGATGCGTGAATATTCTTTTGAACAAACTGTACCCCGATAATAGTCAATCGACGTCGATTCCAACCTTATGTAAGTTTCTGCATGTTTTTCCATATCTTATAATCTGCTATCTCCGTATTCATATGTATTTCGCCGCATTGACATCTGTTTAATTAGTAACTTTTCTCCCCATCCCTTGTATTATTTAGTTTTCTCTTTCTTTTTCTTACATTCACACTCCGTGTATTCTATAAATAAAATATTTTTATTATATATTCTCGTGTCGTCTTCTGTTGTTCTGTGTCTGCGTATTGTTCATTTTCTCTCTGCGTTTACCGACGTCAGGAATTGGAAAATTCCCCTCCCAACGTTCTTTTCTTTATTTTTATATCGAACCTTGGGATCTCTTACATATTTTTATTTATTTTCTCGTTGCTTCCCGGCTATCGTAGTCCCAACGAAACCCCGGGCGTAACAATATATATATTTATGTATGTATATACTGGTGAGATTGATAAATTGTCGCATTTTATATTTTTAATTTCGTGCTGCACGTTGTTTTTGATTTTGTCGACGACAGAGTATAGTCGGGTCAGTTGGGCACCGTCTATAAGAAAACGTGCACCAGAACGCAATTTACTCAGTCAGAAAGTTGGAAACAGCAGGCTGTACCGCTTGCCATTCGCGCCGGAAGCTCCAATAGAAATTATCAGAGTGTTTGCGTGTCAATTAGAGGACAGTGCAGAGAATTCGAAATGGCAACTCTGAAAATTCACTCCAATTGTTCTGATAAAAACTCCCGAATTTGTTGGTGAGGGCCTCAGACAACACAGAGGCCTACATCAAGTGCTTTGAAGAGGTACTGCTGCACTAGGTGCTGCAGGTGGCTGCTTGAAGACCCTATGTCTGCCAACAGGACTCAGTACCGTGCCACTAAGTCTTGGCTGTCAGACAATTTCGGGAATCACATCACTCCTTAGATCTGGCCACCTAAATCCCCAGACTGCAACCCTTTGATTATTATGTGTGGGGCGCAGTTGTAGTCAAGGCTCATGGGAACATTCACCAACTTAAACAAGGAGACCGTCCAGAAGAATTGCAGGGCATTCCGTTTGGAGGGCATCGTTGAAGCCAATGACGATTTTAATGAATAGATTTACTCTTTATTATTTCAAGATATTTTTGTGTAATTTTGGTAAATATATCTGTTAAAATGAGATGTCAGTGTTATTTTCATTTTTTGCGTCATTTTGACGATAATTTATCCATCGCACCTTATATATATATATATATATGTGTGTGTATATATATATATATATATATATATATATATATATATATATATATATAGGAGAATTTGAAATAATCATAATTAAGTAATTCATCGAGTCTAGATTATATATATATATATATATATATATATATATATATATATATGCTCCTGAAAAATTCATTTCAGTTGAGCTCTCTGGGGAGGTTTGTAAACAGTGTCTATCAAGGCTAATAATGCAAGACTCTTCGGTTAATTGAATCGAGTTCTCTCAGTCATTGTGTGTTTATCTAAAATTCACCTTCATCGCTGCAGTGCGCCAACGACTTACTGTTAGAATCCCCGACTGGTGCTAATTCAGTCGGTTTTCGATCCTAGCTAGAGGCAACCGGTGGTCTAGCCACACTGATGAGCTGCGAGACAGTCTATCTGTGGATGACAATATATATATATATATATATATATATATATATATGTATATTGTCATCCACAAAGACGCATATTTTTATCAAAAATTAACTTTTTTTTTAGCCAACAGCTCTTCGGAAGAATCGTTGGTGACTCGTAAAATGTTAATGAGAGTCGCGGAGTGACTGGAAGCAAACGAGGAACAACAATTAAAATACAATTTAATGGAACTATTTATTCTGTTTTTTTTTTTTTGGTGGTGGGGGGTGTCATTTTTCTCCTCTTTTATATTTTGCCTCCTCTTTTTTAACATTAATTGGCTCCACTATCCTGGGAAATAATCTAATTCCTGTCAATTGCTGTATTAACATCCAATTTCCATTTCTAGGGTTCTAACCATAAAACTAACAAGAGAATACATCTTATTCCTGGTGTACATTCTAACGAAAATTTCTTGTTTCCTAATACTTTGCTTAGCTTTTGTAAGGCATCTTTCGCTATCCCAATGCACCTTCGGATTTGGAGGTAGCACTTTCCGTCGTCTGTTAAAACTTTTCCCAGATATTTAAATTGTTATACTCCCTTCATTTTGACCTCGCCAATTTCTATATTTCATGTTGGGCTATTGTTTTTTCTGTCACCAATACTTTGTCTTCTTGCAATTGATGCATAGTCCTTTCTTCATGCTCTCCTTCACTACATTCTCTTAGGCATTCAATTCTAAATAACGATAAATCAGTCACATTGAATATATTTTCAAAAAAATTAATTTGTGAGATTGTTAAATGACATTTTTCAGCTGTATAAGTTTGGCAAGAAGCTTTTCTTGCTAGATTAATTACGAGTGAGTAGTGAGTTCGATCTTCACTGGGTGCTCCACATCTACAGCCTTGTGCCACATCTTTAAACAATACTTTCCCTTTATTTTAAGCGATAGAATTCTGGTGATTGTAGTGTGAATTCTCAAAATGTTCTTGATGGGTCCCTTCAGGGCGTTGGAAATCATGACCTCTTCTAAACCCTGCTTCGCCAGGCAATATGCGTAGTTTTCCTCTGTCCATCTTACATTCAAACTCTCCTGTGAGTATCAAATTTTCCAAGCCCACTTTCCTTATTATTTTCTGTTTCTTAATATAGGAATCTTTCGCTATCACAGTGGGCCTTCGGATTTCAGTGTCGCACTTTCCATTCTCTGTTAATACACTTCTCAGATATCTCAATTGTTGCATCTGTTTGATTTCGGTTTTTTCAATTTGTAATTTTCATGTGTTGGGCTGCTCAAAAGGCGGAAGAATTCTAGACTAGTCAACGGCCAGTTAACTAGAGGTGGTGTCTCAATAAATTACCGTAGAGAAGGCAACGGGAAACTACACTAAATCCCAAGAAAAATCATGGCTCTTAACAATCAAAATGTTAGAAATTATAATGGGTCGGGTAAATTTCAAAAGGATGACACGTTTAGTTGATGCTATCACGGTCACGAGAATCGTAACCCTTTACGATCGTATGGGTAAAGCACAAACTGCAGTAGCAGTTGAATTTAACGTAACCCAATCCTCTCAAGAATGGTTTTAAATTGTCACCCAATACTGTAAGACCCAGTCAGTCCTGATATTGACCAATAGCTGACGGGAGAAGAGATGGTTTCTTACGAAAGTGAATGTAACGATTTCGACTGGAATTCGAACTCCTAAATCCGAGCCGTTATCCATTATTCTATTGGGCCTCCAGCAAATGCAAGAATCTTGAGACCTTAGAATTTTGAAGAATTATACTATGAAATCTCTTAAGGTACAAGTTAATTTTAAAATTATATAAAATGCATATTTCTTATGAGTTGCAAAGGCCTTAGAATGAACATAAAACTTATATAATTAAACATTTGGAATTATCTGAACCTTTAAATGAGATTCCATATTGATTTATTATTGTATTGATTATAAAAACGTTTTGAATCTTTAAAAGTCTTTTAAAAATACGGTTGTGTAACCTATCTTCTGAGTAAAATTACTTTAAATATATAAAATAATTTCAAAATCTTTAAAAACAAATAAATTAAAATATTCCTACAATTAACTAAATGTTTTAATTTTTGCGATCAAAATATAAAAAAAATATGTGGAATAAAACCAACTCGAAGATATTCCCAAACAATTAGATGTTAGGATGGAACTTTTTTTTAAGCCTTGTTTCTGAGAATAATTGCGGTGACACTATTTTTTATACACAACAACAACAACAACAACAACAACAACAACAACAACAACAATAATAATAATAATAATAATAATATGAAGAAGAAGAAGAAGAAGAAGAAGAAGAAGAAGAAGAAGAAGAAGAAGAATTAATAGACGGGAGTTGACAAATGGACACTTTCACAAGATTATTTTCGAACAATCCGAAGTGGGACTTTGAAACCTGTGACAATTTTGAAAAGTAATTAATTGAGACAAACCACACAACATGAGGGTTGGTCACCGGTTGATTTAATCACCATTCATCGCGATACTGTTCTTATCTAAGTAGAAAGATGACAAAAGTAGACGCAAGATTTTAAAATACTCCCCGATCTGCAGAGAAAACATACGAAGATCTAAAAACAGATAATTTTGAACGTAGTTATCTGAAACAAACACGCAACTAGACCGAAATTTCCTCAATAATACGAAGAAAATCCACTCTATTCATTTATAATTCAACAAACCAGTAACTACTGAAAGACTTTCACAAACGACAATCATTCTTCAACTCCTTCCATTCAACAACCGGGCGCTATTGTATTGACATATCAAACTCCGAATGACTCTACATTGTCTTTTCAATAAACCGGCTGAGCATTATGTGAACTTTGTAGACACACACATTCTCTACTGAGCACTTCACATTATACAGTAAGTTCCCTCTATATTATAACCATTTTTATCTCCCAAGGTTAATTACTTTAGCTGTTTAAAATAATATCTTAGCAACTCCTATACTTCACTATCTTTACATATAAATTGCTCAGAATAATTTCCTTCTTTCTGTTTCAATTTCACATTGACTAAAAATGTTTTATCGTAATTTTAGAATGTTTGATATACCCATATCGCTGATCCTTGCGGTGAACCCATAGCGACGTCATCACCCTTGCTGCTCAAGAACATCATGTGCCACAGATAAATCACAATCGACAGTACCTTAAATCATTCCTTTATTTTAATGCTTTTTCTCATCATATTTGTCATTAAAAATACATTAAAAAAAGGTTTTTTATTTATTTTTTCCAGTTGTTGTCAACTTATTTTTAGTTTTGCACTGGCAATTGTTTTAACAGAGGACGAAAAGTGCGACACGGAAATGCGAAGGCGGATTGAAATAGCCAAAGGTACCTTCGAAAAGATAAGCAAAGTATTAAGAATCAGGAAATTTTCGTTAGAAACAAAGAAAAGAGTACTGAACTGTTATGTCATATAGGTCCTCCTATATAGCAGTGAATTCTGGATAATCTCCTCACAGATGAATAAGAGACTTGGAGCAATAAAATGTCGTTCTACAGGACCGAACATATAAGCAACGACGAAGTTTTAGAGAAAATGGAAACAAAAACAGACTTATACTTAATAAAGGAAAACGAAAATTATAATTTCTAGGGTACATAATGAGGAAAGAGAGATTGCAGAAAGAGTGAAACAACGTATAACTTACCTAGCGAGCTTGAGTAAATGGATGGCAGAACAAGGTTTAGAAGTGATAACAAATAGACAAAATTTATTAAGAGCTACAAAGGACACGAAATTGTGGCGTTCCATGAACATCAACGTACTGAAGGGAAACCGTCACATAGAAGATCGTGTCACTGCTATTTACCCTAATTAGATAATTTTATGTGTTAGAATTTCCATGTAAATGTTCATTTTTGATCGTTAAGAAGATTGGTCAAGGTTAAAATATTATTTTTGGCGCCTTTTTACTGATGCATTTTTCTTCTGTTTAGTGTGAATGTTTGTCTTGCTGAAATTTTTATATTTCTCTTTGTCTTTAAATTCCTTTTCGCTTGGCGTGTTGTTGGATAATCTACTGCCATTGCGTTGTGGGTGTTTTTCATTACGTAAGTAGATGCTTGTAGGAAGTGCATACGTAAAGTGGTTTGTTTTTTTTGGTTTTCTGAGGCTAAAAATTACGTCGGAGTGGACGTAAAAAAAAAAGAAGGCCATCGGCTACAACGGACATCACCTGGGAAATAAGAAAAGCAACATCGGAGGATGACAACAATCCAAAAGAATATAAACATTGACGAGAGGAGAAAATGGGAATAATCCTATTTCCAGTACAATATACACTCGGGATTTTAAGGCCGTGGTTGATTACCAAATGAAGTTACGAAAACAAATTCCTGCTACTCTACCTACAATCTCAATACGACTCACAAGTATGAAAAACTAATAACGAATAGCTGAAGACTTAACAACTTTATCAGTCCTCAGACACGATTAATGTGCAGCGCATAAAAAGGTATGATGCAATAAACCGCTATACATTATTAATATACATGAAATTGTATATGGACAAATAAGTAAGTTTTTATCAACCAGTATGCGCAGACATGAACAACGTGAACACGCACACACACGCATACATACAGACACACGCGTACACAAACACAGACATACACAAAAACGCAAGTAAACAGAGAGAGAGAGAGAGGGAGATGGAACGTTGTTAGGGATCAACATTCATTAACAAAACCTGGCACATTTATTTTCACGTATGCAATGGTGGTAGCCTCCCGATCATCGTACGCACGCTGATAATGAACTGGACAAAGCAGGCACAAGAGTAAATCGATAAAATAACTATACTGATCAACACAGACTGCATTTTATCATCTATCTATCTATCTTAATTTGATCATATCTATCTTTCTCTCTTCATGTTTATTTCAATGTTTTTCAATCTGATCATATCTATCTATCTATCTATCTTCATGTCTATTTCAACCTGTTTTTCTTTCTTTCTATCTATCTATCTATCTATCTATCTATCTATCTTCATGTCTATTTAAACTTGTTTTTATATCTGATCATTATCTATCTATCTATTTTCATGTCTATTTCAATTTGTTTATCTGATCATATCTATATGCTAGCTAGCTATCTAACTATTTATCTATGTCAGCCTGTTAACATCTATCTCAGTTTGATCATATCTATCTATCTAGCTAGCTAGCTAGCTAACTAGCTATCTAGTTCATATTTATGGTATTCTTTTCATGTGGAGGTCAATGTCTTTTATTCCGTCAAACATAGAATAACAAACGCCTTTACTGCGCTCTAGATTAAGTAGCTTCTAACGCTCTAGAGTAAGCGGCTTCTAATGCTCTAGAGTAAGCGGCTTCTAATGCTCTAGAGTGAGCAGCAAGGTGAGAGTAGTCGTGGTTTCAGGGGGCATAGTCTTATGGTTACAGAGAACTCAGTAAGAGTTCCACCACGGAATATGTGAGCGAGCGGCGCTATATTGAGTCTGATTTGCAATCTCTTCGTCACCGAGGACCATTGGAACAGTTGGTATGATGTTTGCTTGACGACCTAACTGTCAGGGTTTCAATTCTCGGTAGTGGATGCGCACTGCTGATGAATCCCAAATATAGGACGAAAACGGCCGTCCAGTGCATTCTGTTGAGGTTTCTATCAGAATAGATTAATTAAAAAAAAATATATATATATATATATTACTCCAACGTGCCTCCTAATAAATATTAGGTTGGTGCAACAACAATGTCGTTTTCTCACATATGTTATGAAAACGACATTATTTTTGCACCAACCTAATATATATATACAGAGAGAGAGAGTGAGAGAGACTTGTTTCTATAGCTTTGGATGCCAACTGGTCTAGGAGAAGGACAACTATTAATTCAAAACTTGCGGAGGGTTGTTTGGGGACCTTGTGGCACGTAGTGCACCAGGTCTCTGTATTCGGCCCTTCAAAAAGTATGGATGGTCCTGCACGAAACCTTCACCACTATAATCGAAATCTCATGTGCTGTTGTCGGACTGTTGGTTTCCTAGGAACTGATCTGTTTGACCCTCATACGTTGAATTCGACAGGAGAGTCAAGTATATATATATATATATATATATATATATATATATATATATATATATATATTACATTATTTACATTGTTCGGACTATTGTCCTCATCTTAGTTATTACAACGTTTCGGCTTCAGATGGTTGGAATGTCTAACTGAACCCTTTATTTCACTCACTGGGGTAGACTGTTCTAGTTCCATGTGCCATGTTTAATGGATGTCAGTTATCAGTTATCACCTGAATTTCCCTCTGAAAGTTCTCCACTGACTTAACCGGGTATTGAACTCACACTCTTTTGGGTCCTGTCACTGGATCTAACTAACGCCTTTATCCACTGTGCCATGTGTCCTTGAGAACAGTCTACCTCAGTGAGCGAAATAAAGGGTTCAGTTCGACATTTCAACCACCTGAAGAAGGCCGGCTCGTACAACGGCCGAAACGTTGTAATAAATATGGCGACAAAGATGAGGTGAATAGTCCGAACAATATAAATAATGTACATAATACCTCATCTCAGAAATATAGACATATATATATATATATATATATGTATTAATGAAATTATTGGTAATCTGTATCTGCTGATTTTACAGGGGCTTGGTATATTACATTATTCTGCAAGCAATTGCCGTTTAAGAGTTATTCATTGTTTACTCTGCAGTTTGATTTGTGTGAATGGTTTGATAGTTGTTTTCTTGTTCTGCTTTTTTTATTATTTGTACGATGTTCTCGGTGCAAATGTAGCTGATATTTACTGTGTTTTTTGTTGAATAATTTGTGGAGAATGTTTGATAGGGGGAAGTGTTTATGTATAAGTTTAATGAATACCTTTTCCACATGTGTTTTTTACGTTATTGTTGTATGGTGGTTCAAAGCATATAATGTTTCTTTTCCTCTTGGCTTTTTGTGCTGTGTGATGTCTATGTGAGTGTTGCTGAAAATCTATCCTTTAGGGCTCTTTCATAATCTTTCCTTGCTTCATTAAAGATGTTTCCCCGAAAGATTTGGCAGATAACCTAAGGTTAATATATTGTGGGATCTTCTTGATTATTGGTAGCGGGTGGCTTGATGGTGTTTACATATCACACACCAAAATAACATGAAAAATATGGAAAACACCATCAGCCTACAACGATAAATGCTAAATCTGTAAACTATCTTGAGCAGAAAATAGCTATTATTATCTCCCCAGATCAAAACAAATTACAAAATAAACGATCAAAACCATCTCAAATGCAGACACGAAAACAAATTCTTATTACGTTACTTAAAAATCGAACACTCAAAACGAACAAAAATAAATAAGTAAAATAAATTAACTGAAAACAATAAATAATTAAATAAACTTAGTAAATAATGAACAAATTAAAAAAACTACGAAAACACACATAAACACACCTAAACATAATCAACAATAAATAATAAAATAGCCTATAATAAGCAATGAGTAAAAAAGTTAACAGACAACACTTTAAGCTAGCTACAAAACTGCAATCAGATCCACAATTATTTCCACTCAACAGTATCCAGAATAATTTGAAACATATTGGTTACCGCCGACCAAAATAACCGTTTGAATAATACAATAGACCTATCCAAAATACACCACTGACCAGGATATATAAATTGTCGAATCACTACACAATGAACAGAACCTGATGATTGCGTTTAAACATGTTGAAGACAGTCAACATTGAGTGTTGAACTCAAGGTTCCTTCTCCCTGTCTTATTTAAGTAAATGCTCTGTTTATAATAAACAGTATTAAACAACATTTACCGTCCTGAATGTCCGAGAAATTTTCATAGAAAATATTTGTATCTACAAAAAAAAGAATGTATAAATATAAAAATGTCTTAAAATAATTGTTGTCCATTTCATATATATACAGTGTAACCCGGATATAAGAGACCCTGATATAAGAGAAACCCGGATATAAGAGATATTTTCTATGGTCCCAAATTAGAGCCATACTTACCTAAACAAAATAGACCAAACCCAGATATAAGAGAAACCCGGATATAACAGACTTCTTCTCTGGTCCCGACACTGGAGTCAACACCGAGCGATGCCAATCTGTTTTATGCTTGAACGCAATCTACCAGCCTGAAAAACGTGAAAACAGACTGTCGCCGCTCGGTGTTAACTGACTGAGTAATTTTATATATATATATATATATATATATATATATATATATATAATTGACCTTCATCTCTGCCTTACGACAACGCCTTAGTGGTTGAATCTCCGACTGACGCCAATTAAGCCGGGTTTCGATCATAGCTAGAGGCAACCGGACGTCTACCACACTGATGAGCTGCAATACAGCGAAACAGTCTGTCTATGGATGACAATATATATAACCGTTCGACAGTGAAAATGTGGGACTCTAATGCCGAGCTAGTGGCACGTTTTAATTCATGCAGTTTGGGAACTAGCGAAAATAGAAGTTTGCAGTATGTGTGATGGCCCTGCAACCCTCATGGCTTACGGACTTCCAGATGTTACGTAACGAAAAATCTGTGTATATACAAAGATTTACTGAATTGCTTTCGGTTAGACACACATCCAAAAATAAAGCAAAACATCTGTGTATCTTGTGTATTTGGATAAAAATCCCTCTCGAAATAAATGTTTCATTAAAAATACTTTTTAATTGTATTCTTTTTTATCATTTCACTCCAAGCAAGGCGATAATTCCCCTAAGACGCAAATGTTTACTGGATGTGAAAGAGAATGAGAAGATTATAGCGAGAAGAAAGGACAATAAAAGAACAGAATGCATAAAGTCAAAAGATGGAGATTGCAGTTTCATTAAAATTTTCGAAGATTTTAGATGGAAGGGAATCGAAAAAGAGTTCCACAGGATATGATTGCGAGAAACGAAACTATTGCCTTGGAACACACAGTTGCATCTATCAAACAGAACACTAAAATGATGCGATCCTTTTTGCCAATCTGGTAGTGTCGTTAAAATCGTGCAACCGAAGCACAAATGAAGAAAGCTAATCAGAACAATTTTCCATGAAAATATGTACAGAGAAGACAGAGTGAGTCCACGTCAACTAGATCTCTTGTATGCAACTAACTATAAATACGGCTAGTACATCAATAATATAATGGCCGTATTTTGAAAGTAAAAATATGTCTACCTTTCAGCAACTTTTAGACTGTTTAAATTGCACTTCCACGTCATTTATATCACAAGCAAAACCCTTGAAAATGTTTCCTCGTTAAGTCGAAAGCGCTCCGAACAAATAATCATTTGGACAAATTCTACACTTACTCAAGTCCAAAACAAAAATCTTTTCTTCTCAAAGAAGACAAACAGACTAAATAAATTAACATAGTTACATTGTCCATCATTTTTAACGAAATACGTATGCGTGTATGTGTTTGTAGATGGATATAACGATCTCAGGCTGTGATAGATAGATAGATAGATAGATAGAGAGATAGATAGATAGATAATGAACAGACGGAAATGCATAGATATATAGATAGAAATGAACTGATAGATAGATAGATAGATAGA
>OZ010610.1:27104320-27141820 GCA_963932145.1 Acanthosepion lycidas
GTTCTATCTATTATAGATATTATTATTAAATATTTATATAATCATAATAATTAAATTTTATTATTATTATTATTATTATCATTATTATTATTATTATTATTATTATTATTATTATTATTATTATTATTATATACACACTATTAAACATGAGCGGAAACTCGCATACATAGGTTAACACGTACGCACCTGTTATTAAAAATGTATACGTAAGAGGATTTCTCCGAAGAAAAGTTTTCGTTTAAATATTTAAATTTCTTTTTAAACAGTGAAGGAGATTAAAATATTTTTTTTTTACCAAAGATTACTGACAAAGTATTTCTTTTAAATGAAACAATTCTGTGCTCTGATTCAAACGAAAGCTTTTAAATGCACTTTTTTTTTGTACACGCACAAACATACATACACACAGAAACACACAGAAACACACAGAAACACACACACACAGGCACACACACACACATATATATATATATATATATATATATATATATATATATATATATATATATATATATATATATATATGTATGTATATATATATATATATATATATAAAACCAGTGTAGACATAGCCATCAACACTGCATGGTGACTGTAAATTTCACGTCTTAAAATCAGACTATGATCCATAGGGTCATATTGTTTATATATATATATATATATATATATATATATATATATATATATATATATATATATATATATGCGCGTGCGTGTGTGTATTTGTTTGTGTCTGTGTGTATGTGTGTGTGTGTGTGTGTGTGTGTGTGTGTTTCTAAGATTGGGCTTGGAAAGTCAATACATAGGTATGTTCAATGTCCACTTTTATATTTCATATGCTTTTATCCCTCATACTGAGCATTTTAACCAATAAATATAGCATACCTTAAAACTATATATTATCATCTTACATGCATAGATACATACACATACACACACACACACACACATATATATATATATATATATATATATATATATATATATATATACGTATATATGTATATATAAGATAAAAATATAGTTTTAAATTTTGCAATATTTATGGATAAAAGTGTACAAAATAAGAGAGTATATATAAATGTGAAAGTGGGCACTGAGGTCAGAATGATGGGCTTCAATCTGTTTCAGGCTTCAACAAAATCCTTAGGACACACACACACACACACACACATATATATATATATATATATATATATATATATATATATATATATTCTGTTTAATTTCATTATTACTTATAAATGTACAGTGTTATTCTCCAACGTTTTCTGCTATTTTATAATTAAATGATTCGAAAAATCAGCTATTTTCTTCATTTTTGTGTTAAAATAAAGCATCAATAATAAAAATAAAGAGATATGCAACGATTACTGGGAAATTTCAGTCCTTGAAGTATTTGTAAATGTTGTTGCGTTATTTATTTGTAGATAAACACAAGTTTTTCAATAGCAAAACGCATGGAATGTCTTAAACTGCCGCCTTTATTCATTGGCGTATATTTCGTTTGAATCAATTGTAAGATCTTAACATGTTTTCGGATATTATTAAAAAGGAATAAAATATTTGTCTATTATTATTATTATTGAATTGTACATGCTGTCACCTTAATGCTGTCTGTTGTCTCTAAATGAAAAGAAAATACAATGAAATTTCTGCTGATCACCTAATCAAAATCATAACTGCGCCTCTCCGTGCTGTCCCTTCCCTCCAAACTAGAAACGCCATCTTCATGTCTTCTATTCTTGGTCGCACATCGGAAAAAAGACTCGTTTTATTCAGAAATTTATATTATTTCTAAGACCACCAATTCTACTAATGTTGCTGAAAGTGTCACTATATAGAAACCATCTGAGCGGATTGGCTGACTCCACCTGATATGTTATGCGTTACTTTTATCAAAACCTGTCACCGTATCGCATACATTTGGCTGTGATGCATGTGCCTGCTATATATTAGACTGGGTGCCATGATGGGTGCCATGATGGGTGCCATGATGGGTGCAGTGGGCTTCGTATATTTGTACGCAGTGCCATGTTAGTATGTTGATAATGATAATAATATGATTGAAATGTTGTGAACGTGGTGTGAGGGATAACAGCTCGGGTTGAAAAATCGTAAAGCCGTGTTCGAACTCCAGTCGAGTTCATTACATTCCCTGAAGCGAAAAAAAGGCCTTGAGAAATCTATTCTACCCACCTAGTTATGTGTTAAATGACAGTGTAGACTAAGCTTTGTAGCTGTGGTTGACAAGCAACAGGTTCCCTCTGAATTCGCAACCATAACAATTGTTCATGTTCCCGAACAGTCAGCAATGAAGATGGGGAGTAGTAAACTTATAATAATAATAATAATAATAATAATAATAATAATAGCTAGAAGACAGTTGGAGTATTGAACGTCTGACGCGAAAATTTATATGCTATCAACAATAAAGTATACCGAGGAAAAGGCTAGATTTTTGAGGAGATTTGTTGTCACTTGATCTCTAGTGAAACCTAACCGTTATTAAAGAAGCGCATATTTAGTGAGTATAAGTAATCATAGAAAATAATAATAATAATAGTAGTAGTAAATATTAGTAGTAATAATAAAAATAATAATAATAATAATAATAATAATAATAATAATAATAATAATAATAATAATAATAGTAATAATAATAGTAATATAAATACAAGGATCTTGAAGTGGAAATCTCAAAACTGCGGCACATGAGGACATCAATTATTCCAGTTTTAATTGAAGTTCTCGAATTAATTGGAAAAGGTCCTGATAAACGCATTGAAGAGATTCCTGGTTGACTATACCTTAAAGAAATACAGAATATTGTAGTCACAAGTACAGCTCACACTTTTATACTAAGAGTTTTATTTATGGAAAATATGTGTTATATTTTTCTTATTATTTGTTTTACAAAAATGATCAGTGGAAAGTGTCATGAAGCCATTTCCGACCTGGGTGGGAACCCAAAGCCATGTGGATACAACAGAAGATAATAATAATAATAATAATAATAATAATAATAATAATAATAATATTAATAATAATAATAATTGTTCTGAAAATCACAAGTTACACTTTACGAAAGGCTCTATGTAAAATATGTCTGTTTTTTATTTTTATTTTTTTGACAAATATCCTCAGTGGAAAATGTCATGATATCATTCCTGACCTCAGATCCCTGGTTGGAACCCGGAAAAAATGAGTATACAAAAAAAAATCTAAGAAAATAAAAATAATAATAAGCTTGCTGCACAGGACCAAAACCTGCTTCCACACAACTACCAAAGCTAATATCTTGCATAACAGTATTGAACTAAAACGTAGGTTCTGTGATGAATACACTGAAACTATTGATGAGATTTTATTACAGGATGCTCTATACTCATAGCCAGTGAGTACAAAAAACCATAATGAGAGGGTTGGTTGATATCTTCATTGGAAGATCTCTCATCACTATGGGATAAAAACAGCTGCAAACTGGCATGAACATCATCCTGAATGTGAAGTTGAATAAGCGGATGTAACTATCCTCTGGGATTTTCCTATCAACTCAGATTGAACGATACAAGCAAATTGCCCACACCTTATTATCAAAGACAGAACAGAAGTTTGCACACTTATTGACATTGGCGTACCAAGTCGGAAAAAACATGTCTACGAAGATTTTTGAAAAACTAAGCAAATACAAAAAGCTGGAGTTGGAAAAAAAAGGTGTGTCACTTAAAAACTGAAAGTTTTTCTGTTGTGGATGGAGCTTTGGGTCTAATATAGAAAGGAACTCAACAACAAATCAATAAAATCCCTGCTGCACCATTTCTCCAGGAATTCTGGGAAATAGTTCTAACAATCACAACCCATAACCTACGAAGAGCTATATCAATTTAATTTTTGTTAATCACTGTCTGTTGTTTAGTTAAGTGGAAACAACCAAAATTCACATCCTTCACTTACACTAGGTCAATAGATATGACCATAGAGTAGGGATATAAAACAAATGCAGGTCAAAAAGATCTTTTTATAATAATTATAATGATCCTGAAGAAGAAGAAGAAGAAGAAGAAGAAGAAGAAGAAGAAGAAGAAGAAGAAACGAAAACGTGATTAGACCACAGCAGTACTGAAATCTACTAGTTGAGGAGTGTTGGAGACTTTAGAAAATTTAATACCAGGTGATCCTCAGTGATAACCATTTAATACCACTGGAATGAAGATCCAGTGAGATGATGATGATGATGATGATGATGATGATGATGATGATGATGATGATGATGATGATGATGATGATGATGATGATGAACAAAAGAATCGTCACGACCTTTCCCGGGAGCTGAGAAACGTGTAGAATATGACGGTTAAGATCGTGTCCATAATACTCGGAAATGTGCCAGAAACACTGAAATGAAGATGAGAAGAGATATAAAATTTCCAGAGAAAACAGAAACTGTAAAGACAACAGATTTTATGAGGTCTGCATGAATACAGTGAAGAGTACTAGCGATTTGAGGATGCTTAGTCTTCAGTGACGACTGCTATACATATGGTAGAAACAAGAAAATACGAGAATAATAATAATAGTAATAATAATAATAATAATTCCAGTTGTCGTTGGAGTCCTTGGATTGATTGGAAAAGGTCCAGATAGATTCATTCAAGAGATTAAACAGAAGAGAGTTCCACTGTCAAGAAGTGCGAGAAAATAAACTTTTGGAGTAGAAGTGGCGGTTAAATTTAATTATTTCAACAGTAAAGGTATGGTTGTAAGATGTCATATAGTAGCACGTTTAAATTCATGTAGTCGGGGCACCAGGTTTTTTTTTTTTTAAAAAAAAAAAGAAAAAGCTCGTCAGAGCAGTTGCCATGAAAATATTTGTAATAAAAAAAAACAGAAGAAAGCAACGCACGTCGGTAAGAAAGTGACTGAAGTCAAGATGCCTAGTCAGGATTGATTACATTGCAGATCGGATTTTGTCAAGATGAATAGCAGGGGCACCTTACCACATATGGCAGCAATATTCAATGCACGGCCGAATGGTAGATTTGTAAATATGCAAGATGGTCTCTGTCGAGAAAAAAACCTGGCATGAGACGATGAACCAACTTTCCTTGAAGTAGATTCACTGTAGTTGTTCCACTTCAAGTCAGTTGAAAACATTAGGTAATGAATATGGAATGAGATACTCTCCAGCAGTCGAGCATCAGAGAAGTTTCTCTATTATGGTTAAATGAAAGCCGTTTAATTTTATTAAGCAGTTTCATTTTGTCCCTTCCCCGTGAGTGAGACGTTAGTAATATGCATATAACTATCCTCATGCATTTTAAGGCCGAAAGGTCAGTGGATTCTGGATTACCTTAATATGTTCGTCAAAATTACTGTTGTTTATTATCAATAATAGCAATAATGGAAAAGAAACAGATTCTTCTGAAAGAACAAGATTTTCAAAAATGTCAAGAAACTATATCGAAAACTGGGAAAAAAAGATAAATGACCAACCTAATATCCAGGAAGTCGAGAAGTTCTGGTGTAAGTTATAGAAAAACTGCAAAATGCACAATAAAAGAGCTACATGGATCAAACAACAACAGGAACAATATACACATATATATTTCGAAAAAATGACGGATTTCAATATTATTGAAACAACTGTTGTTATCTGCAAAACCAAAAACTGGAAAGCACTGAAAATAAACCGAATAGCCAAGTTTTGGATAAAAAACCTGTCTAGCACCCACCAAGACCTCGCACGGGCATACAAGGATACAATCATGAATCCAGAAAAAAGCCCCAAATGGCTCACGTAGTGAGTAACCTACCTACAGCCAAAAACTGAAAAGACTCAGAACCCGAAGTACTATAGGCCCATCACCTGCCTACAAACAATGTATCTCACTTCTATCAAAACCGTAACGATATACAACTTCCTTGAGAAATTAATTAATATCAACAGAAAAGGAGAGATGTACAAGAGGACGTTACGGATGCAAAGACCGACTAATTATCATAAAACTGTATTGGAATAGGTGAAAACAAACAAAAGAAACCTAATTGATAGCATTGGATTGACTACAGTAAGGCATTCGACAGTGTACCATGGATTGAGAAGAGCCTAAAAATATACAAAGTATGCCTCATAACGGTCAAATTCATAACAGAGAGCATGAAAAACTGGAAGACTACACTAAACATCAACCATACAAACGGGTCATTAACATCGATACGAATCAACAACAAAAGGTGATTTATTGTCACCACTAATCTTTTGCCTTGCATTAGCGCCACTCAGTTGCCTACCGATCAAGAGCGGATACAAGTCAAAGAATGGCAAACTGAATCACTAGTCAAGTTCGGAATCGACACATGTGCCAAAGTCACCTTCAAATACGGTGAACCAACTACAGATTTAGACTTTGATATCAACAAGATTAAGGAATGAGACCGAGATGATACATACAAATAATTAGGGATTAATGGAGGAGAAGGAATACAACATTCATTTATGAAGAAAAAGATCCGAAAAGAATATTATAGAAGAGTGCG
Organism: Acanthosepion lycidas; assembly: GCA_963932145.1. NCBI lineage: Eukaryota > Metazoa > Mollusca > Cephalopoda > Sepiida > Sepiidae > Acanthosepion > Acanthosepion lycidas. The sequence goes on from OZ010610.1 coordinate 27,110,861, forward strand.
TTTGATACTAGAAAGCGAACTTAATGAGGACAATAAAATGAAGACGATCAATGCCATAGCTATATCTATAGTAACATAAACCTTCAACATTATTAAATGGACGATATTAAAAGATTGGACGCCAAGACCAGAAAAATGGTTACCAAAATAAGGATGCATCATCGGAAATCAAATGCTGATAGGTTGTATGTAGCAAGAGCTTTAGGTGCCCGAGGTCTAATCCAACTGTAACTGACTAAAAAAATACAAAGATCGGATTGGAAGCATACCTCACAAAAACCAATCATCCTCTCCCACAAACCATACAATCTTCCAATGAGATTTATCGTCATCACTACTCTTCTGCCTGGCGATAACACCACTCAGTTGCCTACTGAACAACAGATACGGATACAAGTCAAAGAATGGCAAACTGAATCACCTATTCTATATTGATGATCTTAAAACGTTTGCCAAGGATGACAACCAGCAGAAAAACCTACTCACCATTGTCAAAATCTTCAGCGAAGACATAAGGATGGCGGTAAACTAACGAAAACTACAGATTTAGACTTTGATATGAACAACAAGATTAAGGAACTAAACCGAGATGATACATACAAATAATTAGAAATTAATGAAGGAGACAGAATACAACATTCAATTATGAAGAAAAAGATCCGAAAAGAATATTATAGAAGAGTGCATTTGATACTAGAAAGCGAACTTAATGAGGCCAATAAAATGAAGACTATCAACACCTTAGCTATATCCGCAGTAACATGCAGCTTCAAAATTATTAAATGAAAGTTGAATGGGATTAAAAGATTTGACGCCAAAACCAGAAAAATTCTTACCCAAATGAGGATGCACCATCCAAAATCCAATGCTGATAGGCTGTATATACCAAGAGCTTTAAGAGGCCGAGGTCTATTCCAACTTGAACTAACTCTAATTATACAACAATCGGATAGGAAGCATACCTCATATAAACCATTGACCCTCTCATGCAAATATTAAAACACCATTAAAAAAAGACGCTGCATTCATTAAGAAACAGCTTAATGTACCTGAAATCCTATCAACAAAAAATGAAGCGAATACCATGGACACCAAACGAGTAAAACAGAAATTAAAACAACTTGGCCAAATGAATTTACAAAAATCTTTGAGGACAATGCGTTGCATGACAAATATCTAAAAAAAACGAAAGAAAATGTGAACGAACAAAAAACACATCAGTGGCTGAGGAGCATCGGATTGAAAGCTGAGACAGAAGGCTTAATTATTGCAGCTCAGAACCAAAACCACGCAACCAGATCACATCACTGTCACATAATCAGGGATAGAACTAACCCGAAATAGCGGATCTGTGGTAAATATGATGAAAGTGTCGACTATATTATCTCAGGATGTCCGGAACTAGCAAAAAATGATATCCCTCAAACATAACAAGGTAGCGACATATGTGGACTGGAGGATATACAAATAGTACAAAATAGAAATCACTGAGAGATGGTATGAGAGCCAATCAAACAGAGTCACTTAGGATAAATCCCATTCAAATTGTTTGACGACTAGTTGGGGATACCAACTTGGAATCATCCAAAAATCATCTCTTTTGGATACTGTACATATTTTGTGAAAAAATGTTGTCTGCCTGAGGCTTTTGTTATAACTTAACAAATGACTTAATTCACCCAGCTTTATTCAAAAACTGACATTGTGTCAAACTATAATAGCCACTGTCTAAGAAAATGTAGGCGTCGAGCGTAAAAGCCCACTTACCGCAGAAGGCACATCAACAACACATAGTTTAGCGAGGTTGTTTGTCTGTAGTCCATAGGGAGTCAAAATTATTCAAAATAGCAAATAAATAAAGCGCAGTGTACGTGTGTCCGTCCGTCCGTCCGTCCGTCTCTCCGTTTTTCGATCTCGGTGAATCATATCATAAACAACCTGAAGTAACAGGTAGTAACTACTATAGTTACACCCGATTAAAAATTTAATAAATAACTGATTTAAAATTAAATTTAAATATTGAACAGAGTGAAAGGTTTTAAAAAATCAATTCTTTATTAAAGATTTCACTTTAATTTCGCTTTTCGTCGTAACTGCAATTTACATCGTCTAATTAAACAGTCATTAAAACCTAAGCGGTACATGGCAATAGCTTATATGTGAAAGGATCATAAAGAATAGTGATTTTAAATGAAAATAAAAATTGCGCGCAAAATAAATATAAACAAACTACGGAGATCGTTTGCGTATACGAAGAAAGATTATGCCGAGTTAAGGTGTTGAATAAAGAAAAAATAATTTTATTAATTCTAAATTCTTATACCATTTACGTAGATAGGCTCAAAAGCCCTCCGCAGGAGCTAGCTTAAAGTCGACCCGAAGTGCGGCTTCTAGGCTAATAAAGTATTAAAAGAAATTGAGAAGAAATAACAGAACATCAATTTTAATGGTCATGTCACTGGAAATATTAGCAGTTTTTCCTTACAAGGAATAATTTGGCATTCATTGACCGAGCAGCCATTATTGTTTTCAGTTGAAATTTATAAAATCTTTCTTTAAAAACAATTTTTCAAGGAAGCAGGTCCCGTAGCTGTTATCACTCCTTCAAGTAATGGTGGAAGCTTCCTTCCTAAGCTTTTTTTGAAGTAATGTGAAACGTCAACATTTTTATTATGATATTATTTTATCTTGGAGTTACATGTGCTATCCGTTTTACTTGTTGTTGTTGCTGCTGGTGGTGGTGGAGGTGGTGTTAGTCCTTAAGTGAAGTTGTTGTTGTTAATATTGTTGTTGGTGGTGGTGATGTTAGTCCTTAATTTAAGTTGTTATTGTTGTTGTTGGCGGTGGTGGTGGTGTTAGCCCTTAAATGAAGTTATTGTTATTATTGTTGTTGTTGGTGGTGGTATTAGATCTCAAGCTAAGTTGTTGTTATTGTTTTTGGTGGTGGTGGTGGTGGCTTTAGTCCTTAAGTGAGGTTTTTGTTATTATTGTTGGTGGCGATGGTGCTGTTAGACCTCAAGTGAAGTTGTTGTTATTTTTGTTGTTGTTGTTATTGGCGGTGGTGGTGGTGTTAGCCCTTAAGTGAAGTTGTTGTTATTATTGTTGGTGGTGGTGGTAGTGTTAGACCTCAAGCGAAGTTGTTGTTATTGTTGTTGTTGTTTGTGGTGGTGGTTTTAGTCCCTAAGTGAAGTTGTTGTTGTTGTTATTATTATTGTTGGTGGTAGTGAAGGTGTTAGTCCTTAAGTGAAGTTGTTTTTATTGTTGTTGCTGTTGGTGGTGGTGGTGGTGGTGGTGGTGTTAGTCGTTAAGTGAAGTGCTTTCCGTTATTTGCTACAGTTCTCTGTGAATCTATGCCGCCATTCCACAATGTTCGGAGAAGAAGAATTCTTGGCAACATCTTCAGGCTTCAAACGTCCAAAGCTTTTTATAATCATTGATATGAGAAAGCACTTGTATACAAGCGTGATATTTGAGATATTTTTGAACACATTTGGCGTCATGTGTCATCCATATGAAAGTCTCAATCTAACAAGGCTTTTTCAGAACATGACTCAACTTTTTACGTTGATGTCTTGTTGCAATTTGCAGTCTGGGACGAAATTAGCCTTGGCGCAGTCTATTCTATGTTCAATTTCCTTTTCTCCCATATTAAATTTATTATAATATCAAGGCATCTGCAGTGTTTAGTATTTACTAATTCCGCATCCTTCTAATTCCGATCACTTCTTTCATTCCAATTCCAGATTATAGTTTCTGTTTTGGAAGGACTTTAATTGAGCCGTATTTCTTGGAACACTTCTTAGAGGATGTCTAATTTCGGTTCAATGTCACTCTTATTCCAATACCTACGTCATCAACATCATCAATTCATTGGCATCGTTGTCTTCTACAGGGTGCGAAGGATAAATTGTCGTCTAAATTATGTAAATATGAAAATAACACTAACATTTCATTTTAACAGATATATTTAGCAAAATTACACAAAAATATCTTGAAATACTAAAGGGTAAACTGAGATGAGTTATTATGATTATTTACATTGATCGAAATGCTATCTTCATCTTCATTGCCATATTCACAGACTTTTCGGCTGTTTTACGCTCCCGCCTTCTTCAGGTGATTAGAATTTCGAACCAAACCACGGGGTAGATTGTTCTAGTTCCAAATGCCATGCCTCTTCCAGATATCTCAGTTATTTCTCTTTAACTCTACTCTCCAACTTTTTTGGTTCACAGCTGATGTAACCTGATATTGAACTCACAACTCTTTGAATTTAGTCACTGGATCTAACTGGATTACGTCTTTATACACTGGGACATGTGTCCTTGTACATTAAATTCTGGGACTTATAAACCTAATTTTTCAGCAACTGTTTTTTACAAGTGCTCATATTGCAATTTTCTGTTATTATTATTTCATATTTTTTACCAGAGGTTATAATGCATTTTTTGTGTTGTTATTCATTGCTTTTCTCTATCATACGTTATTACTAGCTCCCCTATTGTATTCACTTTTATGCTTTGTCGGCTCAGATGATTTTCGTGTCCTATCATATGTGCTGATTCCTTACGCTTTCGTATTTTCCAGCGATGTTCTCTATTATTTCAACCTCATCCCACACGGGGTGGTAATCTCCCTTTTCCCTCCATATGTGGATACCTACGCCTGATTTTTCTATTTCCTCTCGTGTTACCGCTTTATAATGTTCTTGCAGTCTTACCTTAAGGAGACGGCCTGCTATATAATAAATATTTCTTACCGCAGCTGTACGGTATGGCGTACACTGAGTTCTTTGTCATGTTCTTCTCAATGGGGGGTCTTACTCGGAAGAGGCGTCTGCGAAGTGTTGAACAATTTTTGAAGATTTTCCTGGTGTTATATGGGCCACAGATCTTTCGTATTTCCTCCGATAATCACTTCACATACGGCAGGCAGATTGGAGCTGAGTGTTGCTATCCTCTTGTATCCTTTTATCCCAGTTTTTTTGGAGCTGCTGTCATGTACCCGGTTTAATTGTTACGTTGTAGGGTACTGTTTGCACTGACCATTTCTTTATCATATATCTCTAGGTCGCCACTTATGACTTTTGTTCGATGTTGCAAGTAGCGAACGATCCCTTTCTTTACACAGTATGGGTGGTGGGAGTTGAAGATGAGGTATTGTCCGGTGAATATATGCTTTTGACATACTGATGTCTTGAACACAAGCTCTCTTCGAGATATTAGTACATCCAGGAAGTCGAGTTTGTTGTTGTTTCTCTCTCCATCGTGAACTCTATCAATTATCTTATTGAGTTCACAGGGTCCAGTAATAACTGGACTTGTTCCTGGTGTGGCTAGAGTATGAACGTGTCATCTATGTATCTCAGCAATAGGGCTGGTGATCTAGTTTCTAATGCCATTTCCTCAAAGTATTCTATATATATGTTTTCCATTGCTGGTAATAATGGCGATCCCATTGCTAAGCCCTCATCCTGCCGATATATGTCTGATCCCATTCCAAAGTGTGTTGTTTGTGTACAGAAAATCAGCATTCCCATCAGGTATTGGTATACTGGTTCGTTCTCCTAGGGGTCAGTCCGAGGCCAGTCTGTCTCTGGCTACCGAGAGTGCCTCCTCTGTGTATACCTTGGTGAACAAACTCACTATGTCCAAGCCCACCATCTGGTTGGAATGGATGGGGTCATCTTTAATTATTGCCACGAAGTGGGTGGAGTTCCGGATATACGATGGTAACTTTCCTATTAATGGGTCGATTGAATCTACTAGGAAGCGACACAGAGGGTGGCACACAGAGCCTGGCAGCTAACAATCGGCCAGAGCGAAATAAAGTCTTTGTGAATTTTAGGGAAAACGTATAAGTGAGGAAGCTTGGTGTAATGCTGCCTGATGTCTTATGTGTGAAATAGTCTTTGCTGTTAATTAGGATCTGTGAGAGTTTGCGTTCCGTTTTCATTGTAGATTCTTTCTTTACTTTGCTGTAGCTACCATTCGAAATGAGGTCTTCCTGTTTTTTGTAAATGCTGTTTTGTCCATCACTACAGTTGCATTGCTTCTGTCAGTTGGTAATATGATGAAACGTTGTGCATATGACAATTAAGATGAGGATAACAGTCTGAATAATGTAAATGAAAAAAAGTTATTCAATAAAATCGCCATTGGTTTCAATCAGGGCTTCCAGAAGACTTCGGAAACTACTGCATCTCTTTTGGACGGTCTCCTTGTTTAAGTTGGTGAATACTGCCATAATCCTTGCCTTCAATTCATCTTTGGTGTTACAAGGAGTTTTGATAGTCTCTCGCTCAACTGCGCCCCACACATAATATTCAAGGAGTTTTCAGTCTGGGGAGCTAAGTAGCCATATGTAAGAGGTGATATGGTCGCAGAAATTGTCTGACAGCCATGACTGTTTGTGTGGCCTGGTGCAGTCCGGTTGCCAGACATCAGCCTCCCTCTTGACCCAGGAAATCACTATCTCATCAAGGCACTTGATGTAGGCCACCGGGTTGTCCCTGAGGCCCTCTCCAACAAACTCAGGCGTTCTTTTCTGATCAGAGTGAGTTTTCCGAGCTGCTGTATCTTCGTGATCAACATTAGACTCCTCCAACTCTTTCCGAATCCTCTGCACTATCCTCAGATTGACACTCTGAAATGTTCGTATTGGAGCTTCCGGTGCGAACGCCAAGCAGTACAGCATGCTGTTTCCAAATTTTGTCGGAGTTAATTGCGTCATGACCCTCATAATACTGTGCAGTCGACAAAATCAAATACAAGCCACGCACATGCGCGAAATTAAAAATATAAGATTGCGATAATTTACCCACCACATCCTGTATTGGTAGATTCATTTTCGGTGTAGAATGGAATGGTTAAGTGGTCAGTGCCCATTTCATATGATTTGTGCTTGCATATGGTATAGTTTAGTAAAATATTAAATAGATTGGCGCTTTCATTTCTTTCTTTTATTCCTGATGAGGTTTGAAATGTCTCCCTATTTTGGCCCTCACCAGACATGTACGATTGATAGATTTTCTCTATTAGAGCGATACTTTCAGTAGATTCGGAGCTTGGAAAGCGGTCTCTAATGGATGAGAAGAGGAAGTCTCTATTGATGTAGTCATACGCCGCTGTGAGGTCAACAACGGTTATATAGTTTTCAATTAGACAGGTAAACAATTTCTTGGAGTTGTTTGATTATATATATGATATCATTGCATCCCTTATCAAAGAGAAAACCAAACTGGTTCGTAAGGAGATGATTTTTCATGAAACGACGCGAGCCGAATTAATATAATGTTCATTAATACTTTCAGCATCATGGATCCAATTCAGATACCTCTGTATGTGTGGGGGTCTTGATGGCAATCTTTCTGTTTCTATCATGCATTAATGCGTAATATACCCCACTTTTGAGAATGCATTTCTGATTCCAGACTTCTTTCACAAAATAGAGGAACGTGTTATTAAATTCGGGGAGGAAGTATGCAATTTTCAAAAGATCAGCCTGAATGTCAGGTGATGTTTTATCATTCCTTAAGTTTTTTATACAGTGTAACCCGGATATAAGAGAGTTGTCGGGACCGGATAATAAGTCTCTTATATCCGGTTCTCTCTTATATCCGGGTTTTGTCTATTTTGTTTACATTAACACAGGCTCTAATTTGGGATCAGATAAAATCTCTCTTATATCCGGGGTTCTCTTATATCCGGGTTTCTCTTATATCCGGGTTACACTGTAGTTTTTTTAATCTCTTCATCAACAGTTTTGTTATTGTTAATGATGGAATGAATACTGTTGTATGTTCTAGTTCTGTGGATATCTTAAATTTATTGTGGTGAGGGTTAAAATGTGATTCAAAGCGTACTTTGAGACCAGGACATTTCTTCTACGGAGGTTTTAAATTTTATGATATTGTTATAGTTCTTTTCGCTTTTTCCACATTTTAATACATTGCCTATGCTCTTTGGCTTCGTTAATTTAATTCCAATTTACGGATATACTGCTTTCTCAGAGAATTAAATCGTCATTTTTTTTTTTTCATCGTTAATTATTTTCCCTTTCTTCTTTTTTTTCTATTTGTTATTTCTTGTATGAATTTTTCAACTCAGTTTCAACTCAGTGTCGCCGTTCCATTCGCGCACCGTTCTCCTTGACTGGTTTCAAGTGTTTCAGTTAAAGACAATATGATAACACTATATGATCTCGCTATGATTGCATCAAAATTTATTGACATCAATTTGTACTCGAGATTTTACTGAATTCTAAATTTACCCTTTCATTTTTAAGGCCTTAAATGATATACCGCGGTGTTTTCCTTGGTTTATGTGGGCGGAAGCAAGCTTTTTTGTTGGTCCTTGTCTGTTAATTATAATTAGTCTGACATCTGATTCAAAGCAGGAGTTGTATACTCTAACATCTATGAGAAACTTCCCAGTCCATGATTCTAAGATGCTGACGTCAATAATCTTTTTTGTTATATTATCTGGGCTACGCCATGTGATGCGGTGTTTCATGGGAATATCAAACCATGTTTTAAAGGTAAAATATCTTTTTGCATGACAAAAATTTAGGAAGAGTTCTCCATTACTGTTTGACGCTTCCGTTTTAGAGGGTGATGTCTTCTTGCTATCAAATGAGCAGAAGCATTTAAGAATACTTGAGGTCGCTGTAAATCTCTACTCATGCAGTTTTCTTTTTTTTAAGACACAAATTTTACACAATCCTGTATAGAATTTCATTTTTTCCCAGACAGTGATTTTTACAGTTGATGCATAAAGTGATGTTCTTTAGATCTTATAGCCACTAATAACAGTGTCATTAAGCAAAGTCTTTCTGACTAGTTTACGATGTTGTTTATTACAATATCTAGTGATTTGCTTATTAAAATTCCAACTGCATGTTGTTTTTTCCCCTTGTGGCCATTGAAATTGTATCCTAAATGCGCAATGAAGTCACAACCAAATCGACATTCCTCTTGTATACAAACAACATCAAGTTTTGCTTTACTGCATTCTTCTAAAATACAGCGCACCCTGAAGTCATCTGATCCTGACTGAACGTAGCTTTTTTCTTATTTTCCATTTGAAGAAATTGTTAACTTTGGATTTTATAGTCAATTTTTTTAGTTGACATTGATACGTGTGGTGATTGACTAAATCTTTCCTTAGTAGTACCAGATTTTTCAACTTCGGCATGGTGTATCATTGAGACATGTATCCCTTAGTAAACCGAGTGATAGACAATGCGGTATTTAGTTATATTTTTAGGCCAAAGTCAAAAACGTTGGTTTCATATCAAAGTTTCTTTCTCCTAGATAGATGACCATTAAGATGGCTATTGAATTCTATCTACCCATTTGGTTTGCCTTCTTCCAGATGAAGTGCCTTTTCTACGGCTGAGGATGTTCATCTCACCCACAGATAAAGAAATGTTGCCTTTGCCTTCTCCACGGTGATTTTTTTGAGACACAACTTCTTGTTAGACTGTCGTTGGCTCATCAAGAATTCTTCCGCCCTTTGATAGGTAATTTCCTGATACAGGTTTTCTAACCACCCATTTCACTCGCAATAATTTAAAGTGGATATGCCGGTTTAGTCGCCGGCCATCCCACAATAGATTTTATATATACATACATATATGTACACACATACACACACACACACACACAGAGTAATATACACCCACATATATAACAATTTAACATATTTAACAAAGTTCTAAACAATATAATTATGATTTTTTAATTCAAAGTAACTTCTTATCTTGACCGTTTTAATTTATTAGTGATAGAGAAAATCTCTCCTCACCATTCAGTTTCGATCGAAGAGACCAAAACTTTCAGAACTGATAAGGAGAAACTTGGATTTAAAAGAATAACTTATATTCATTTTTCCTAATCACTCGTAGCAAAAATATGATGGTACCATTTTACTTCCCAAATAAATAAAATTCTTAACAATATTATCAAAGCAATTTTCTTTTTCGACGTAATAATGAGACGGGAAAATATAACTAGATTTAAAAGAAAAGTATAGGCGAACATGATTTTTCTTGTGATTGATAATGGAGTAATTTCCACGGTGATTTTACTGAGACACTACGTGGTTGTTGGCGCATCAAATGTTCTTACGCCCTTTGATAGGTTTTTTTTCACCCTACAGGGCTGCTAACAACCTGTCTTTATCGGTATAAATTGGAGTGGGGGGCAGTTTAGTCACTAACCATCCGACAGTAGATTTAGTTAAACTTTAAAAAAGGTAATTTTTTTTCTTTTATTTTCTCCCCTTTACACGAATCTCTGGGACCGGGTTGGGGGTCACTTTTCTTATGTGATATAGACGGTTTTTAGAGGCCAAAATTAGCAGAAGAAAAATTTACAAATTGAAATAAGTCACTTCCAAGTAAAAATATAATAAAAAAATCAAAAAGGCATACAAATTAAAAAAAAATTAAAATAATGCCAATTAACTTTGGAAACATCCTGGGTACAGTGTTTGAAGTTAATATAATAATCTGAGATTACGATAGAATGTGTGGTTGGCAGCAAAAGGGACATCCCTAGATGCGAATTATTAATTTTAAATATCGAACAGTTACGAAGATTGGAATATCTGGGAATCGTCAAGCAATGGAAAATGTGACAACGAAATCCGAAGTTGCACTAGATTAGCCAAAAGATGCCTTTCCAAAAGCGAAGCAAAAACAGATCTCACCTGCTATGTAATATCAGCCTCATAAAAATGAAGAAGAGACGAAGCAACAGAGATATCTTTCTACAGAAGTAAAGAAAGAAAATAAAAGCAAAAAGGTCACTTCTATTTTAAACCAGAAAGTAAAAATTCTCAAAAAAATTAAAAAAGAAACAGGTTTTGGAGAATTTGACAATGTAAGTTTCGGGCTATATTCGCCAAAAAACACGCCCCACTCCTGACAAATACTATTTTAAAATGTATTGTAATGAATTTATTAAATTAAATAAATTCATTTGGTATATACTTTCTTTTCACTAAAATTCTAATAAAAAACTGTGGGAGATATTGTCAGTTAACTACCGCAATGTAAAATACCTCATGAGTGAATCCTCCGTTTCCGGTAGGGTATTACAGTTGCTTGACTTTTCCCCGATAACCATCGACTTGTTCCACTGTTCTCGAATACGATCTTTAAGCAGCTTTTTGAGGCATATATACAGTTGTTTTTGTTCAACATCAATGAAAACAAAGAGGCGAGGCAGGGGTTAGCTTACCGTCAAAAATCTCCATTGCTAACAACTAACCATAAACAACATGATTTAAGGTTCACATTTTATATCTGGAGTATAAGACAGCCTTCCCCATTGGGGAAGGGTTCATGTAAAAAGGTCGCCTTTTACACTGTCAGATACAGTAACCAAACAAGTAACCGACTTAATAAGATTGGATAAAACAGGGACTAGAAGGAATAGCAAAAGAGAAACATTGCAAAGAACCACAAAGGATTGTGGTGAGCCAAGATTGCCTACGCCGTGAGGGACACGTTAAATAAATGTTAACCCCATATACACTCCTGTGGGCTATAAAGCTACCGCCTCACTACGATGTGCTTTTCATAGCAAAAACGTTTTCTTATGGGGTAGTGGTTCTCACCCATGTCCACGCCCCACCCGTTTAGAATTTGGAGTTGTTCTCTTTCTAGATATAGCCAATCAAAGCTAGGGGATCTGATCTATGTTACTGTCTTCAGATAGTTCCTGGCATTGATTGGTCACATAAATTACAGCGAATTGATTAATTGATTCATTTTTTACGGGCGCTTATTAATCCATTGCAGGTTATTTAAAGCCAGAAAATATCTTTAGATTGTAAGAACTTTGAGGGGCGATAATAATGGTCTAGTGGTAAGTCTTACTAATTAACCCATAGCTGGGAGGAGAAGAGGTAGATTCTTACTTAATCTGAATTTGATAAACAAACTAGAAATTATAACGTGGATATAAAGTGGGGGGACAAATTCTGTATTACTAGCAATATATAAAATGATCCCTCATTTGTAGCAACTTCAGTTTCCATATATTTATATTCCAGAAAAGGTAAAAGACATCCCGGTATTTCATTAATTAATTTATTCAATTTTAACGGCTTCACAGATTATTTAAAGCCAGAAAATATTTTTATTAGATTGTAAGAATGTTTTTGGATAATAATAGTTTAGCGATACAAGTCTTACTAATTCACCGATAGATGGGGAGGGAAGAGGTGGATTCATGCCTTTCCCAAATGTGTTTTGCGCGTAAGTGAATGCAACGAATCCCACAGTAATTGGAACTCAGTCTTCCGATTAACAATTCCCAGCCACCTGCACATCCAAGCTTACAACACCTGGTATTCTTAAGCGGTCACCCATCTAGGTACTGGCTAGGTCCGATGATGCTTAACTGATCGTATGGGAACCGGTATTTGAACGTGATGTGACCGTTAGCCTAATTATTCTTTAGCTTCGTTCCATGAATATCAAGGCCAAACTTGCATGATGGGGTGAAATTTTGATAAAAGTAGATCATCACCTTGCAGGTGAGAACCAGTCAGAAATACCGTCAGATTGGATAACTCAGTTAACTCAAAATGTCTTCGATTAAGGATGTTCCTGAGTATCTAGCTGTGACCCCCCACTCCCAACTTCAAACTTAAAAGGAAAAGTATCCTCCTCTTGAGGCCCGGTTATATTCTCTCTGAATACTGTTGTTCATGAACAAAAAGATACAGTACATCAGCGCCTATGGGAACATACCCAACGGGTTTGGGTCCAGAAACTGTCAAGCGTATCGGTGGTGTTGAACGGCATCTTTACGGTAGTACATCTTATATCGGCAAGATGAAACATGTCAATATTAACAGCACAAATCAATTAAAAACAGAAGAGGGACATGGTTGGTGTAGTATCATGTATTATTATTATTATTTATAAAAAAAATCTTCATCACCTATATACCGAAGAGACATAGCAAAAAATAAGAAACTTATCTTTGAAACTAGTATCCTCTAGAGTCAGCGTGCCTCCTCAGAAACAGAAATAATCGTTAGAACTAAGCATTTCCGCGCAATAAACAAACTCTTCCGTTTTCAATATTTTTGTAAGTTCAGTGCTGTATCTGCTCGTTAGTATTCGGAAAAAAATCATCCTCATTAAATTGGGTAAATGTATATGTAACTTATCGGTACTTGGTATAGATCTGGCGAATCTAATTCAAGTTCCAGCCTTATCTGCTGCTTTCACTTCACACTAATGTCATTGGTAAAGGCATGAACTCATCTTTTCTTTTCTCATCTAAGAAAAAGTACTCTTTTGAATTCAAAACTCTAGCGAAGGAAGGAAACCAATACAGTCTTTCCCAAGAAATCATATCAAATCACCGATAATAAAGCAAAGAAAACGCGTAAATCGTTGATCGCACACCTCCTGAAGAGATATTGTATTAAATGATCAATGTGTTGTATCAGTTTGTTTTATTATGAAGATTTTGCATTTTGGGTTCTTAAAGATAAATGAACGAAAATGTAAGATGTTTGTGAAAGAAAGCTTGAAAAATAAAATGCGTCGAATTGAAAATGTTGCATTCTTAACTGATCATATGCTCTGGTTCAAAATTGTCCTACATTGAAATAGATTTTCTACGCTTTTACAAGGAATTGAAATGTTTACAGTTTAATGCATTCATATTTTGAGCGATATATAAAATTAACAGTATCTTTACTATTATTCTGTAACAGACCAACAAAGAGAAAATAGTTTTATTCTGTAACGTATCAGACTAATAAAGAGAAAATAGTTTTATTTTGTAACGTAGCAGATCAATAAAGAGAAAATAGTTTTATTCTGTAATATAGCAGATCAATAAAGAGGAAATAGTTTTATTCTGTAACATAGCAGATATAGTAAGGAGATTCATGACATTTGCAAGGAATTAGTGCAGAATGAAATCCCATATATATATATATATATATATATATATATATATATATATATATACCCAAGTATAGGATCGATGTAGACGAAATAAAATTCCAATAAACAAAAACGCTATTCTTAAAAGATACAATTCAGAGTAGAGCAAATATTATTTATTCAAAAATTATAACAAACATGTTATAACATAATTTGCTGAATAAATTATATATATTCTGATTGTTCAGAGACATTTTTTTCTGAAAAAAATGTCTTAGATTTATTCAGAGAAGCATGGAAACGCGTGTACCCAGACAGAAACACATCCCATAAAGACACATATTCACACAGAGGCAAAAAAGGTCGCATATTTCGAAATCGACGCCTGTATCTACATTCACTCACGGATGCACAGACAACACACTGGAACATAAAAACATAGACGCACTCACATACCTAAACGCTTACTGGGGCACATATGCACGTACGTACACATATACGTGTTTGTATATGTCAGTGAATATAGCCACTACCTATATATATCTACAAATATACCTGGGCACCTCGGCATGGTGTAATGTTTCGCAAGCTTGTCTTGCTAGATCAGTTACCACTGAAAAGTGAGTCCGATCCTCACTGGATGCCCCATGCTTTCGGCCTCGTGCCGAAACCTAAGCTACGCTTGCAAAATCTTTACTATTGGACAATGCTTGGAAAATATACCTATGTGAATAAATGTATGGCATTACACACACTAATTACTCTCAAGTTCAGAATAAAATTAAAAAGGGTGGCCTAAACATTTTTGCCCGCAAGTGTGTGTGTATATATATATATATATATATATATATATATATATATATATATATATATATATAAATATAAGCAAAATTTCCCAAATCGTGTCACAGTATGGGATATATGTGTGTATAGTATACACATTTTAAAATAGTCTATGCGTTGGAAACTATTACCATAACTAGTCTGGTGCTCCTGCTGTACATTTTGAGATTCTTGACAAAATCCAAAGAATGTAATGTAATCCATCCTGACTTGGCATCTCGACATCAGTTACTTTCTCACCGATGTGCCGTGTCTTTCCTATGGCTTTTTTACAAATATTTTTATGGCAACTGCTCTGACGTCTTTTTTTTTCCTTGATACCCCAACAACAGGTATTTAAGCGTGCTACCACATTGGCATGTAGGTCCAACCCTTTTACTAGTAAAATAACTTAACGCAACCGCCACTTCTACTCCAACAGTTTCTTTTTTTACACTTCCAGCCTGTGGCACACCCTTCAGTTTACTTGCTTCCCTGATCACTACAATCTTCTAAAATGTAAATGCATTGTCAATTGCCATCTACACTCTTCTTGAATCCTGTGCATCGTTTGTCCTTTCCTTAATCCTTTCTATAATCAATATTCTCTTTCACTTTCACCCCCTTTAATCCTCTGCGTACTAGTGATATTACTACCTTGCTTGGGAGTGAAATGATTAATATATATATATATATATATATATATATATATATATATATATATATATATATATATATATATATATATATATATATATATATATGTATATATATATTATGTATATATATATATATTATGTATATGCATAGCTATGTAATTGCAGAATCCCCAATCAATATCCATTATCAAACAGGTGCCTAGCGAAATCCATTGTATATATCTCAAATGAGAACTCCAAGGATATTAAATTGTATGTGGGATCCACTAGAAGATCTTTTAAGGATCGATATTACAATCAAATATCCTCTTTTACTAATATAAGCAAACGCAATATGACATCACTTTTTAAATACTTTTGGAAACTGAAGGAGGAATACAAAAAAGGTTAAATGGAAAATCCTAAAACAAGACAGAACTTGCAAATCTTTGAACCAACCAACTTTTCTTTTATGCTTGCAGGGAAAATATGTATTATTAAACTTTTGCACAACAGCCAATTATTAAATCAAAGATTTGAAAACACCGTTTTCAAATGAAAAGTTATATTAATATCCCATACTTTTATATACCTTTCTACTTATTCTTAAATTCTGAACTAAAACTTATTGTTTAAAAAAAAACAAATAACTTATGAATTCAAAATACCAAGAAAAAATCTCCACCTCTTAATTTATTAATTTACAAAATTCATTCATTGATTACCAAATTAGTAGCAATAATTACAGTCTAAATATATGCATTTCAGCTCTGGATTCGTTTTAAAATTACCAAAAATATTTACAATTACTACTAAAACCATCGTTTTAAACGTATCTTTCTTTCCTCTTTCATCGTCTTACTTTCCCTAATTCTCAACTTCCCCCCCCCACTCCTCACGCTTAGGAGAGTTTGAACGATTTTTTTGATTTAAAAAAATGTTTCCTTTCGAGCCATTACATTAATGTCTCAACAATCCTTCAACAAACTGATACTATTGTTTCACTCTGTCAGGCTTTTGCCTCTCCTAATTTTTCTTTATCCTTATATTAGGTTGGTGCAAAAATAATGACGTAATAATGTCGTTTTTTGACCTATTTTTTAACATCAAAAAACGACATTATTACGTCATTATTTTTGCACTAACCTGATACGTCCCCTCTTAAAATATAACTATTTTTTTCAAACAAATAGAAAAAATGAAGCGATGTTCCATGTGAGGCCTGCTTACAAACAAAATTGTTTATAACCATTTTGGTTCTCCACCGGTCGTGGTGCAACTAAATGCACCGAAATTCATAATAAATAATTATTTCTCAGCTATTGGTATTGAGCCCTCTTTTGAATTAATGCTGTGAACGTTAGAATTTATATATTATTTTCGTTCTCACTACATTCGGATATACATATATATATATATATATATATATATATATATATATATATATATATATATATATATATATATATATATATTAGGTTGGTGCAAAAATAATGACGGTTTTTGACGTTAAAAAATACGTCAAAAACCGTCATTATTTTTGCACCAACCTAATATATATATGGGTGTGTGTGTGTCTTTTCACAACATAGATATCGACATAAATATGAGGTTTTGTTGCAAAATCAATTTATCCTTTCCTTATAGACTGTTTATTATCAGTTATGTTAATACTTTTGTTCTGACGAAAGCTGATTAATGAAGCCCAACAAATCTTTCATCTGGCAAATCATTTCATTCAACTGGCAAAAAAGGAAAAGGAAACGGCTTTCATTCTTTTTCTGATCATTTAAAACGTCACACGATCAGTGAAGGCGTTTTTTTTTTCTACTTGCACATCTCTCCTGCAACATTTTTCTGCATCCCTTTGCAAACAGCATAATTTCTGCGTCGCTATCATAGGCAAATAAAAAAGCTTCTTTTAACAAATGGATGTGTACATGTGACGTAACGGCTACAGGAGCAGTAAATGGAATCCTCAAGCCATGTTCAAATTTCGGTCTCTTCTGTTACGTTGACTTAAGAAAGGTATGAATCCATCTTTCTTCTCTCTTAACAATGGCGTAAATAACAGGACAGGCTGGAAGAACTACGCGGGAAATACAACTGCAATGCACTCTACGATCTTTTCTAATTATGCAATAGCAATTCACGAGAGAGATAAGGAATCTATGTAGAGAAAGTATCGCCTGGGCAGAATATATATATATGTATATATATATATATATATATATATATATATATATATATATATATATATATTAGTCTGCTCAAATCTATCTATTTCAGCTAACATTATTTATATTTGTTGTCCTCATCTTTATTGCCATATTCACGATGTTTCGGTCGTTTTACGCTCAGGCCTTTTTTCAGGTGATTGGAATTTCGAGATGAACTCTTTATTTCGTTCACTAGGGTACATTGTTCTAGTTCCATATTCCATGCCTTTTCCTAAAGTTTCAGTTATCTCCCATTAACTCAACCCTCCAATTGTTTGTCACTGGATACAACCAACGCTTTTATCGACTTGGCTATGTTTCCTCGAAAACTACTTCAGTCTGTTCGCATCTATCTATCGCTGCCTATTCATATCTATCTATATATCAGTGTTCACATGTCTATGTATCTCCCTATCTGCTAATATCTATCCATTTCAGTCTATTCGTATCCATCTCACATCTTATCCATCTATCTATCTATCTATATCTATATCTATATCTATCTCTCTATCTATCTATCTATCTATCTATCTATCTATCTATCTATATATATATATATATATATATATATATATATTTCAGCCTGTTAATATTTACCTTACTTCTTATTTATCTATCACTGTCTGTTCATATCTATCTGTCAGTGTCTGACCACATCCATCTATCTATTTCATTCGTCTGATATATATCTATTTATTTCAGTGTGTCCATATTTATCTTACAACTTATCTATCTACGTAGCGATATCATTTCTAAGCTGATATCTTGTTAAAGACACATCTGCAGGATGTTGCGGCAATTATCGTCTTGACAAAGAAGGTCAGCTGAGTGGAGCAGACGTCCCAATAACCAAGTCAACCGACACTTACAAAATGGGTCAACTTAATTGAGACACACACTGGGTTGATGACGAATGAAATTTTATAGACATGACAAAGAATGTTTGTTGTCTATAAGATAGTGGTCTCTAGCAGCCTAAACCAGAAAACCGCTCACCCGCTAATGCCAAAGAAATGCACCCGCCGGTTAGTGTCTTCACCTTCTCACATCGCCTCACTTTTCATTGCTCGCCTATAGCGGGCCCTTACGAGAACGTTGCAATAGAATAAAATTTGCCGACTGCTACAATTTCGTCTCATGGTCTTTTACTTGGTTTTCGATCCGGCCGAAAATTTATTTTCTTTGTATTAAGCCACAAGCGTTCAACTAGAAGGAGCTGCAAACTGCGAATGAAGCTGATGTCAGTTCTGAGCGGCATCTATCTATCTATCTATCTATCTATCTATCTATCTCAGTCTGGCCATATCTCTATCTTTCGGTCTGTTTGTTCATATCTATCTATCTTGGTCAGTTCATATGTATGTATGTGTGCACGTATGTATGTATGTTTGTATCTATCTATCTATCTATCTCAGTCTGCTCATCTATCCATTTATCTATCTATCTATCCATCTATCTCGATCTGTTCATATATATATATATATATATATATATATATATATATATATATATATATATATATATATATATATGAGTGTGTGTGTGTGTGTATCTATCTATCTATCTATCTATTTGTCCACATCTATTTATCTATTTATCTATCTATGCATCTATCTATCTCGCTCTATTCATATCTAAATATGTATGTATATATGTACATTTCCATCTCAGTCTGCCTATCTATCTATGTATCTATCTATTTCGGTCTGTTCATATCTATATATGTATGTATGTATATATGTATCTATATATCTATCTCAGTCTATCTATCTCAGTCTATCTATCTATCTATATATCTATCTCGGTCTGCTCATATCTATATATGTATGTATCTATCTATCTATCTCTCAGTCTGCTCATCTATCTATCTATCTATCTATCTATCTATCTATCTATCTGTTCACATCTATATATCCATCTTTTCATATCTGTTAGTCGATCTATCTATCTATCTATCTATCTATCTAGTTATGCATCTATCTATCTCGGTCTATTCATATCTAAATATGCATGTATGTATCTATCTATCTATCTATCTCAGTCTGTCTATCTATCTATCTATCTATCTATCTATCTATCTATCTATCTATGTCTGTTCATATCTATATATGTATGTATGTATGTATGTATGTATCTATCTATCTATCTATCTCTCAGTCTGCTGATCTATCTATCTATCTCGGTGTATTCATATCTAAATATTGTATGTATGTATGTATCTATCTGTCTATCTATCTATCTATCTATCTATCAGCCTGTATGTATATAGAATGCGCTTTCACATACGCGATGTTTCCCGGGAGGGTCATATATGCGAGCATACTGACAAGAAGACTTATTCAAATCCAGATGCACTTCAATATACCCCTGAAGCTCAGAGAACATAAAATATGTGTGACACATACACACCAATATACATCTATATGGTGAAAATATAGCACAGATCTAGCATCATGAACATCAGAATAGACACAAACTGTAAATGACGTTCAAACCCACACAGACCCACACACGCATATACATGCACTTTCCCTAACTGAAAATAACGAATTTTCATACACACGCCCACACTATAATTAACTATAATAGGTGTGAAAAAATAGATAGATAATTCAACCTTCACACCCACAGAAAATGAACACACGTATACACATCTATACACACATTCACAAACTGGGAGTAGCAGATTTTCAGACACACAAGTACTTTGTAGATAAAAGACGTTCACATATACACGCATACATATGGATACACACACACACATGTACAAACACTGTACATAACAGACGTTCACACACACACACAGATGATTTAATTGAAGAGGAAACAAATTCCAAATATCGAGTCTTATTGAAGATTGAACAAAATTGAAATAATTTATTTATCCGCTTCCCTGTGCCAAAAACCTCAACCCTGATCTGCTTCGTGGGGGAGAGTTACGTAACTGGCAGGGTCGTCAGAGGTTACTAATTGAGCCAGGTAAAAGCCAGCAGTCCGAATGCTGATTTTCAAAGGAGTTAAGATTTACCCACTTGGAATATGGGCAGCAAAAAACAGTTTTCATAGCCGATTACTTTACATCTGGCCATTTGCCAGCTCACCTAAGCTTAACTAATCACCAAACACAACAGCAGAATGCATTAAAAGTAGAAAAGTAGAGTAGAAAAGCATAGATTTGTGAATATAATGAGCACGTGAAAATAAAATACGTACATATTTTCGTGGTAGTTCTTCGGATAAAGTTTCCTCGATAGAAACCTCGGCTTAAATGATTTTAAGTGCATTACTAGATTGAAGAGCTGGATACATAACCACCTCTGCTCAAAAGTTTCTTCCTGCGAATCCCTGCCCTGTGGAAGTGACTCCCAAGAGTGTGTTTCCCCGATCACTACAATCTTAACCTGAGTCAAGTATAGAATCAACCGTTATCTTCCTCTCCGACCTCTTAATGTAACCCTCTACCTCAAGTGAGACGAGACTTGTACGGTTTGAACATTACTGTAAAAAAAGAAAAAAACTCCCTCCAGCTATGGGTAAATAGATTCTATAGCTTTGGATCAAGCAGAAGGAAAATTAACCCTGGTAAAGCACATCATATGCAGTTAAGGAAAAGATCGTCCGTATTGACGCGATGATCCCGACCACGGTCGACTCCTTAACAAACTGGGTTCTATTGCCTTGGATGACAGCAGGACTGAGAGAATGAAAACTCTTAATTCAAAATTGTCTATAGCCCTGACGAAGCACATGCTATGCAGCTAAGGAAAAGATCGTCCGTATTGACTCGATGATCCCGACCACAGTCGACTCCTTAACAAACTGGGTTCTATTGCCTTGGATGACAACTATATATAGCGTGTGTCTGTGTGTACGCGTGTGGATATAGTATCAAATATATCAAATATTAATAGTCTCCCCAAACGTGCCCGCACAATGACCCTCTATCCCCGATACTGAATACGGGGGCAGAGTGTATGTAGTGATAACCAATGTAGACATAGAAATCAATACTGGATGGTAACTGTTAGTTTCACATCTAAAAATCTGACTATTATCCATAGGGCCATATTGTTATATATATATATATATATATATATATATATATATATATATATATATATATATATATATATATATATATATATATATATATTCATCAGACCTACAAATTCAAAAAGAAATCGAAAAATCTTTTTCGATTTCTTTTTGAATTTTTAGGTCTGATGATTTGGATCTCGATTCCAATGTAATAAATTATAACCATGGAATATTAGTGTTTAAGCCTTATATATATATATATATATATATATATATATATATATATATATATATGCGTGTGTGTGTGTGTGTGTGTGTGTGTGTGTGTGTGTGTGTGTGTGTGTGTAGTAGTAGTAGTAGTAGTAGTAGTAGTGTTTTACACTTTTAAGTACAAATTCTCACCTGACTATATATATATATATATACATATATATATATACGTATATATATATATATATATATATATATATATATATATATATATATATATATATATATATACTTGTGTGTGTACGCGCGCACGCGCGTCTTACGAATGGGTTATTCAAAGGAGCATATTTTTTAACAAGGTTTCTCGAACATTCAAGCCGGTAGATGAAAATAATTAAGTATACTTTTTAATAAATAAATAAATAAATAAATAAATAAAAGCAGAACATCGACTCAAACATGGGTATCCATTAAAAATAACGTTTTAATAATAAATTAATATATATATATATATATATGTGTGTGTGTGTGTCTGTGTGTGTATGTGTGTGTGTGTGTTGTATTCGGTTTTTGGTGGAATAAACTCCACACGTGCACAGGCAAACATATATGTGATTGTGGAGTTAGATCTACACAAGGCAAGAGAGTTAGAAGGCAATGGGCAACCTTCGTGATGAGCTTGTGCAAATGCATTGCGGAACGGAGGTGGGAGTCTTGGCAAAGGGCGAAACATTGCTAAAGGCCACAATGGATAGGAAGTTGTGGCGATCCATGATCACCTACGTCCCAAATGGATATAGAAGGAAGAAGAAGTAGACGGTAGATATTAAATTAGTTAAGTGCCATACGTGATGTACGCTTGGGCAATCAGGTATCTTTCGATACATGACTGATGAGGCAGATTTTTTCCCGCAGTTGGTTGCCATTTCTGACAACCAAAGCTAAAGAACCAAGCCTATCCTGCTATTCAACCCATAGCTTTGGGGAAAGAGATGGATTCATACCTTTCTTAAGGGTATTTTTGCGTAAGTGAATCTAACAGTCAAGTGGAATTCGAACTAGGCTCTTCCAGTTCTCACTGATTTTGTCTATGTGTCATTAATATGAATGGCGTCAGCGATATTTTTTATTCTCGTCAGAAATTATAGATATAATTTGATGCAGATTCCATTGATAAAATTTATTTCAAGCCTGACAAATATTGCTTTCACTTCTTGTCAAGTGACTAGATGTTGCAATAGAATTTACGAGTATTTGCAATAGATGTTGCAACAGAAATTAGATCTAATACAAATTATCTAATAACGGAAAAGAACAACTCTTGGACAATAATTCAGTCAGTCAGTTGATAAAGATTGAACGAGTCGTAAACTCGGCGACGATAACTAGCATCTAAGTCAAATCCTAAATGAATCCACTGATTTAATTTTAACGAAACTGTCATCTTACCGAGGATAACTTTGGTAATTTCCTCACAGGCAGCTACCGACGCCTTTTGATTGCTGCCATAGACAATCAATATTTTAGAGTGTTCTCTGTATTAAAGGCTTCCTATAACGTGGAACGTTTTCATCTGGTTACAGGCCAAGTCGGATTCATTGGTACTAAAGTTTTATTTCGGCTTCATTCGTTGAATCATCCTAGATCATCTTAATCCTTATTCCTTCATTTGCAGGTAGGCTAGGTTTAAGGCTCCAGTCTACTCAGGATTGCCCCATGAAACAATAGCCTAGTGGAATAAAGCATTGGTTCGTGAGTTTAAACCCTGGACCAAGCATTGTGTAATTGGACTCACTAGAAACGGAGCAAGAAATAATTAAGCAGTTCCAGATAAGGAATAAATGTTATATTCTTAAACATGGTCAGCAGAATGAGAACAAGCTAAACAAATTGTTCAGTTTGAAATTCTATGAGCATCTGATGAGGACCGAAGGGCACAACGGCCGAAACATTGTGATAATAACAACAAAGATTAGGACAATAACCCGCATCTATCTATCTATCTATCTAGCTAGCTAGCTATCTAAATTTGTTCATATCTATCTATCTATCTATCTATCTATCTATCTATCTATCTTAGTTTGTTCATGTATATCTATCTCACTTTGTTTATATCTATCTATCTATCTATCTATGCCTGCTCATATCTATCTGTCTGCCTATCACAATTTGTTAATGTCTGTCTGTCTGTCTATCTATATATCTATCTCAATTCGTTCAGCTTAGTTCATCTTAGTTTCTTCATGTCTGTCTGTCTATCTATCTATCTATCTATGCCTGTTTATATCTATCTATCTATCTTAATTTGTTCATATCTATCTCAGTCTGTCCGTATCTATCTATCTATCTATCTATCTATCTATCTATCTATCTATCTATCTATCGAATTCTGTTCATATCTATCTATCTATCTATCTATCTATCTATCTATCTATCTATCTATCTATCTGTTGTCACCAGCTCTCCAAGATACGGAGATCATGATAAAAGAGTCGAAGATCCAAGACTATTTATAAATGAGAAGAATTCTGGAAAACCTTAATTTTCAAGTGGAATTATTAAAACCTCTGATTACATTAATGCTCTTTCGATGCGATACTGCATTAAAAAAAAATGTCAGTTTTAGTTTTAGTTTCCTATTTACTGCTTTTAATCATTTGTCTGTCTGTCATTTTTTTTTTGCTAATAAAGATGGCTCATAATTGTTGCGCTATAAAACTGTTAGACCGCAGATGTTTTTATATAAATTAACATGATTTTAACGTCCCAAAATCATTAACATCAACAGCTCTAAGAATTAAAAGAGAAAAAAATGAGCTATAATGATTCGACGATATAAGTAAGAAAAAAAGTACATTAATTTGTTAACTCTGTTGCACACACATACACATATATACACACACGCAAACACACACATATATACACACACACAAACACACACACACATATATATATATATACATATATATATATATATATATATATATATATATATATATATATACAGGGTGTCCATAAAGTTCGTTTGCACCTTAAAAAATTTATAACTTTATTTGTATTTGCAATAGAAATAATTTGCAAATAGGATTAGAAAGAAGTAAATCTATATTTTTAAGGTTTTATTGAAATCTTATTTAAGTCTCCACATGTCCTCCATCATTAGCAATACAAAGAGTAATACGATTTGGCAGTTCACGGAAAACATTTGCCAACTGATTTACAGTAATGCCTAAAATCACATTAGTTATTTTAGCTATACTTAAAACTAAGTACACTAAACTTTATAACATTTTTTACAGATTATTTCTATCGCAAACACATATAAAGTTATAAATTTTTTAAAGTGCACACGAACTTTATGGATACCATGTATATATACATATATATATATATATATATATATATATATATATATATATATATATATATATATATATGATTAATGGATAGCAGCAATCTTTCTTTTAAACAAATTTCATAAATATGACGGACAAGAAAAATTTAATTAATTTTTTATTTAGTCTTTCCAGCGCTCTTCCATTTTCCGTTTGATGGCAATGAAGGAATATAAAAACTGTCCATATCTTCGATTGTACCAAGCTTTTTCGGTCACTTCTTTAGTCATTTTCAAGGTGAGCTTGTTTTGGTATTGTTAGTGTCTTTTCACGTGTTGATTGTGGGAGATGTATTATTTGTGTGGTTTTTGAATACATTAGGAGCGTTTATTCCGATCCTTCGTGTGTTGGGCACGGCTGGAATTCGAGTGAGCGACTTTCAATTTAAAAAAAATTCAGTACGCCAGTTGTTAGACAAGGTGAGATTAATGGTGGGGGAGAGATTTTTTTAGCCTCTCTTATAGCGAGATGTTTTCGGTAATTTGATTTACATAGAATTATATTCTTTTCAACAAGAATTTTTCTCTTGGGTTCTTGTAGATTGTGGCTTGATAATTTTTTATGTCACTCTACTGTGATAAATGACACGTAAGGAGTATGTTCGATATAGGTAATTGATTTATAACAAGAAACGCAGTCTTGTACTGAACATTGAAATCGATACACTATATTGGTCATCGCTAGCTTACATTTACTGGGGTTATTTTGATTTGTGACAACGAGGTTTTCGGTTTTCTATTTTCTGTAATATGTTATATGTTTTAAATGTTTTGTCGTGTAATTTTTGTAAGGATAATTTTATTTATTTATCAAAGATGTAGTTGGGAAAATTATTGTTGACTAATATTTGTTTTATGAGTTTTAATTCACTCAAAAGTATTCTCTGAGAAGAGGAATTTTGCTGTGCTCTATTGAAGAAATTCGTTATTACTGTTATTTTATATTTTCCGGGTATTGACTATCATAGTTTAGAAGACAAGCGTTCGTGCTGGTGAGGTTTTTTTTTTGTGGGGCGGTGTATACGGGTAGGTGGTAAATACATTGACATTTAGTTCAATATCGACGTCGAGAAATGTGATATTGTTATTAACTATGAGTTCGTATGTAAATTTTAGTGTTGTTTCTTTTTTCAAAAGTTGATTTTAGATTAACAATTTCATCCTTATTGTTTATCAAAGCAAAATTGCCATCAGCGTACCACTGCAGATTTGAGGTTTATCAGTTGTTTTAAATACTTTGTTTTCAACATGTAAAAGTTAGGAAAAAAAAGGGCCGAATGGGTTTCCCATGATGACACCATTAGTTTGGACGGGTCATTCGTGCTACAGGCCAGTAGAAGTTTCCGAAGAGTTGCTGGCTGGAATTTGGGAAGAGGTGTGACGGGGGTTGTTAGATTCATCAATTATGTTGACTGTTTCATCAACCGGAACATAAATAAAAAGTTTCAAAATCGAGTGAAGCTTGTGTTTTACAAATGAAATTTGTTTCTTTTAAGATATGAAGGTATTCGTTTGTTGATGCTGTAGTTGTTGGGTGTGTATGGGGAAATTATGTTATTTAGGAGTTTTCGTATCTGGTATACTGATGTAGATATTTGGAATGTATTTAAGTCGGAGAGGAAAAATTGTTTTATGGGCTTTTACGTTACCGTACAGATATCCTGGTTTGCAATCACCAACAATTTTATTGATTTTTAAGCTTGCAACTTCAGCATTGTTCGCTGTAATCAGTTAGTTTACGTCCTGTTTTTCGTGATTCTGTGGGATTTTTCCTTAATTTTGTTTTCATCTAGGATAGAGTGTAATTTTTGGTTGTAATCTTGTCGGTTAAAAACTACATAATGGTTTTGTCGGCACGTCTGGTGATAATATTAGAGTTTTAGAGTAACTCTTTTGTAGCTGGTTTAAGTTTTTGATATTCTTGCGTTTGCATTTTGGAAAATGTTTTTTAAAACATTCCGCTTTTAGAATATTCTCAGATTTGGGTGCACCTTAATTAATTTTTCCGTTGACAGCTGTTGAATTAATTGGTAGAGTAATTGATTGGAACTCCTATGCTCCAGATGACTTCTAGCATCAGCTAATCAGCATTTTAGGTTTTTAGCCATTAGCAAGAGAGTTTTTCTTGGGCGGCAAGCTCGAAGTCCTGTTCGATGAAAACGTCTATTCTAAAATTCAACGATAAATACGATGTATCTGTAAAAGCTCAATATGAACAAAAGCAAAACGAAAACTTATCTTAGCCGACGCGTTTCGTCCTTTAACAGACTTTATCAAGTCAATTGTGAGGATTTTATTTTGCAACAAGTATTTCTAAACAAAATTAATGTCTTTTCTGTTTCTTAATAATGTGTTTATCTTTTTGGGGGCATCTTTCTTTATCCCAATGCACCTTCGAATTTTCGTGTCGTATTATCCGTCCGCTGTGAAAGCACCTCCCAGATAATTAAATTGTTTTACTTGCTAGATTTTGGTATCTCAAAATTTTAGTTTGTATTTTGCCATGTTCACTTTGCTGACAACCATGCATTCTCTCTTCTTTCAATTGATGCTTAGTCCTTTCTTCTCGCTTTCCTTCACAACCTTCTGTTCGAGTTGCTGCAGTTTCATTTCTGTGTCTGCTATCAACACTGTGTGATCTTCTTATCTTGACCAACTTGTATCTGCCAATAATGAATCCAACACGGACTTGAAAATTCCCTAAAGATTGCCTCACTCTAAAGGTTGAATAAGTCCTTGGAGAAGAACACCAATATAGTTTATCGTCTTACACAGGACGGTTGTTTTTTGGTGTTTCCAATTTATAAATTGTATATAGGGATATTCCTTTTGCTGACAACCATACAGTCTGTCTTCTTTCAATTGATGCTTAGTCCTTTCTTCTGCCTTTCCTTCACTACTTTCTGTTGGAGTTCTTGTATTAGGTTGGTGCAAAAATAATGTCGTAATAAAGTCGTTTTTTTACATTAAAAATACGTCAAAAAACGCCATTATTACGTCATTATTTTTGCACCAACCTAATAATTTCCTTTCTGTCAATTTGTACTATATTCCCAATGGGATAAACAAGCGAGCAGTTTATATCCCGTGTGCTCTTTGGAAGGACCATTGTGGTTTACTCTGTTCATTCTACCGTTGCGCACGTACCACGTCTATCTTCCTAGCGATCAATATTGCAACTGGGATTCGTCACACCCAACCGCTGATGTAACTCACTGGGCGTCATGTGACCACGATGAATTCATCTTACCAAAAGGCGGGTGAATCCGATCTGTTTTAGCAATGACAGCCGCTCATTCGTTATATGTAGCTTGAAAGACATGTTTATTTTACAATAACAATTTTGGCGCGATCCCAACATTGTATGACTGGCGAGAAAAAGATATGTGAGTAAATCTGATAATGTCATGAAATATTTTTTTTCCAAATCAGCTTTTTTTTATTTTCTCTCTTGAGGTAATAAAAATGTCTCTTTTTGTTCTAGCCATGCAGTACTTTTTATGACTGATAGTAACACTTCTTTATTATACCCGTGTTTACGTGTTCCGCAGCAAAAGATTTATTACACCCGTGTTTACGTGTTCCGCGGCAAAAGATTTATTAAAATATAAATATTTAATACACCGTGTTTACGTGTTCCATGGAAAATATTTATTAAACCCGTGTTTACGTGTTTCGCGGCAAAAGATTTATTACACCCGTGTTTACGTGTTGTGAGGCAAAAGATTTATTACACCCGTGTTAAGTGTTCCGCGGCAAAAGATTTATTACACCCGTGTTTACGTGTTCCGCGCCAAATGATTTATTACACCGGTGTTTAGATATTCCGCCGAAAAAGATTTATTACACCGGTGTTTACGTGTTCCACGGCAAAAGATTTTCTTTGACGACCAGATTTGAAAACCATGTAGAAATTAGAGATTAAATGTTGTGTCCTGTGTGTTCATCTGTGATGCTGAATCATCAAATATTCGATATGTCAAGGAACGACCTACAACTGTATTAGAAGTCAGAGTTTTGACGGTGGCGATAGCTTGGACCACAAAGTCTAAATCTCTTTTCTTCAACAGCAGATAAACAGACACGCTTTTGCTTATAGATTGAAAATGAGGAAAAATGGTTGGTCTCTCCTACCTTGTGCGATGATAAAATAATTTGTTAGATAAATGTATATAAAATCCTGTCTGTAGTATTCTCCGCCACTTCTTTAATATCATTTCTTCTTTGACAGCATATTTTGCTTATATTCAACGGAATTAAGCAAAATGTGGCATTATCAGCAAAATGTCTCATCCAAACAAATAAACACGATAGTTATTTTAAGTAAAAAGTTTCGTCTTTGTTTTTCTTATCATTAACCTTATTTTAAATTTATTTCTCTATATTTCGGATCGTTCTCTTGCTTTTCTTGTTTCGGGTACAAATTTAGATATAAATTCTCGATTAAACATAATAAACAAAGGGCCTATAATCAATGAAATGATATGAAATTTAGAAACACACATATTAAATGCTTCGTGACCATTGATAACACAGAAAATGACGATATTGCATAAAGAAACAAAAGCCTTCAATAATGGTGAAGTGTAGATATTAGAAATTTACATCTAAAAGATGTAGCTGAAACCAAGAAAATGACCCGAAATATATATAGTTATCCACAGACAGAGTTTCGCTGGATCACAGTTCTTCAGTGAGGCTAGACGTCCGATTACTTCAAGTTTCGAAACCCGTCAGATCTGTCTAACCACATTGAGCACTGTTTTGTTTACATCTTAAACTAAACTGAGTAAATATTTATCCTCTTACCTGTGTATGTATGCTAACACACATATATACGTTTGTTAATATGTAGTTATTTGATTTATCTACCTCAATATATATATATATATATATATATATATATATATATATATATATATATATATATATATATATATATATATATATATATATATATTGCTCTGTATTAAGCTGCGATTAAGCTTATTACTTAATTTTCTTGTGTTGGAACAAGCGTTTTCTTTTCTGAACACAAAGAATGTAAAAACTGTCCAAAAATTTATGCATATCCAAGCGCTTTCGGCTGTTCATATAGCGATTATCAAGGACGATTTTTTTTTAACTGTATATGTGTTGTTTTTTTTATGTATGTATCTGAAGTTATAAGAATGTTTTATTTTCCAAAGACACTCAGCATGTAGTGGCCGTGTTTTTATTTAATATTATTGAGTGTTAGCCTGTTTTTATTATTATCATAGAGGAAGAAAATGTGTAACTACTGACATCGAGGTTCGAGCGTGACACTCTGAACTTATGAATATATGTTTTCCGCCAGGTGTAAAAATAGCGGTGTCAGGCTACTGACTGGGCTGATTATTGAGTGACTGCTCAGTGGAACTATGCAATCGAACTAGTGTGAATTATTGTTTGTCAATGAATTGGTTTTTGATTTAGGATTTACCCGACGTTAAGCCAAGCAGCGCTACTAACAAGATATTCACTGAAGTGGTTAATTATCGTTGGTTGACTTTTACTTCTTTGTTCTTAAGTATGTATTTGTAGTTGTAATTAAATACTGTTTTATTTAAACATTTTATACTTAATTATTAACGGCTACCGTACATCACAAAATTTATTAAGGCTTCCATTATTTTTAAAGATTTTTTTACATGTGGATAAGGCTATTATACTATTATACTATATGTCAGATACGTGT
>OZ010610.1:27144320-27251820 GCA_963932145.1 Acanthosepion lycidas
TCTTGAAAACTGTCAACTTTAAGGGACTCTGGCAAAATTATGTAAGTCCCTCATTAGGATGTAATCTAATCTCAAACATGAACGACATTATTCATTACACGATGGAGGTAATTAAATTAATTAATTTGCTTTACCGAAATTTTATCGATAAAAAACAAAATTTTTTCAGCTATTGGTAAAGATAGTTTTCTTCTTCTTTAATCTGACGTGTCTCTTCAGGATTTAAGAAATCATGACTCTCCACAACTTCCTATATTCAATTGATTTAAGCAATCTTTATCTCCTGGCTATCGCTTCCAGGTTATGTCCTGCTATTCATTTACGCATGCTCGATGCGTAGGTTAGTTGCTGCTTCCTCCTGGCGCTTTTGCATCTAATATGTCCTATGTGTGTCACATTCTCAAAGCACTCTTTTCTCATTATTTGTCCCAGATATTTCAACAGTTTTCTGATTTCAAGTGCCAGTGTCATTTTCCTTTCCATTTACCTTATATATCGTTGCTCACACGCTTCGTCTATTACGGTATTCTGGGCATCTTTCTGTTAAACTACATATCTCTTACATGAAATCTCTTCTTCTTCTATGAAAAAATTCTCAAAATTGACAGCCATATAGGAGGTGTGATACTACAAAGCAATTCAACAAACTTTTCTTTGTTTCAAACAAAATTTTTCTGATACCTTGTTAAACTTTTTCAAGGTATCATTTTATATCATCATTCTTATCATTTTTATCATCATTCTATATCATCATTTTATATCATCATTATATATTCCAATCTGCATTCGGATTTCCATTTTTCCAACATTTATTAAATATAGCTTTGATACTCTGCGAACCTACTTACGCACGAACATATACATACAAACACAAAATCACACGTACAATGCCAAACAATCATTGGCTAAAAAATCTCTAATACATTTTCTACAGGCAATTTACAAATCGCAGTAATGCGACAATTTTGGAATCGCTTTAATTTTTAAGTAGTCAAATTTGTGCACTTTTGGGAGAAGTGGCCCACAGAAGCTTCCTTAAGTCTCCCCAAAGCTCGCGCGCTGATTGATTGATGCCAACCAATCAGATCGTTTGCACGTGAAGAATAATTTTTACTGCGCAACGAATCGGAGCCTATAGTCGCTTATTGAAGCCAAGATTTTTCTAATTTCAATTAGTGAGACCTCAACGGCTAAACGAATCTACGACATTTGGAACTCCAGTTCTAACCGCGCGCCAACCTTCTCACTCACACGCACACCTACATGCTGATGATAATTTGTACACCTTAACTAAAAACTTCTTTTGATACAAAAATACTTTTCAACAGTAATATCACAAGTACGATCATATCATGAAACACTCATGAACATTTATCCAGTGAACTTTAAACCAAATGATTATCTCTCACTGAACTCTTAAATTGGAATCAAAGGGAGACAACTCTTGATTAATTCAAGCTTTCTTACTTAAATGCATGTTTTCTTTTACATCATTGTTTGATATTGTACATCTTTATAATATTCATATATTTTATGTGCAAAAATGTCTTGTGGTTATTCTTCTTGCGTGGGTCCTTTTTTCTTATCAAAGTTAAATTAATATGGTGAAGTCTCCCACAATACTTACTCAGTGGTTTAACTTGGTGATCTCACGTCTATATGACTTGATTATATATTTTTTTTCTTTTAAATCGATACCAACTCTTTTATGGATTACCATATTGTCTAATTCTAATGTGCCGTATCCCTTTATATCTTAGAGATCTACTTCCTGTTCTTTGTAGTTCTTAGTAAGGCTTATCTTTCCACCGTACCTCCCTGTCTGTTTTCCATCGATTTACAAAAGTTTATTAGGTTGGTTACCTGCTGTTTCCCTCTGGCTCTCTTAGCTTCAAGATATTCTGTGAGTTTAAAATTCTCCAAACCAGCTTTCTACATTATGTGTCCCAGATATTTCAAATGTCTCCTTAATTTATGTTGCAACGATTCCTTTTTGTCTCCATTGACATTAAATACACATCTTTGTTCACGGATTCCGCCTATTCCGATTTTGTCAGCATCTTTCTGTTAAACTATATCCTTGTTTACATTATTTACATTGTTCGTCTATTGTCCTCATCTTTATTGTCATATTCACGACGTTTCGGCCGTTGTACACTCCGACCTTCTTCAGGTCATAGACGTTGGAATTTCGAACCGAACTTTTATATAGTCTCAAAGATACATTGCTCAGTGGATAAAAGGATTGGTTGAAGTAATCCAGTGAGTTGAACCAAAGAGTTGTGAGTTCAATACCTGCCTACAAATGAACAAAAACTTGGAGAGTTGAGTTACTAAAAGGGAAAATAACTGAAACTGAGATAGCCAGAAAAGGCATGGCACGTGGAACTAGAACAATCTAACCCAGTTGATTAAATAAAGGGTTCGGTTCGAAATTCCAACGTATATCACTTGAAGAAGGCCGGAGCGTTCAGCTGCTGAATTATTTATATTCCAACGCTCATTCGGATTTCGATGTCACATTTTCCATCGTATGTTAAAACACTTTCCAGTAAAATTACTCACTATGAAAAATAAAGCTACATAAAGGAAATATATAAGATACTAGACAGCTTACACACAGACTGTGTGTGGCTTGGTCGTAAGCCAAAAGCACATCCTTTCCACCATTAGGAGTTGCTCACTTAGGGCGGGAAGTGAAATAAGCATCTGAGCTTTTGTTTGTTTGTTTATTTAGAGAATATGGGAAACTACTTGCAGACATTTCTGAACAATATCCGGTTCTAACAAATTACTAAAGCTCATATTACTATATCTTAGTAGTAACTTAATGTTCTTACGCTGCAACCTGACAGCAATATTTTTTTTAATGACATGAAGTGTCTTAAAGCGAACAACAGTGCTTACAGATGGTGACAGATAATATCAACTACGATTAGAAATTAAGAATATATAGGCAAATTTTGCAATGACAAAATTCTGTTTTACAGTGTTTATTACAGCTTTTTAAAAAGTATTAATAGCGTAAAATTTAGCCTGCGTGGAAAACGATATAGGCGGACCACGTTCAAATTTCAGTTGCTATTGTTACGTTCGTCTCACGGTAATTTACCCTTCAGCCGATACAAGGCCCAAGCGCCACTTAAGTGATACTGAACGAGGTTATATTATGGATGTAAAAGCAGGAAGTAAGAAGCGTAGATTAAGACAGTAAGTAGGATAGTTAAAGCTTGACTATAGAGTTGAAGAGGTTAAGATTATATTAGGTTGGTGCAAAAATAATGACGTAATAATGTCGATTTTGACGTTCAAAAATACGTCAAAAAACGACATTATTACGTCATTATTTTGCACCAACCTAATAATACGCAGGAAAGCATCGTCTTGGGAGACTGTTCTTGGTAAGTAGTTGTCTTTCTTCTTAGCAGTAAAATGTGAAGGTAATGACGATGACTTGACCCCGCATAAGTGGCATGATAGGTCGTAGCTGTGTAGATCTAACCTGGTAGAACTAATTACGAATGCTCGTCCGAACATTTGCCATGAAAGTAGCAATAGATTAGCGAAAAGCGGGTGACGTTACCACTGTGGGAAAGAAGTTGTATGGTTGGAAAAATAATCTGCCACAAGGTCGCGTAGGGGCTTTTGAACTCTGTCGAGCCTAGAACGATATGATTGTGTAGCACCAGCTCAAATAGGGTAACAATACTCCATTTTCAGTCTCATTTGTAAAATAGATTGGTTGACTGATTCGTTTTCTACGGCAGGTTACTTAAAGCCATAAATTATTTTTAGATTGTAACATTCCTTTTGGGGGAGGAGAGGATATGATAACGGATTAGAGATACAAGTCTTACTAGTTAACCCATAGCTGGGGGCAAAGGTAGATTTATAACTTTCACAAGGATGTTTGTGCGCAAGTGAATCTAACAAAATCGGCTCGAAACTCGGCTCTCCGATTAACAATTCGAAGCCATTATCCATTACACTACCCGCACATCCATGTTTACACCACCTGGTATTCGTAAGCGGTCACCCATCTAGTTACTGGCCAGTCTCGACGTTTTTTAACTTCGGTGATCGTACGGGAACTGATGGTTTCTACGTGACGTTGCCGTAAATCGTTGAGAACGTAAATATATATATTCTTTTAAAAATATGTTTTGAGGTATATAGTCTCTATCTGATGTCATTTGGTTTTCTTTCCTTTTTCTCCATGTTTCCATCACTTTTGTTATGAAATATCCCAGATTGTGATATTAGAAGATCTACCAAGAAATGTGAAATGTTGTAAGAACCTGGACACCAATGTACTGTGGGTGATATAGCGATTACGATTTCGTTGTAGTGGCAGAGTGGAGTAATGGATAGCGGCTCGGACTGTGGAATCGGAGAGCCGAGTTCAATAGTCCAATCGAATCCATTACTTTCACTTACGTGCGAATCTCCTTGGGAAAGGAATGAATGCTCTTCTTTTCCACCAGCTATTAGAACAGACCGGGTTCTATAGCTTTGGATGGCAACTGGTCTATCGCAGAAAGAAAGGGCAACCTACTTCGAGAAAAAAATCTTCTTCGTCTGTCATATATCGAATGATACATGATCACCTACGCGTGTATCACGCATGGCACATAACTAACCCTTTTGTGTTCAGATAATCTATTATTTTAATTCCTTAAAATTAAGATCTCTTAATTAAAAGAAAAAGTAACATTTTTAAATCAAAAATTATGGCCAGACTAATTACGGTGAGCAACTAATTCATTGAGCGTGTTGTTTGTAAAAGATCCCTTTTGTGTTCAGATAATCTTTTATCTAAATTCCCTGAGGTTTCTCCTATGTGTCAATTGTGACAGTTATTAAAAGTAATAGAATAAATTCTTCCTCAAGTTTTAGCTTAACTTGTTTTGCATTTATTAAACATTTTTTTTTTTTAAGTAGCTGTAATAAATGTTATAATAATCTTAGATAAATTCTTTTCAACTGTAGTTGTGATAGAACTGGTGAGAGATAAATATATTTTATTAACACAAAAATTTATAGGAAGTGCTTTTATCGCTAAATCATCCATATTTCACTTTTCTTGTTAGATCCTTACTTGTTGCAAGTGGGATATCTATAACAAGCGTAATGGTAACATGTACAAAATGTGAAAGTAACTAAATCTTCTCGACTTTATGCCCAAAACATATAGAATTTTATTTTAATTTTAAATTCTCAACGGCCTCTTTTTGTAGTCCCATCAATGTAAACATCACTTTAGCCTGATGAAATCCTAAAGGACGAAACAAGTCCGACAAACACTTTTTAATGAGTAAACGGGGGGAGGGTTACCGAAATATGAGTAACCACTAAAATTAAGGTTTAAAATGATCAAATCTATCGGATTATTAAATACAAAATCCATTACTTCTTTGCAATATATATATATATATATATATATATATATATATATATATATATATATATATATATATATATTGTGTGTGTGTGTTTAGGCAGAAATTTTTCATTGATGCATCTTTTATTAAATAATATACAAAAGTTTTGACTATTTATTATAAGTAAGTTTCTTTCATAAGCTTTCATTGTCTGATAAGCTTAATAACATTATCATTGAAAGACGAAAGGAAATCACCATATTGATACATGTTTTAATTCTATCTAAGCTTTCGGCTTATATAAGCCATTATCAAAGATGAAATTTACATTTCAATATATCAAACAATACACGGACAAAACAATAATGATAGTCTGTTTTTCTTACATGAAAATTTTCAAAGCAATGACAAACTCGTGTATACGAGACGCGGAAGTGAAAATCGCATCGCAGCTCATGACATCACACATGACCACGCGAGAGTGAGAACGAGAATTATTAAGTATGGGAAGCTTAGATAGGTTTAAAAGTATAAACAAGACGAAAGTAGAATTAAGAACATTATGAAAAATGCACAACACCAGTTGACAATAGCAAAAAAAAAAAAAATAGATTAATTATTATTACAAAGAATTTAAAACCTCTAACCTTATAGTTAAAAATAATATTTCACCCCTTGGAACAAAATTAAATAGGACAAATATTATTTACGAATTTAAATGTCCATTATGGATTTGTATTCTTGGTCAATCAAAATTCGTAAATAATTATATAGGCCACACTACAACATGCTTGCCAAGAAGACTTACAGTACATATTTTTTATCATAGCTCAGTTAGCTCTCATTTATATACACATGAATACCTACTGGACCCTATTCGTAACATACTTGTTAATAACACAAATATAATAGCATTGTCTACATGTAAAAAAAAGGCTAAAAATAATGGAAGCCTTATTAATAAAAACAAAAGAGGCAATACTCAATAATATCAACTATGAACATGGGCATAATATCTTGACCGTGTTATATAAATACAAACATACAACAAACTATTTCTTGCTAACAGTTAATATATTTCAATCTTAAAATTGGCTAAATGTATAACGGAAAGCGCTCGGATAAAATAACATTCGAACAGTTTTTATATAATTTTATCATCTGAAAAGAAAAAAATATATTTGAGCACATAAGAAATTGCATAAAAACTAAATCAAAGCAAGAAGCCGGAAAAGAGACAAGCGAGAAGTGCGAAAGAAGAAACTGTCAGCATAGAACTTACGGTTACGTCTAGACATTTCAATAGTAATATGATAGGACCTAACTGCCAATCTAGTACTGTGTGAAAGAAGAGAGCTCTTCAGGACAACTGCTATGAAAATAGTTATATAGAAGGCGTAGGAAAGCTACATTACGGCAGTAGTTAAGTAGCTGAAGCTGATAAACCAGAGTAAGACCGATATTTTTGCAGATTTTCCTTTCTGTCTATCTATCTCTATCTTACTCTGTTAAGCTCTCAATTTATCTATCAATCTCTCTCAAGAGAAAGAGAGAGAAAGATTGAGAGAGAAATGTAATTGAACAATACAATTTTGAAAATACTTGAGAGCATTTTACCTGAAAGAATCCTATCAACCAATACTTTGTCAGAAAGAACACAAGTAAAATTCCCTCGTGTATTTTCAAAACTTTATATATAGATATATATATATATTTATGTGCTAATACCCTTGGAAAAGGTATAAATCCATCTCTTCTCTCCCATCCTCCAGCTATGGGTAAATAGCAGTACAGACAGGGTTCTTTAGTCTTGGGTGCAACTGGCCTAGGAGAAGGATAACTTTGAATTCAAAACTTGCGGAGGGACGTTTGGGGAACTTGTGACATACTGTACACCAAGTCTCTGTATTCGGCACTTCCAAAAAATGGGTTTGGCTCTGTATATTCCTTCGCCGCTATAATCAAATATTTGCTGTTAGTCTGGCTGTTGGTTCTAAGAACTGAGCTGCTTGACCCTCATGCTTCGAAAAACGACAGGAGAGTCCAGAATATATGTATATATGTATCTATACATTATGAAATGGAGAAAGTCCGACAATTATTTTAACACATTTTTATGTTGATACGTTCTTTTTATAGATACAAATATTTAAGTAAATGCTCTCTTTTATAATAAACAGTATTAATAAAATTTCTCGGACATTCGGTAAATGTGGATTAATACT
Organism: Acanthosepion lycidas; assembly: GCA_963932145.1. Taxonomy (NCBI): domain Eukaryota; kingdom Metazoa; phylum Mollusca; class Cephalopoda; order Sepiida; family Sepiidae; genus Acanthosepion; species Acanthosepion lycidas. Next base: position 27,151,927 of record OZ010610.1, read on the forward strand.
GTTTATTATAAAAGAGAGCATTTACTTAAATTTGTGTTTCTATAAAAAGAATGTATAAACATGAAAATGGCTTAAAATAATTGTCGGACTGTGTCCATTTCATAATGTGTGACGTCATTTGTTTACATTTGGATACGCTTTGAGCAGATATGAATGTACGCGAGAGATTCATGGAAGATTGAAGTTTAAAGACAGTAAATTTGACCTAGCTAACCGAACGCTCCTCTATGGCCAAATCGGTTAAAGGCACGTAAAGCTAAATAGCGGTTCCGTATAGGATACAGGGTTAATTCCTGTCAGAGAACGAATATTTTCTATGGACATTTCAGACCGCGCGTTCTTTAGAGGTTTCTTATTCTAGACTCGCTGAATAATTATGTGAAATTAATTAAATCTGCAATCGTTTTCTATATTTATATGTAAAAACGATATATTAACTTTTATATGTTTACCTGTGATAAATGTCTTCCTATTTAGACTTCATTGGAGGACGAATATTTTCTGTGAAAATTTCTCGGACATTCAAGCCGGTAAATGTTGTTTAATACTGTTTATTATAAACAGCATTTACTTAAATATTTGTATCTATTAAAATAATGTATAAACATAAAAATGTCTTAAACTACATATATATATATATATATATATATATATATATATATATAATATATATTTAACATAATATATATATTTCATATAATACATATATATATATATATATTTCGCATAATATATATGCATATATTTCACATAATATATATATATATATATATATATATATATATATATATATATATATATATATATATATATATATATCCGAATACAAAGTTGCTCTAGATGGAATAAAATTTCAGTAACCAAAAAACTATTTTTTAACATAAGTATGTTATAATATCACTACAAAAATAACCATTTGAATACATGAAAATTTAGGCATATTTTCTCCGTTTTTTTTTTCTTTGAATAATTTTGTAAGTTTCTAAACTTGCCGCATGGTTATATTTAGAGTTTAATATTCGTACCTTTTTTTTTTAATTACATAATAAATTGGAGATAATTTAGTTATCCTGATTTCCTATAAAATCCAATATTAATTTTAAAGCATTAATAAATTGTACCACGGGCCCGTTGGTGCGTTATTTGAATTATCACATACTTGTAAATTGATTGTCCATTATATCTTATGTAAAAAATATTTCACCCCTAGTGGGAGTCGTGATTGGTTTTAAAATCTTTAAAAACTTTTTTCTATTTTACAACCGCCACTATCAGTTGACAAGACACAAGTGTTGCAACAAAATTGCTATTTATGTCGTGATGTTATAACATACATATGTTATAATATTAGGTTGTCCCAAAAGTTCGTAAACACTTGCAAAAAATTGAAATTTTATTCGCCAAGTAATAACAAAAACAACAAACATTATTCCTCAAAATAAAGACCATCATTTTCTGCCATCGATCTGCAAGCTTCCGGATCTGGTGAAAGTACCATTCAGCCGACTTCGAATCAAAGAATTCTTGACACGCTTCCTCGACTTCATCAAACGAGTCGAATCGGCGGCCCTTCAGAAAGTGTTGCATTGAGCGTAAAAGGCCGCAATCTGATGGAGCACAGTCATGACTGTAGGTTGGATGTGACAGAACCTCAACGTCGTCCAACTCTTCAAACTTGTCTTTGGTCTTCCTGGCTGTGTGTGGCTTGGCATTGTCCTGATGCATCAAAGCGCGCTTTCGGTTGATCAGAGCCGGGTACTTTTGCTTCAACTTTTCGTAGACCCGCTCCAGTTGCTGACAGTAAAGTTCGGCACTGATGGCACGACCATTCGGAACCAACTCAAAATGCACCCTTCAAAATTCCACCAAACGCACAACATGACTTTCTTGCCGAATCGATCTTGTTTTGGAATTGACGGCGTCTCTTGCCCTTTCTGAACCCATCGCTTCTCTCGATTGTGCTGGATTGTGTTGCATAAAAATTCAATTTTTCGCAAGTGTTTACGAACTTTTGGGACAACCTAATATATATATATATATATATATATATATATATATATATATATATATATATATATATATGAGGATAGAAATAAATGTTAATAATTATAAAATAAACATTATATAACGTTGTCGGATTCCTTTTGGGGGGCTTTCTCTATCTCTAGCTCAACCACTTTATTTGTTAAACCATTCCAACCAAGTTGTTAATCGAGACTGAGTACTTTTTTTGTTGATTTTTCCTTATTTTATTTTTGGCTGTTTAATATTTTTCTTCACACTGAACCGATTTAATTGCATTTACTTAACTTCCTGCTTTCATTTTCTCTCCCGCACACACATCCGTAAAAGGAGCCGAGGAATCAATAAATGTCTATATGAAACTAACTTTTTTTTTCTCAGATTATTTTAATAGTGATTGCATAAAGAAAAAAATTTTGCGAAATGTATTTGATATCTCCAAGGCAGAAGGAAATTTGCCATTTTATAAAATCTTTTCTCCCCCACCCCCCATTTAAAGCATGCAGAGATTTGCTCAATTCGATTTCATCTGACAGAAGAGTAGAAACGGTGTAAAGATTGAAATCACGACCAATGAACCTCAAGACAAGCTCGTTAATCAACATTTGATAAAAGAGACGCTTATAATAAATATTTACTAGACGTCAGATAATAATTACCGAGGTTGCCCAGACTGACCATACGTAGTGAGGTTCAATGCTTACTGGGTGCCACAAAACGAAATATTTCGTTGGATAACCGAACAGGAGTTGATTTGTCATAAGTCTAAATATTCTCCAAGGTTAAGTTTGTCCAAGCAAAAGGCTACAAGACTTTTCGGTACTGTGTACGAATCTAAAACACTACATTTGCAAGTGATCTTTTCACCCTGTCGCTTGCATCCCAGAGATGAAGAAAAAAACTCCCCAAAAAGGTGCCACCTTTTTTTACTGTCCCTATGTGTTTACTTTTGATGTCCAGGCAAACCAGACCTATGTTTACGTTTGTCATCCAACATCATCTCAAGGGGTGAATTGCTGAGACAAGAATTAATGTAATAGTTGTGAATTATTTTTGCTGTTGTAAAGGCGCATGAAAATATATTAGAGCTTTGCCATATTTATGGCATTGACACTCTTTTTCCAGTGTGCAACCATAAGCAGACACTTTAGGAGCTGCTTATTCTTATCTCTAATTATATTAGGAGCTACTTATTCATATCTCTAATTATATATATATATATATATATATATATATATATAGTGTGTGTGAGAAAGAGACACACACATACACACGCACACGCACACACGCACACACACACGCACACACACACACACACACATATATATATATGTATATATATATATATATATATATATATATAATTTACATATAAATTAAATTCAAAAATACCTCATTTCGCTTTTCAGGAGCTGGTCAACACTAAAAAGTTAGATAAAATAAAGGAAATATGAAACCTAACTTTTTTAAAATTTAAATAAGAGACCATTAAGAAAAAAGGGAGGATTTTTTTCTTACGAGGCAAAATGCCCATTCAGATAGCGTATTTTATTTATTTGTAATTTATTTTGATATGCTCTGTAATAAATATATTGAGCTCTGTTTGTTAAAAAAACGGTTCATTTAAAGATCTACATGTTCTAGCTTTTTTTAAAATTTCCATTTTACCGTAGGAGTTTTATTAGCTTCTTTTAAATTTCAACATATTTAAAAAGAGATATACTATTTTTATTAGTACTATTGGTGAATGATAAGACATGCTGATACCACCTAGTCTTAAAAGAATTCTTAGTAATACAGCTATAAAATTTTTCAATAGTCGGATTCTCTATTGTCGAAATAGTACTTAGATAAACGAGAGGTGGTTAAACATTTGTTTCATAATGGGAATTCGTTAGAATCATTGCAGTTACATCGGTTGATATTATTAACAGTATTTATCTTGGGATGAGTATTATTATCCAAATTTTTTAATTGGTTTAAAATTTTATTATTATGCTTCTTTATAATTTTCTCAAGATTATCAGTGCAACTATAACTTACTTTTAGTGTGTTTCTGTTAAATATTTTACTAATAGAGTTACTTTTAGGGAAATTTTTATCAGTTAAATAGAGAATCTTCTGACCTAACTTAGGGTTAATTGGTTAAATAGGGGTGTGTATTAAATTGTTTTCCTATTAACATGTCTTTTCCTTAGATCAATATTATATTTTCTATACCTTATTTCAGCTTACTTGTAATCACTTTTTTTAAAAGCAGTATTATAAACACCGTTATATTTATCAAATACATCTTTGTCAGATGAGTTGTTGCCAATCCTACGTTCTATAGATGACGGTATATGTTTGATTACAGATGGATGGTGGTTAGAATTGGGATAAATATATAGAGTTAGCATTATTTTTCATATAAAGTTGGAATACATCATAAACAAGATCTAATGTAACATCAAGACAATCGACCCGTTTAACATTAGTATTTATCTTAACCTTAAGCATTACTCTTTTTGATTCCCTATGAATTATTTTCCTTAATTTGCCAACCTTGATTTTGGTAGAATTCCTGACTACTGTAAAACCATTATATCTGTATAACATGATACTATCAACTTTAACATACTCATAAGCGCTAAGATTATATAGGATAAATAAACCCATCAGGTCAGAAGACAGCAGAGTCTAATGATCCCATAAAGATATCAAAGTAATCAGCGTTTTTAATCCACTGTTCCTTGTTGTTAAATGGAAACAGATCTTCTACAGTTCATTATTATATTTGTATTCACTGGACATGTTAGATTATTTTTGGCAAATTACAAAGCGAAGGTAAAAAGATGCTTGGGTAGAAATCGACGATATCAAATTGCATAAAAGTACACTTTCTTTTATTGTTAATTCCTTTGAACTAATTACTGACATCAGCTGTTCCAGCCCATTGTAAAAGTCCAAGGGATCGTTTAATAATATTTTTTATACTATCCAGGATAACTTTGCTTATTTTTCCGATTTCTGGTCTGATAGGCTTGATAATTCTCGTGGTAGTTTCATCACAAAGTTTGGTTTATAATCTTTAATTAGGACATACGATTCTTTGTTACAGAGCTTACTAACCTTATTTCTATCACTAATAATTTTACAGGCAGTGTTAATTCTATAAACTAAATTAATAGTGTTAATATTCAACTTCTAATAATTTTGGTTAATTTTTTTTTATTAAAGCATTATAATCTTTAGGATTAAATTGATAAAAATTAGCGGTTTTGTCAGATTTAAAAAAAAGTTTTTGTTAGAAACATTAATATCTTTAACAATAGAATCTAAATGCCTCTTTTATGAAAAGAAATATCGTTAATAATGTTTGGTAGATCGTTTTCAAAACCCTGTAAACGCTCAATGGGAACGGCTGCAGTTTTCAAACAATTGTTGATAAATTTTACTGAAATTAATGTAGAAATGTGTCAAATGGATTGTAGAAGTGTTGCTAATAGGGTTCAGCTTTGTACTGAACATGAAGGCGAGTCTTTCGAACATATTTCTTTGTTCATCTGAACAAATCATGTTGTGTTCGTGTGACAATACTTATAAATTTGCAATGTTCCTATGATAGATTAAATCGTATCCGTGTGATTACATGAAGACAGTCACCTGATCAATGGGATAGAAGTCTAAGACTTGAAACAATCTCTTTATTCTAGCCGTTTTCATATTTGAAGAATATTCTTGGTATTGGTGTTTCTACTGCCAACTATAGTAGATGTTTGCCAGCTTAGTACGTCAGTGTACGCATAGTACAACGGTTAACACAGCATCAAGTGAAATTGGTGAACCGGGTTCAAATTCCACCCGTGTATGTTAGAATCATTCTAGTACAAGTATCATTGATTCTATTCCTTTGGTGGAAGAAGATGAGATTGGATGTCTAGTCTTGGATAAGAGCTACTCAAAATTGAAAACCGAGAAGGAATCAACGCGGAGCTACTCCATTATATTTCCCAATAAGTCAATTCACAGACAACAAAAAAGGAATCTGTATAGAGACACCATCGCCTACATCCTGAAGGGCGTGGCATTAAAAAAAAAAACCTAAATAGAACAGATTTCGTATAAACTCAACAGAAACGGCTTACTAGACTAAACTTTTGATCATTGCTCTAGAGTAGGCGCTCTGTACAGTCATCTCGCCTATCGCATTTATATCCTGAAAGCATTTTGTTTCGCTGACATTCCTATGCTAAAAGATTTTTTTTCTAATGCCAAACAGATTCCTAATCCTGTAGCTATGTTTGATTAAAATCCATCATGGAAATAATTGAATAATGCGGATTTGGGGGCTGGAATATTCGAGAACGAAGAAATTTTTTTTTTTCGGTCACTAACAAAGACCATCTTCTTGGAATTTTAGAGTCATCCGATATTCCTGGTATTATCTTTTTTTTATCATCTATGACCCAAAACAACGTGCTGCCTGCGTGAACAACAACTGTACATTCCTGTTTTCCTATCAAAATTACTACGCCAGCAAAGTATCCGTCTATATTTCTGAGATGAGGTATTATCTACACTATTTACATTATTCGGACTATTGTCCTCATTTTTGGCGCCATATTTATTATAACGTTTCGGCCATTCAGTATCTGTCTATATTTCTGAGGAGGTATCATGTATATTATTTACATTATTCGGACTGTTGTCCTCATATTTGTCGCCATATATATTACAAAGTTTCACCCGTTGTACGCTCCGGCCTTCTTCAGGCGGTTGGAATGTCGAATTGAACCCTTTATTTCGCTCACTGGGGTAGACTGTTCTAGTTCCACGTGCCATGTTTAATGGATGTCAGTTATCAGTTATCTCCTGTTGACTCCCCCTCTCCAAGGCACAGTGGATAAAGGCGTTGTTTAGATCCAGTGACAAGGACCCAAAGAGTGTGAGTACACTATCTGGTTAAGGCAGCGGAGAACTTGTGGAGAATAGTCCGAATAATGTAAATAATGAGCAAAGAACTCATTTGTCAGTATTAAGTCATCTAATATCAAACGTAGCTTCTCAGTTAACACACTTATCTTAAAAGGATTAAAAATTGAAATAAATATTTCTCCACTTCGAAGTTAAAATAGTGAATGCGTTATTTTACGCCAGCATGGTGGATCTATGTTACATTTTATAACAAATATGGGACTTCACATTTAATAAACAACTAAAGCTATACAATATTCATCTATGTTCGCATGTAGCAATTATTTGCTATGCATTTTTATTAAATACAAGCTCCAAGCATAGCCAATTAATAACCAGCATAAAATCCAGTATTAATTATAAAAATTGCATTCAGTGTTGTGCTCTTACACCAGACCAGCACAATTAACGAATGTGAAGAACCATATTGATCGCAGGTCGTAAGAATCAACCTTTAGACTCTAAAGTGGTTTACAGTGGTTCCCAAACAGTGAGGTGCGCCTCAAAGGTTCAGCAGAAGAGGATGGTATGTGAGGTGGAATGATTGAAAGATAATAAAAGATTTAGAAACAGTTTTAAAATATGCATATGGCAAAAATAAATATGAATTCAAAATTTAAAATATTATTGTTGATTACTTCTAATTGCATGCATGAATACCAGTATAAATAATTATTGACAGATTTTATCATTGTGATATTTTTACATTATATCAAGTATCTTACTTATTAAAAAAACCCAGATTGTGTGTGTGTGTGTGTGTGTGTGTGTGTGTGTGTGTGTTCGTTTATATATTGGATCGGATTTCCTACATTTTTCAAGCGATTTCAACAAAACTTCACAGGACTACGTAAAATTACCTTCCGGTATTTCTGACAGCACCAAAACTTGGAAAAACACATTTGTTTTTGCACAAAATCAATTTGAAAACACGATTAAGAGGCATTAATTAAAGGGGGACAACTCATATCAAGTTATACTTATAAAACCCAGGTTGTTTGTGAGTGTGTGTCTGTGTTCGTTTATATATGGGATCGGATTTCCTACATTTTTCAACCGACTTCAACAAAACTCCACTTCTTTTTTTTTTTGGCAGGTAGTGTTTCTTATTGTCTTTCACACTTTTTTCTTTATTTTTACATTCAGCATGCTTTAAAAATTCCATTTACAAGACAATTGTTTATAATAAAATTCTATTCAATCGGTAGACTCATAACGATTGAAAACAATGTTTTTGTTTGAGTTTGGGTTTGACCAATTCGTAAAAAAAAAAAAATAATAATTAAGACATGCGTGTCCGTCAACCTTAAACAATAATCTTTGTCAATTTTATTTTTCAGTCTTTATGATGGTCGATACTTGATCCATCTCTTACTGTTACATCCCCGGGCAACGCCGGGATGTACTGCTAGTTAAGAATATAGTAACTAGGGACCGCAAATTAAAGAAGAAAGTTATCAATGATAATATTCTGACTTCAAATTTGCAGTTATCTCCCTTTAATCAACTCTCTGTTTTTTTTTTTGTTTTTGTTTTTTTTAAATGTACTTTTTATCACGTAAAATTTGTTGAGGCCGAGCAAAATTTAATTCCGAAAATGCGACCTAGAGTGAAAAAAATGGTTTTGGAAATATTGCTTTAGAGTAAATTACTGTATACGTGCAAGATAGAAAACACACACATTATATATATATATATATATATATATATATATATATAATTATATATATATATATATATATATATATATATGTATATATATATATATATATATATGTATGTATATATATATATGTATGTATATATATATATGTATATATATATATATATATGTATGTATATATATATATATGTATGTATATATATATATATGTATGTATATATATATATATATATGTATATATATATATATGTATATATATATATATATGTATATATATATATATATATATATATGTATATATATATATATATATATATATATATATATATATATATATATATATATATATATATATATATGATAAAGTGCTCAATATCAGCATGTGTAAATATAAAAGTGAACATAGAAGTCAACACTTAGAGGCGAAAGTCTGTTTCATGCTAGATGCTATCGTCAGGCGCCGTCAGGCGCCGTCAGGCGCTGTCATGCCACTCGGGGCCTGACGATTGCATCTAGCATCAAACAGACTGTAACCTCTAAGTGTTGATTTCTATGTTCACTTTTATATTTACACACGCTCTATCTCTGATATTGAGCACTTTATCCCATAAATATAGCACATCTTAAGACAATATTTCTTCATATATATATATATATATATATATATATATATATATATATATATATATATGCATTCAACACCATCACTTGATAAGACACCAGAAACAAAATGGCTATTTTTGTAGTGATTTAATAACATATTTATGTCACAATTTTCGAATAAATTATATATATATATATATATATATATATATATATATATATATATATATATATATATATGTATATATATATATATATGAAATAGAGAGAGAGAGAGCGGGAGATAAGGAGAAAATTCTACCTTTTTCTATGGGCAGTTAAAACGATTAAATATATAGTAAAATAAATTCAAGCACCCAAAATTTTTCGTATGCAAACCAGTGCCAAATTTATACTGATGAAAAAAAAAAATACTATTTTAAAAACTCCTCGCTCTCCACACTGGTTAGTCTCACAGGCCTTATTTTGTACAGGTCTCTCCTATATTGATTGAAAATAAAAATAAAAATAGTGAACCGAGTATGCGTTATTATTTATTTAACACATAGCTGGGTGTTGTGAAATAGATAAGTCCATGCCTTTTCTAGGGGAATTTTTGCGAAAACGAAAGCTTTTGCCTTGACTGCAATTTGAACACGACAACCCAACCAATAATCTCTATATTACGCCCACATGCGTTCCTGCGTTCTCTGCCCGTCTCAGGCGGTGAAATCCGAGATGTTGAAAGGTTAGCTCGTCCTTAGTCTCTCGAATGCACATCGCATTCGCTCGGTCCGCTAGACACCAGCCTGTCGTTACGATGCCCCATTCCCGCTTTGTCAAATCTACCACCGGAGTGGAGTTTAAAAGAAGTGCGTTGTCCGTGCTGGCTCCTCTGTCGGGCTTCACGACGACTACGATCTTTTAGCTATCTATGCGTTATGCAAATCTCGAACATTTACTGCCGACACGTCAGCTTTCAGACAGTATAAAATGAATCCCTTAGACATCAAAATTAACGCCAACAGAATGAACAGAAAAGTTTTTCCTCTATATCGTCTTTAAAATGAAATTCTAAACATGATCATTTTATTAGAAGTAATTATAATTCACCTTTTAATGGTATTACGTAATTAGTGTGCGTTCTGTACCCAGACTTCTTTTGAACCGTCGAGTGGGTTAAATAACTTTGAATATTATCGTTTCTGGATGTCGTATAATAATAACTACTTTAGAACCTCAAATTAATAGAAGCGAAACACGAAGTAATGTCTCCATGGGTCATTGATTTGCGTAGGTAATCATCTTTTCAATTAACCACTGTTATTATCCCCGATAACGCTCTAAAATTCGATATCGTTTTAACCTCTGACGACATTCTGTCATATATATTCAACGTCAGAATCTCTTGATCAGTCACGTTCGCATTTCCCTACTCTGCAAACAGAATAGGACAAGCAGACAAAAGAACAGTATTGTTTGTTGTGTATTCATTGTTCACTATATTTAGGCAAACCCGTCTTTAATGGAACTTGCAGAAAATTATTTTTGGTATCATTTATCTGATAGAAGAAGCGCGAACTTTCGAAGACGAATAAATATGTTTGCCATAAGTTGATGCTGCTGGATTTCTTTTCAGCATCCAACTTCGCCCAACTTTTGTGACGCTAACATCGAAATGGTTAGGCATGGATGTGTAGCTAGTGAAAGTAGAAATCAGCGTGACTTCTAATCAACTTCGTTCACGTAACACAAATAACCTTGGAAAAGGTTACGTTCTACCATCTGTGGGTTGAATAGCAAGAGAGATCACGCTCCATTTCCTTGGGTAACATCGAGTCTAGGAAAACTCTGAATTCTCGCGCTCATAAATTATAAGAGAGACTTAAAGTTTATCAAGGAAAATGACAACTTTGTATTGAAAACTAGTGTTAACATGCATAGGTTCCATCAAGAGATTTTGCCCGAGATACACTCACTAAATATATATATATATTGTAGTAATTATTTATACATATACATACACATATACATATACACACACACACACACACACACATATATATATATATAAGAATTTCTATTTATTTTTCCCGAAGAATACATGGCACAGTGGATAAAGGCGTTAGTTAGATCCAGTAACAGGACCAAAAGAGTGTGAGTTCAATACATGGTTAAGGAAGGGGAGAACTATCAGAAGGGAATTAACAGGAGATGACTGACATCCATTAGATATGGCACGTAGAACTAGAACAGTCTACCCTTGTGAGCGAAATAAAGGGTTCAGTTCGACATTCCAACGACCCTGAAGAAAGCCGGAACGTACAACGGCCGAAACGTTGTGATAAACATGGCAACAAAGATGAGGACAATAGTCCAAATAATGTAAATTGTGTACATAAAACCTCATCTCAGAAATATAGACATAAATTGATTCGTTCTTGTAGTCGAAGATGTGAAGCTGTCATTGAGAGCAAGGGCTCATTTACTAAATATTGATTGTACATGTATTTTTATTGTTTTTTTGCTGTTTACATTGTTTTTCTCAATTTTGTCCCTTACTTTTGGACGATCCTATTTTGAAAATAAATAAATAATTGTTATAATTATTTTTCTATCCTTTGCAAATGATTCAAATTTTAGTATGTTATTATGGATGATAACGACTACCAGTTGTCAAAATTTCAGCTTTTCACAGTTGTTATTTCTAACAAATATTAGGTTTTAAAATTTTGTCCCTTAGTTTTGGACGCTACTGTATATATATATATATATATATATATATATATATATATATATATATAGAGAGAGAGAGAGAGAGAGAGAGAGAGAGAGAGAGAGACCACTGGCATTGTACAGGTACATAGGTTACCAAAGTGACTCTAATACTACTCTAATGACTAAGACTTCTGATCGCGCCAGAATATTCAAGGTTACGTAATATTTTTTCAAAGTCTGTCTATATTTCAGAGATGAGGTATTATGTACATTATTTACATTATTCGGACTATTATCCTCATCTTTTTCGCCATATTTATCACAACGTTTCGGCCATCTACCCCAGTGAGCGAAATAAAGGCTTCAGTTCGAAATTCCAACCACCTGAAGAAGGCCGGAGCGTACAACGGCCGAAACGTTGTGATAAACATGGCGACAAAGATGAGGACAATAGTCCGAATAATGTAAATAATGTATTTTTTTCAAGTTAAATGATTGATGCAGGATTAATCACATACGAGAAAATGACTCTTACCGAAATTACATTTTTGTAGATTTAAATATAAATAAATATATAATCAATGGAGAGTGTAATTATTTTGTATTTATATTTTTGGATGGGTTTGTTGACTTGCAGATGTCATGCTTTATCCTTTAAAGTGACAGATCGGGCAATAAATAGATTATTGCTGTCACATCAAGACCGGAGTTGTCGGACACTCACTTTGCTGCCTTGATATAGCTCAATAGCATTTAGTCGGTCTTGGGGGTGATGGATTTTTTCAACTCTACCGCCCCTTTTCTCTACAGACGAAATATCGCGACCTTTTCGCTACTCAATCGTTATTTCTATGGTAATTGTTAAAACGAGTCATATTCCTTAGTTCCTGCAGTACAGATTCTTGCAGCAAGGACTTACTATTCGATGTACACAGGGTCGACTCACCATAATTCTCTTCACATTCTGCTGGTAAGAAAAAAGTTCCATAGTTTCATCTCGAGAACCACTACTTTGTGAAACAAGCTCCCGTGAGGATACTTTCGCAGATACTACAATCTTATCCAACATATCCTCATAATCTACATTTCTTCCTTTTACGCCTATTCAACAACCAGTAACGTTCTACCTTCAGTGGATCTTGGGCCTTTAGTGAAAATTTAATGAATTTGTCAGATGGAGTAAAATTAGTAATGAGATAATAAATTGTCAATGTGTCATGCTAAAAAGGAAGACAGAGAAAAACTACTACTACTACTACTACTACTACTAATAATAATAATAATAATAATAATAATAATAATAATAATAATAAATCTGAAACTTCTACGGGAAGGAAACTGAAAGAAACTGGTATGAACATCACCCAAACCAGATTACGGAGATAGGTCCTGTTTCAATTTTATGGAACTACACAATACACACAGACAGAACAATCAAAGCCAACCGCCCAGATATTGTTATTAGAGACCACAAACAAAAAAGTGACTCCTTATTGATATGGCAGTCTTTGTGGACTGCAATGTATCTTTGAAGATCTTCAAAAAACTATCAAAATACAAAGACCTTGAAATCGAAATCTCAAAAATGTGGCACATGGGAACATCAACAATCCCTGTTGTAGTTGGAGCCCTCAGACTGGTTGAAAAAGATTCCAGTAGACTAATTGATTCGATTCCTGGAAGCCCATGCCTTAAAGAAATACCAAAAATTGTTCTCACGAGTACAGCCTTACGAAGGCCTTTATCTATGTAAAATGTTTTGTTTTAATTGGTTAGTGGAAAATATCATGATGCCATTTCTAACCTCAGGTCGTTGAGCGGGACCCGGAAAGAAATGTGTACACACCAGAAATCAAAGGAATAATAATAATAATAATAATAATAATAATAATAATAATAATAATAATAATAATAATAAAGAGTACATCTTCGCAAGATGTTGTGATAAAAGATAACACTGAGAAGGTTGAGGAATTATTATGACATACAATCATATCTATATATATATATATATATATATATATATATATATATATATATATATATATATTAATCTACATTATAACGCAGTGTTTCTCAAACTCGTTAAGCAACGGCACACATGGGAGCAAATGAAAATATCACAGCACACTTAGCAACATTTTTAAAGGATATATGTACATTTAAATGTTATAAAATAAAACCACAGATTTAAAAACATATACACATACAAATATGAACTTATTTTATTTCAATGTTTCTATTCAACTATTTGTGCAGCGTATTTAGTGTGAAACCTGTGTCTCTTTTTGTGGGGTGGGGGGCGATTTCTTCAATGTTTCGTCGAAAGTGCGATAAGCAGACCCTTATTTCTTCTTCAGTTGAGTATAGTCTTTCTCATTTCTTATTTTTCATGCTAGTAAGAGTTAAGAATCCTAATTCACATAAATAAGCAGAAAATTACAATAAAACTGATAAAGCCTTTTTATCTGTGGGAAATTCCTTTCGTATTGAAATCCAAAATGCATCAATGGTTACCGTCGAATGTTGTATTTTGAGCCACCAATCACTAGAATTGGTTAAAGGGTTTTAATAACTTAAATTAAAAAAAAATAAAAACACCTTTTTAAAAATTAATATTAAAACAAAGTATTTAAAATAACATAATCAAAGAATGTGGAAGAAAATTATTTGAAGAAAATTTACTATTCGGTTGGTGGAAAATTAATGACGCAATAATGTCGTTTTTTGACGTATTTTTTAACCTCAAAAAACGTCATTATCACGTCATTATTTTTCCACCAACCTAATACTTATTAATTTATTCAAATAGTAACGACTTCCACATACACGCAGACATACATACGTGCGCCCGCACACACACACACACACACACATATATATATATATATATATATATATATATATATATATATATACATGTATGTAGGTATGTATGCCATGACAATATTTCGCGGCACACTTAAGAGGAACGCACGGCACGCTAGTGAGCCGCCGTACGGTATGGTGTCTTCTACACGTTTCTTTGTTACGCCATAGTAAACATGTGTATGACCTTAAGAGACGAATCTTATCCTGATTCGAACGCGAAACCTAGATGTAACCTTATCATATTAACAACACCGTCTTCTAAAGTTAGCTTAGAAATACAAATGTAAGTAATCTGCACAGATACTGCACTGATCTTAGACAGCAGGCCTGGGAGCAATACGTTGAAAAGGAGTTAAAGTGCCAGTTCATCTGTAAATAATGCTCTCATTTTTAAGGTCACAATGCTAGCGATAGTAATCATGAAGAGTGTATCGACTCAGAATATGGCGATAAAAAGCAACACTGAAAGCTAACCAGTCATAAAATAATGATTTTTCTTTTCTGTTTTCTATTCATTCTACTCGTCCAATGTTATTTCTTTTGAAAAGTTTTTATTTTTCACGATCCGGCCCATTTATATTAGATTTGGTGTCAATGGCCGATAATTTGTCTATCAAATATTTCGGATGACTTTACAAAGAAAACATTGTATCTTTGACTATTTCACCGATAAAAAGAACTTGCAATAGATATTGGAATGTTGGTTTATTCCTATTTAGCAACACAAAGAAGAGTATCAGATTTAGTTTTGAAAAATGTAGTAGAATGGTAATGTTTCATTTAACTGTTTCCTTATAAAGAAACATTCGCTATTCATTGCTCGAACATTTAACATTACTGCCGTTGAAACGTATAAAATACTTCCCTTAAAATAGTTTTTTAGAAAAATAGGTTTCTCAAATTCAATAATTTTGCTTCCTGGGTAAGACGATCAACTGGAGGTTTTTAAGGAACGTGAAATTTCTTCTTAATTGATGTTGTCCCCAGGTCAACTTTGATCCGGGGTACCTGTTAAGATCCAAACTAGCGAACCACCAAACAAAACACATTTTTTATGTTAAAGATGCCAACAATACGTTTTTCTATAAAATTTACCAACAATACATATTTAGTATCTGTCTATTTCTGAGATTAGGTATTATGTATACTATTTACATTATTCGGACTATTGCGCTCATCTTTGTTACCATATTTATCACAATGTTTCGGCCCTTCAGTATCTGTCTATATTTCTGAGATGAGGTATTATGTACACTATTTACATTATTCGGACTATTGTCCTCATCTTTCTCGCCATATTTATTACAACGTTTCGGCCCTTCAGTATCTGTCTATATTTCTGAGATGAGGTATTATGTACACTATTTACATTATTCGAACTATCATATTTATATTTCTTTCCTACAACTTAACAGCTCCCCTGGGTACATGGTGGCAGCCCCAATAAACTGGGGTAGGGGGTACAAGAGGAGGACAACAACACTCAGCCTGCCTGCCTTATGTGAAGGGGTTATCGGAGAAAATACAAAGGATCTGCCGTCCATACGGCATGGGGACAACCTTCAAAAGCTGGGCAACACTTCGCAAATATCTTGCCCAAGTAAGACCCCCCATAGAGGAGAACATAACTAAAGACTTTGTGTACGCTATCCCGTGCAGCTGCGGAAAGAAATATAAAGGTGAGACAGACTGCCCCCTTAAAGTAAGGCTTCAAGAATACCAGAAAGCTTTAACACGAGAGGAAGTGGAAAAATCAGGCGTGTCTGACCGCATATAGAGAGAAAAGGAAAATAATCGCACTCTGTGGGATCAGGTTGAAATATATAGACAAAGAACATCATTAGAAAATTCGTAAACTTATGGAAGCAGCACATATGCTAGGCCACAAAAACTTCCTGAGCCGACCAAGCATAGAAATGAATATAATATGGGAATCAGTAATAAGGAGTGCCAGAGAAAACTAATAATAACAACAAAAATTGCAATATGAGTTCTGATAAAAATATGCAATGATAACAGCAAAAATTGCAATATGAGCACTGGTAAACATGGGTGGCTGAAGACATTAAGTTTATAATACCCAGAAATTTATACACAGGTACACAAGGACACATGGCACAGTGGATAGAGACGTTAGTTAGATCCAGTGACAGGACTCAAAGAGTGTGAGTTCAATACCTGGTTAAGGCGGTGGAGAACTCGGAGAGGGGAATTAGCAGGAGATAACTGACATCCATTAGACAGAACAGTCTACCCCAGTGAGCGAAATAAAGGGTTCAGTTCGACATTCCAACCACCTGAAGAAGGCCGGAGCGTACAACGACTGGAACGTTGTGATAAATATGGTAACAAAGATGATAGTCCGAACAATGTAAATTGAATACATATTTATTACTACCACAAATGCCATGAAAGTATAAAAATACATTTAATAGTAAAAAATGTCAGCAATACATTTTCATAATTTGTAAAAAAATTACCAAAGAATTTACTAATGTTCACAAGAAAATTAAATTTCAGCATTAAATGACCCATAAGAAATTGATGTGCTTCTACATAAACAAACCCTAACTGTTAAAATTCTTTCTAATATTGATGGAGGTTTTCTTACTAACCTTTTCATTAAGATAGTATGGAAAGCCAATATCTTGATTATATTTTCAAGTTCATTCCTTCATTTATTTATTTTGATCAGCTGTGGCCATCATTCCAGTCCGTGGTTCATGTTGACATTCAAAGCAGAATAGCATAGAGGTTTGTCGGTTCCCTTTTGCATTGGGAATATTGGGATTAACCCGTCCCTCCTTCCAGAAGTTATAGAGAAAAAACTTAAAAGGCAGCAAGGGATTTGAATTCAGAGTTTTCCTTCTCACACACTGGCAGTGGTATATGGAGGCTGTGCGCTGCCCAAAGTACATAGCTCCCCCTGTCGGCTTTGTTGACAAGATCCAAAGGAATACAAGGCATTACATTTAGGGAGCTATGAGTTGCAGGAGTTGCCAGAAAGTTGTCAGTATTGACAGCCAACCGATTTCCGAGCTTCACTCCCGGTTTTCTGTCTGGATTTACTTCCATAGCCTTTTCAGTGTTTTGGATATCACCACAAGGTAGACGAGGTTTAAAAACCGAAATTCTCCTCCCCTTAGATGGACTGCCTTCCAGGGATACCGAATTCCATCTACCCGAAGCTGCTCGTTATGAGCCGACAGTTTTCCGCCTTCGTCGTCCATTCTTCGGCTTGGACTTGGTTATCAGAGCCTATTTGAGACGCATGCCACGGAATCTTTTTATAGCGAGTAGGAGTTTGTTTCCATTATATTACCCCCGGCTATGACAATCTTTGGAATATAATGTACGTATATAAACATTATATATATGACGCTTTTTTAAATAAAATGTTAGGTAAACGAAAACACTAGAAAGCAAGACAAATTACAAAATAGTACATAGATAAACAAACATGAATATGGAAAAGTTTGTTTATTTTAGAAACAGATAACAAACAAAAAATGAAAATATATATCAGGATTTGAGCCTAAAATACTCGGAGATGAAGTCTTTATTTAATATACAAGTAATGTCAAAAATACACAGATTTACGCTTTGAGAAAGCTTCATTCAACTCAGAATACAAAGTTTGCGTATAGTGTCCTTTTGTAGTTCCATTAAACAGAAATAGCTCTCCCAAAGAGGAGAGTAACAAAACAAAGGGAGACCACTCTTGATTATTTATAACAAAGCAATAATATTTTTTATACTAACATTTTGACCGTACTAAAACCTTATCTCTCACTTGATAAAACTGAACGAGAATAGAATATATAAAGTTGATAAATATAATTTTAGGTAAGCGAAAAGAGAAAGTAAAAATAACCAAGTAAATGTTAAGGATAAAAATAGAAAAGGAGTGAGTGTGGATTTGATTAGGATAATCTCCTGTAACTATCTTTAACGCAGGAAGAAAAAACCCAACTATTATTCATGGTCAGCACCAAAGTAATCATACTCATTAATCCAGAGGATTATCTTGATTAATTCTGACAATGGATATAACATTTATTTTATTATTACAAGTAAGATAATTATAAGTTAATAATCAATTAACAGAATCATTTACCTTTTGTTTTTTCTTTTTACATTACGTGTTTTAGAAGCTCAAGAAAAATTAATTACTTTTTTTTTTAAGTACAGGTAAACAAAAACACTAGACAAAAAGGCAAATTACGAAATAGTAAAAATGAAAACATATATCGGGATTTACACCTTCCAGTTACCTGTACTAAAAGTAATTTTGATATATAGTTGAACTGAAACCTGTTGGTTCAAAATCTTTAAAAGAAAAGAAATTCAGAGGGGAAAATTCATATTAATTAGGGATGATTTTTCATCGGCTTCTTCAGTTATTTTTTTATCCATTTTATTCTCTGGGGAAGTCTTGAATAAAAGAATTCCTTCCCACAACTTATTCAAATGAGTATCTCTTTTAGATTTTTATTTGTATCTCATCATCTGCATTGTTCCTCTTAAAATAAAAATAAAAATGTAAGTCTATGAAATGTATCTTCATGTAAAATGCAATTTTATGAAAAATTTAGTCTCATATTCGTACGGGTCTGCTAAGAAAATGAGACGAAATTTTTCCTACGTAAAATAATTGCTTATTCACTTCTAGACCCCGGTAAATTAACACAAGCCGTGGATGGCATAAGGTTCCGGGGATTTTCTTCGAACGTGGGGGATTATTCCTCATCCTTTGTAGACTGGGGTTTTATATAACTCACTGTTATAGTATTGGCATGTATCTGTATATCCTAAATTTAGTGTTGGCATGTATGTGTATATCCTAGATTTTGAGGTCAACCTTCGGAACTACTACGTTGTTAGGCGATTTGAAGTGACCACAAATAAAAAAAAACTAGTTTTGTATCTCTTAGGGTAAATCCAGTATATATTGGAATTCAGCACTTATTAGATCAAGGTTCATGATGGGCATTAAATTCGATTCACATATTTAATATTTCTGGTATGCATGAAATAAAAATTATCTACTGTTAAATATGCCTGTAAAAACTGGAAATATATTGGTTGAAACAAAATGATGAAAATAACAAGTATAGGGATCCTAAAGGATTGTTGACATAATGTAAACATCGTATCTTTGAATTTCAGAAAATATTGAGGAATGCTGACAAACACATCGGTCTAAACAATGTGATCGAAACAAAAATACTGAGAATGCGAATATCAGTTCCAGCAATTTCTGGAATAATGGTAATTCTTCATTTTAGAACTTCAGAAAATATTTAAACTAATATTTCAAAAATCTCTATAGCAGGTTTTCGTTGTCCGTTGCTTTTATTTGGATTTAAACATCGAACGTTAGCGGGTGAATGAAACCTTTTTACCAATGCCAACTTTGCTTAGCTGACCTCGCTACAGGTGATCATGACGTAAATTCACCTGAAAAACTTCCAAAACTTATTTTTGGGGGGAGGAAGTCGAGAAGAGGATTCGAAGGTAAATATGAGTAATATTTATCCCCCCCCACGAGGGTTACATATGGCACAAGGCCGGGTTTAACGTGGGATTTCCGAGCCTGTAGGCTCGGCCAAAAATATTCCCTCTTTGAACCCGCATAAACGGGTTCAGGAGCAGTCAACCACCCCGAACGAGACTCTCCCCTTCGGCGTAGCCTCGTCCGGGTTCCTCTCCGACTGAAAGCAGAGAGTTAGACTGTTACTTACCCCGGAGGCAAGTTAAGGTAAATATGAGTAACAGTGTGCACGATTGGGCGTGACTGTTATAGGCGTTGAGAATAGCATCGACAGTCTGGGTTTATATTCAGAGCCAGGCTGCTGCATTCAGTTCCTTTGGAAATACATGAATTCATTTCTACTACTTTTCCAATAGCTATTGGTAAAAATATAAAAACAGAGCGCCATCTTTAGCCTTCATTGTCGACCATTCTAGAACAAAGACAAGTCTAAAAGCAAAATTGAGGAAGGCAATAGAAAACCAAATAGTTATATTTTCGAAGAAGCGTAGTAGAATCTTTTACTGGATAGGACAGAGGTCTCGTAAAATAAATCCGGTGAAATATTGCAATGTCGACACAGTCACTGGCCATAGTTGCCATCATTACATTTTTTATATAAAAACTTATATAATTTATATTAAAATTACTGACAATACATTTTCATAGCTAAATGACCAAAATATAGTAGAAGTACCAATAAAGTATTTTATAACAAAATGACCAACAATACAATTGCCTTTGAAAATATTTAGTTCAAGCCATAGAAATGTGTTTAAAATATTTAGATTTCGGCATTGAATAACCCATAGAGGTGTTGATATACCGCTATACAAAATGACCAACCAACCAGTTAAATATCCTGGGTGATAATCGAGTCATCTTTGATAAAAACATATTTCAACTGAGGAGAGATGTAATGGTATTTCATTTGAAAATTTAGAGTAATTGAAGTAAAAACAAATTCTTCTTACTGTTCAATAAGTATTAACTGAAAGACATTTTAAACTTATAAAAGTCAGAGGAATATTTACAAATAAGAACAACTTTCATTTTCATTGAGAATTGTAGGATTCAATGATATAACTATTTTTACATTATTTACATTGTTCGGACTGTTGTCCTTTTTATTGTCATGTTTACGACATTTCGGACGTTGTGCGCTCTTAATGTGTTTCTACTTATAGTCTAGCCAATTTGATTTAGTTTCTTTTTGGTGGGTAGGGGGGGTTATGTTTTTACCAATTTTGTTATTAAGTATCCCACATAGTAATAATAGAAGATCTGCCAATAAAGGTGAAATATTGTACGAACCCGGAAACTTATGTACTATAAAGGCTCGAGCGATTAAAGCACATTCTATACGCTTTCGTCTTAGTAAATTACTTTCTCTTTTAACTAAAGTAGCATTTTTAAATCAAAATTATAATTCGACTCATTAATGCAAACAACTAAAGATTTGAGCGTGTTATTTTGTAAAAGATCCCTTCTGTGTTCATATAATGTTTTATTTAAATTTCTTGGGGTTGCTCCTATGCATTAACTGTAGCAGGTAATAGAATAAATTTCTCCTTCATATTTTTGCGTATTATTATTCTGTTTTGCAATAATTAAGTAATTTGCTTAGAAGTAGTGGAAACATTTTAAGACTGGTTAAATTCTTTTCAATTGTAGTTGTCTTATAATTGGTTAGTAAAACAATATATTTCGATTCGGTGGCTTTGTTAGAAAGGTTTGCTTATCTACATGACTTTTGTTTCACGTTGAATATGAAATTAGGGTTTTGGAGGAGCTTAAAAATATGTATCAATATATTTCACCTCTTCATATAAATAGTGAGAGCTACAAATTCTGAACGTTCCCTCCCCAATATATATATATATATATATATATATATATATATATATATATATATATTTCAAGACAATTTTTATATTTATAAATTTTCACAGAAAATATTCATCCTCCATGTTTTTTTTTTTATAAACAGAGCATTTACTTAAATATTTGTATCTATAAAAAGAATGTATAAACATAAAAACGTCTTAAAATAATTGTCCGACTTTGTCCATTTCATGATGTGTGACGCCATTTGATACGCCATAAGCAGATATGAATGTCCGTGAGAGATTCATAGAAGATTGAAGTTCAAATACAGTAAATTCGACCTTGCTAGTCGAACGCGCCTCTGTAGCCAAATCAATTAAAGCAGGTCAAGCTAAATACCGGTTCCGTATAGGATACAGGTTCGAATCCTGTCGGAGGACAAATATTTTCTGTGAAAATTTCTCGGACATTCAGGCCGACAGAGAATTTACTTAAATATTTGTATCTATAAAAAGAATGTATAAAAATATTAAAATAATTGTCGGACTTTGTCCATTTAATAATATATATATATATCTGTGTGTGGAGGGAGAGATAGTACTGCTCAAAAGTCTTCGACCAATTTAAATTAGTGAACATTTATAATAATTGTCAACCTATAAGTAGATGTTACTTTTTATTCTGCTGTCTACATATGTAGCTTTGGCTTTATTGGAGTGATTTTCTGAAGGAGCGAGATAAATGCCAAACGACTCCAAAAATAGTCTTGTTACTTCTCTCTCTCTCTCTCTCTCTATATATATATATATATATATATATATATATATATATATATATTTTTCATAAATGTGAATAATGACAAAAGGTAAACTTATCTTAGTCGACGCGTTTCGTCCTCTGAGGAAGTTTATCAAGGCAAGTGCAAGAATTGTATTATGTAACAAATATTTATCTGCAAAAGCAAATATTTTATTGATATTTTCAAGTTTTTAAATAGTTTTTTTTTTTTACAGTGGGAATTAAGATTAATGTAATCTTAATTCCTATTGTATGAAATATGTTACTCTGTTTAATTAAAACATTGCGCTCTATGTGTGAATCAGTTTTAATATTTTATATTGTATTAATAGGATTCACTTGGATTATATACCAACGGATTATTACATGTATATATATATATATATATATATATATATATATATATATATATATATATATATATATATATATATATAGATAGATAGATAGATAGATAGATAGATGGAAAAGTGAACATTCTTAACCGAAACAAGCACGATCAATATTTGAGGCAATTAAAAAAAAAATGAAAGAAAATCGAGAAAAAGATATCAGTAATAGCCACTTAGCTTTTAGTGATATATTCCATTAGTTATTTAAAATACGTACTCCAGTAGAAAGTAAGTAACGTTTGCTAACTACATTCCGTTGAACATTGATTGTTCCATCAAGCTGATGTCTCTATTCAGGGAAACGTCGTGGTCATATCGATATAGGCTTAAGTCACGTGAATCTTTTATGCCAACAAACAAAGCAACTGGCGACTAATATTGGAAAAACGGGTCTTCAATGAGAGATCTCCATCGCCTCAAGTTTTGAAAATTGAGGCCAACATTTGAACAAATGCTCTCTTTTTCTTCACCTCTACTTCAACATGTTAACATCTGGTCCCAACATGATTCATATTGCCTTCATAAACGTTTTTACAATTCACTGTTGTAGTCACTTCTACACCGACTGCAGTTCTTTATGCTTAAGTGGTGTTAAATCCGAGCTCGGCTATACAAAAAAATATTTTTCATAAGTGTTTCTTATCATTTTTGGCACTTCTGTTTTACTCATAAAAAAATAGGGTAAAATATTCTTGAAAATAATTTTTTTAATAATTTTTTATCATTCATTAGACCTTCCTCAAAACTCCACATTTTTCAGAATCGGAAAATATTGATATTTTTTTTACTTTAGAAGTAGGATCCTTTTTCTAATATCGATAGAGTGTGAAATTGATCCGTGACTTTTTAAAGAGTTATTGAAATAACTCTTTAAAACATCAGAGATCGATTGTATGTGCTTACATCATTGATATCTGCGTATGAATACATATTTTTTTAAGAAAATGATTAATAGTAATTTCTTGCCTGGTGTAATTTCTTTTACATAAGAGTTTTGTCATTAAAGAACAAACAAATACATATATTATGTTGGTGCAAAAAAAATGTCGTTTTCTCACATATGTTACTATGTGAAAAAACGACATTATTTTGGCACCAACCTAATATATATGTATTAAGACATTTTTATGTTTAACATTCTTTTTATCGATACAAATATTTTAGTAAATGATTTGTTTCTAATAAACAGTATTAAATAACATATACCGGCCTGAATTTCCGTAGAAAATATTCGTCCTCCGACTGGATTCGAACCTGTATCCGTCATATAGTTTGACGTGCTTTTACCGATTTCGCCACAGATACATATACATTTAGTTAAAGAACAAACAGAGGTATGCATGTTTTAAACAAGTGAAATTTAATAAATAACGAAGGTATATATATATATATATATATATATACATATATATATATATACATATATATATATATACATATATATATATATATATATATATACATATATATATACATATATATATATACATATATATATATATATATATATATATATATATATATACCTCTTAATTGCTGTTGTTTCCGGTGTGGTAGCCCCTGATAGTGTTCCAGCTATGGGCAGTTAGTGGATCCCTAAACAAAACACTATGAAAGTATAAGACATTTTCTTGTGAAGATGTCAACATTACATTTTTTTATATAAAATCTTATATAATCTATAGTAAAATTACCGACAATACATTTTTCTAGCAAAATGACCAACAATACATTTTATCTGTAGTTGAAGGCATACAATTGCCTTCAAAAAATATTCAGTTCAAGCCATAAAATTCTGTTCAAAATATTTAGATTTCGGCATTGAATAACCCATAGAGGTGTTGATATACCACTAAACAAAATAACCAACCAACTAGTAAACGGGTATATTTTACAAACTACTCAAACAGTAAGTTTCATTTTCAATCGACTTTTTACTTAGATGACTTGTGATCAGATTAAGCTTGATCTCTATTCGTCAGTTTGGTGAATGTGTTAGTTCGAGTTTGTGACCGCCATGTTTTCAAATGATGGTTCATTTATTCAAGCCCGCCTTTTCTGCTTTAATTTCCATAAACTATTTTGCATGCAGCATACTAGCTTCAGTTGGAAGATTGTTCACAGCTTAGATATACGGAAAAACATCAACTCGAAAAAATATCGAATAAAACGTGCACAATGGAACTTTGCGCAAAATTGTCATTAGAGATTTCGAATCCGAAAATACCATTTATTGATAAATATATCCCACTTATGTCACATTAGCGACAAATTATTTCTTTTCACACCGTTCCTCTAATAACAATACAATTTCCTGTCTTATCAAATAATTATGCGTTTCCTATATAAACAAGAACCATTTTTGACTGAACAAAAAAAGCAAAATTATTATCCTGATTTTGAACTGAAAAGACTGTACTTATGTCGCCTGCCACAAATATGTAAAATGAGATTGAAATACGGATTCATTTCTGAAATAGTACGCCGTTGAAAACTTACGACGCTTCATTTGTCAGTTTAAACGTATCCAGCATATTCAACAGATATTTATTATCGGATTTCTATTTATTATGATATTTATTCTCTTGCAACCACATTATATATTCTTAACAATGTGGACTGAACTGGTGTTTGGCGACTACAGTCATTGTTCCTTAGTGAATCATTTCGGTTGTCTCGTTACGTTAGTCTCCAGAGTTGTATTTATTTCCTACCAGGAGAATTTTTCTTGAAGTAATAAATAGTACGACGCATATAATATATATTGTTTACTTTTATTGTCCCTAGTAGGGAAATTATGCCGACTACATGTCAGTGACGAAGAATATGGAAAGTGAGAGAATATTCTCACTGAAGAATTTTAAAGGAAGACATTCTTATTTACCATTAATTTCCCCCTTTTCGCTAATAACTTCATCGTTAAAATGACGGGCCAATGGAAACACACCGCTACATAATTCTTCTGTTTCCTTTTATGACAGGACTTGTGACCTCCAGCTGACGCTATGAAATATATCGTATTTCAGAAATATATATTTCCAACTACCTGTGTGGTTGTTTTTCAGCTAGATCATTTTTTTTTCTAATCCTTAAATTTAACATATTCTTCTCTATTTTAAAAGTGCCCTTGATCAGTTGTCTCCAGAAAGAAAGAGAAAATATCTTGGAGAACAGAATTATAAATTGCTTGAAAGTTGGTAAAACTTGATCGAACAAAATTATAAATGTTTCATGTTACACACGCCCACATCAGAATCAATTAATCTCGCATACACACACGCGCGCGAGCGCACGCACGCACAGACACACACGCATAAGCTCCTCTTTTGAGTAAAGAAATTAAGAATTCTTGTTGCAAAATAATCAAAACCTCGATTCGATATATGCAAATAGATACATCTAAAATCCAGTAAAGGCGTGTCTCTCCTCTTGAACCTAATTAAAAGACACTTGATTTTAAGCCATTAGTGGTGGCGTGGGGAGGGGTGAAAAATAAAAGAGAAAGCTGATGGATAGACCTTACATACGTTTATTCTCATGCTGTCTGTCTGTAATTTTCTTTGCGCCGACATATTCTTTTAAATAGCCTTAAGTTAAAACAATGGCGAAGAAGAACCCACTGACTTCACAGGAAAAGAATTACCGATAAAAAAGAAAAGAAATTCGGAAAAGGGAGGAGAACTTTTATGCTAATTAAAACACGTGAAATAAAGGCAATGTTGAAAATTTGGCCTTTTATTTTTATTTCTAGTCGTCAGCAAGATAAGAGACTAAGATGCGAGCTACCAATTAGAGTAACTACCTGGGAATTGTTTTAACAATGTGGCAACGAAATCCGAAGTAGCCTTAGGATAGCGAAAGATACCTTTGAAAGCCAAAGTTTTAAGAAGCTGGAAAAATTTGTTAAAAAAAAAAAATAAGTTTGCAGATCTACTATGTAACATCAATCGCATATTTGATAGTGAATGCTGGAACATTTTCTCACAGATGAAGAGGAAACTTGAATCAACATAAGATGTGATTCTGAAGAGAATTCCATAGACATAACATGTGAGCACTGAGGAAGTTTTAAGGAAAACTGCAAGAAAACTTACACCATACTATTAAAAAGAAGCAATTGGAATATTTTGGATACATAATAAGGAAATCCGGCTTGGAGAATTTGATACTAATAGGGCATAGTAAAGGCAGAAATACCTACATGACCTACCTAATGAGCATGTGTAAATGTCTGGCAGAACAGGGTCTAGGAAAAATGGTAAAAGCCAAACATTGCTTAGCGCAACAAAGGGTAGGAAGTTGTGGAGAGCTATGATTGACAATGTCTTGAAGGGATAAAGCATATAAGAGAACAAGAATACACCGAAATAAAGTTTTGTTCACTCAATATGATTGGTTTTCTGAAAACTAAACAAAATATATCAATTCCGAGAGAAAGTTAAGTCAGACATATTTTTAGACCAGTTTAGAAAGCGGCCATTTCCATTCTAAATCAAATTTGCTATTCAGTTCAAGGTTAAGAGTTCGGAATGATTTTATAGCCTCATGCTCTCGTAAACAAATACTGTATCAATTTAAAAATAATTCTTGTATTTCATAGTTTTACATTGTCTGATCCGAGAAATTCCCAACATACGAAGGAGGAGTCTTTTTTTTTATAGTATAAACATCATTATGAAATATAATTAAATCTGAAAAACACATCTCAAGTTGCCTTTTCTCTTGTGTGATCATGCGTCGAAATATGGGTTCTGCTTTTGAATATTAAGCCACGAAGTCGCCTCAGAAATTTATTATTGGTGGAAAAAATATTAACAACATCTGATACAGCGTATTGATGAAAAATGCAGAAAAAAAACGCAAGGACATCCAAGAAAAGCGGGAAGAGAGGCCTAGCTATCAATTGTAAGAACACAGTATCCGCCCCGTCGTCAGTAACCAAATATGCTAACTACGAGTTGGGAATGGGGGTCAGAATCAAGTAAGTGCAACTAGTGTAACTATTCTGGTTTGGTTTGGTTTATTTCGTTTTACTATATATCAACCTCAATGGTTTACTTAATGCCGACAAGATTTTTACAATAGATTTGTATGAATAAAATACGTATTATTTGTAAGAAATCAGTTTATAGATTAGGTTACATTGAGCTATTTTTGTAAAGAGGACTTTTTCGAGAGTCAAATATATTGCTGGTGATATATGTTTTTAATGTATTGCTGGTAATATTTTTTCAAAAATGTCTTGTTGGCAACATTTTTTTAAATGAATTGCTGGCAATATTTTTTGCAAAAATGTTTTTCTGGAAATATTTTTTTACATATATAACTGGTAATATTGAAAAAAAAAATGATTTTTGTTAAATATTTTTAATGTATTGCTGTATTTTTGTACAAAAATATATTTGTGGCAATATATATATATATATATATATATATATATATATATATATATATGTATACATATATATGTGTATATATATATATATGTAAATATATATATATATATATATGTATATGTAAATATATATATATATATATATATATATATAAAATGCTATTATAATGTATTGCTGATAACATTTTAATGTATTGCTGGTAATACTAAAGTGTATTGTTGGTATTTTTAATATAAAATTATTTTTGTACCTTCATAGTGGTTTGACCCCACCTTGGTGGGTTAACTATTTGCCCACAGCTGGGAACCTAACAGGTACTACCACCCCGGGTCAGTGTGGACCTGGTAGCAACAGCAATTAAGAGGTTGTTCCATATTACCCCAAACCTCCTGATCAGGTGCCTTGCTGCCGTTTGTCGTTCATCATCATACCCAGGACGATGCAACGGAGATATGGTTCCTTACAATGTTTCACAGGATATCATAAGACAAATCATGTGAGCAACGAGGAAGATTTAAGGAAAATGGAAACAAAAAAGCAATTTTGATTTCTAGGACATACAATGATAAACCTTGCCTACAGCCACAAAGGTAAATGTTGTGGAGAGCCATGATCATCTGCGTCTTGAATTATCACGCATAAAAGAAAAAGAGAATAACGGATGTGCTGATACTTGGGATCTCAAGTGTAATCGGTGATGTGAGTTCAAAATTTTACACTAATCTTCTTGGAAAAGGCATGAATTCATTTTTTCTCCCCACTGGTGGTTGTCAGATAGCATGACAGATTTGACTCATTAGCCTTGGCTGGTAACCAGTCTAATTGACGGAAAACTCTGAATTCTAAACCTTATATAACGTAACGGGAAACCACTTTACTATCTTTCCCAAGAATGAATGATATTTCACACTTAATATTGAAAGGAAACAGTGGAGAGTCATTGTCGCTTAAATTTTGAATGGACAAGTTATTGAAAAATATCGAGATTAGTATCAGCCATGGCAGTGACTACATTTGTAAAGAAAAATCTGATAGAGTGAACTACTAAAAGATTAATGTCTTGTTTTATGTCGTTTTACCAAAGTGACTATCTTGAAATAAATCTGTTACGGGAAATTCTGTTTTTGGAGAAGCTGAAACATAAATATCGGAAACATTAACTAAACTGCTTTTTTTATTATTTACCATTCTGCACCCAAAATGAACATCTTCGTTCCAAACACGAAGTAAAACCAACAAATCTGATTCAGACCGTATTTCGGATTGCACTTTACTTAAAACATGTACCTGCTTGATCGAAGAATATTACCTAATTGCAATCGATTAAACGATTAGTTATGCCGATCAATACTGATACAGAGTCGAATTCAAAATGTACCTAGGAAAATGGCGTTCGATTGTAAGTCGTCGTTGTTTATGTTTGGCTCATTCAATTTATTTTCATCGTTTCTTATTTGGTTTCGATCTCTTTTGTCGATTGAAAATAACATTAGTTTATTTCTGGGGTGGCAAGAAAGATCGGTGAACGAATGCAAGAATTTTGACGTCGTATTTGCTTAAAATCGGATGTACATTTGAAATACGGATTCGGTGATAAATTACCATCGAAAGAAAAATGATTCATATATATATATATATATATATATATATATATATATATATATATATATATATATATATATATATATCAGCCCCATCTCTCTTTGTAGAGGATAAAAATATAGTTTTAAGTGATGTTATATTTATGCTATATTTATGTATAAAAGTGGTTAACATTATGGATAAAGAATGTGTAAATAGAAGAGTGAACACTGAAGTCAACATAGAGTGGCAACAGTCTGTTTCATACTTGAACGCAATATTTATTGTTGACTTGAGTGTCCAAAAGTTGTGTTTGTTACTTTAAACTCAATATAAATTAAAAACTTGTAAAATCACTAATTTGCTTCATTTTAAAATTTGAATTTTTAATTGTCCCCTATTCACCTGGACACAAATCCCAATACTGGATGTTCAAGTAAAAGGCCAGATGTTCAATCACGGATGATTATCATTCGAATTAAAGATGTTTCAGACACACCGACGGAATTTGCCGTTTACATATTTATATATATATTAAAGACATTTTTTATGTTTAACGTTCTTTTTATAGATACAAGTATTTAAGTAAATGCTCTGTTTATAATAAACAGTATTAGATAACATTGACCGGCCTGAATGTCCGAGAAATTTTCATAGAAAATATTCGTCCTTTGACAGGATTCGAACCTGCATCCTATACGGAACCGTCATTTAGCCTGACATGCCTAACCGCTCGGCCGCAAAGGATCGTTCGGTTGGCGAGGTCGAATTTACTGCTTATAAACTTCAATCTTCCATGAATCTCGTACATTCATAACTGCTCATGGCGTATCAAATGTAAACAAATGACGTCATACATTAAGAAATGGACAAAGTCCAACAATTTACTTATTAAAGACATTTTTATGTTTAACGTTCTTTTTATAGATACAAGTATTTAATAAAGAGTATTAAATAACATTTACCGAGAACCTGCATCCTATACGGAAAGGACGAATATTTTCTATGAAAATTTCTCGGACATAAAAAATAAAGACCTACAAACATGAACTTCTGCCGAAAAAAATCGCACAGATGCAGGTCTGAAGCCCAAAGAAAAAACCCCGATACGAGTAAACAACTAACTAACAAAAGAGCTCAATACAACCGTAGAGCAGACCTAGATACACCTAGTGAGCCAGAAAAACCTACCTAGGTTTCACCTAAACGGATCGTCAGGGAAAGTATGGCTAACGAGGCAAAGAGAAACGCATATTTATAGGCGATAGCTAAAATTATACCACGTGACCAAAGAACCACAAACACAAACACCTAAGTGGATGGGGGTGGGGTGGTAAATATTTATTTTAAAAAATGGGGGAGGGAGGGGGAAAAACACAAAGATTAAGGTGGAATGACAAATAAACGGGAAAACGTCTAATTTAGTAGCCAAGATTTTTTATGTCTACATACGTTAAGGATTTCAGTTTTTGGGTTTAATAGTTGGTTAGGTTGATCGTATAAAGCTATGGCTAATTTCTCCTCTGCACATAATTTACAAAATTTATGGTCTGCTTTATATTTGGGGCATTTTTTTAATATTTCCCATTTAAGGATGGGGTCTATATTATCTTCTTGTTTGGTTTTCCATACATAAGTAGATAGCGTCTGGCTCACTAGGTGTATCTATATATATATATATAAACGGAAGGTTTCTAAAGACGATTTTAAGAATCATTCTGTCACTCTCTCTCTCTCTCTCTCTCTCTCTCTCTCTCTATACATATATATATAGAGAGAAAGGGGGAGAGAATATGAGAGATACAGAGATTAAGATTTTTAAAATCGTCTTTGAAAATCTTACGTTGTTTTTGTATGAATTGTTCAAGATAAATATTATGATATTTAACGTGAGATCGCTGTTGGAAAGCACCTTTAAAAAGCTTCAATAACATTAAAAACCACAACTGTTGTTATTATTGTCACGATAAAAATCGATTTGCACGTACCAGGCATACAAAGATCGATTTTTATAGTGTCTTTATTGCTGAAGTGCTTGTAAAAAGCGGGATTTTAAAAGTTATTCTTGATTCATTGAGCAATGTGTTTTTACGGCTTATCAACGCTTTGTAGGTTATTTAAAGCCGAAACATTTTGGGGATTGTATGAATATTTCTTTTTTTGTGAATGAATATTGCATTAACAATTTTTATATGATCACAATGTTTTTCTACATACACCTACTATTTAACTCATAATTGAAGGGAACAATAGGGATTTATAGCTTTCCCAAGAGGAATTTTAATGGAATTATAACTCAACTCTCACATCCCAAGCCGTTATCCGTTACAGTACTCACAGTTTTTGAAAGACCATTTAAACCTCGTTCTATTTTTTTGTCTCTACCCCTGGTATTGAGCAATGATATAAAATAACTTTAATTGTGTCTATTATCATTGTTTGAATTGCAAATAATACTATATATATATATATATATATATATATATATATATATATATATATATATATACGTACGTACGTACGTACGTTGTAATACGCTTTCTGCTTAGTTATTTCTAAACAAACGGAAAAATGAAATCAATAAAAACAAATTACATAGGAAATTTAGATATTTACATTAAGAACGTCTGTGAATAAAAATCAAATGATTTTATTCAATAATGCGTTGGCGTTAGTGATCTATTTATACACGGGCTTTGATGGCCTCTGGTCAAATGCCACAATAGCGTTTGCTTTATAATGTTCATGGTCTGCTAGATGATTTTGCTTTCATTTACACTACAGTAAGGTGCCCATAGTTATTTGCTAAGTTAAGCTTAGTGTGGTATATGGTCATTGATGTGGAGCACTTAATAATTATTATTCTTAAGTAATAATTGTTTCTTAGACAAGCAGATTGGTTCTACGTCGCCTTTTTCTGGAAGATACTATTTTGTAAAGAATCATTTTTCAGATTTATTAAATTGGTACTTTTATATTATGCATGGATAGTATCTAAGAATTGAAACAGGACGAGATATACACTCGAATGCTCAGAGCTATGCTGAACATCTCAGCTGAACAAAGCACCCAACAAAGAAGTAATTATACCAAAAAGTAACAGCAATATCAGAAATAATTTCCCCAAACTCGCATATGTTATCATATACAAAGTTATTCAGTAACCAAAAAGAAAGAGCAGATTTCTAAACTTTAAAGAAAACAAATGCCAAGAAACACATTAATGGATAGGAAAAAGTTCAAAGTTATGAATATTTGTTTCAGTCTTGTTTAAATGCTTCTTTTTTCTAAATTTTTATAATTTGTTTCAACACTTAAAATGGCCACACTACAAGATTTGTGTACCACGAAGGTTTGTGTACTGCAACCTATTGTGTCCGCCATTAGTAGCATCTGCTGCTACAATCATTTTCTTCTACGGGTCGAAATGCGCCAACGATAAGACCTAGCTAATAAACTGTTTTTTATATTTTTAAAAGCATCCTCGCATTCTTTCGACCATATTCACTTTAGCCCCTTTTCACCAAATTGTTTAAAGGGGATCTCATTTCATATATTGTTGGGATATAATACTATAATAGCTTACCAATGCCAAGAACGCCTGGAGTTTAGCCACATTATCAGGTGCTGGCATATTTTTTATAGCCTCAGCTCTTTCTGGTTCCGGTTTTCTTCCTTTGCTGTCAATTATCGGCCCTAAATATTTTATCTTCTTTAGGAAGAACTCACATTTTTCAGCACTCAGCTTGAACCCGTATTCCTCAATTCTCTGAAATACTGCTCTAATATGTGTTTTGTGTTGGGCCTTGTTTTCACTTTTAATCAAAATGTCATCTAAGTATGCGATCGCATAATCCATACCAGCCAACATTGTGTCTATTATTTGCTGGAATAGGCTTGGGGCTACCTTCAATCCAAAAAGGAGACGATTTAATTTAAAAATCCCTTTATGAGTATTTATTGTTAGGTACGTTGAACATTCTTCACTGACTTTAACCTGAAGATAAGCCTCCGACAAGTCCAACTTCGAAAACACCCTACCTCCGTTCAATTTAGTAAATATATCCTCCGGAGACGGTAGAAGGCATGCATGATCTTTTAAACAATCGTTCAGGCCTGTCGAGAAATCAGCACACACTCTGATTTTTTGTTTTTTCTTTTTTATATAAACGGCTGGAGACTCCCAATCCGAGTAATACACTTTTGAAATTACGCCAATTTTTTCCAACCTTTCTAACTCCTCATTTATTGAGTCTAGTGCCGAAAATAGAACTTATTTTTTTCGGTTTAAAAATTAGTTTCATATTTTTTTTCACCTCGAAGTTGACTTCTGTTTTTGTGCACAGACCTAGTCCATCTGAAAAAAACACGAGGAAATTCATTTTTCAACTCTAATGAATTTTTCTGTTTGCTTTGTCTTATAATTTTCTCAGGCGTTCTCTTGGTTACAGAAAGAATTTACTGGTAATTCCCACAAATTCAATAATACTATCCAGTCTGTACCAAAGAGGTTTACTGAACCAGGGAGCACATATACTTTCGATTTGTGAATTTTTCCCATGAACGAAATGTTACATTTTAATTCACCTCGAAATTTGAGTCTTTTTCCAGACACTCCTCTGGCAATCTTGTCTGTCTTCGTCAACGGTGGGTAACCAATCTTTTTCCATTATCAGCTCGTTTATCACAGAGATATCACTTCCTGAATAGAATAATAATTTTACGGTCTGCCCATTTATTTAGTGAGAGTTCAATACCTGGTTAAGGCGGTGGATAACTTGGAGAGAGGAATTAACAGGAGATAACTGACATCCATTAGACATGGCACGTAGAACTAGAACAGTCTACCCCTGTGAGCGAAATAAAGGGTTCAGTTCGACATTCCAACCACCTGACGAAGGCCGGAGCGTACAAAGGCCGAAACGTTGTAATAAATATGGTGATGAGGACAGTAGTTCGAATAATGTAAATAGTGTACATAATACCTCATCTCAGAAATATAGACAGATAGCTAAAGTTCTTTTGACTCATTCGTGTTATCTTTGCCTGACATTCCAATTAGAACTGAATTCCTGTTGAGTGATCAAAATACTTGGACAAGGAATGGCTGGTTAATTTTAATGTCTCTAAAAGTATTTTGATCTATTTTTAGATCAGCTGTCAATTTGATTTTATCGAACCAGTTCTTAACGACTATTGCAAGGATACCACCAAGTGTATATGCTTTGAGGGGATTTAATTTTGAGATCATAGCAGAAACCATGGATAGTGTTATATGCATATAATTTTCATCAACAACCTTCATGATGTCATCAGTTCTCAACTCGCTACCTATGCTATTAACACAACCATTTATTCCTGTTTTAATAGTTTGATCTGTTCGATAAGGTCAGGTTGGCAGCTGATCTAAAATATGATCTACTTTCTGTTGTTAACTGGGACAAGGAATGGCTTTTAAACTTTTTGAACTTTAATGCCACGAAACAAAAACTGCTTTCTTTCAATCGTCTGAGAGAACCCCTTTTTACATTTCATCAGCATGGCTGATGCTAACCTCCAGGAGAGTTATTCATTGCGACTTCTCAGACTAATGTTTTTCTTTGACATAAAGTGGAAAGATTATATTGAATCATTTGTTAGATCTGATGCTAGAAAAGTTGGTTCCCTTTGTCGAGTCAGACAATTTTTATCTACAGAATCTATGTTACATGCTTATAAGTATACCATGAATTTTGCTACCACATATGATCTGAAGTGAAAAATGATAGATTAAGATCTCTTTCCTTCCTACTTGTTCTTTACTGTATCATATATATATATATATATATATATATATATATATATATATATATATATATATAATTATTTATTCAAAAATTATGACGTGTTATAAAATCACTACAAAAATAGCCATTTTGTTTCAACACTTCTGGTGTCTTATCAAGTGATGGGGTTTTATGTAGAATAATAAAAGGTTTTAAAAGGTTCAGATCAATCAGACATCCCTCGCAAGTGGAAACGCTGTTACATAAGGGCTGTTCATATCTATCTATCTATCTATCTATCTATCTACATTTGCTGCCACATATGATCTGGTGCCTATGCTATATATTTAAAAAATCTTGATAAAATACATAGATGAATCTGCAGTGTTATTGGTCCTAACATGCCATCCCAGTTTAACGTAGTTTCCCTGTACCTTTTGTATGAATAATTTCATAGTTCTTAGGAACTTACTCTATACTACCTACACGTTATGAATTTAAGCGCAGTACTAGATTGGAGGATAGGTCCCATCATTTTACAATTGAAATGGCTACATGTAGCCATAAGTTCTATGCTAGCAGTTTCTTCTCTCACACTTCCCACTTGTGGAACTCTATTCGCGCTTCTTGCTTTCTAGTCAATTTTGATCTTCAAAAATTTAAATCCAATGTCAATCGCTATCTTCTGTCTTAATTCCTGTTCTTTTATTGTTCTCTCTCCTTAATAATGTTTTTCTCGTATTCTCTAACACACGTCTTACGTCGTAATGACTTCTTGTGTCTTAGCGGCTTTATCGCCTTGTCTGGTTTTAAATGATTTTAAAAAAAGAAAAGAAATACAGTAGCCACCTAAATGAGATCGGCTATGTTATGCATCTACATACACCGCACGCCATAAAAAGAAAATGTTGAAGTTAATCATTCTTGTAACGTCGATGCGGAAATTGTAACCGGCATTTGGGGCATTCCGTTCCTGGTCTCTCTATGTATACGACTGCAGCCATAAAAATATTATTAGTCTGAAAAAATGTTTTTGAAGGGCAAAACAGGTGAAGTAGGATTTTTCCCATTTTGCCAATCCATTACAAGCTATTAGCCTGAAATTTACAGATGTATATCATATTTCACAGACAGACACTCACACAATTTTCATCTTGACAAGGTCATATTGAGAATCATATGCATATTGATTTTTGGGTGATTCACACGCTAGATATAATCACAAGCACTGTTCCGAATTGAACAAAAAAGTGAACATTGAAGTCAACACTCAGAGGCGACAGTCTGTTTCATGCTAGACGCAATTGTCAGGCCGCCTGTCTAGCATGAAACAGCCTGTCGCCTCTGAGTGTTGACTTCAATGTTCACTTTTATATTTATATTTACATACGCTCTATCTCTGATATTGAGCACTTTATCCCATAAATCCAGCACACCCTAAAACTACATTTCTTCACACACACACACACACACACACATACACACACACACACACACACACACACACACATATATATATATATATATATATATATATATATAAGTTTCATGTACTACGGTTGTTTTTTATTTAATTTTTCTTGTGTTCTTATAATGTTCTACTTTTGTAGACATGAATTATATAGAAATTGTGTGGATGTTCTGTACGTCCGTCTTCGGCTATACTTTTAGCAATAATCAAGGATGATTTTATTTTTACTGTAAGCTGAATATATTGATTGTTTATGTATGTATGTAAAGTTATAGGGTAGTTTTCTTTTACAAACATGATCAGCACATTTGGCCGTGTTCATAGTTGATGTTAAGTTTTTGTTCACCTAAGCTATAGCCAGGAATTGAATTCACAACTCAAGTCATTTGATTTAAGCAACGCTTTTATCCACTGAACCATGTATCGTCGAGTGACCCAAGGATTTGTGAGTTCAATACCTGGTTACAGCTGAGGTGGCTAAAAACTTGGAGAGTTGAGGTAAAGGGATATAGCTGATACTGAGACATCTGGAAGAGGCTTGGCACTTGGAACTAGAACAATTTACTGCAGTAGACGAAATAAAGTTTTCAATTCGAAATTCCAATCACCTGAAGAAGGCCGAAGCGTACAACGGCCGAAACGTCGTGAATATGACAATAAAGATGAAGTCAACAGTCCGAAGAATGTAAATAATGTAAATAATTACAATACCTCATCTCAAAAATATAGACAGATACAATGCATAAATTAAAATTTTTAAATTAATTACCGAGCGCGTTCGTGCGTGTCTTTAAAAAATCACAATTACAATGGAATGCAGATTTTGTTGCAGTTACAATAAGTCTTGAAATAGCGATGATAAGATAGATACGAATATTCGTCAACCAGTTGTATTAAATAAGAATAGGATTTTGAGAAGACAATCTTGACAGAAGCTCTGATTACTTTGATTGATTTTTATCATCATTTTTCCATTCGAACTTTCTCTCTTTTTCTTCATTGATATAGTTTTCTCTTGTTTTTTTTTTAACTTTTCATTTAATGCGTTACTTTCATCGATTTCTTCTTTCTTCTTCCAAGACTTGTTTTTCTATTATTCCCTCTTTCTTCTTTCCTTTTTTACTTCTTTTAATCACCCTTTTTTCTACCATGTCCTATTTTTCGTTCTTCTAGTAATTTGTTCATCTTCCTTTTTCACGTCTTCTTTCACGCCTTTTCATGTGAACTCTATCGCTTTTAATACAAACTACTGTCTTAGTCTAACGCAGAAATCAAATCCGTATTTATGACAAATAACAGCGTCTCTTTACACAGATACCTTCGATATGACAAACTGTTATAACATCTTGGACTACACAGAAAATATCAGTTTGCTTTATTTCTAGAACGTATCCAAAGGTTAATGGGGTTGTTAGGAAATAGAGAAAGTTTCTAGTTGCCCATTATAGACATTAGTATATATGTAGACTAGTAACATTTTAACACGGTGAATGGAAGAACTAAAGTGACTTAAAGAAGGAAATGCCAAATATAAATTGTTCTCAAATAAATTTTTTATACTGCTATGTCCTACAGGATATTGTATACAAATGTGTATATACCTGTCACAGACGGAAAAATTATAACACAGGGAGAAATTATAACACATATGAATACAGCAAGCATTTCCAAAACTAAAACTGCTCTAAATTGCTCTCTATTAATCATCTGAGAGAACCCCTCTCTGCCTTCCTTCAACATGGCTGATGCTAACCTCCAGGAAACTGACTCGTTGCACCTTCTTGGACTCATATGAAGTAGAAAGATTATACCTAATCCATTGCTAGGTCAGCTTGCTAAGAAATTTGGTGCACTGTGTAATGAGAGACAATTTTCTTATCGAGAATCTATCAATCATCCGTGCTTAGAATATTTCTCGCACATATGGTCTCTTGTCCCTGCTATTTACCTGGAGCTTCTTGATAAAATCCAAAGAAGAATCAGCAATATTATTGGTCCTGATCTGTTGGATCGGCGCCAGTGCCATAAGGTTAGCTTGCCGTGTCTATTCTATAAATGCATTCATTGTAGTTGTTCGGGTGAGCTCTTCGCTATGGTACCTAACTTTTTTAAAAATTTAAGCGCAGTGCTAGACAGGCGTCAAGATCTGACCAATTTACAGTTGATCTGGCTTCATGATACCATAAATTCTGTACTAACAGTTTCTCTTTTGGCAACTCTCGGTCGTGGAACTCCCTTCCGGCTCCATGCTTTCCAGCCAACTTTAATCTTCAAAAATATATGAATATGGCAATAAAAAAGAGGACAGCAGTTCGAATAATGTAAACGGATTAATTCTCCAGAAATATTCCTTTACATAAATATCTATTCAGGAATATATATGAAATTCCAATATAGAAAGGAAGCAAAGAGACAGACTGCTACATTAATATCGAATATAACAATCTGAATATATCACTGTTTTTAAAAAATCTAAAAAAGAATCAGCAATATTAACGGTCCTGATCTGCCAGCTCGGCTTCAGTCACTTTCCCATCGCCGTAAGGTTGCCATCCTGTAACTGTTCTATAAATACTTTCATCGTTATTGTTCGGATGAGCTATTCGCTAGGGCACCTAGACATTTTTTAATTTAAGCACAGTACTAGACTGTCAACGAGATTATATCAATTTACAGTTGCGCTGGCTAGATGTAACATTAAATTCTATGCTAACAGTATCTTTTCTCGCACTTCTCGCTTGTGAAATTCCCTTCTAGCTCCATGCTTTCCAGCCAACTTTAATCTGCAAAAATTTAAATGCAATGTCAATCGCTGTCTACTGTCCTCCTGATTAGTCTTTCTTCTTCACGTTCATTATTAATGTTTCTGTTCCTAATTCTTCCACACCCTGTGATCCCTTGTGTCGTAGTGGCTTTACTGCCTTGCGTGGGTGTGATACCGATTAAAAAAAAAGACTTTGGCGCATGAAGTGTAACCGGCGAGTCGATTTCAAATTCTGGTCTGGTCAGTTGATTTAATATCATTCGAAAAGTCGTATTCGATTTCTTCCCAGAGTTACCCATTAAATAGAAAGGTAAAGCTGCCCCTCGCTCAACTGTGTCCCTCACATAATAATCAAAGGGGTTGCATCCTTGGTAATTAGCTGGGCAGATGTAAGGTATGATGTGATCACAGAAATTGTCTGACAGCCATGACTAGATACATTATCCAGACTATTGTCCTCATCTTTGTGACACATATTTATTACAACGTTTTGGTCGTTGTACGCTCCGGCCTTCTTCAGGTGATTGGAATGTCGAACTGAACCCTTTATTTCGCTCACTGGAGGAAAATGTACTAGTTCCACGTGCCATGTTTAATGGATGTCAGTTATCTCCTGTTAATTCCTCTCTCCAAGTTCTCAACTGCCTTAACCAGGTATTGAATTCACACTCTTTGGGCCCTGTCACTGGATCTAACTAACGCCTTTATCCACTGTGCCATGTGTTCTAAGGGCTGAAGAAGGCCGGAGCATACAACGGTCGAAACGTTGTAATAAATATGGCAAGAAAGATGAGGACAATAGTCTGAATAACGTAAATAGTGTACATAATACCTCATCTCAGAAATATAGACAGAGGCATGACTAGGTTCTCCAGCTTGTGTGACATGGTGCAAAGTCCTGTTGGCAGACATAGAGTCTTCCAGAATCCAGAGTAGCATTACCTCATCAAGGCACTTGGTATAGAGTTCTATGTTGAATTTGAGGCCCTGTGAGAAGATGAATGCGGCATAAGATCGCCATCCTTACTAATCACTACAAACACCACGAAGTTGAGTAGATATATTATCTAACTCGGTCCTCTGCACTGTCCGCAGATTGACAGGCAAACACTCAGAAGTGTTCATATTGGAGCTTCCGGTGCGAATGCCAAGCAGTACAACGTGCCGTTTCCATATTTCTGGCTGAGTGAATTACGTCATGGTGCTCTTTTTCTCACAGACGGTGCCCAACTGACCCTACTATGCTATGCAGTCAATCGACAAAAATCCAAAACAAACAACGCGCATGCGCGAAATTATATATATATATATATATATATATATATATATGAATCCTGTATATTCTGACTATATGTGTGTGTAAGTATTTGCTTTCCATGTCGACAAATATGAAAATTTCTCCGAATTAACCAGTAGAGAGACAATATTTATGAATCCTGTAAATAAATATTGTCTCTCTACTGGTTAATTCGGAGAAATTTTCATATTTGTCGACATGGAAAGCAAATACTTACACACACACATAGTCAGAATATACAGGATTCATAAATATTGTCTCTCTACTGGTTAATTCGGAGAAATTTTCATATATATATATATATATATATATATATATATATATATATATATATATATATTGTATGTATAACCTCCCAAAAGACGAAGTTAATTGTAAGTTATGGCACATTAAATGCCTGGGTTGAGAGAATCAGGTGATCTTTGAAATACAATCAACAAATTACGACGTGATCTTTCTATTCATATAACACTACAATCCAGTTACAATTTTCAATTTTTGCACGTTTTCAAATGTAATCCGTCTTTATACTTCACATATTTCGAACTACAGTTTTCATCTTGGTTAGCATAGATGCTGTTGTAGACACATCATTTCTGTCAAGTATTCTCTGGTCATCATCAGGTGTCTATTACTTGGCTGATATGAGAAATCTGTTCATTATTGTGTTACTTTGTTGCCAGTTATTCACATACTGATGCAGGGATTGATCTCACGACCATTAACAGGTTTTAAAAGCTCCTGTATCTATTACACAACTAATGGTGTATTTTTGACGCTTTTATATTTTGATATTAAATAATTTGACATTCTTTTATCATGGCGAACTAGTAACATATTTCGATAATTTTGTATTTCATTTTAAGAATAGTAATTTCTATGAAGTGATATTATTTAATTTCATATTCAGATGAGTAAATTAACGACTCGTCTGACACATGTACATCAATAAACCGTAGCAGTAGGGGTTAAGAGGTCAAAATGAATATTGAACTGTTATTTATTGAATGATATAATCGATACGAATCGAATTGATTAAAGATTAAATATTTCGTTAAGCAAACGGTAAAAGGGTTGATGCAAAGTGTTCATTTTATGAAATCCCTTTTTATTTATTTTTCGCTTGTTTTTATAACATTGATTTCAACCGATCTATTCTTCGTCCCGTCAAGTTAGTAACATGAAATGAGAATAAAACGTCATAAATATATTTGTTGTTTAAGCGTGTACATAATGCCTGGAGAATTAGGTTCCTAGCCTGTGTCAGGCAGTTCAGTCTATGAACTCTGGTTTACTAGAATGAACCGAAAGGTCATTACAAGGTGGAATTAACAAAAAAATTGAACATACGATTTATCACGCATTGCCAAAGGCAGCTCAAGGAAAACAACTTAAATCTGTTGATTGAATAATTGGTTCAATTGGAATGTGGCCAAATATGACAGATACCTGAAGAAAGTCTTAGCATACAACGACCGAAATGTTGTTACTATAAATACCAAGAAAATCGACTCGCCGGTTACACTTCATGCGCCAAAGTCTTTTTAACACAACAGTTAACACAAGGAAGGTAGATATGGAACAAAAACTCTTGCCCAAGCTGTAAGTCCCTCTTCTCTACGCTGCTGAAATGGTCCAATCAAAAGTTGAATGTTGATATACATGGTTTCATTTACCATCACTGGAATTGCCAGAATGGTACTGAATACAGCCGCGACCTCTCATTTATTCATTTAGGGACAAGATAAAGGGAAAAGTTGGATTAAATCAAGAAACAAAAACGTAAAATTGTCTTCTTATTTAATAAACCTTGTCTATAGTAAGCGTTTAATAATGGGGCACCCAGTGAGGATCGAATTTATTTTTAGCAGTGAAGTGTCTATGAGACGACGTTTTTCGAGAGTCGGCTAAATATTTATAAAATTTATTAAAATATATGGCCTTAATATCGAGACACCTCGTGAGAATCGAACTCAATGAAAATTCTTCAATTTGCTAACTATTGTTCCACTGTTTGGGCTCCAGAAGTATTCTGACGAGCAAAGGAGGCAATGATGCCATCAACTATAATCACGTATTTTTGTAAGATTTTCAAGCCATCGGCGTACAGCTTCCTGATTACCACGAAATGAAGATAGTCGGAAATGGAAGGAATAAAACTCCTTGGAGCCTACCCCTCGCCCAGAAAGAAGAGGCACAAGCGACAGGTTTCACCGGAACGTTATCAAACAA
This sequence comes from Acanthosepion lycidas, assembly GCA_963932145.1. Classification (NCBI taxonomy): domain Eukaryota; kingdom Metazoa; phylum Mollusca; class Cephalopoda; order Sepiida; family Sepiidae; genus Acanthosepion; species Acanthosepion lycidas. The sequence goes on from OZ010610.1 coordinate 27,195,795, forward strand.
AAAATAACTATCGGGACGTGGAACTTTATGACATTGAACATCTGCGGTCAGTTAGATAATTTAAAACAGGAGATGAGTAGGCTAAAAATCAACATCTTAGGTGTATGTGAAACTAGATTGCCAAACAACGGAGATTTTATCAGTAACAATCACAGGATTTGATATACAGGCGCATAGAAAAACGATAAAGGAGTAGGACTGATACTAGATCAAGAATTCAAGAAATGTGTTCTTGAATACTATCAATTATCCGAAAGAATTCTGGTAGTCAAGCTGAAAGGAAAACCTTTCAACGTAGCTATCATAATAGTGTATGCACCGACAGCACAAAGTAAGGAAGAAGAAATCGAATCTTTCTACTCCATGCTAGACAACACTAAGGCTCATTGCAAATCACAACAAGTCATGATTATCATGGGAGACCTGAACAACAAAGTAGGCAGGGATAGGGCAGGGGAGATAGCTGGCAAATTCGAACTAGGAACCCGCAACGAACGTGGGGAGAAATAGGTTCAATGGTGCAAGGTCAATGACCAGTTAATAGCCACCACGTGGTTCCAAGAACGTCGGAGACGATTATGGACATGGAGAGGCCCAGGAGGAGAAACTAAAAACTAAATTGTCTACATAACTATCAACAAAAGATTCAGGAATGCAAGGATTCACTGCAAAAACTACCCAAGTGCTGACTGCGGGAGCGATCATCGCCTTGACATATGTAAAATAAGAGGGACAAACTATGTAAACTACGGAAACTGAAGAAGCCTAACATAGAACACAAAATGCAATTCAACAAACTCCTGAGTGACCCGAACCCGAAGGAAAAATATATGGACAGTGTGAAGAGTAGATGCGAGTGACAAAATGGAAATTGAAATTCGAAATGAGACAAACTAAGAGAAGCTTTAATGACATCAACAAACGATATCATACCAAAGGTAAATGGACGAAGAAGAAAAAAAGAATGAATGACTGATGAGATTCTCGACATGATGCAAAGGAGACAGAAAACTCTGCCAAGATATAGAATGGATTACAGAAAAATACACAATGAAATAAGGACCAAATGCATACAGGATAAAGAAGAGAGGCTAAATAAAATAAAAAATGTGCAGAAATAGAGAGATTAAGTACTATAAAGGCGATAAAACTCAATGTAAATATCCAACTGATTTTAATTTAAATCTATGTGACTATAAATCATAATTTATTTAAATTCTTACTTAAAAAAAAAGAAGAAAAACCTATAATGAAATCAATTTTATATATATATATATATATATATATATATATATATATATATATATATATACTATTTAAATTATTCGGACTATTGTCCTCATCTTTGTCACTATATTTATTACAACGTTTCGGTCGTTGTACCTTTCGGCTTTTCTTCAGGTGGTTTGGAATGTCGAAATGAAATCTTTATTTCGCACGCTGGGGTAGACTGTTCTAGTTCCACGTGCCATGTTTAATGGAATCTAGTTATCAAGGGCATATGGCACAGTGGATAAAGGCGTTAGTTAGATCCAGTGACAAGACCCAAAGAGTGTGAGTTCAACACCTGGTTATGGCAGTTGAGAACTTGGAGAATGGAATTAACAGGAGATAACTGATAAATCTGGTGACAAAGATGAGGACAATAGTCCGAATAATGTAAATAGTGTACATAATACCTCATCTAAGGAATATAGACATATATATATATATATATATATATATATATATATATATATATATATATATATATATATATATATATATATTAATTTGCTCATTACCCTAAATTATATATCAAATTAATATTTTAATTTTAAAGATATCTTATTAAGTTATACCATTCAAAGATGACAGATGTAGTTGCCGTCATTGTTGTTTCAAGGTTTATGTTTTGTTTTTATAAGGGAACTGGAAATAATATATTAGAGAACTCTTCCATGACGAAAGAGAACAACCGGCAATATATAGAATTACCGACGGGTCTGAAATTCTAAAAACTGAAGTAGAAGCGACTATAGCCAGATTGAACAGAAACAAGGCGGCAGGGCCAGACGGAATAGTAACAATGATGCTGACAGCCTCAAATGATTTTGGCATAGACAAGATTAAGGAAATAATAAATGAAATCTACAACAGCGGGTATATAACGGAAGATCTAAGCAGATCTATTTTCATAGCAGTGCCTAAGAAACCAGGCGCAAACGAATGTGAACTCCACCGAACAATCAGCCTAATGAGGCACATGACAAAACTAATCATTCGTATTCTGATGAATAGAGCGCGCAGCAGAATCAGGCCAGAGATAGGACAAGAACAGTGCGGGTTCGTTAAAGACACCGGAATAAGGGACGCGATATTCATGCTCAGAATGTTAGTAGAAAGATGAAACCGAAATGCAAGTTACAGGTCGGGGATGCTAAAATCAAGCAGGTGCATAAATTTAAATATCCGGAAAATGTTCAGACAGAGGACGCTGAGATCCGAAGACGTATTGTGATGGCCAAAGACGCATTCCTCCTTTAAGGGCAGCTAATGCTGGATGGTCTCCTCAAGGATGAAGAAGACTCATGGCAACAGAGGTGTGGTTCTACAGAAGGATGCTTAGGATAACATGGACCGAACATGTGAGCAATGATGAGGTTTTGGAGAGGATGCAAACAAAAAGGAAACTCATACTTAACATCAAGAAGAGACAGAAATTTCTGGGACACCTAATGAGAAAAGAGGGCTTGGAGAATCTGATACTCACAAAGCAGATAGAGGGAAAGAGGGTCAAGGGACAGCAACTCGTAACATACTTAACGAGCTTAAGCAAGGGAATGGGAGAACAGGGTCTGGGAGAAATAACAGCCAAAGCTTATTGAGAGCTACAAGGGACAGAAAGATGTGGAGGACCATGATCGCCTACGTAGTAAAGGACGCAGCACATAAAAAGTAAATATTTGTTTTCTGATCTATTTAGTAATATATATCGGTCCGAGAAGGTAATTATAATTTTTTTCCTTCGGAAAGTTTTTACAGTTTGGGGGTTTGTTATCTGTCTATATTTTTTAATATTAAGTATTGCAATTATTTATATTATTGAGATTGTTATCCTAATCTTGATTGTCCGATTCACGGCGTTTTGGCCGTTGTACGCTCCGACCTTCTTTAAGTGATTGTTTTTTTGAACTGAGCATTTTATTTCCACAAAACTGGGATTTTTTGTTTTTGGCAGAAAATTAAGTTCCACTCGAACAGCTTCATCCTGCAAACCACTGCTCCGTGGAACAGACTCCCAAGAGGATCTTTCCCCGATCCCTACAATCTTAACCTGTTAAAAAACTAGATCCAACCGTCATCTTTCCCTCCTATCGACAAACTATCCCTTAACGTAACCCTCCACCTTGAGAGGCTCTCAGGTCTTATACAGGTGAAGCTTATTGCAAAAAAAAAAAAATCATAAGAATCAAAGGTGAAAAGAATAAAACCAGAATTTTAAAACATTTTTTTTACATTATAAAACAGACTAATAAATTCTTAGGACTCTTTATAAAAAATTTTTCGATGCATCATAATTGTCCGCTTTAATTTAAAACTAAAATTTACTAAACAAGAAATTTATTTTATGGTGTAGTTTTAATCTTAATCATTTTACTCTTCAGGTTAATATTTTATGTCCTTTTTTCAGCAAAAATATTTGTAATGTAGTGTTACTGACTCGCGGGAAGTAGTAAATACTCAACTATCTCATGCGTAATAACCGTAGCTATTTATAGTCTTTTATAGTTTTTGTGACTTCATATGTAAATTAGCCACCTTATCTACCAGTAACGACGTGGTTTTAGCCCTTTATTTTCCCTTGTAATTCTTCTGGGAGCTTTTCTCTCTCTAATAGATTGTCTAGATATTGGAGATCCTGAGCATTTTTTTTTTTTTCATAGGAGAGTTCCTCCAACGATTGTTCATCTTCAGAGTCTACATTACTCTTGATTTCACTGCCATGTTTGTCTTGCCTTGACACGGAAATATTAAACTTATTTTTATTCTCCGTGTCTTTCGCCTTTAAAATATGTTAAGTTTATTTAAAATGGCCATTTTTCTTAATTAAGGAGTCAATTCATACTTATTAATTTACGTATAGTATTTCATTCGCTTTATTTATTGCTTCCTATCGCAAATTTAGTTTATATATATATATATATATATATATATATATATATATATATATATATATATCTTTTCAACGACAGTCAAATAAGTGATATAAAGAAAGAAAATTCCGGGTAAAATTGTATTTGCTTTTTTATCTATTTGAACATGTCTTCTTGCGTTAGGGCGGATAGGCTACGAAAGCTCAAGAAATAAGCGTCATTGAAATTTCTGCAATTTGGTATTATAAGGAATTTTTTTTAGAAATAAATTCAGTTTTCAATGCAACAAACATCAAAAGTTTTATTGCAATTCTTGTGTTCCTGCAGATTTTTAAAATGCATACAGATCTAGGGTTCAAATTTTATCTTTCAACTTTACATAGTAAAACCTTTTAAAAAACGGAAAATATTTTTTAAAATACAAATATCTTCCATTTTTATTAAAGAAAGAGTGTAGTCTTCATTTTTATCCTTATACTTCGTCCAATACAAAGACTCAAGAGCCACTCGTGGTAGAGTGTTACTGATTATAAGAGGAGGTATGTGCAAGTAGAAGTGAAGATTATGAGGATAAGGAGGATAGATAGCGATTGGCCCTTGACTTAAGATTGAGAGGTTAGGATTGTAGTGTTCAAGAAAACATTCTCATTGGAGTTTGTTTCACAGAGTACCAGTTCTCAGGGTGGGGAGCTGTCTGAGTCAACTACCTTGTAACGAATTAAATACGAAAGTAGGTGATTAGAATCCATGGAGTGGATCTTATCTGAACATTTACTATGGAAATAGCAACAGAGTAGCGATAGGCGCAAGTGGCCCTGCGTCTATGGGGAAATCACTAAATAAGCCATCATTCATAAAATTGCCTTAAATGACTTTGAATTCTATCAAAGCTTGGAAAGATTGGATTTGAGAGTTCTAACCGCGTAATGGTAGCAATATTCCATTTGTTCATCTAATCTGACTCTTGTAGAGGTAAAGTATGCTGGAATTATGTACTTTTTGGATTGTTACAAGGAACCGACCATTGCCCCAGTAAACAACAGATTGTAGGTAATTTTTCTCGTTAACTGCCACTTTAACCACAAATTATTCAAATTATGTCAATAATTACCATTTTTGTAGCATTTCTTTCATCTTAACTTGACTAGTTTTTTTTTTTTTTATAGTAAGTCTGACGCATTATTTAACGAACGTTGATTAACCGACATTAATCTTAAAAAAGAATTACCTTCTCGTAAGATTTGAACTTAATTTTTCTTAACCTTGGTAGACTATCAGACTGAGACAAGACTATTATTATTATTATTATTATTATTATTATTATTATTATTATTTTGTTTTACGAACTGAATCCAAGTTTCAACCAGAAATCTCAAGAGACTGTCGGTCAACAGATTATGATTGTTGTACACTTGAGTGATTATATAGCTGACATTCACAGCATCATTTGTCTTCATTTTATCATGTCATTGGAATGTGTAGATTAAACTTGCATTAAAATGTATATGTGTATATCAGACAAAATCTATGTGTAGTTATAATGTATAAATCTATTAAATTGAGAGTCTGGAAAAGTAAGATTGTCTTAAAAGGTGTAAAGTTTAGTAAACTCATAGAAGCACATTAAAAAATCATTGCCAAATTTTGTTTTTTGTGAATTTATGAGAATGTTCATGAAAATACCTGTATTATAGTCCCATGACCTATCACATTGATAAAACGTTTCTGTGGATGTTGAGAGTTCCTATGAGTGTCGTCATTTGCATGTTAGCCAATCATAATTCAACATCGTGTTGAGAAAAATAAAATTTCATATTTTGAGATGCCACATATTCTGAATTTCAATTTCAAGATCTTTCTATTTAATTAATTTCTATTTAATAAATTTGTTGAACTGATCTTAGACAGACTTCAATATTTGAGGCGTACGTTGTTGTGGATTGTAGCTTTATCTCTATTTAGTCATTATTTATCCTACCGATGTGAATATATATTGTTCTGTTTTTATTTTCTTCTTTTACGCATACCTGCCGTGTCTATGATGCTCAGTCTTTCTATCTCTTTACACTTTTCAATGACGCCTTCATCTTTTACCTACCTGCATTTGTACCTAATGGCTCTTCGACTATTTTGCTATTTCTGTTTTCTTTCTGAGTTAGTCATCAACTACAGGGTATCGTATAATATGCTTATATTTGCAGATAAGAAGTACTGACAGTACTTATATTCTGCTCAGAATTGTCTCATTGTACATGTGAATAATTCCTAAGAATCAACGGATATTTTAGACTAAGAAAACCTCATTAGTAGGCCAAGTATAAAACTAAGTACAATATGGGAAGGAGCCGTTAATAAAGATAGAAATAGACATGACAGCAAAGCTTTAACAGCATCAGCAGCTGCTACAGTAAAAAAAAGAGAAGCAATCGAGAATGCAGTAAAAATTGCTGCAGTACACTCATCAGAAGGCAGCTTACGTTTAAGATTTATCCACTTAGAATTGTCCCAAGAGTCATTAACCCAATGGATCAAAACGTTGATACGTGAATTGCGAGTTCAATCCCTGAGCTAGGTAGTGTGCATTTAGAAACGGTGCGAGCAGTAAGTGAGCAGGAGTAAATAAAAACTGGAGGAGGTGGCCCTAGACGTGAGAAGTGGAAGGAGCACATCGTGTGCTTTGTAGATTAAATAAACTGCTCAGCTCGAAATTCAGTAGTCATCTGGATCAAAAGACACCTGAAGAAGGCCGGAGAGAACAACGACGAAATTGTTTTTATAGCAACAACAAATATGAGAAAGTTATTCTAACAGTGATTAATTAAGGATTCCAGTGATGAAACATATACTTGACTCCATTGCTCTTTCTGTTCGCATGCTGGTTGTCCATTTTTTCTCCCAACTCTGCCTTCTTTCTTCATACCCTCAAATATTTCTATATTTGTTTCAGTTCTTATTTTTTAAATTTATTCTGATTGTTAACAACAACTTTCTTGTAGAATTTGTCTTGACGTGAATTCATTCATTTGACGCCTGCATTGTCCAATCCTGATATTCATCGGTAGAACCATGTCACGTTCGCTGCGAATCTTTTCTTTCGAATTCTGCTGAATCAAGATCACATCGAAGGAATTTTTTTTAAATTTAGTGTGCAGTTTCTCGTTCTAATTAATCAGCCATTACAATAAAACTTCAAATTTAATTTCTAAATTCAATGCCGATACGATCTTGTTGCCGAAATGAAGCATAAAATAAAATCTTTACTTTCCTCAAATTAAAAACCATTTGCAATTCCATTTTTTCTCTTCAGTATTAACCCCTGTTTTTAATGAAAATGTGTTGTAGGGCCACAGGTTTTAATTATCCTATATATTCTTTTTCTGTGCGCCACCCCTCTTCTCGAAGCAGACGACCATGGCTCTTCACAGCTTCCTACTGTTCTCTGAACCATTTACACAAACTCATTAGCTAGGTTATTCAGTTTTCCTCTGCCCCGTCTTGGCCTGTGACTGTCAAATTTTCCAAGGCCGCTTTCCTCAATATGTGTCTTGGATATTTTAAGTCTCTCTTTCTGATTCTAAGTAATGGATCACTTCAACAAAATTATTCCAAGAATTACACAAATATAAAACTGTTAGATTTTTTAATAGCGATGAAACTCCAGGTCATGTTTGTTACTATTAGTAATAAAATCCAGTGGAAATTGTTTGATCTGACCATTGATATTAACGGCTTTTATGCAACAATAAGTATCTGCTTTGGAGAACTAAAATAATTTTCTGAAACATTAAATTTTACATAATCCAGACTCGGTTAAGATTATATTAGCTCCAGATTTGAATTTCCTCATTCGCATATATTGACTAAAGAGCGACGTTATTTCAAACACGCTTTGAAAAACCAAGCAACTATGTTTGTCGTCTGCTACGAAATCTGAGGGTCCACTCCATAAAATATTTAATAATATTTCTCCACTCCGAGACATAGATATTTAAAAATTGGGTTAATTATTTATTAACCAATCAACTTCTGAGTTTAGTAAGCTATTTTTTAGTATCTTCGCGCCTATTTATTTGTAAATCTGTAAATATTCGTGGTCGGTTATTCGTTATTTTCTACTCAACATTTCATATATTTTATTCGATTAACTTCTTACAAGGCCTAGTGATTTTCATAAAATTAATTAAACACACTTCAAATATACCAACGGGGTTCTCTAAACAAAACATTAGCAGTAGATATAATACAACTTTTCTGTTTGCTGACTACTAGAAAATTACACAAAATTCATAAATACCTGACACTGTCCTTATGTAAACGCATTCTGTTTCTGCTATCATAATAACAATTGATTCGTTTGTATTGTAAAAAGAAAATGTGAATTTGTTTCGCAGGGATATTTGTAATTCGTTTGTTTCAATTTGAAACAAAATAAATACTCAATAATAAAATTTATTTAAATTTGTAATGCCGTGTTTGAAGATTATTTCTTTCTTCGCTTTTCACGCTACTTCGTTTTTAAAGGTAGCAGCATACCTGTCATGCCACGTATACCGAGTCTAATCATTCCCATCGTTTTCATATTCCATTGGTAGGAAGGAAGTTTCATTCGAAAACCTTCTTCATAAGAAACGCTACTTTGCGTAACAGACTCCCGAGAGGGTGCTTTCCCGATCTTAACTTCTTCAACTTGTACTTTCAGCAACTTCATTCCGTAACCCTTTACCTGGACTGGCTCTTGGGCTTTGTAGTGGATGAAAAACAATCTAAACTACTGATAATTGATAAGAACATCAACTGTGGAATGTTATTGAGAAGAAAGATGTCCTCATCATCTGAGACATGTTCATTCACACTGTCATAGATGAAAGCTAACAAGCTTATCAAAGACAGAAAAGTACAGACAGCAACGCCAGCCGAATAAATAGACAGAGTTATACCATTCAGAAGCAATTTCACTTAAAAAAAAAAAAAAAATTCACATAGAACCTGTTCAAAGACACGGAGATTAGGATCAACAACATGTGGAATATGAAGACTGAAATAACACCTATGGACCTAAGTTAGTTGGCAAATTCTTAGAGAAGTTAATAAAAAGTTGGACAAAGATATTCCAGGCAGCATCAGCGCATGCGCTGTCCAAAAGTTTCTTCTCGAAATGTCTATATATGGAAAAGAAAATACCGCCAATCAAGTGCCATTTCTGGTGTGTGGCACATCAGGACCTCAATTTGAAGGGAATGTACAGGTTCTAAAACAGGAAACTTGAAGGAAATAATAATAATAATAATAATAATAATAATAGTAATAATAGTAATAATAATAATAATAATAATAATTTGGACTCTCAGGACACAGTACGCGTTTTTCGAGGCTCCGTTGAAACGTAAGATGTAGAAATTGATTTAATGTAAATACAAAAGCATCTCCACCTCGTAGCAGTTATTAAAGCAAATTGCTGAAAGTTACAAGATAGATGCTGATGATAGGAAGAGGAAATTAAGCAAAATCCAACAATAATAAGAATTATTATTATGTGTATGTACTTGTTTTATGTGTGTAGGTATATATATATATATATATATATATATATATATATATATATACACACACAAGGTGTCCATAAAGTTCGTGTGCACCTTTAAAAAAATTATAACTTTGTTTGTATTTGCGATAGAAATAATCTGTAAAAATTGTTATAAAGTTTTATGTACCTGGTTTTAAGTATAGTTAGTGAATAATTCTTTACCACAAAATTTGCAACAATTTTTAGATAAGTAAAAAATATTTTCTTTTTACCAGCGTATTACCCTTTGTATTGGTAATGATGGAGGACATGTGGAAACTTAAATAAAATTTCAATAAAACCTTACAGATTTACTTCTTTCTAATCCTTTTTGCAAATTATTTCTATCGCAAATACAAATAAAGTTATAAATTTTTAAAGTGCACACGAACCTTATGGACATCCTATATATATATATATATATATATATATATATATATATATATATATATATAGCTGAATTGATTTAAACTCAAATCAATCCAACTAAATAAGTTAGCTCTATCACTGATATTGAGCGTTTTCCAATAAGTACCGCGCATATATAAAATAGAAATAATATATATAAAAATTACATATATATATATATATATATATATATATATATATATATATATATATATGTGTGTGTGTGTGTGTGTGTGTGTATGTTTGTGTGTATGCACATTGTTTGTCTGTTACTTGTGTAAGAAGTCATGCAAGTCCGCAGCCGGCCTGGCAAGTCGCCTCCCCGGTCATGCACGATACAGATGCGATGTGGGGAGCGACTAGGCGGCCATCATCTGTGAAGATGCAGCAGATCATCATCATCATCATCATATGTTCGTACATATGAACAGTGATTAGTCTCAAGTCGCAAATTAAATCTTAAATTAATAATATTTTAATTCTAGAGACATGTTCCTAAACTAAGTTATATTATTTTTCGATATGCCTAATATGTAATCGGTACCTATTAGTTTTATTAATTTTTGACAGTAATCTTTTTTTCTTTTCTTTTTTTTGCCTGATTCGCGCAGAACATTGGACTGATTAGACTTTTATTACTGACGAGACTATGCGTGATCCGTTTGGTCATTGACGGTTCAAGTTATAAAACATTGAAGCTAATTTCAACATAAAAAGAAGTTGTCTCTTCGAAGAAAGTCGAAATAAGAATATTTACCGTATAAACAACTCGTATTTTTAAAATCGTATTCACTTACAATGTTTTTTGTTTTTGTTTTTTTTAAATCAGATTTTAAAATATTTTTTTAATATACCAAAAATATTTTAAAATCATATTCACTTGATTTTTTTTTTTTTTTTGCAAAAAGAAATACATTTGGTAATAAATATATATATATATATATATATATATATATATATATATATATATATATATATATATATATACAATTTTTTATATCTAAAATATTGTTTATTTAAAGAACGCTGAAATGAACACATGCAATCACAGAGAGATGGAAAGAGAGAGATGGAAATAGGAAGAGGTATAAAGAGGGAGGTGGAAAGAAACTTAAATCATGCGCCTCGCGTACGCACGATTCACAGACTTTTAATATTAGATAGATAGATAGATAGATAGATAGATAGATAGATAGATAGATACATACATACATACATACATACATACATACATACATACATACATACATACGAAGGAAGGAAGGAAGGAAGAAGAAAAAAAACAAAGAGGAATGCAGTAGTGGTAGTGGTCATAATGATGGTGATTGTGGTGACTGTGAATTCTCCGTTATTTTTTAACGTTCTTTTGTTATTTATTTATTAGTAATTTATATACAATTTTTATCTTACAAGCCATACAATACAAACATTTATAATAAACTTTTCTTTAAATCTTATTAGTAAAAATATATTGATTTTGCTTATGGGTAAAATATATTCATTTAATAACACGATTATAGCGATTTCTATATAGTTTCGTATTAGTGAACATAACAGAGAAAAAGTCAAAGAAAATTTTGTTGAAAATTGAAGTTATGTCGGAGTCTGGTGAAGTACGTCGTATCTCCTTGGGATCCAAATTCTTATAAATGAAGATTTTACCGCTGTTGTTAATTATAGCAATAGTAATTTTTTTTAAATAATAATTCCTTCCCTATAATCTTATTATAGGGGATGATCTGAATATAATTCCCCCCACACACACTCATGGGCAGAACTAGCTCTTTAGTTTTGATAGTCGTCCTAGAGCTGGTAACTTGAACAAAATTATCCCTTGGCGGTCAAAAATAAAATGCAAAAAAAGTACAAATCCCAATGATTATAAACAAATCCTCATACCGGATCGGCCATCACCGGAATAAACAAAGGCCGCGTACCTCAGAGAGAAACCAGTCAGGGGCCGTAGAATATGTCACTGGAACACACTCTTCCAGGAGCGAAGATACACTTAGTTGCCAAACTCGGACTATTCCCAACCTTGGACTAAAGTGACTCAAATGAACTAATAAAAAGAAAGCGAACGAAATGGTCACGCGAAGAGTATCAACAAGTTATGACATCCTTTTTCATCGCACACGAAAATCCACAAAAGACCATCACGAATCAGGCTTACCAAATATTGAGAACTATGGTAGGAAGTGAAATAAAACCTCATCTCAACCGAAACATGCTTATCAATGTTCGCAGGGACATCGTGCGAAATAACAGACTCTCAAATGCAGAAATAGATAAGATGAAACTAGATATAAGGCAGAATACAATAATCCATTATTCAAACAGTAAAGAGATGAAAGTAGAAAAATAATATGACAGATGATGAGGTAAAAACTAAAATAAATGAGATACGAAATTATAATCTCATAGGAAATAAAATTGAAGAATCTACCGGTGACCTAACCTGCAATTTTCCAGACGATGTAACTCAGGTTGAATCCAACAACATTAGGGTAGAATTCATTGAAAACTACAGAAATGAAATCATCGAAGCAAAAACTCTCATCATCCGAGTACTCAGCAGAGTAACTCTCACACAAATGTCAGAAAGACACCGGCTCCAAAAAATTCAGGTGACAAAATCCAATAAGCACAATGTGCAAATATATAACACTGCATTGGAAAAACTGTTAACGGAAAAACCACTGCGAAACATCACAGAAGTTAACAATATGATATACACAAAAGCTTTAGCGATTACTGGGAAATTTGGAGACAAGACAATGAAAAGTTCAAACAACAGACAAAGATAGCCTGGAAGACAAAAGTGATGCGAGAAATTAGATGTGAAATTCCGGTACTTGATGAGCTTACTAGAAACCCAAATGCCTCAACACCCAAATGCAAGGAGATCGAACTAAAATATAAAATTAAATCATTAGATGAAATTCCATCAATCAGTTAAAGGCACAGAAAACAAGACGATATGTTGTAGGTTCTATCGCCCAAATAAAATATTCCAAATGGACCTTAAGAAATTTTACAAGAAAATTGGAAAAGCAGTTATACATGTCCAAAAGCCAACATCTATTAACAAAATTCAGAAATTTTGGGAGAATATTTGGAGCAACCCAAAAGAATATAATCCCAATGAAGAATGGATACATCGTGAAGAAGAATACATGCTGGATAAACATCTACAAGAGTGAAAAAATATTACCACGAATAATGTTAAGGAAGCTCCAACGAAATACCAAAAATAGAAATCCCCAGGAAATGACAAGGTGTCTAATTTCTGGCTCACCTGTCATCAATCCATAAAACCCCTGCACAAACTCTATCAATGGTTATTAATAATCCCAATGAATTCCCGGAATGGATCACTGAAGGTATTACATATTTTGCCAAAAACAAGTGAAACATACGACCCCCCAAAAAATAACGTCTGTCCACCAGGTATAAATTGATCACGCCTGTCCTGACGAAGAGTACTTACTCTTTTCCCGAAACAAACAACATTCTATCGGAACAGAAGGGATGCAAAGATCAACCACTGATAAACAAAATGATCCTGGAAAATTGCAGATGATGTAGAAATCTTAGCACAGCATGCATAGATTACCGTAAATCTTTTGATATTGTGCCACACTCTTGGATTCTTAAGACTTTGGAAATGTACAAAGTTTCCCCCGTGATAGCAAATTTCTTTAAACACGGCATGGGAATGTGGAAAACCACATTACACCTAAATCCCACCAGAGGCACTGCCATCTCCAACCAACTGAATATCCTCCCTGTCACCTCTTTTGTATGTCCTTAATCCTCCTTACCCATGAATTAAACCATAATATCTATGGTTACAAACTAAACAAGAAAGTATTCAATCACCTAGTCTACATGTATTATCACAAACTTTTTGCCAAAGACCACAGTGAGCTGATGGTCTCCTCAATACTGTAAAATGTTTCAGTAACGACATAGATATGAATTTTGGACTAGATAAATGTGCAAAAGTAACATTCAAGAATGGGAGAATTAGAGAAACACACTCAATATACTTATATTTTGGGACGAAGATTAGGGAACTGAAACAAGAAAAATCCTATAGGTACCTAGGATTTAGCGAAGCCGATGAATACAGCATACCCAAATGGAGAAGGTAAGAAAGTAGTACTACTGTCGTGTGCGTCTGGTACTGGATAACGAGCTGAATTCAAGAAACAGAATATCAGCCATAAACACTTTGGCTGTCCCTGTGGTACAATACAGTTTCAACATCCTTAACTGGAATATAGCTGATATTACGGGAATGGATGCCAAAACGGGAAAGCTTCTCACCTGCCACCGCATGCATCATCACAAGGTTGATGTTGATCGCCCTCATGTGCCCAGATCCGACAGAGGTAGAGGATTAGTTCAACTAGAACTGTTTTAGAAAACTACAACAACTGGCCTTCGAAAATAAGTAGAATCTACAAAAGACCTGATGAAGATCCGTATCAATGAACTTGAATATAGTAAGTGACTTTATTCAGTAATAAAGGAATTCAACATGTTCAACACGGAGTTTCAAATGGATGAAGAAATACAAATAAAGCAAAAATACATCGGTTCAAACTGCAAAATACTAAAAAAAAAAAAAAAAAAGCAAACGCAAATGCAGCCGATCAGATACAGAAACGATGTCAAGATAAACCACTTTATGATCAATACTCTGCCCGTACCAAAGAAACTTATGTAGACAAACCCCGTACTCATCAGTAACTACGTAGTGCAGGGTGAAAAGCTGAAACCGAAAGTTTTATTCTGGCTGCACAGGACCAATGCTTACTAATTAGAAATTACAGAGCACACACGCTGAAAAACTGTTAGTCCAAAATGCAGATTCTGTGATAAATATCCAGAAACAATTGACCATCTTCTATCAGGTTGTGCGGTATTGGCACCCACTGGATATAAAACACGTCCTAACAGAGTGGGCCAATATCTGTACTAAAAAATTCTGCAACATTTACGGAAAGGAACCTGTAAGAAATTCGTATGAACACCACCCAGACCCGATTGTGAAGATAGGACCTGTAACAGTTTTATGGGACTTTACCATACACACAGACAGAACAATCAAATCTAATTGCGCTGACATCGTGATTGGAGACAGCAAAGACCAAATGTGCCTCCTTTATGACATGGCAGTCACTGCAGACTGCAATGTATCATTGAAGACCTTCAAAAACTATCAAAATACAAGGACCTTGAAATCGAAATCTGAAAAATATGGCGCATGAGGACATTAACAATTCCAATTGTAATTGAAGCCCTAGGATTGATTGGAAAAAATCCAATAGACTCATTGATGGAGTCCTTGGTAGCCCATGTCTTAAAAAATTGTCCTTACAATACAGCCCACACCTTACGAAGGGCTTTATCTATGTAAAATATGTGTGATTTTTTTTCTTTGAAACTGCTCAGGGGAAAATGTCATGTGGCCATTTCTGACCTTAGGTCTCTATTTGGGACCCGGAAAGAAATGGATACACACCAGAAACCTAAGGGTATATAATGATAATAATAAAAAGATTCCAATAGACTCATTGAAGAGATTCCTGCCAGCCCAATGCCTTAAAGAAATACGAAAAATTGTTCTCACGATTACAGCCTACACCTTACGAAGGGCTTTATCTATATAAAATGTGTGTGTGCTTTCAATTGATCCGTGGAAAATGTCATGATGCTATTTCTGAGCTTAGGTTTCTGGTTGGGACCCGGAAAGAAATGGGTACACACCTATAGATAAGGCGAGACAAAATTTGGGCAAATTTTCGTGATTTTATTTGATACTATAAGACCGCCAAAAACGTAGGATGTCTTACGGGGCCAATAGCAGTTAGACAATCATGTTTTCTATGAGGATAAATTAAAGCTAATGTTATTACAAACGTTGTTTTACTTAGCTTTATCGTTAACAAAGCAGAAAGGAAAATAATAAAAACGATTAGGCTGGTGCAAAAATAATGACGTAATAATGTCGTTTTTTGACGTATTTTTTAACGTCAAAAACGACATTATTACGTCATTATTTTTGCACCAACCTAATATTAACATGGATCTTTATTAAAATAACAATAATGATTTCATTATTACGACTAATACGAATGAAAACAAAAATTGCCTATTCGGTAATAAAAAATAAAGATTTTATGTTATCTTAAATATTTTGCTGCTTAACACAGCATAAAGAAAATACCGTTTAATGCATGTTACTGAAAAATAAATTTCGCATGTACTAAATATTGCTTGTTATAGGATTTAACATTAGCTTTTTGTAACTGTTGTATTAGACAACATCCTATTTTGGGCGGTAATTTTTAAGATTTTAGAGTGTCCTTATATGCGAAAATATACGGTAGTAATATTTTAATTTCTAAATATCACGAAAAAATAAAAATCTAGATTGCATTGTCTTGTATTAGAAATCTTGTTCTCTTGCTTGATATAAGTAACGCTGATGTTATTATAAATGTCTTTTTTACTTACCTTTATCGTTATCAAATCAAAAGGAATAAAATAGTATAAACATGAATCTTTATGAAATGAACAATAACTATTTCATTCTTACGAATTCTATAAATGAAAGCATAATGTTTGTTATTGAAAATAAAGTTTCCATTTTATTCGGAATGTTGTTATTTAACACCACAATGATAATGAATTTTAATAAGAAATAGAGATTGCATGTTATCTTGAATATTGTTGTTTAACTTTACTATGAGAAATAATGATTGGTGTGAACGCAGACATAGCTCTACTAATCAAGAACGAAAGATTTATTTACGTTACTTGTTACTTGTGCGTGTTGCTCAATGGAACTTTTGTAAATTGTTTTCAATCGTCTCTTGAATATTGAATTTTAATGTAAAATCAAGAAGTAAAAGAAGTTTTATTACGTTTATAATTGTAGTACAGTGTAACCCGGATATAAGAGACCCTGATATAAGAGAAACCCTGATATAAGAGATATTTTCTCTGGTCCCAAATTAGAGCCATACTTACTTAAACAAAATAGACCAAACCCGGATATAAGAGAGATTTTCTCCGGTCCCCCAAACTCTCTTATATCCGGGTTACACTGTACAATATTATGATTTGAATTGTTTCAACTAGAAATATTTACGTCGGTAGTTACCACCCCGAGGCACTTGTTAGCCTACCCCGATCCATGGTGCAAGCATATTAGCCTACTTACCGGTGCCGACACACCACGAGATTTAAAGTTAACATTTTGTAGCTGTTGTATTAGACAACTTCTTATTTTTTAAGAGTATTTTTTAAAATTTAAAGGTCGGCTTATACGCGTAAATATACGATAGGTTAGTAAATTTATGGGTGATTACTTCCCTTCGTGGTTTTAATAATCTATACAAATAAAATATTCATCTACACTTAGAGAAAATTAGTTCTCGAGCTAAATAAACCGTTTAATTAATCAGTTTATTTATCCTACGTTTGTTAGATCGCAATCTTATTTGTTCCAGCCTTTCGTGTGAGGTACTTGGTTCAACTTGAAATAGGATTTATCGTATGTGTGGTTCTTTTTCTTCAATGAAAAATTACCATTTCACTAAACACAAAATTTTTAACACGAAAAGATATTGAGCTAAAAGTGATTTCTATAATACGAGGAGTAATCAATAAATGAGAAAACACTGAACGTCTAAAAATATAAAGAAAACAGATTAATCAAACGGTTCGTTGACCTCTGGTTTAGCTGTGAATTCTTTATCACTGCTGTATTAAATTTGAATACATTGTTTCAAGACCTTTGTTTCATTGCTTTTATGGTCCGGTTCCTTGTACCACGGTGATAGTCCAAGATAGAACCAATAAAGAAGAACTCGAAGGCGGATATGGAATAACACAGATATATTACAAACAGGAATATATACAGAGAAGAAGAAAGTGTTAGTACGAACAATCAGGTTTAGTAGTAATTGCCTGAACGCGATTGTTTTGGACTGCCCCCGACTCGACTGACTGGCTCGCTCGCTCTGACTGACTGTCAGACTTCAGACGGACTTCACTCCAGACTTCAGACGGAACACTAGACTTCAGACTGAACAGTATTTAGTCACTCCCCACGAGGGCATCATGTGGTACAAGGCCGGTTTAACGTGGGATCTCCGAGCCCGTGGGCTCGGCCAAAAATATGCCCTTTGAACCGGTTTAAACGGGTTTAGGGTCGGTCTACCACCCCGAAAGAGACTCCGCCCTTCCGCGTAGCCTCCTTCGGGTTCCTCCCCGCCCGTAGGCAGAAAGTTCAACTGATCAGTCGATCAGCCGCTCGCCCGACTTCGGTCTGAACTCCCTGCTTCCTCTTGAGGCGCAGTATTTATTACGTATGGAATAGTCCATTATGTTATTATGGGTAAGGTCCCATAACAATTGCATCCCACGATTAAAAAGATGGCCGTCATTTTACGACATTGGTATACTAGTTTATTAATAAACGTGGATAACTTAATATTTCGATAATTATTCATATTTTCTTCTGAACAATATTTTCAGTCTTTGAGTATTACGATAAAAACAAAACGATCGGAGGTTTTGAGGAGCGTAGAAGCACCTCTTAATTGATATTGTTCTTCACAGGCCCAACCTGATCCCGGGTGGTAGCATCTATTAGGGTCCATGTTATGTTCTGTTTCTCTATTTCCTTCTGAACAATATTTTCAGTCATATGTTAATCCTGAGTATGATGATAAAAACAAAAAGATTGGGGGTTTTGAGGAGTGTAGAACAACCTCTTAATTGATGTTGTTGTTCACAGGCCCCACCTGACCCCGGGTGGTAGCATCTATTAGGGTCCAAGCTATGTTTTTGTTTGTAGGTTCACAAACAAAACGAAAACACTACAAAAGTAACAAGAATGTTTTTCTTTCAAGAAATATTGCCATTTCATTGCCATATTAAACACATTTTTAACCTGAAAAGTTACTGAGCAAAAAGCGATTTACATAATACCAGAAGTAATCAATGAATCCTAGATACCATTGAATGTCTAAAAATATATAAAGGGAGCGGAATAATTAAAAAGTTCATTGGCCTCTGTTTTAATTGTGAATTCTTTATCTCAACTGTATTGAATCTCAATACATTGTTTCAAAACTTTTATTTCATTGCATCTCAGGGTTAAAACTTTTGTAAGAATTGTTATAATTTTTGATAGCATGGGTAATAAAAATAATAATAATAATAACAACAACAATAATAATAATGTCCGTGTTCTGATTGACGCATTCGGGATTAATCCCAAGAATCTCTCTGCCTCGTAAGACGCCTTGGAGATACCTGACATCATTAAAAGAGTGCAAATGGCAGCCTTGTTTTGAACACAGCTCATTTGCTGAGGAAATTGATGTGCCCCAGCTGCGTATAGAAGCAAAGATATGACCTTAATTGACCGGCCAAAACTAGTTGAAGGAGTATATGCCAACAACAAGAAAAACAACGATAACGACAATAATAATAATAATAATAATAATAATAATAATAATAATTTGTCTAATAGGTTTGTAGAAAGTGCAAAAGATAGATAAACGTAACAGTTGTACCAGTGGCTATTTAAGCACGAGGAACGGCGCCGAAAAGTTTAGGGAGATTATCGGAGGAACTGGATAATACCCAGCATAAGAGGATGGTAGTAGGGCATTGAATGACGATCGATGTCGGTCCATTTCTACTTTTATGGGCCATCAGCAAGTGGGAAATAGTGACTTTCTACAATTTCTTATCTTTGTAGCTCGTGGTAAAGATTTTTGTCGTTGGTTTGCCATCCATTTACACAAGCACCTTAGATTGATTGATCATGGCTCTCTACAACCTCCTATCCTTTGTAGCTCTTAATATTTTTTGTCTTTATTTTATCCTTCCCACTCCTTTTTCTGCCATCCATTTACACAAGCACGTTAGATAAGTTGACTATGGCTCTCCACTACTTCCTATTCTTTGTAGCTTTTAGCATTGTAATTTTTTACTCCCTGTTCTGCGATTAATTCCCTAAAGCTCGTTAGATAGATTATTTTCTGATTTCCCCCGTCTTTCTTGACATCATTGTATCTTGTGGGTTTCAGATTCTTCCAGAATTCACTCCTCATTGTGCCCTGGAAATTTCAATTGTCTCTTTCTGATTCTAAGCGCCGTTTTTTGTTTATATTTTCCTTCAAATTTCCTCGTTGCTCACATGTTCAGTATATGTTATGCCCAGTATCCTTCTGTAGGAAAGCATCCCTGTTGTCACAACTCTCCTCTTCATATGTGAGGAAATTGTCTGGTATTCGCTATCATATTGAGGGACAGTGTTTCTTTGTTTCTATCGAACGTTCCAGATGTTTTAACATTCTGTTTAACTTTTGAAAGACATCTTTCGCTATACCAATACCAGTTCGGATTCGGCATCTGTTAGGACATTTCCCAGAGGATTTCGTTTACCTTCATACCACGTTCATAATGACCTTTATGTCATCATGAATGAAATATGGTTTGCTGAGAAACTCGAAATTATTTCCAAGTTATATGCTATAAATATTATTGCACAACTTTTGAAGAAAACTGCGTTTTATGCCAAAGGTTTAATTGTATGGACAATCTGAAATAATTCTAACTACACTTACCTAAGAACTCGTCTTTTATTTTTGCTCTAATCCCGAAAAGATTTTAAATGATTCTTATGCTCGATACAGAACTTATGTCAATTCCAAAAATCCTCAAATGTGGAAACAGATCAGCATCTATTTTATGTTTCTGAAAGAATGGACAGAAATGAAAATGTAACAAAATAATTTCTGTATGAGGAAAAAGAATGAAATGCAACTGACAAATGGAATTAGTATGCTGTATATTTGTTGCTTTCAGACAATGACGTCATAGTCTTATTAATCAATGACTATTAAGGCTTCATTAAAAAAAATCGATTCTAAAATATTTTTAAAAGTGGATTCGAATATGTTTGGCCTCTACATTCTCTTCCTTCCTGGATTTATTGAGAAGAATTCATTCTTATCGAGATTGTTAGGCTGAAAAAAGAAATTATTCATTTTGACATTTCTTTCATATTACTTCTTCTTCTGCTCCTCCTCTTCCCTCTTCTTTTTATCTTCCTCCTCCTTTTTCTTCTCGTCATTCTTCTTCTTTATCTTCTTCTTCTTCGTCTTCTTCTTCTGCTCCTCCTTTTTCTCCTCCTCCTCTTCCTCCTCCTCGTCCTCCTTCTTCTTCTTCTTCTTCTTCTGCTCCTCCTCTTGCTCAAAGATGACAATTTCAATAAATCAAACAACACACGGAAGAAACAACAATGATAGCCCGCCCTTGCTGCATGAAAAATTTCAAAGTAACGACAAACAGGTATATACGAGACGCGGAATATATATATATATATATATATATATATATATATATATATATATATATATATATATATATATATTTCAATTTTTCGGTATTGTGAGCAGTTATAGGCCAAGTGACTTGCTAACGCTTTATTATTTATATGCATAACCTCTCTACGCGAACAATTCTGGTTCGCGTAGAGAGGTTATATATGTGAGCCCTTAAGAAACCCAAACCACACAGTAATACCAAAACATTGTCACCCAGGGAGTCCACCATAAAAAGAACCAATAAATATAAACAATAAAACACTTCCACGTTATTAATTTAAAATTAGAAAAAAAAAAGCATCTTGGGAGATTTGGGTCATTTCTAGTTTCGAAAGACAAAAACGAAACAACGGAATTACCAAAACTTTTAGATGTTCTTCGTTTTACAATAAATGTGTCATTTCCTTATGTGAAAAGTATTCGTTGGGCAATTTCGAAAAAAATTTGGCAGCTTTGTTGCATCCGTGTCAAAGTTGTCACAGATGAGAGTATAGTCATTTTCCTTCCGAAGATCTCTCGGCAAAAAACAGTCACGGCAACACTGACAAACGTCGTCTGATTGATGCCTGTTTTTTTTTTTTTTTGTTTTTTTTTTTTGTCGATCAATAAATCTGACGTTTGCTTCGAAACGAAAAACCAAAGAGAAATTCGTTGCTGGTCCAAGAAAGAGACTCGTACTAATTCTTTTCTTCTTCTTTTTAAACCCCTCCTCTTAGTATCTGCTACATTTCTTCTTCTTCTTCTTCTTCTTCTTCTTCTTCTTCTTCTTCTTACTTTTTCTTCTTGTTAGTCTTTCTTCTTCTTCTGTTTACTCTTTCTTCATCTTCTTCTTCTGCTTACTCTTCTTCTTGTTACTCTTTCTTTTTTCTTCTTGTTATTTTTTCTTCTTCTTCTTCATCTTACTCTTTTTCTTCCTCTTCCTCTTTTTCTTCCTACCTTTTCTTCTTTTTTCTTCTTCTTGCTCTTCCTTCTTCTTCGTACTCTTCTTCTTGCTTCTTCTTCTACTACTCTTTCTTCTTCTTGTTACTCTTTCTTCTTCTTCTTCTTCTTCTTCTTCTTCTTCTTCCTACTTCTTATGTTTATATCTATCTATATATCCTTCTATCTCAATCTATTCAAATCTATTCGTATCTATCTATCTCAATTTGTTTATATCTATCTTTCTCTATCCTCACTATTTTCTCAGTTCGATCTATGTGCTCTCACGATGTTGATAACTATTTTATATTTAGTAAGCTTAAGGGTGCTATGATACAAATCTTACTGCTCAATGTTTGAGCCTAATTACTGATTTGCACCAATCTTTCTTGACCTTCCTATTCAGAATATCAGCTTTTGAAAATGTCAATTTTACCTTGACCCGAACTTCAATCTCACGTACCAGTTTGAATTCCGTACTTTTATGAAACATGAGGCTAGTCTGACGAAGACCTTCTTTACTCTTTAATAATCTGTTTTATCCTCTTCTCTTTTTCGTTGTCTTTCATTCCAAATTCCCTTCTACACCTTTTTTTGTTAATATATTTTATGTATATCATTAATCTACTTGACAAAAATTTAATTTCCGTCATTTTTTTCCATTCTTTTTATTCTGCCATTTCTTTTCGTTTCATTATCTTGAAGTTGATTTACTTTTCTTGGGTTTTCGGTGTAAAGGCAAAACATCTGTCGACATTGTGGTTGGCTTTTCTTAATTTTCTTGACCCTGAATTTAATTTCTTCTCTTCTTTTCTTGTCTTGGTCTATACCTTTTCTTTCTCTAGATTTTCTATCAGCATCGTCTTTTTAATTCTCCATTTTTTTTTTTTTTTTGGCAGTCTTCTATAATTATTTCTTCTTTTCCCATCATCCATATTTTCCCCATTTTATTCTATCTAGACTCTCTCAGAGTCCTGCCGACAAGCAGTTTAATCGCAACTTGCTCGTTTATTTTCGCTTTACGAAAAGAGTCAGCTGATCATTTGCGGCTTCATAAAAATATTTTTTTTACTAAATTTAACCCAATACAAGGCCCAAAAGCCACTTATGAGAGAGGGGTAGTTGTGTGGAAAAGGTAAGAAATCAAGGTGATTCAAACCCGTGGATGTAACAAGACTGGTCTTGGCTGTAAAGGTTTGAGCTGATGGCTATAAAGAATGTAGTTTGCCTGAACATTTGCCATGGAAATAGCGATAGAGTAAGAACCTGAATTTTTTGGATGAAGAATTATCATTATTTACACTATTTACATACCAACCCGTGTCCTAATTTTTCTTGTTGCTATCACATTTCGACAGTTGTGTTCTCTGACCTTTATCATTAGTATAGCAATCCAGGAAAACCTTATAATTTGAATTAGATGTGATATGGGGAGTGTAACGAGATCAGTCTACCCGATAATATTAAATAAATGGAATTCCCTGTAGGTTACACAGATCGATATACACCTGACGAAGACCCGAGGGCGCATTGGCCGAAATGTAGTGATAACAACAACAAAGATAAGGACAATAGTCCGTATGTAAATATTGTGAATGTTTCCATTACTTAATACGCCTCTTCCTTAGTAGCAGCAGATTTCTATCTTGAGTGTAGGAACACAACACGATGTGCTGCTGCTGCTACTGCCGGAACTTTTGTAATAAGTAGATCTTTTTATGAGATGGAGTTGTCTGCTGCACACCCAATTATTACAAAACCCGGAGATCACTTCAGAAATGAAAAAAATACAACATACAAATGGACGTATGCCAATTTACAACCTTTTAGAATATTAGAGACAATTTACAAGTCTGTCGTCTGCATAGTTTGAGACTTAAACTAATAGAAAGATTGTTTTGGCTTCGTTTGTTTAACGGCATATAAACACCTTATGGGTCATGTAATGCCGAAATTTATTTTCTTGTGAATTTTGGCAACGTTTTTTTTTTTTTTTTTTTTAAAAATGCTGCTAATTTTTTTTCAATTAATGTATTACTGCTATTTTATTTTATTATGAAAATAAATTGCTGGTTATTTTTCTAATGTATTTCTATATTTTCATGCTTTGATCCCAGTTCGGGAGTTCACTATTTGCCCATAGCTGGGGCCTTATCAGGAGCTACCAACCCGGGTCAGGGTGGATCTGGATACAACAGCAGTTTAGAGGTGTTTCCACTCTCCTCAAAACCACCCGATCCTAGGCTTTGCTGCCGGATTTAGTTTATCGTCAGACCCAGGACGAACTAATAGAAAGAGAGCAATATGTTTCATTAAGACAACAGAAATCCTACGTTAATCAAATCTTTCAAAAATGAATTTTCATATTCCCTATATTTTTCTTTCCTTGTTTATTATTAAAGAAACACTTGAAGATACTTTTCAGACCTTAAATTAATTAATTCAGAGTAAATAATTAGATCTAATTACATTCTCTATCACAAGAGCAATATCAAGCAGAAACGATTCTATCATCTTGGCCACGTGGCTACTTTGATCATAGATCGTCAAATAGCTAAAATATCTCCTCCTTCCTGCATTTTTACAGACTCGATTCTTTACTACTATTTACATTGTTCGGACTGTTGTCCTCATCTTCGTTACTATATCCACGACGTTTCGGTCGTTGTACGCTTAGGCCTTCTTCAGGTGATTGGAATTTCGAACTGAGCACATTATTTCGTTCACCTGGGTAGAATGTTGGAGTTCCATGTGCCATGCCTCTTCCGAATGAATCAGAATCAGTTATCGCCCTTTATCTCTACTCCCCAAGTTTTTGTTCACCTCTGCTGTAGCCAGGTATTGGACTTACAACACTTTGGGTCAAGTCTCTGGTTT
The DNA here is from genome assembly GCA_963932145.1 of Acanthosepion lycidas. NCBI lineage: Eukaryota > Metazoa > Mollusca > Cephalopoda > Sepiida > Sepiidae > Acanthosepion > Acanthosepion lycidas. Next base: position 27,221,120 of record OZ010610.1, read on the forward strand.
CAACCAACGCTTTTAACCAACGAGACTCCCGGAAGAGGCATGGCACATGAAAATAGAACAATCTACCCCGGTCCACGAAATAAAGGGTTCAGTTCAAAATTCCAGTCACCAGGAGAAGGCCGGAGCGTACAACGGCCGAAACGTCGTGAATATAGCTACGAAGATGAGGTCAACAGTCTGAACAATTGAAATAGTGTAAATAATTACAATACCTCATTTCAGAAATATTGTCAATTCTGTTTCATATTCTTTTCATTTGCAATATTCAGATTATTCCCTCCAATTATCTATCATTCCAAAAGGAAATATTTACATTCATTCATTTTTCATAAGCGTCTTCATCTTTGTCGTTTAAACAAAATATTTTCTTTGGTCTTTGTTATGGTAATTTACCCACGCACGTATGAACTCTCCCAACTATAAATAGGAGCAGGTACTGCTTTTTTGTGGGGGTGAAGTTTCCAGTAGTCAGCTCTGACAGTCGGACCGAACTTTCTTGCTGTAACACTCTCGTGTGTATATGTTTGTATTACTGTTTCTGTTCATATATTTGTTTAACTCAATTCCTCTCTTGGTGTCTTTATTTCTGGTCCTAACAAGGCCACATCAGTTTATGGTGTTCTCGCACCAAACAATTTCAAGAAAAAAAATATACTCGGAATATTAAAAATACACAATCTAACAATTATAGACAATTTAAAATTCCTCTCATCCGAATTTCTCTTAATAATAAAATATATAACGATATTAATTTTTAAAGAATTTCCGTGTCGAATCTAAAATATTCAAGGAGGCGCGTGTTTTGACACAAGCCTCAGGTTGACTACTCTGTTGATTACTCTGCTTGGAGCAATTATGTCTAAGTGTTTTAATAAGGAGATGGCTTGGAAGAATTAGAAAGTAGAAACATTACAAAGGAGTGAGAGTAATATAACTGTAATCAAGAAGACAGTAGAGAATGATTGACATTGCATTTAAAGTTCTCACGTTGTCTGGAAAACATCGAACTGAAAGAGAGTTTCCACTTCATGTCAACCGAAAAATTTAGCTGGAGTAGTCAATTAGTTACTCACTTGTTAGCATCAACCATCCCAATAGAAGACAGAAAGGGTCACTCAGATGATTAATAGAGAGAAATTTTGTTTTGGCGGTGTTAAAGTTAACAAACCATTTCTTTTCCCAGTCTTTTTCTGACTAAAGATAGTTTATGACATCAGCTGGCAATGTGACCTTATCAAACTGATCAGACTTACTAAGAAGACAAAGTAAATGCTTGTGTCATCAGCGTATATACCAAATTGTGAGCCGTTGCCATCGGGAAGGTCGTTAATGGCAATTAAAAACAAAGTATAAACAAGGATAGATCCTTAGGGGACACCTGCGTTAGTAAAAAATGATCTAGAAGAGTGGCCATTCAGGATAACTCCCATTTCACGATTTTATAAGAAAAACTGGCTCAGGTCAAGAATATTTCCAGAGACTCCGTAACTTTTCAACTTTTAAGAATAACGCTGTCAAGAAGTCCAAAGAAAGAGTACCAGCTTCACCATTCTTCTCCAAAGCTTGTTTTTCGCATTAATCTTCGATATATCAGCAGTTGACCCAAAGGAACGAAATCCACATTGATTGTCTAGAAGTCGTCATTGGGATGTGCGGTGCTTAACCAATTGAACATTGATTAGGGCACCTTAACCAAAAATAGGCAGAAGGCTAATAGACCTATAGTTCAAACTGTTCGCATGAGTTAAACAGATGAGAAATTTCAACAAGCAAGAAGTAGCGAGATATTTATTTTACAGTTTGTAGAGAACAGGAACCAGTTCGGGCAGACACTTCTTAAAAATGATTAGATATATTTTTATTTTATTTTATTTTTTTTTGAAGAAGCAAAGGAATTTCTTCTGTATTTACTACAAAACGTACAGGCAAGGAATTGATTTCCAAGCAAAGTAAAATGTTTTAGATAGATAGATAGATAGATAGATAGATAGATAGATAATGAAATTAATGAGGTAGGCAGATAGATTTAGTATGGAGAGGAATCCGACAAAATGATAGGATGAAGAACAAGTAGGAAATAGGCCTTAATCGAAGATGTCTCACTTTATTAAAGCTTGACTTTGCTTTTTTTATTCTTATTTTTTTCTCTTAATCTCTGATGAAGCTTTAATAAAATGAAACATGTTAGATTAAGATCTGTTTCCTACATGTTATTTATGCTATCACACACACATACACACACACACACACACACACACACACACACATATATATATATATATATATATATATATATATGGAGGGAGAAGAAGAGATATATGGGTAAATAGCAGGACAGACTGGGTTCTATAGCCTGGGATGGCAACTGGTCTAGGAGAAGGACAACTCTGAATTCAAAACCTGCGGAGGGTCGTTTGAGTACCTTATAGCACATAGTGCACCAGGTCTCTGTATTCGGCCCTTCAAAAAGTCTGGGTGGTCCTGCACGAAACCTTCACCAATATAATCAAATCTCGTGCTGTTGTCGGACTGTCGGTTTATTGGAAACTCATCTGATTGAGCCTCATACGTCGAATTCGACGGGAGAGTCGGCTATATATATACATATGCAATAGATTTCCCCCACTATGAGGCTACGCAGTCAGTCAAGTTCGAGATTTACTATTAAAATAATTATGAAAGCTGTGATATCAAAAAAGAGGAGGTAGTAAGAATTGAAGATTGTCAGTATAGCGAGCATAACGATTGAAAATTGATTTTAAGATTTCAAGGTTGTAATGTTCAATTCGGAAAGGAGTATTTAAGTATGTTGTCCGCATCTTATTTTATGTGTATTTTCTGTATAATGTATTATGTTGGTGCAAAAATAATGACGTAATAATGTCGTTTTTTGACGTATTTTTAACGTCAAAAAACGACATTATTACGTCATTATTTTTGCACCAACCTAATACTAAAGTACATTATAGAAAATTACCAGGTGAGGACAAAAAAACTATGAACACCTATAAAACTCACTTTTAATGCCACTTCTTTCTGCGAATCGAAAGCAGAAAAGAAAATTTAAATATAAATATTATTTCTACATTTTAAACGGAACTGGATATCATTGTCTTGAGAAATGCTGTTTACATCTCTGATAAGCTTTCCTCCTTGGTCTCTTGACTTCATGAATTCAAGCGTGCTACTAGATTAGCAATAAGTATCCACTGTTTTACTATTTGAACTATAGCTTGTTGAAAACCTATGTTCGATTCTAATAGCTTTTTTTCTTACCTTCTGATTTTTTGCTTCTCTCTCAGCTACAATTTTCAAAAAATTAAATTTAATACGATCGCCATCTTCCAGATATCCATTCTTTTATTGTCCTTTCTCTACACTTCTCACTAAAGTCTGTTCATTCTCTTTCACTTACTTGTGTCCTAGTGGCATTGTCGCCTTCCTTGGGGTGAAATGATTAAAAAAAAACCTTTGTGTAAATACTGTCGCCATAAAATGCAATATCATTTTGGGCTCGTTAAGACACGTTGATTCTGAAACAACTTCTAAAGTCTTTCTCACTACTGAATTTTAATAAAAACTTTGAACACTTACGCAAAAGAGAATTTTTTGGAAGCAGTTTCTCTTCAAAAAAACATTTTTTCATGCGATTGCATTTTTCTAAGTTTAGTAATTTCTTGGTTTTCATTTGTGTCTTGAGGCAAATTACATTGAGGTTAACACTTTTTTAAAGATAAATCGTAAAAAAATAATTTTAGTGAAAAGACGAAAATTCCATTCCCAGGAGAAAAGTCGATACGGATGTGTAAGTCTGGAATATTTTTAAATAAAAAATAAAATAAAATATGGACATTCTTTAATATTTTTTTCATTCTATTTTTGCATTTATATTCTATATTCAAGTCTACAAAATATATTTTCTTCGATTTTTTTTTGGTCATTTTCTATAATATCGATTTAATAATTTTGAATTTCCTACTCTTTGAAAGTGTGTGCCACTATGAGATTTTTAAAATATCCAATTAAATAAATAAATGTACAAAGATACTGGGAAATATTGACCCCCAACTAGTGGTAAATAATTGAACAAAAATATTATCTGGCTGTTGATTGGGATATCATTGTTACCTACGGGTGCGCAGACTCGCAATGATTTCCGTTTTTCTGTTGACATTCTCGCACACGCTATGCTTTGGCTAATAGATACTGTCTGAAGTATCAAATAAATGTATATCTCCTACATTTAATTCCCAGAGATTTTTCTAGATAATTCAAAGAAGAATTATTAAAATGCGGACTGTTGTCCTAGTTATCGATATTATCACATTTCAGTCGTTGTACAATCCGGCTTTCATCAGGTGTATGCCGATCTGGGTAACCTACAAGAAATTTCGAACTAAACCCTTTACTCTTCATTTAATTTAAAGAAGGTAAATTGTTCTCGTTCCTCTGACCATGTCTGGAGATATCTCATATTGTCCTTATTCTTTAGTCTAGTCAGTTGTTGCTCTTTCCCTGCTCAGCCTAGGGATTGAACTCACAATTCCTATGTCACCAAATACACTTCTCAGAATTTCAGACAAAACGAATTAAATAGTATTAAGTAATAATGAAAATTTAATATTTTAGGTAGGCCCCAAAATCATTCAATGTAGGGTCTAAGTAGGCAAGGGCCACGTAAGGAAGATAACGGTTAACTCTAGACTTGAACAGGTTAAGATTGTAGAGATCGGGGAAGCAACCTCTTGGAAGTCGGTTCCACAGAGCAACAGTTCGTAGGAAGAAGCTGCTCGGGTGGAATATATATCTCACCAATGGAATACGAGGGAAATGAGGGTGGAGTCGATACAATGGGCGTGACATGGTGGGTCTTAGTCGTAAAGGTTAGAACTGGTGGAATTAAGGAATGTATCTGAACACTTTTCATAGAAATAGCGATAGAGTAGCTTGCGACACATTGTCTGCGGGAAAGGTGTTCTATGGTAGAAATTAATTCATCACCCACAAGGACGTGGAGTCATTTTGGGGTTCTGTCAGGATTGGAAAGTGAAAATTGAACATTTCATGTCCATATATGGCAGCAATACTTCATTTTCAAAAGAATTAAACGTTTTAATATGATTCTTCATTATGACACAGTGTTGATAGCAGACATAGAAAAGAAACTATAAGAATTCTTAAAGAACGTAGCCAAGGAAAGCGAGAAGAAAGGATTAATTATCAATTGCAAGAAGGTTGAATACACGGTTTTTAGAAAGAGGATTTACTAAACATGCAATTACAGGTTGGAGATACCGAAATCAAACAGGTGTAACAGTTTAAATACCTGAGAAATGTAATTAACAGAGGATGAAAAGTTGGAGATAGAAAATCGAAGGCGTATTGAGATAGCAAAAGATGCCTTCCTGAAACTGAGTAACTTATTAAGAGACAGAAAAATATCATTAGAAACAAAGAAAAGAATACTGAACTGTTCAGTCCTCCAATATAACATTGAATGCTGGAAAAGACTTGAGGCAACAGAAATGTCTTTCTACAGAAGGATACTGAGAATACCGTGCACTGAACATGTGAACAACGACGAAGTTCTAGAGTCAATGGAAACAAAAATGATACTTCTATTTAACATCAGGAACAGACAGTTGAAATTTTTGAGGTACATACTGAGGAAAAAGAGTTTGGAAAGTTTAATACACACAAGACAAATTGAAGGTAAGAACGATGGATAAAAGCAACGGATAAACTACCTGAAGAGCTTGGGTGAATGGATAGCGGAGCAGAGTTTGGGGGAGATGATAAAAAGACAAACTTTATTAAGAGCTACAAAGGACAGGAAACTGTGGAGAGCAATGATCGCCAACGTTCTGAAGGGACACTCCACATCGAAGAAAACTCCATTTTTTGGATTATCTAGCTCTTGCAAAAGATCAAATAAATAAGAATTATTTTTTTTAAATTATACTATTATAATTGATATTGTATTGATTTTTCGTGACTGCATATAAACCACTGAAATATTTTGCGTTTGCTTTACATGTAAAAGTCTTTGCTTTCTATGTAAAAGTATTTGCTTTCTGTGTAAAAGTATTTGCTTTCTATGTAAAAATCTTTGCTTTCCATGTAAAGGTATTTGCTTTCCATGTAAAAATCTTTGCTTTCAATGTAAAAGTCTTTGCTTTCCATGTAAAGGTCTTTGCTTTACATGTAAAAGTCCTTGCTTTCCATGTAAAAGTATTTGCTTTCCCATGTAAAAGTCTTTGCCTTCCATGTAAAAGTCATTGCTTTCTATGTAAAAGTCTTTGCCTTCCATGTAAAAGTCCTTGCTTTCCATATAAAAGTATTTGCTTTCCCATATAAAAGTCTTTGCCTTCCATGTAAAAGTCCTTGCTTTCCATGTAAAAGTATTTGCTTTCCATGTAAAAGTCCTTGCTTTCCATGTAAAAGTATTTGCTGTCCATGTAAAAGTCCTTGCTTTCCATGTAAAAGTATTTGCTTTCCATGTAAAAGTCCTTGCTTTCCATGTAAAAGTATTTGCTTTCCCATGTAAAAGTCTTTGCCTTCCATGTAAAAGTCCTTGCTTTCTATGTAAAAGTCTTTGCCTTCCATGTAAAAGTCCTTGCTTTCCATATAAAAGTATTTGCTTTCCCATGTAAAAGTCTTTGCCTTCCATGTAAAAGTCCTTGCTTTCCATGTAAAAGTATTTGCTTTCCATGTAAAAGTCCTTGCTTTCCATGTAAACGTATTTGCTGTCCATGTAAAAGTCCTTGCTTTCCATGTAAAAGTATTTGCTTTCCATGTAAAAGTCCTTGCTTTCCATGTAAAAGTATTTGCTTTCCCATGTAAAAGTATTTGCCTTCCATGTAAAAGTCCTTGCTTTCCATGTAAAAGTATTTGCTTTCCCATGTAAAAGTCCTTGCCTTCCATGTAAAAGTCCTTGCTTTCCATGTAAAAGTCTTTGCCTTCCATGTAAAAGTCCTTGCTTTCCATGTAAAAGTATTTGCTTTCCCATGTAAAAGTCTTTGCCTTCCATGTAAAAGTCTTTGCTTTCCATGTAAAAGTATTTGCTTTCCTATGTAAAAGTATTTGCTTTCCATGTAAAAGTCCTTGCTTTCCATGTAAAAGTATTTGCTTTCCATGTAAAAGTCTTTGCCTTCCATGTAAAAGTCCTTGCTTTCCATGTAAAAGTCTTTGCCTTCCATGTAAAAGTCCTTGCTTTCCATGTAAAAGTATTTGCTTTCCCATGTAAAAGTCTTTGCCTTCCATGTAAAAGTCCTTGCTTTCCATGTAAAAGTATTTGCTTTCCATGTAAAAGTCCTTGCTTTCCATGTAAAAGTCCTTGCTTTCCATGTAAAAGTATTTTCTTTCCATGTAAAAGTCCTTGCTTTCCATGTAGAAGTCTTTGCCTTCCATGTAAAGGTCTTTGCTTTCCATGTAAAAGTCCTTGCTTTCCATGTAAAAGTTTTTTGCTTTCCATGTAAAAGTCCTTGCTTTCCATGTAAAAGTATTTGCTTTCCATGTAAAAGTCCTTGCTTTCCATGTAAAAGTATTTGCTTTCCCATGTAAAAGTCTTTGCCTTCCATGTAAAGGTCTTTGCTTTCCATGTAAAAGTCCTTGCTTTCCATGTAAAAGTTTTTGCTTTCCATGTAAAAGTCCTTGCTTTCCATGTAAAAGTATTTGCTTTCCATGTAAAAGTCCTTGCTTTCCATGTAAAAGTATTTGCTTTCCCATGTAAAAGTCTTTGCCTTCCATGTAAAGGTCTTTGCTTTCCAAGTAAAATTCCTTGCCTTCCATGTAAAAGTTTTTGCTTTCCATGTATAAATCTTTTTTCGGATTGCTCCAAAACTACACTTGTGGATAAGCTATAAGATTATTTTTTCTGTTTTGAAAATAAAATATTTTAATTCATAAATATTTTCACAGTGAAAACTTCATTTCATTAAATATCAATCGTAATCATTTTCAAAAATATTTTATTTCTTGATACCAAAAAGTACTTTAATCCATTTTCATTTTTCTTACATTCGTTATAATCAATTATTTCATGTGGGAGAGTGTCCTCCAGAATGTGGGAGAATGTCCTCCAGAATGTGGGAGAATGTCCTCCAGAATTAACTTCTTAAAAGATAATGATTGTTCTTTTTGAAAATCAATCTTGATGATAAACAACAATAGGATTTCAGAAAAATCACCCTAGGGGAGCAAGTCAGATTCTATCTTTCAACTAGTCACCCTCTAATACCTGCTTCACTGAAACTGACCATTGACTCATACTGCATGAAGCGAGACATCCATGATAGAATTTGCTTCTAATGTTTTTAAATAAAAGTTGAGTATTTGGTTTAGTTAAATCGAGTAAAGAATAAATTATTTCCCATAAAACTCTCCTGATGCTACGATTATTTTTAATATTTTTTTTATTGTTTACAATATGGATTTTTTTGTTAATCGGATAAGGGCAATTGTTGATTTTTGCTAATTAAGTCTGACTTCGTGGCCATTTAAGCCAATATTAATTAATTGTTGTTGTAAGATGTAAATATGTGTTTTTCTGTCTGTCGCGAAAGTAAAGAAAATTGAAAGAATTGATTTCTTAAATTTTTACTAATAATTTTCGACAAGATATTAAGGTTTTTCTTGGAAATACCTAATATACAGGGTGTTATAAAAAATACTTTTACAAATTCTGGAGGCGGGTTCCTCACACCAAAACAAGGAAAAAAAGTCCATATAAACATATGTTCACAAATCCTTCACTTTTGAGTTATTAAGTTTAAAGAAAGTTTACGGTAGATGGCGCTGTGTTACCATGTAGACTAGGTTACATTTGTCATTCGTGTACATTTGTGGCTAGTCTGTCTTCAACGTTTAACGTGTGTAGTAGTGAGTTATCTGAGAATTGCTCCATTTAACAATACTAAGATATTCATATCATGAGCAGGCAGATATGATTTTCACATACGCCCGCGCCAATGGTAATGGACGTGAGGCTGCACGTCCGTATCATATTGCGTTTCCAGACCGGAGGCAGCCTAAGTATCCAACCTTTGCTGCTGTCTATCGCCGCGTTGGTAAGATACGATCCATGGCACCACAAACTATGGATCGAGGAAGACTGAGATTCTCTCGTACACCTGAGCACGATGAACACATTCTGCAGGCTGGCGGAGATGATCCAGGTTCATCACACGTCAAGTGACCTTAGCATGTCGTACATCTCATTGTACGGCATGGAGGGTACTTCAAATCTAGCTCAGGATCTAGACTTGAAGTTACCTCCATAGCATTTGGAACGTGTGTAGGGTCCTTCGTCTTCTGATCACTCACCACGGGAGAACTTTTGGCGATGGTTTATTGGCGAAACTGCTGATCCATTGTTTGTCTCTTCAGCCTTACAAGTAAAAGAGACAACATTTAAAAGAGATGGAATAACCAATTTAAAAAAAACAACATTTGTGGGCGTATCGGCATCCCCGTCTTACAATAAAGTCTAGACATCAGCATCAGTTTACGTTTAATATGTTGGATGGAATTGTAGTTGAATATATGGTAGAGCCAGTTCTCCCAGCACGTCTTACATAGAGACTTTATTTCGAACACACTTCCAGAGCTGCTAGTGGATGTACCTCTGCTAATACGCAGACGCATGTGGTTCATGCATGATGGGGTTTCAGAAAATATTAGTCCCTTTTGTTTGCGATGTATTGACTTGACATCTACCATAGGTAGGGGAGGACAGGTTCTATAGCCTGCACATTCTCCCGATCTCAATCTGTTCGAGTCTTATCTGTGTGTGGGGGGGATCGAAAGCAATTGTTTTATGCAGCAGATATTAAAATTGCGAAGACGCTTCATCAACGTGTCATGGGGACCTGCGAAACCATTCGAAGCCATGTTGGATTATTTGAAAGGGCCCACCAGTCAATGATCCGACGGGTGTATGCGTTTGTAGAAGGAAGCGAGGGCAATTTGGAACATTTGTTATGAGTTGCTGTGCTGAGGTACAACGATAGCCTTTTGTATATATGATTATATAGACATTTTACCCTGTTTTGGTATCAGAAAACCTTTCCCAAATTTATAAAAATTATTTTTGGGTTGTATCTTGAATTTTACATTTAACACCTTAAACTTTAACCTTAATATCTCTAAAAAGAAAGATTTGAAGACATGTTTTAAAATATTTCCCTTGTTTTGGTGTAATTATCCCGTACCCAATGTTTATAAAAATATTTTGATACATATTATTATATTTTGTTTAAAATTGGCTCTATATCTATCTATCTTAGTCTGTTCATTTCTATCCAACTACATTCCTATATATATATATATATATATATATATATATATATATATATATATATATATATATATATATATATATATAGTCGACTCTCCCGTCGAATTCGACGTATGAGGGTCAAGCAGATCAGTTCCTAGGAAACCGACAGCCCGACGCCAGCACATGAGATTTGATTAAAGTGGTAAAGGTTTCGTGCAGGACCAGCCACACTTTTTGAAGGGCCGAATACAGGGACCTGGTGTACTAAGTGCCACAAGGTCCCCAAACGACCCTCCGCAGGTTTTGAATTCAGAGTTGTCCTTCTCCTAGGCCAGTTGCCATCCAAGGCTATAGAACCCAGTCTGTCCTGCTATTTACCCATAGCTGAAGGGAGAAGAGGATTCACACCTTCCCCAAGGTTATTAGCACGTAAGTGAATGTAATGGATTCGACTGCAATAAATATAATTTATAAATCCATGAATCATTCATACAAAAAACAAATATAGAGGTTAATGATTTAAATAGCGAGAATACATCGTCGCAAACATTATAAATAAGATACATCAACCCCGAACCTGTATATGAATGATATGATCCCCGTTTATAAATTCCAGTTGCATAAGATGCATATATATATTATATATATATATAAAAGAGTAGTTTTGTTTTCACTTTCCGTAATATTAGGTTGGTGCAAAATAATGACGTAATAATGTCGTTTTTTGACGTATTTTTAACGTCAAAAAACGACATTATTAACCTCATTATTTTTGCACCAACCTAATAAATAGTGGAGTGGTATTCTATTAATCTAGGGTTGTTTTCATATATGCACTCTTTGTATTAGACATATATTAGATTCTTTAATGATGGATTTGGTAATAGTGTTATTATTAAGCATTCTTATTTTTGGGGGGATTTTTTCTTTAAACAATTATGTTCTTTTTTAACTGGGGGTGGCATCAGTAAAATTATTTGTGGTCAGCATCGTTCCTGCATAATAAGAGAGTTAGAACGCTTGTCCAAACGTAAAGCTCTCTTGTGTTCGTCTCCTCCACCTAATCATATCTGCATATATATATATATATATATATATATATATATATATATATATATATATATATATATATATATATATATATATATATATGTATATGCGTGTGTGTATGTGTGTGCAAGTTTTTATATATTATTTATATATTATATATGCGCGGTGCTTTTTTGGAAAGCGCTTAGTATCAGTGATAGAGCGTGAACGTGCGTGTATGTATGTCTGCGTATGTAATGAGTGGCGTTCCGACGACACTTTTCCTCCTACACTGATATACAAAGCGAATAGCGTCAAGCCGAAGATCACAAACTCACATATACATATATATATATATATATATATATATATATATATATATATATATATATATATAGATAGATAGATAGATAGATAGATAGATAGATAGATAATGTTGAGCAGAAAAAATATGACTGAAAGTAAACATAATTTGTTTAACTTATCTTAGAGGATTTAAATATGCGTCAATGGGTTTTTAGAAAAAAAGAAATATTTCATAATTTAATTGATAAGTAAGCTTATTGACTGATGAAATCATGTTTGTAAAATTTTCCAACCATCGCAGATTATACTTATCTGTGAATTGTTTTGTTTTGTTTTTCTACCAGATCTTTTTTTATTTTTTATTTTTTTTATCCAATTCGATAAGAACATTGAAGTAAATATGCAGTAGCAAGCAGAAGAAATTCCCTACCAAGCCAAACCAACAAATCAATTTGCTTAATTTTTAACAAAGAAGCTTTAATAATTCGACAATATACTTTCTAAAATAATATTTGTGGTCATTCAGGGTTGTCATGCAAGTTGTGACATTCGCGTGGACTCATTTGGAGGAGACGATAAAGATCTGAAGACGTCGTGATGCTAGAAGTATGGTGCTCAAAAGTTATGAGAGATGCGATATAATAAAGAATTATCTGCTTTTATGTTGAGATCAGGGCTTTAAGCAGGATAATCTTGTAACAGCAATATTTTCATCACTGAGAAATGTATATGTTAAACGTGATGTATAGCAAGGCTATCAATCATGTTGAAATATTTTTCCTTCTACTATATCTGAGAAGACAGATATGTAGATGTGACTTTCGCAATAGAAGCTTCTGCTGTTTAATCGATTTTTAATCGATTTTTACCAATTGTCATTCAACATTGCTCATTAAAATAATAAAAATAAATCATTTAATACACTCACCACCAAATTTTACTGTCTTTGTTGTATATTTTGGTTTGTTTGTTTTTTTCTGCTAATTGATCTTCGCTGCCGTACGGCAGCGAATGTTAGGCGATTTCTTCAAAGATGAAGAAGAGACCCAGGGCGACGGAGATGTGGTTCTACAGAAGGATGCTAAGGATATCATGGACCGAATGTGTGAGCAACGATGAGGTATTAGGAAGGACGCAAACAGGAAGAGGCAGCTGAAGTTCCTGGGATACATACTGAGGAAGCAAGGCTTGGAGAATCTGATACTCACGGGTCGAATAGCGGAAAAGAGAGACAAGGGAAAACAACAGATGACATACTCAGTGTCTTTAAGCAAGTGGACGACAGAACGTGGCCTGAGGGAGGTGGTAGAGGGAAAGAACTTGTTGAGAGCTGCGAGAGATAGAGGCTGTGGAGAGCCATGATTGCCGACGGCACACAGAATGAAAGAATTGGTCTTCGAAGACATTCCTACAACGATGCTTTGTTGCACCGCTCCAGTAAGTATCTCACTCTCCCTTTTATATAGTCTATCTTTGCAAGAGTTAGATTAGAGTAAAAGGATGTCGTATCAGGACTGGAGGTGCCCTGTCCTCACTTTTTTCTCTTGACAGACCTTGTGGGTGATGAATTTTTTTCCACCCTACAACTCCTTTTCTACAGACGAAACGTAACAAGCCTCCCACTACTCTAACGCTATTTCCATGGCATGTGTTCTGACGAACTATATTTCTTGATCCCACGAGCCCTAACCTTTGTAATTGGGGCCCACCTTGCCAAGTACACAAGGATGAATCATATTCATTCCCTTTGTATTCTATTAGTAAGGAGGAAGTTCCACTCGGGCAGCTTCTTCCCAAGAAATGCTGCTTTGTGGTAAAAACGTTCGGCAGGATCTTTTTCCCAATCACAACAATCTTGATCTCTTTAAATCTCGGGTTTCCTACATAATTCTATTTTACTTCGTGCCTTTTCTTACTCACATACAACACCAATCAGTATCCGTCTACATTGAGTGGCTCTTGCGTCTTATATTGGGTGAACATTAGTATACAAAATTTCTATTTTGCTTTCATCCCTATATATCACTTTTGTGATTTTTTTCTCTGATAGATATTGCATTTTTTTGTGTTTATGTTCAATTCTATGTATTTTGGTTAATAATCATCTTTTTGTTGCAATGCGTCTATTTAGTTGACTTTTAAATAGTAACCATGTTACTGTATGAATTGACACTTCATTCGTAATGTCGCTTTTATCCAATACTTGACAAGCTGTTATATTTGGCCGTTGGATATTAATGTCACCAGCTTCCTCTGATCTCTTTTGACATTTTTGCTTTCATATAGGTTTAAGTGATTTCTTGTCAACTCATTCTTTATAACATATCGATAATGTTCATCCTCTTCTCCAAACACACTCTTTTCATTTTGAAACTTAAATCATCTACGCTAAAAAGACAAAATGAAGGTCCCAGATTTTATGCAATCTGTGTTTGATCATTTTCTTTATCTGGAATGATGTTAATTTTTCGAGATGATAATGTAGCTCCAAAAGTTTTGCAGGTCTTATTTTTCGTATTACCATTTGTGTGTGTTTGCGCATGTGTATTAGTCCATCTAATTGTTTATAGCAGCGCTTGTGTATTCATTAGCAGTTAAATAGTATTGCTTATATTTTGAACAGGGATGACGAACTGAGAAAACTTCTCATGTCATGTACCCACGCCTCCCTGAAGCAGGGTTCTCATCCTTAACCGCTCAGCTCGTTTCTTTTATATAAAACTGAATTCCTTCTATTATCGACTTCAGCCAATTTCTCACCGACGTAACGTGGCTTCCCTCTGCCTTTTCTACAAATATATTCATCCTCATTATTTGTCGACCGTAGTTGGGAGCATCCAGCCAATGCGAAAGATTCTTTCTTTAGCTGTATAGTATGTGCAACATACACTTTTTGAATTCGGAGTTACTTTCTCCTAGACCGGTTGACACCCAAGGCTATAGAACCCAGTCTGCTATTTACTCATATTTTTTTTTGGTGGGAGGGATAAGAGGATTCATACATTTTCTCAATGCTATTATCACGTAAGTGAATGAAATGGCCCTACGATTCCTCAATCCGAACCGCTAACTATTACATATGAATATGTCCATAGCTGCTCTCACGAGCCTACGTGAATTGAAATATGCCACTAGATTGGCATATAGGTCCCACCCGTTTACTGTTGAAATAGCTAAACGCAACCGCCACTTCTACTCTAACAGTTTCTTTTCTCGCACTTTCCGCCTGTGGAACTCCCTTCCGTTTACTTGCTTCCCTGGTCAGTCAGTTATGTTCCATACCTGATACACGCTTAGGCGATTATGTATCTTTTTCGAGGTAGATTTTTTTCCGCAGTAGACCAGTTGTCATCCAAGGCTATAGAACCCGGTCTGTCCAGCTATTTACCGATTGCTGGCGGGAGAAGCTTATTAGCACGTAAGTGAATGTAATGGATTCGACTGGAATTCGAACTCGGCACTCCGAGCCGATATCCATTACTTCACTTTTAACAATGTTAAAAATTTAAATTCAACGTCAATCGCCATTTTCTCTCTTCTTGAAATCCGTTCATGTTTTGTTCTTTCCCAAGTCATCCATAGTCAGCCTTTTCTCTCAATTTCACTTCTCTTTAACCCTCTGCGTACATGTGGCATTCCCGCCTTGCTTGGATGAAATGATTAAAATATATGGCCGATCTCTAATCTCAAAGGCTTCAGATACTCTTCTTTTATTCTATCTTTATTCCAAGATGCATTAATAATGTCTTCTTTTAGTAGTTGTATATTGAAATTGTTTTGAGATTATGAACTTTCTTTAAGATATAAAACTTTGTTTTTTACTACTTTCTTTGTCGTATTTGTTTGTTTGTCATGACAACGATTTTATCTGTTAAATTAAATTAAATTAAATTTACTCTCAGTTTGTTTTAAGGTTGTGAGATAAAGTATTTTACGAATTTTATGACTTTTGATTTGTTTTTGTCTTTTATTAGTTTTGTTTATCACTTCGATCTTCAACTGTTAAATAAGCGGTAAAACTTTGAAGTCGCCGGGAGATTCTATGGTGAAGCCGTCGTCGTCTAAAGTGCTGTGTGTGATACATACATCGACAAATGGTCTGAAATGACAGACGTCAAAGTTTTCGTGTCGATTACCAGTCTTTTGTTTGTTTAAATAATTGTTCTAAACCCGAGAAGTCCATTATTTACTGTTGAAGTAGGCGAGTGACGGCTCTTTTCGAGACGACATGCGCAGTGGAGTTTCGAATCAACAAGGCAGGTTTTGAATTTAGAGCTTTTCCTTCTTCTAGACCGGTTGCCCCCCAAGGCTATAGGACCCACAGTGTCTTGCTATTAAACCCATAGCTGGCGGGAGAAGAGATGGATTTATACGTTTCCCAAGATTATTAGCACGTAAATAAACTAGACTAGAATTCGAATTCGTCTCTCTGATTCCTCAATCGAGCCGCTATCCACTACTCTATCGTGATGGCGAGGTACATTTAGATATTAAAAAAATTCACTCAGTTCCACGTCATTTTCTTGTTTTTAAACAAAATGTTTTTGTTTTAAAGAAACAGAAAAAAGAAGAGACGAAAGAAATAACCAAAACCCAGAAAAACTAAATATGTGGAATAATGAAAGAAACAGTTTTAACAAAATTAGACTTGGAAATCAGAAGAGATCAAAGAAAAATTTCGAATTCCTTCAGACAGTTTTGCTTATCCAACTGAATAATAGTATTGATAAAATCGATTAGAGTTTTAAATAACTAACTATATATATATATATATATATATATATATATATATATATATATATATATATATATATATATATTGTCAAAGTGAAATATTAATTTTCAGATAATCGGTGACGATTCTAAAAATGAAAATGGCCACCTTTAAAACGTCCTGCTATTAAATAGTAAACCTTTTAGTAAGCGTTCTGTTATCGACTATCCACAGCGAAATTACTATATATATTTAGTATCGTCTATCTATAAAGATCAAACACCTTTTCAATTCCTTTCATTTCTTTGTCCATTTAATAAGTGGTGTGTGACGAATTAACTCGAGACAAAAACACATTTTTAACACCGAGTTGTTTTTTATTTGTTTATTATTATTATTATTATTATTATTATTATTACTTATTTATTCTCTGCACTTCTCTCTGTCGATGTCTTGCTTCAGTCGCTGTCGTTTAAAACAGTAGATAGCGTTTCTTGTAAATGTTTTATTCGACTCTTTACTTTTAACTCCTGTGCGATGATGTCTCTTTCGATTCATGACTGACGAGGCAGAAGATATCCCGCAATAGATTGCCGTTTCTTTCAGTGGTAGACTCGGGGCTAAGCAAGGTTATCGAACCCTGTCTGTCCTGCTATTTGACCCGTAGCTGTCGGAAAAGAGATGGATTCATACCTTTTCCAAGGGTATTTGAGCGTGAAAGTAACGAACCGGGCCGGAATTCGAACTCGGATCTGCGATTTCTCATTCCAAACCGATCAAGGCCTAACTCTTAAGGCACCCAGTAATAATCTATCTAATTACACGGGTAAAGGAGTTTGTTAATCATCACTATATAGCAAGACACCTTTGATCACCTAAATAGGGACAAAGACTTTAACGACAAGTAGTACTAGTTTCGATCGGTCCAATTCACCCCTGATGTCCTAACTACCATAACCCAGAGAATCAGTGAGGTATTTGGCAACAGATACATCTCAAGGACGACCGCATTATATATTTCAAAGGTCTTTGACAAGGTGTGATAAAGACTTACTTCACAAGCTATCTATGGAATTACTGGAAGTATCTTTTCAATAATAACGTTTTTCATAATGGCTCAATCAATCTAGCAATTAACGCAGGTGATTCCTAGAGATTACTTCATTGACCAACCCTCTTTTTACTTTGCATAAATGATCTGCCTAAGAATAAACTCCGACCATTTGTGAATATTTGTGCTGAAGATAAGACGGCATATGGGCGCACCTTCAAAACTCTAGACCAGGGGTCGGCAGCCAAATAATTTCCAATGGCACGCAGCCGCAAATGACATCACGAAGTCCGAACCAATAACTACTACAACGCAAAGAAGATATTTAGCTGTTTTAATTTTAATATATACTAAAGTATATATACTTTCTAAAATATATTGTAGAACAGGTGTAATGACCTTGACTTGTATAAAAATACTTATGCTGTTGGCACACTGAATGATTTTAAAACCCTAAGTAGGTACATTGTCAGCAAAAGGTTTGCCAACCCCTGTATTATAGCATTGAGGTTTCAAAGCACTCATATTTAGCTGTTTCAATTTTAAAATATACTAAATTATATATACTACATATTACCATATAAAATATATTGTAGAACAGGTATATTGACCTTGACTCGTATAAGAATACGTACGCTGTTGGCACACTGAATAATCTTAAAACCCTAAGTATGCACATAGCAAAAGTTTGACGACCACTGCTCTAGACGTCCAGATTTCGGTTGTTGAAAAAAATCACTGGGTACATTCAATGTCACGAGAATCAAACTAGTTACGTTCCATCATCGCTGTTTGGACCCTGAACTATTACTAATCACGATGAATGAATGATCCCTCAGGGAGGTATGGCGGCGTGGCCTGGACACAACCTGCTGTCTTTGGTCAGGATTAATCCTGGTATCGGAGAACAAGCCATCAGCCCACACTAGTGGGTCGTTGATGGCGTTTGATAGAGCAGCTGGTCTTTAAGTTGGCCTCTTCAACTATGACCTCTCTTACCCACGTTGTGATTGTTGATCTTAAGAGAGTCAGGTTGAATTATCACTGGGGTACCTCAAGCAAAACCAAGGAGCTGAATTCGCGCACACAAAATTGAAAATAAAATAGACGACGCCGTAATAAGTCACTACATGATGTTTATTTCAAATTAAAAAAAAAATTATATTTAGATTTTTTTTCTTTTTCTTCTTTTCCTAACCCGTTTCTAATATTTGGTGACGGAATGAAAATGTCGGCTAACTTCTCTAAGGGTGGCAAGACTCGAGAATTGGATTTATTTTTGTACTGTTGTTTGTACTTTCCAGAACAGCACAAGATTATCGTCAGAGTTTGTTTTTTTTTATAGCTGTTCCTTCCAACTGGTGTGGTGCGGGCGAATAGGTGGGTTTTATGCAAATCTCCTAAAATTCAAGATAGATAGATAGATAGATAGATAGATAGATAGATAAGGAACAGACCAAGACAGATAGATAGATAGATAGATAGATAGATAGATAGATAGATAGATAGATAGATAGATAAGGAACAGACCAAGATAGATAGATAGATAGATAGATAGATAGATAGATAGATAGATAGATAGATAGATAGATAGAGTTCCTTATTGCTAAATAGCATCGGGGTTTTTTTTAATGAAAACGATGTTCATGTTTTGTTATGATGAAAGTACAGGTGGTGAAAAGGCGAAGATGCCTTAAAATGAATTCTGTAAAAAAAAAATGGCGGAAATTCAAAGTGGAATCAATCAAAAGAGACGAAAGAGAATCATCATGATAAAATAGAAACTGCTAAATGGGAATAATTGAAAAGTCGATGAAAAAAACCTGCCATAATTTCAGGAAAGCTACAGAATGGAAGGCAAGTCTCTTGATTTCCGTCTTTTTCAACAGAAACACAATAAGTCAAATCGTTTATTCAGCGACGATACATTCACCCATAACACGATTCGGGAAACGACCTTATTAAATGAGAGAGAGAGAGAGGGGGAGAGAGAGAGTTGTATGCAGATAATACAGAAAAATATGTATTAAAAGCCACAGAGAGGGAGAAATGCGGGAAAGAGAAAGGAAGACATGTACAAAGATAGATAGAATGACTGATTGATAATTAAGGTCTCTAAGCTTATAAAACACATTCTCGAACAGATAGAATAATGAATTGTGTATAAAAATGAAGTATTTCTCTCTTGGTAATTACAAGAGTTCATTGATTAATAAAGCCTCAAATTCAATGAGTTTTCATCCAGATAAATAATGAACCTAGTATCAAAAGAACTAAACCTATTTCTCCTCAAAATTACAAGATTTGATTTATTAGTGAGGTTTTCAATCCTATATATACAGTTTTGAAAAAGACAGAATAATGAAAAGCCTATCAAAATAAAGTAAATGTATTTCTCTTCTAAATTACAAGTTATTTTTTCATCAGGGTGACCATCTAGAGCAGTCATATGAAACTGCTGCCCACGGGCCACATGCTGCCCGATTGGCCTTCTGAATGGCACGCCTAATTTCATAAGGAAAATAACGTTATTAAAATGCTGGTTGTTTTCCTTTCGTTCTCACTTGTTCACTCACACATTCTTTCATGCATATCCACATATTTTAAGCATTTCACCCCCAATGAAGGCGGGAGTGCCACTCGCACGTAAGGGGTTACAGAAAATGGGAACAAGAATAAAGATGCGTGATAGAGGAAAGGATGAAGAGAAGGACGGGGAATTAGATTAACGCAACTGGAGATGTTGATTGACCTTGCATTTGAATATTTGGAGATTATAGTTATCAGGGAAGTAAGCAAGAGGAAGGGAGTTCCACAGACGGGAAGTGTGAGACATGAAGCTATTGGAGTAGAAGAGACGACTACATTGAAAGGGTGAAACTGAGATGCCAACCTAGAAGCATGTTTAAATTCATGCAGTTTGGGAACTAGCGAAAGTAGCTCGTCAGAGCAGTTACCATGAAAGTATTTGTAGAAAAGACAGAGGAAGGTGACGGCACGTCCGTGAGAGAGTGACTGTAGACGAGGTGCCAGCTCAGGGTAAAATCACATTGCATATCCGTCTCTGGATTTTGTCGAGGAACTTAAGACGGACAGCGGGGGCACCAGACCTTATATGGCAGCAGTATTCCATGTAAGGGCGAATGATTGATTTGTAGATTTGAAGGATGGACTCGGGAGAGAAAAACTTTCTGGTGCGACACAGAGAACCAACTTTCCTTGCAGTTGATGAAGTTATTGATTCAAAGTAGTTGGTCCATCTAAGGTCAGCAGACAGTTTGTGACCAAGCAGTTGCAGAGAGGTGCTCTCCTGGAGTTGAGCATCAGACATTCTAATGGTAGGCATGGGGGTTCTCTGTGGCGGGTAAAAGAGAGCAGTTTTGTTTTTGATACATCAAAGTTAACCAGCCATTTCTTGTCCCAGTTAACTACAGATTCTAGGTCCTTTTCGAGACCAATGGCTAGGTTAGCTTTGTCAAGACCAGAAAGAGTGAAGGGCGCAGGATAGAGCCGGGCGTTCGTGAGAAATATAGTGGAGAAGAATCCGTTTAGAACGACCTTCATTACACGAATGATTACGTTAAGTCAAATAATCGTCCTGAAATTCCGCATACCTGAAGCTTACGAAGAAGGCCGGCATGCCAAACCCTATCAAACGCTTTAGAGATATCTAGAGCCACGGCGCTAGCTTCTCTGTTATTTTAAAGTGCTTGGTAAACAAATATGTTATGGCCATGAGCACATCAGCGGTAAATAGGGAAAAGCGGAAACCATATTGCTTGTCAGAGAGCAGATCATGGGATGTAATGTGCTTAACCACTTCGACGTTGATTAAATCTTCAAAGACTTTGGCGAAGAGTGGTAGGAGACAGATAGAACGGTAGTTAGATGGGTCAGAAGGGTCTCCAGAGTCCTTACAGGTACAACAGATGAGGACTTCTAACAGGCTGGAAAGGAAGTCTTCATCTGTTGTACCTGTCTTTAAGGACTCTGGAGACAATATAATACAAACAATAAACGCTGGAGACAATATAATACAAACAATGAACTCTGGAATAGACAATCATTAAGTACAATGTTTCTTGAATTTGTTAACTTTTTGTTGAAGGTTACGCTCTCAGTATTTTCAACCATTGGCGATTTTCACTAAGGAGGCTCATAAGTGTAAACAACTTTTGCTTTAAAAACAGGAAACGTTAATGATAATTATTTTTCTCTAGAGAATAAATATACTTATTTTTTTAAAGTTTTGCATCGTCAAATGAAGAAATTGAAAACAAATCACACACAGCAGTGTGCGTTAATCACTCTGTCATGAGTGATAATATAAAACGAAGATTTAGTTTCTTTTTTAATTACAGAGTGAATATTTTCTCCAAAGAAGAAAGAAAACGCCTTTTCCCCATTTCTAAGGCTTATGCGCATGGACGATTATTTGGAAAATGTCTACAGTATATTTAATGAAAAATTATCTTTTTAGTAGTGTGGCTCACGTTATGATAAACTGAGTCTCATACGGCCCACTGTTCGAAAAATGCTGCCCATGCAGATTGTTAAAATTTTATTCAATCTGCCAAAAAAAAAAAAAAAAGTTTTCTAGTTTAATTTTAATCCAACTGTGTAGACCAATTTCAAATTCGGCATCGGATGACAAATGTTCAATTTTTTTCAATTTCGATTGTGCCAATGAGACGGTGCCAATGTGATGTTGCCAAAACGACATTGCACCGAGGTTGTGCAACAGCTGTGGATTTCAGTCTTCTCACTGTCTGCACTGTTTGATCGATATGATCTCACGTTGTCATGATACAAAAAAGAAAAATATCTTCCTTTCAGACTTCATCCTATAGATGAATAGTTTTAGTGCTCGCGAGGTTTCACAATCTTCTTCTATGCATCGTGTCCGTTCAAGCCTCTTGCGTCCATGGCTCTCCACAATTTCCTGTCCTTTGTAACTCTAAGTAAATTCTGTAATTTTGTTATCACTCCTAAACCCTGTTCTGTAATCCATTTACACAAATTCGTTATACAGATGTAATGCGCTGTCTTCCATTTTGTCTTTAATATATCCTATGAGTATCAAATTTTCCAAGCCCTCTTTCCACATTCTGAGCCGTAGAAATTTCGACAATTTCTGATGTTAAGTATAAGTTCCCTTTATGTTTCTATTTTCTCTAAAACTTCGTCGTTGCTCACATGTTCAGTCTATGTTATTCTTAGCATCCTTCAGTAGAACCATATTTCTGTTGCCTCAACTGACACAAAACACGTTTAAACAAAACATTATATACAAATGAACACATGTTCAGTTGATTGTTTGACTGGTTCTTACGGTTTATTAGTCAATGAGTAAATGACCTACAAATGATATGCAGCCATAAAAATTCTCTTCCCGGAGCGAAACCATGACCAAAACATCAAGAAATGATATTTACCACAAAAATCCCCTACTTGGAGCGAACGAACCAGTTGATAAACTAAAAGACATATAAGTGTACAGGCCTATGGACTTTTCAACCAACAGTCGTAAAGTTTATAGTAATAAGATATTGACATATGCGCGTGTCAGCATGTACTGATTATATATATATATATATATATATATATATATATATATATATATATATATATATATATATATATATATATATATATATGCGTGTGTGTGTACTGATTATATATATATACATGGATGCATATTGACTCTTGACCAAGCTCCTTGTTTTTATATAATGTAACGGTAGGATGGTACCTACTGAGAAGTGTACTCAGTAAAATATTCGAAACCTTGCTAGAAAACGTTCTGCTGCAAGTCATCATACGAATATATATAATAATATATATACTGCAAACACACATACACACACATATATATATATATATATATATATATATATATATATATATATATGGAGAGGAAATGGCGTCGCCTAGTTATCTACAATCCCTCTGAAAAGATTATAAAGCAACAGACGCAAAATATTTATGGCATTCCGATCTCCCTTATGATTACAAAAGTCAAGCGCTTGATGATATATATATATATATAACGTCATCCACAGACAGACTGTTTCGCAGCTCATCAGTGTGACTAGACATCCGGTTGCCTCTAGCTCGGATCGAAACCCGACTGAATTGGTATCAGCCAGAGATTCTACCACTAAGCCGTCGGCGCACGGCAGGGAAGCTGGTGAATTTTTAGCGTATTTATTTTTAGAAACACGCCCAATATATATATATATCAAGTATTTATAGGAATCCGAAAAATTCATAGGATAAAGAACAAGTGAAGTTTGTCACTTAACTGCTTGATTTTACCTTCAGCAAACCGACTCCAGAGTTTCCAGGAATTACTCAATCCACTTGTCAGGGGGTTTCAGCAACTAACTGTTCATACTTCTTGATTTTACTTTTTGATACGCACTCTTCATTGCTGCTAGTTTCTTTTAATAATGTATGTGCTCCCGTTTGTTTGTATGTTTACGTGTTGTGGTTATTTCCCCCCTTTTGTCGTTTTTGTTTTTACACTTTTTTTTTTAAGCATTTCACCCCAAGCAAGGCGGGAAACCACTAGGGCGCAAGGGGTTACAGAAAATTTGGAGCAAGATCAGATAGGAGTGATAGAAGAAAGGATGAGGAGAAGGATAGTTGATAGATCAAGGCAAATGTAGATGTCGATTGACATTACACTTAAATAGCTGGAGATTATAGCTCTCAGGGAAACTGGAATAGAGGAGTTCCACAGGCGAGGGGTGCGAGACATGAAGCTATTGGAGTAGAAGAGACGGCTACATTTAGGAGTTTCGACAGTGAAGGGGTAAAGGGGGATGCCAGCCTCGTAGGGAGCTTAAACTCATGAAGTCTGGGAACCAGCGAATGCAGCTCCTCGGAGCAATTTCCATGAAAATATTTGCAGAACAGACAGAGAGAGATGACGGCGTGTCTGTGAGAAAGTGACTGTAGACGAGATGCCAGAGCAGGGCCAATTATATTGCATATCCGCCTCTGGACCCTATCAAAAACCCCGAGGCAAACAGATGGCTTTACACTCACACATTATTATTCGTTTTTTGTTTGTTTTTTTTTTACTTTTGCTCTCTCTCTCTCTCTCTCTCTCTCCCTCTCTCTCTCTCTCTCTCTCTCTCTCTCTCTATATATATATATATATATATATATATATATATATATATAT
This sequence comes from Acanthosepion lycidas, assembly GCA_963932145.1. Classification (NCBI taxonomy): domain Eukaryota; kingdom Metazoa; phylum Mollusca; class Cephalopoda; order Sepiida; family Sepiidae; genus Acanthosepion; species Acanthosepion lycidas. The sequence continues at coordinate 27,245,691 of OZ010610.1, forward strand.
ATCTTTATCTTTCTCTCATTTACATGTAAAAAGGGAGATGCAAGTCCGAATCCTGCTGGAGAGCAGCAGATTTTTCTTTGATACAATATCTTGAAGGTTCAGGTCGGGGGAGGAAAATAAATATACTTTTTATTAAATTTAAAGCCGCAAATGTAAGCTCCATCACTGATGTTGAACACTTTCCACTAAATACCGCATATATATATATATATATATATATATATATATATATATATATATATATATATATATATAAATGAACATTGAAGTCAACACTCAGAGGCGACAGGCTGTTTCATGCCAGACGCAATCGTCAGGCCGCTGACATGAAACAGCCTGTCGCGTCTGAATGTTGACTTCAATATTCCCTTTTATATTTATATTTACATACGCTCTATCTCTGATACCGAGCACTTTAACCCATAAATATAGCATACTTTAAAACTATATTTCTTCGTATATATATATGTGTGTGTGTGTATCTGTGTGTGTGTGTGATAGGATATATGAAAAATAGGAAACGTTTATAATTTTTACACGTTTCGCTTTTATTTAAGCTTCATCAGAAATTGTGTTTTTGTTCTGTAGTGTTAGCGTGTGGGCGCGCCTGTGCGTCTGGATTCTAGTGGAGGAGCGTCGTGTCTGTCTGGTAATGTACGAGTGTTTAATTGTTGGAGATGGCAGTGAGTGCTGACGTGCCTGTATGATTGTGTATGATATTTCTAGTTAGTCTTGTGAGAGTTAATTGTGTCTATACGCGTGTTGATTTGTGCGTGTATGCTGTATTTGCAGTGAAATGTTTAGGTTACATCGAACTCATGTATCTGGATACTACATTCTTTATATATGGGTTTCATGAAAGTCGGTGATATGAAAAGGTGTGCCCGGCATATGTTTTTCGATGGGAAGATAATTATTAGTACTTCTTCTAAATATTTTCTTCGTAGTAAAGCATGTTCTTTCCTTAATAGGATCGCATTTTTAAATCATTGCCTGTTTTATTTGTCTGTTTTACGCTAAGAATTTCGAAATTTAAACATGATTTTTTGTTTTGGATATATAATCTAGCCGATGACATTTATATTCTTTATCTCCTTTTTTCCATCCCTTTTGTCATTACAATGTGATAACAGATCTGCCAAGAAAGGTGAAACTTTGTTAGAAACTGCGTATATTTAGTGTTGATGATCTTGCGGTTAAAGCAAAGATTATTATATAGACAAAAGACATTTAAAAAAGACTAAAAAATCATCTTTAAATTTAAAATTCTCAGCGTTTTTCATTTTCTTTTTTTTTCTTGAGCATGTGTAGTCGTATCAATGCAAACTTATGAAACAAAAACAAAAGTACATTTCCCTTGTAATCCTCAACTGTTTAGCACCTTTGATAGGTTCATTTTTACCAACGAATATTGTTTCGCTTGTCTAAATTTTTAATACCAAATACACTGTAATTACGGCCTGAATTCGTGATTAGAAACTTTCTTTTCTATTCGCAGTTATCGTGGCGGATTTAGTAGATTAATCTAAAACTAGTGTGATACAAGTTCAAAATAATGGGTTACCAAATAAAGGAAGAACTCTGTGTAAAGTAAAGAATATCCGTGGAATGGAATTGCTTACAATTGCGCTACAATAGGTGACAAAAGAAATTGACTAAATGCAACAAAGCGTATTCACCCCGGGCCATAATAGGTTCAACTCGTTGCAGAAATGAATGATCTTCGAGACTCACTTTCATGATTAATATTAGTTAATCTTAGTTTGAAAGAATGGTTGAGTGAAATAATTTCTCTTAAATCCTTAAATTGTCATTCAAACCAGTCTTTTGCCTGGATTCAATAGCACTGTAAGGAAATATTTAACACTTTAACACTCCCAAATATCCATAAGTATATAAATGTGATTACTACAAATAAAATCTCTCATCTGATTGGTGTTATATTCAGTAGCTCGACTCCAGAGTTTCGTGGATAAACTTTTTTTGTGATTGTTCAATCCACTCAGGAGGTTTCAGCAATTAACTGCGGTTTTTCTCATTTTTCGTTTTCTTTATACTAAGTTTAATTATATAATCAGTTTATGCGCTAATAATTTATGTTAGGTTGATTTTTTTCTCTTTTGTGTGTGTGTGTGTGTGTGCACTCGTGCGTGCCTACGCTTGTGCATATATATCTATATCTATATCTATATATATATATATATATATATATATATAAGTGAACATTGAAGTCAGAACACAATCTGCCTGACTTATGGGAAGCCGTTGGTATAAACTAGTGGCTTCTGTTATCAATTATAGGCATTTAAGAATATTTGTGGAGATTTCATAGTTTACTTTGTTCAGGTTAGGTTTCAACTGTTTTATGTATATAGCTTCAAGAATGTTTAGTTTTTGTTTACTTAATACTTCTCAGTTTCACTCTCGCGTGCTCATGTGTGACGTCACGAGCTGCGACGCGATTTTTGCTTCCTCGTCTCGTATACTCGAGTTAGTCATAGCTTTGAAATTCTTCATGCAACAAAAACAGACTATCATTATTGTTTCGTCCAAGTATTGGTTGATATATTGAAATGTAATTGTCATCTTTGATAATGGTTTATGTAAGCCAAAAGCTTAGATTGGATTTAAACATGTATCAATATGGTGATTTCCTTTCGTCTTTCAATGATAATGTTATTAAGCTTATCAGACAATATGAAAGGAAGTTACTTAAAATAAATAGACAAAACTTGTCTATATTATTTAATGAAACATGCATCAATGATATATATATATATATATATATATATATGTGTGTGTGTGTAGTAATCCACAGACAGAATATTTCGCTGTATCACAGCTCATCAGTGTGACTTGACAAGCGAAAGATTCAATCTGAGGTACTCACCTTTAGGCCATCAGCGCAGGCTACGGAGAAAAGGAATGTTTAACGCATTATATACAAGATAAGAATTACCGACTACCAGAAGTTTCAATTCATAGCGAAGACCTTTTAGCATTAATCAACAGTAGCCGACAAATTCCCTTTCTCCCAATGTGCTCAATCTAGGAAGGGGATATATATATATATATATATATATATATATATATATATGGAGTATCAAAATACTTTTACAAACGTTGAGGGGCGGGTTCCTCGCACCAAAACAACAAAAGACAATGTCCATATAAACATATATCCAAAAGGGCCATGGTTGCACCTTAACACTGCAACTTATAACAAATGTTCAAAATACCCTCCGCTTGTTTTACACACGCATGCAACTGTCGGTCATTGACAGGCGGATCCTTTCAAATACAACCGCACAGTGTCTAATGCTTTCGCAGGTCCCCATTACGCGTGATTAACCGTCTCTACATTATTAATGTCTACTCCATAAACCGTTTTAGTGGCCCCAAACATTAAAATCGAAAGGATTGGGGACGAGGAAAAGTGCAGGCCATGAAACCAGTTCTCTCCTACCTATCCATCTTTCATCGCAGATGTTAGCCAGTGCATTACAAACAATGTGACTAAAATGTGCTTGAGCCACATCATGCATGAACCACGTGTGGCTTCGTATTAGCAGAGTTACATCCTCTAGCAGGTCTGGAAGTATGTTCAAAATAAAGTCCCTGTAGATAGCTCCTGTAAGATGTACTGGGAGAACATATGGACCTACCAGTCATTCATTTACAAAAACAGTCCCCACATTAATCGTAAACTGATGATGCTTTTTAGCTAGTATTGTGCCATGTGTATTCCGATCCGCCCACAAATGTTGCTTGTGTAAATTTGTGATTCCATCTTTTAAATGCTGCCTCATCCGTAAACAAAACCGAATAGACAAACAATGGGTCAGTAGTTTGTACAGTAAACCCACAGCAAAATTTCTCTCAGAGGGCGAAAAACTCTACACACGTTGCAAATTATACGAATACAGGAGCTACTCTTGAAGTACCCTCCATGCAGTACTATGAGATGTAAAACATTCTTGACTCACTTGGCGTGCGCTGTCATCTGGATCGTCTCCGACGACTTGTAGAAGATTTTCTTCGTGATCAGGCGTACGAGGGGATCTTGATCTTCCTCGATGCATAGTTTGTGGTGCCACAGATCTATTCTCACCAACATGATGAGCAGTAAAAATTGATGACTCAGCTACCTTCGGTCTGGAAATGCAATCTGATACAGCCGTGCAGCCTCGTCCATTACCATTCGCGCATATATTCATATTTGCCTGCTCACGATATGAATATCCTTGCATTGTTAATCAGAACATTTCTCAGTTAATTCACTACTACATACGTTAAACGTTGAAGACACACTAGCCACAAATGTACACGAATGACAAATGTAACCTAGTCTGAATGATAACACAGCATCATCTGCCGTAAAATTTCTTTAAAATTAATAACTCAAAAACGAAGGATTTGCGGACATATGTTTATGCGGACTTCTGTTCTTGTTTCGGTGTGAGAAACCTGACCCTAACCTTTGCAAAGTATTTTTATAGACCCTGCACACACACACACACACAGACACACACATATATATATATATATATATATATATATATATATATATATATATAATGATGATGATGATGAAGGACTCTCCCGTCTTTTACGACGTATCAGACAATAATCCTGCACGGGATTTACAAACAAATCCACACGAAGGCCATAATGAAGGATTAACCGTCATATGGTTTGATGTATTAACCCGAGATTTAGTGTTGATTCTTAATTCTCTCAGATGGTTGAGACGATTCTTTTCAAAGTAAATTATACCTCGGTAGCAGGGGTTTCTCTAGTTTGCTTGGTTTTCAACAGCGAGTACGAACTCCTCTATGGAGATGTTTGCAGCTTTTAGATTGTATTTAAGTTTGTCCTTGAAACGTAACCAAGGCCGGCCTACGTTACGCTTACCATGAAAAAGTTGTCTATACATGAAGATTTTCAGCATTCGATCATCACTCATTCTTATGACATGACCAGCCCATCAGAACTGTGATTGCATCAGAAAAGATTCAATACCTCCGATGCCACATTTGAGGAAAAAGTCAGATTTAGAGATTTTGTCCTGCCGTGTATAACCGAATATTGAAAGCTTATGAAAAGCATCACGTTGATTGATGCGTGTCCTTTATGGCTTCCACGATTCTGACCTATAAAGAAGTTTGGTGAGAATTAAGTGCCCATAGGCGATGCTTAAGCTTCCCAAAGTCATTGATTGCCTTTGATATTCGGTTAACTATATATATATATGTGTGTGTGCACGCCTGCGCGCGCGAGTAGGTCTGTGTGTGTGTGTATATATATACACACACACACACACACACATATATATATATATATATATATATATATATATATATATATATATATATATATATATATATATATATATATGATAAAGAACAGAAAACAGACCAGGAAACAGTAGTAAAAAAGTGATCAATACGTATATAAAAAGATAAAGAATTTAACAAAATAAAAAGACCGTATGTATATTTAATCCCTCACCAATATATTTCCAATACACTTGATTACCCCTCTTCGGCATCCTCCTCCTCCACCTCAACTCCTACCACACCTCACGTCGTACGCTTATTCATTTATTTATTTTTATGAAAATATAGCGTTCATATTTTTTTTATTTTTTAAAAAGTAAGCATCAGGAAACCAATTGACCGAAATCGCCTGAAGATAGCGAAAGGTTAAAACCAAAATATCGGAATCAGCTTATTTCCTTATTTTCTTATCTATATATATATATATATATATATATATATATATATATATATATATATATATATAGTACAGGTAATCGATCCGTTGATATATAATCCGGGTAGATCCCAGCAATATTAATTATTAAAGTTCGATGTATTTATTATGACAGAGCATATGTATTTTTTTACAGCAAAAAGACAAAAATGATCTCAACATGGAATAATCTATTTAAAGCAGTTCTGTACGAAGCTATCATCCATATGGAGATGATATCTAGATGATAGCCGCGTAAAGAACGGCTTGAAATAGACAATCCCATTTTGAACTAATTTTTGGCTTTTTGCTGTAATATTTATTTGAAATTTTTTTTGTAGGTACAAAATCCAATTACAGAAATTAAAGCGTGTAG